>CM026266.1:6680403-7411061 GCA_014851425.1 Senna tora | reverse complement strand
TTTGTTCATGCCTGCCCTTTTTGCTAACACCGTTAACTTACTTGACGGAATTTGCTGACGTGAACTATGAATGTGTATCTCTTTTGCCACCTCATTGTCCACCTCATTTTACATATCATATTTAACTTTTTACATTTATTTTAAAAAAATGTAACCTAATCCAAATTAAAAAAAAAATCAAACTTTTATCCTAAAATATGTTTTTTAGAGGCAAAATACTATTTAGTCCCTGAATTGTTGGTGAAACTACTATTTAGTATTTAGTCTCCAAATTTATCAAAAATACTATTTAGTCCCCAAAATTTATAACTATGTCAACTATTTAGTCCCCGAATTTGACAAAAATACTATTTAGTCCCCAAATTTGTAACTATGTGAATTATTTAGTCCCCAAACTTGGCAAAAATACTATTTAATTCCCGAATTTGCAACTCTGTCAACTATTTAGTCTCCTGAATGTTACCCGTTAGAGTTGACAGAGTTGCAAATTTGGGGATTACATAGTATTTTTTCCAAGTTTGGGGACTAAATAGTTGACATAGTTGCAAATTCGGAGACTAAATAGTATTTTTGTCAAATTCAGGGACTAAATAGTTGACATAGTTACAAATTTCATAGACTAAATAGTATTTTTGATAAATTCGGTGGCTAAATAGTAGTTTGACCAACAATTCAGAGACTAAATAGTATTTTGCCTCTTTTTTATTTAGATTAGGTTATTTTTTTAATAAAATTAAAAAGTTAAAGGTGAGGTGGACAATGATGTGGCAAAAAAAAAATACACATTCATCATCCACGTCAGCAAATTTCGTCAAGCAAGTTAACGGTGTTAGCAAAAAGGGCAGGCATGAACAAAACTGAAAGTTTAGGGGTAGGCATGAACAAAACTGAAAGTTTGGGGGTAGGCATGAATCAAAAAAATGTTTGGGGGTAGGAATGAACATTGCAGTAAAGTTTAGGGGCAGCAAGGGTACTTTACCCAAAATAAAATAAGTAAAAGATCTTCTGACTTCTGAGCTCTAAGTAAAACAAGTTTTTTTTTTTTTTTTAAATAGCATGTACTTGAAAACATGATAATACATAATTTTGATAATTAATTTTATAATGTTATTTTAAACAACGAAAAGTAAAATGACATTAAACTCTCTTTGTTTTTTTTTTCTTTTCTATTTTACATTTCTTAATTTATATTATATATATATTTATATATTTATGGATATATTATATATATTTATATATATGTTAATTTATGGTTTTAGAAACCAATGGTCAGAAAAATTCAAAGCAATTATAATGTAAATAAATTAGATGTTATATGAAAGTAATTTAAGGATTTTGATAAGGGTACTTATTAAGGATGGAATTAATGAGTTGGAAAGTGAAAAAATCTTAGAAATAATAATTTGTTTTTTATTTTTTTAAAGACATAAATATCCTTCACCTATGTCTTTTAATAAATATTTATAATTTTAAAAACTTAGGTCAAATTTTTTATATTTTTACCATCAAATTTCTTATAGGTTTGAAAGCGAAGCCATGTGGGAAGGAGAAAAACAATGGGAGGTGAGAGAGAGAAGAATAAGAAGGTAATGACGTGACACGTCAGCTTAAATGGACATGTAAACGTCACATATGCGGCCCACGTTAATATTTAACGGGGTAAGCTGACGGTATTAGTCAAAATAACAAATTTTGACCAAATTTAAAATAGAGAAGATTTATAATGACTTTTTTATAATATAGAGAACCAAAAACAAACTTCAGTGAAATATAGAAAACCAAAATAGCAATTTAACCTATATAATTTAGTCTGAGAAAAACATAAGTTAAACAAAAGTATACTTCCAAAAATATATATTTTTCATCGAAAGTGCAATTTGATACCTGTCGTTCTTTAATTGCAATTTCAATGAAAAAAAAAAAAAGTTCAATCCAAAAGTGGAGTGGACTAGATTAATTGGGGATAGTTTAGAAAATAGAACACAGATTGCCAATTATGCTGTATCTAGAATTTATAAATGCAACTTTTTTAATTTAATAAATGCTCAGATCCATAAACCCATACTATAAAAAATTTAACTTTAAAACAGCAATCAAGAATTAATTTCAATAAGTTAAAAAATTTGTAAAATTAATCTTATTATGTTTTTACTAAATTTAATACAATAAATTATCTTTTAACTAATAAAAAATCTTAAAATTCCACAGCACACTAGACACTTGATAAAAGTAAGTGAGAGGGAAATAAAATATAATTTAAATAATATATATTTAGTACGTATGAAAATAGAATTAAATTATATGAAAGATGAAATTAAAAATATCACTTTTGTCTTCAAGGTAAGTTACTTCAAAAATATCACTTTGGATAATTTATCAAAGGCAAATAAAATTTCATCTTCACTACACCTCAGTCTCATTTAAAAGTTAAACAAGCCCGTTCAGCCCTATAAAATATATAAGGTTGGACTAAATTTTTTTTACTCTAATTAAAAATGGGTCAACTCAGAACAACTCTAAAAAAAATAGTATCAAATCGAACTAAGGTCGGACTAGTCTATTTTTTATTTATATATTGAGTTAATTTTATAATTTTCACTTTAATTCAAATTATATTAAGTATTTTGAATATTTATTTAATTTATCTCATTACTTTAATTCATATTTTATCAATATAATTTATTATATTAAATAAAAATAAGTATTATGCTATAAATTATTTTATAATTATTTAATAATTAAAAAAATTATTTAAAAAAAATAGGAAAAAAAAGACCAACCAATCTTAAACCTTAATAGAACCGGACTAAATAAAACAAATTTAACTCTATAAAAAAAAAAGAACCAATCCAATTTAATTTTAATAAAATAAAACTAAAACAAATTAAAATCAAATCGAACTAATCGATTATAAGACCAATGGGGACATTCTTTTTTTTTTTTACAGGTATATTTTTATTGAAGGCAAAATTTTATTCAAATTAATTGAAGTACCATAATATGATAGCTCTCCAAACAAAAATTTTCTATATATAAATCTCAAACTCAAAATCGTAGTTACAAAAAATACCTACTAATCTAACCAATAAGATATCATTCTCCCTCAACAAGTAATAATACCTCTTGATTAAAACCTGATTATAAACGAAGAGGTTGTATTTGGACGCATTAGAATGGAATAATGTATTTTGTACGGTCAGTTTCTTCTGAAGTTCTTTGCACTCGCTCAGTTGATAGGTTACCTTTTTCGCAAAAGCAAAAAGTGAGAGAAAAGTATAAAGCTTGCCAGCTCAGTGTGTCCTTGTTCTCCAATAATATACTGCCATGTCATCTGATCACAGATCATGTCAGCATATCTGCACGCACACGATTAATGCCGTAATTTTTTTTTTAAAAAAAAAAGGGAGGAAAGAAACTGTAATCATTCTCTCAAAAAGATTAATTTGGAGTTGAAGCATGAAAATCGATATTTAAAAATGCAATAACGAAAAAAGTGTGATTATTAATTATTTGAAACAAAATATTATTTAGTCTTTGAATTTGGTAAATATATTATTTAATCTCCGAATTTGGAACCCTCTCAACTATTTAGTCCCCTGAATATTACTGACGTGGCTGTTAAATGCTTATGTGACACTGTTAAGTGCCTGTACACATGCCACCTCACATGTCACATCAGCATTTAACGACTACGTTAAGCTGGTTATCTAACGGGTAACATTCAGAGGACTAAATAGCTTACAGAGTTTCAAATTTGGGGATTAAATAGTATTTTTGCCAAGTTTGAAGACTAAATAGTTGACAAAGTTACGAATTCGGGATTAAATAGTATTTTTTCCAAATTCAGAGACTAAATAATTGACAAAGCTACAAATTTGGAGACTAAATAGTATTTTTGTTAATTTCAAAGACTAAATAATAATTTGACTAATAATTTAAGACTAAATAGTCTTTTCACTCTAATTATTTTGTATAATCTATGTAAGAAGCACGTGACTCTACTTTTCCCGCATGCCAAAAAGCAAGAGAGCCATGGAAGTGCCACGTCATAATTAAGTTTTTTTAGTTTGTTTTAATTTCCTTTTTTCATTATTATTCTTATAAGTTAAAAAAAATTGTTTTTATTGTAAACACTCCTTTTTTAAGAAATATTACAGACACTCTTATTTAAATATTTTAAATTTTTTTTGCACCCAAAAATGTAATCCTTGACATTTCTCTTAATTAAAATTTGAATATTAATTCATTATATTTTTGTGATATTTTTAAGATTAAGAGGTTCAAATAATTTATTTTAAAATTTGATCATTATATATATTCTTAAAATTGTGCAATTTTAATCTTAAAATTTAACACTTTTTCTTTCTAATAGACATTTATTTGCTTAATCACTTTCACTCAAAGTATTACTTTTGTCTATTAAATTTTTTTTTGAGAAAATTTTTTAATAATAAATTTCATCAAATTATATAAAAGCTTAACTTATAATAAATCAGAGAACTCCATTATAACAATATTGAAGAACTAATTTGTAAAGATTGTTAAACTAAAGGGCGAATAAAAAAGTCAACTGATCCTATTTGTAAGATGAACTTGAGATGAAAAATTGCACCATTCTTGGTGTTGCCAACAAAGTTTTCACTGCTAAACCTCTTGCATATCAGATCTGGAGTAATCTTCAAAGTTGAAAGTATATTAAAATTTTCTAATAAAATAATAAAGGAGTGGAAGCTTTCTGACATAAAGATCTACAAATTTTAGATATAGATCTGCAAAAAAACTTTCACAATAAACGAAAATAACAAAAACTACCTCCAGTTACTAGATCTAAGAAGATTTAGTATTTAGAGATTAAACTTTTCTAAAGAAAGAAAAAGACATGGACTAGATCCGAAAGAAAACACTATCAAAATGAAGATAATATAGATCTAAAAGATCTATTTATTTTAAAAACTGAAAAAAAAAACAAAATTAAGAAAATAATGAAGGGTTGCTACAACTTACAAAAACTTGTAAGTTGTAGCAAGCAACCCCTCTTGCACTTATCAGCAGGAGGAGAGACGCTAAGGGATGAAAAAGAAGCAAGAGTTGAAGAGACGCTTGGATTTTGCTTTGATCTTCGTTTAGAAAAATTCTTTTTTTATGTTAGGAACTTTTGTCTATTAAATTTGATTAGTTTTACTTTAATTATTTAATCTTAAAAAATAATAAATATATTTTTTATTCTTAACATGTTATTTTACTTAGGTGGTTTGACATAAATGATCAATGATTGAGAGGAAAGTTTTCGACTCACCCATTGGTGAGAGTTTGAATCCCCTGAAGCCATCCAAAATCCTGCTTTAGTGGATATCCCTTCTCAGGGAGATCCTCTAGCACCAAGGGCTAGTTGAATAGCTACGATTGGGTAAAATTACTTGCAATTTAGGCCTGTGCAATAATCATGTGGGTTGGGCTTATGTTGGTCTTCCCAAGATACTACTAGCGCCCTACCCGATAGTACTTAGGAGTACCTTCCCTTACTACCATTTTGAGTATAAAAAAAAAATATATATTCCCATTAAAAAAAATACTATGTTAAATTCAATTTCAATATCTCTATCTCATAATATTCTCAATATTTTTAATCTAATAGTCTTAAATCTAAAAGTAAACAACGCATCCTCCAAATTAAACTCCCATATCCAAATTAGATACTAATAAAATCTAAATTTAAATGTTGTGCTACCTCAAAATTTGTTATTTCTTATTGTAAGACTAATAGACTGAGCATAAAATAATAAATTTGGCTCCAACTAAAGATTTCTTGTTAAATAAATTATTAGTGTTGAGACTTTGAAAATAATACCAATTATTGCTAGAGCTTGTGAAAGGTATTAATCTCTCGTAATTTGGTAAACTCAAGTTTAAATCATTATCAAAAGATATATCTATATTTAGTGTCTAATAATGTTTGAAAAGAGTTGCTTTCATTAAAAAGATGTATGTGATGACCCTAAAAAAATTTAATTCAATGTTTTTAAAATAATTTGATTAAAAAGAAATTCACAAAACTTAAAAAAACAAGATTGAAAATTGAATTAGATTTAAAGGAATAAATCAACGAGAGGTTGGTTTAAGTGGTATGCAGCTTTGTATTGTTTAAGTAATGTCTTGAATTCGAGACCTTGTAAATACAACTATTTCTATTAGGAGACTCTTCCACTATAGCCAAATGCGTGACACAAGTTCAGATTAGTCGAGGTAGTGCATTGGACACCGAAAAAAGAAAGAAAGAAAGGAGAGTATTCTTTTGCCTCATTTAATTTTAAGAATTTAAAAGTAACTTTCATTTAACATTTAACTATTAGATATAAACATTTATAAGAAGTGTTCCTACATAGCTTTTATCCTATTTATTTATTTATTTTGATTAAATCTCATAACCTTTATGACTATGTAAAGAGGTTTCTTCCAAGAAGAGATATATCATTTAAGCATAGAATGTGCCTTCACTTTCCATCCGTCCCTTGGACAGTAAATATAAGTAAGTCCACGTGATAAGTTCCCCTACTATGCAAAGTTCGCTAAGATACCTAGTGAATCCGTCCCTTAGACAGTAAACATAAGTAAAATGCTAAGTACCCCTGCTGAGCTTCAGGGTGATGGGCAATGGAAAGTGTGATGGGGTTATCCCTTCCCTCAGGGTTAGCACAGTGCTGACATGAGAAGAACCACGTCAAAGTTATTCCAACCTCGAGAGGAAGCAACACTCTTGGAATGGGTTTGACGTAGGCCAAGTGCCACCTGCGTCACCTAATTTAGATAAGGTCGAGAATATTGTGAAGGAGTGATTCTCATCCTCCTTTCTCGGGAACAGCCTTAGGGAGTATCTTAGTAGGATTGAAGTGAAGGTCCTTCATGCTTAGGCATTATCACTCATGTAAGCTAGACAAGGGTTTAATATTAATAAATTTATTATTGTTCTATTAAGCTCAAAGCCTGCTTCCTCTAGCAAGCACTTGGAACCATCTCCTAGCCTCAGCACATTAGCATTGATATGTTCACAAATTCTACAACCAAACATATCATAATAACTGACACCTTATACATACATGACCACATTCACATACCTTATTCCGCTCCCTCAACTTCAACCCACTATTTAATTACTTCATGTGATTCCACGATCTCCCACTTTCTTAACTTTATCCCACTACTTGACTATCGTGTGAAGAATGTGCATACACTTCCCATCTGTTTAGGACATGACTCATCAGCTAGTAACTAACTACTCCAACCTTTCACTATAAATAAATTCCTCTAAAATATTCAAACGGGACCGCAGGGAGACTTTGGAGATCGAGATAAACTTTGGCATAATAGAGAGGAACATGTGTTCCTAATGCTCCTTGAGAACTCCCAAATTTTTTAGATAGGTAAGAACGCAATTTATTTACTACCGTTTATTTCTTTTGTTTTACTTACAATTTATCTAGAGT
The DNA here is from genome assembly GCA_014851425.1 of Senna tora. NCBI lineage: Eukaryota > Viridiplantae > Streptophyta > Magnoliopsida > Fabales > Fabaceae > Senna > Senna tora. The sequence goes on along the minus strand of CM026266.1, from coordinate 7,403,580 downwards.
ACTTCACTCTCCCCATACTAAATACTTTTTAGTAACTGATTCCCAAATTGTTCTGGACTTTAAAGTTTGAACCTCGTTCCAAGAAGTAACTATGTATTTTTTAACAATCTAAAAAGTAAATTATCTTTTCAGTTTGATTAAATTATACTTCTTTTTAGTTTAGAAAATCATTCTTGTTTCTGTTCTAATTAAATTTTTGTTAACGAGTATAATTTTATGTGTGGAATTATAATATATTTTTATTTTTAATAAAAAAATATAATTAAATTTCTATTATGAAGGTTAAAATTTTGCTATAAAAATAAAACTAATTAAGTAATTTTTTAATTACTTATTGTATAAAATATTAACTTTAAAATATATTAGAATAAAAATTTGTATGACATTAAAATCACGTCTAAGAGATACTGACTTATTAAAAATAGTAAACATATTTTCATTGGATTTAAAAAGAGATTTTTTAGTCTATGAAATATTGGTCAAATTATAAAACATACTATTTAATATTAAAATTTGCAATTATGTTAATTATTTAGTCCGCAAGACATTATTAGTTAGACAATCGAGTAACATGGTCATTAAATACTGATATGGCGCTGTTAACGACGATGATACGAGTGTTACCACAGATATAGTTGAGGATTTTGTTATGATGATAAGGCGGCCATTATAGTTGCACATTAAGCAAAGACTGGTTCTAAAAATAGGAAGAAGGTGGTCATCAACCCCGTTTTTGACAACGCGAAAAGAAGAGCGAGGAAAAAAGTTCAACTACGTCAATAATTAATGATTGTATCACTCGAAAATCTAACGAATAATTAAATAAATTATAAATTTAAAAATAAATAATATTTTTTAAAAATAAATAATAATTTAATAAACTATTCAGAATTAAAAGTAATTTGTCGTGCTCCAATAAAAAAAAAGTAATTTATCTTATTTAAAAATATACAATTTAGTTTAATTTATAAAATAAAATGTAAAATTTTTTTTAATAGTTTTCAAAGTGGTAACTGGGAAGTATGGTCCCATCCCATCCCATCGGCAATTGCTCATAGTTTGTCCTTATTTTGGCAGAAGAATCTCGACACTGCCATTTCATTTCTTATCCTAACTCAAGAACTTTCTATTCTTCTATTTTATACAATAAAAAACCTAAATAGTAATACTAGTACTATTTTAAAATAGGAAAAAACTTAGGTTCATTTTTTTATGTTCATTTCATCAAGTTCCTCAAAATAAATGACACGTGGCAAAAAGTGTTTAAATCACCAATCACAGTAGAGAGAGAATATAGAAGATCACATTTTATATGACCAATCATAGAAGAAAGAGAGTGTAAATACAATATATGATTGATGGAACTTGATGAAATGGACATAAGGAAATGAACCTAAGTTTTTTCCTTTAAAATATCAAATTATTGTTTTGGTCCTTAACGTTTGTATATGAAGTTTTATATTGGTCCTCAACGTTTTGAAAAATTATTTTAGGTCCTCAACTTTTTTTTTGTTAAAATTGGCCCTCTAGCGTAACTTCCGTTTGATTTTGCCATCAAATGTTGACGTGAAAGGCTTATGTGGCATACCCTCTTTCCTACGTATCATATTTAAATGCCATGACACTCTCTCTCACTTTAACTCAACAAAACGATGTCGTTTTGATTTAAAACAGAACATTTAAATGAATTAAAACGACATCGTTTTGTTGAATTCGAGTGAGAGAGGGTGCCATGTCATTTAAATATGACACGTAGGAGAGAGGCTATGCCACATAAGCCTTCCACGTCCGCATTTAATGGTAAAACCAGACAGATATTACGCTAGAGGACAAATTTTGACAAAAAAAGTTGAGGACCTAAAATAACTTTTTGAAACGTAGGAGACCAATATTAAACTTTGTGTAAACGTTGAGGACCAAAAAAATAATTTAGCTTTTTAAAATAGAGTCTAAGGTCATCATGTTTAATACTTAAAAAATATGAGAAAAATAAGGAATGGTAATGTATCGCTTACATTATTTTTATTTTTTTAATGTGATAAAATTATATTTTTATTCTTATATTTTTATCTATTTATTATATTTTTATTTTTAATGTAAAGATAAAATGGTTATTTTAGTCATTTTTATTTCATTTACATCACATCATATCACATTGATATTATGTTATGAGAGACTATCCATTCTACTAGACTCAATTTTTGTTAATACGAATTGGTCAATTTTTTTATTGCAAGTTCGATTTTCAAAGTACTTAACTATAGTGAGAGAATTTTTTAACGAAAATAATTGTATATACAAAGTCTTAAATTCAATATCTTATTTTTTTTGGGTGAACAAATTCAATATCTTATTTAAACTATATAAAACATACTGCTCAAATTAATCACTCATTGATACGTCGGTCCCACGATTAAATTTAACTAAATTTTAAAATCTTCATAAAAAAGACCAAATTTTATGAAAGTTTATTACTCTTATCGTCCTACTCATTATTATTTTCTGGATTCATTACAGAAATCAAAATTTTATTAATTGTGTTTAATTTATCCATCAGATACTCTATTGGTACATTTTGGCTACAACAAAAATTTGGAATTAGAATTATGAAATAGAATTGTAATTGAATTATTTGAATTGAAAAGTGTGTTTTGTATAAAAAATGTAAGATAAAAAAATTATTTTATCTCTCAATAAATATTAAATAATTAATTTTTTTAATTTTATTTTTGATACATAATTACTTTTCTTTTGTATTCATTAAATTAATAACTATAAAAAAAATTAATGATTTAATATTTATTAAAAAAATTATTTAACCGATATTGAGAAGAGGGCAAAATTGACCTTTTCCCTTCATTTCATAATTTTTTTTTCAATTTCATATAAAAAAATGGGAATTCAATTAGAAGCGTAATACAAAGAAGGTTGGAATTCAACAAACTCCAACAAATTCAATTTTAAAATATAATAATTGAACCATACTAATTTTTTTTTGATAAGTGTAAAATTTAATACTTATCTCAATTCAATGGTGAATCAAACGTAGTTGTAGATAAATTTTTATTTTTAGTTAGGTAATGAATGTTATAGAATTATCAAGAGTTCAAATTTATTATTTATTAGTGGTTAGATCTGTTTAAAGATTTATATTAAAATACTTTTTTTAAAAAAAATTATAAAATCGCATAAATTTTAAGATAAATTCAATAATTTATAATGATGAGTTTGAACTCCCAATAACTTAAATACTCACTTTTTTTTTTGTTTTAAAACAGAAAATTTAATAACTTTGGTATTAAATTAGTTTTTTTTTTCATAAAAAAAAATTAAATTAGTTTTTTTCTTTTGTACAGTAGAAGATTTATTATAGCGATTTGAGGGAGACAGATGACAGAAATGCGGCCCTAACATGTCATTTCACACAAACAATAGGGACAGCTACGTAAATGCGCCGAAAATTATAAAGAGATCAACCTCTCAACTTTTTAAATGAGATGTTGAGTTTTTATGTCTATCTCTCTTTTTTTATTATTATTTTATTAAAAATTTCAAACAAGTGAGAAATAGGAATTTGGATCCGGTGTAATTCGCTTCTATATGATTTCGGTGCAATTCCTTTAAAATGCATATTTTTACTTTATTTTTTAAGTAATAATACAGATTCATATTAATAATAATTTACCATGAATAGATTAGAGACTAAATGATTATCAATATTGACAAATATTATCACTTTAAATGGATTAGGGACCAAATTATTATTAATATTGAAAGATAATCTCACAATGCTATTTAGTGATGATATTTGTCAAAATTGATAATAATTTCGTCCCTAATTCATTTATAGTGGATTATTGTTAAAATAAATTCGTATTAATACTTAAAAAATAAAATAAAAACATGCATTTTTTTAAAAAATACAACAAAATTACACTCAATCCAATTTTGAGAAATAGACTCGATTCTTTAACAAAATTTAAGCTCTTCGTATCTTTTTCCAAAACCTTATTGCTAAGTTTTTCGATATGTGTGCTCTTTCTCTCTCTCTCTGCAAAACCTAATTTCTCTCTCTCTTCTCTCTTTCTTCTTCACTTTATTCCACTGTTTCTGCTCAGCACAGATCACTGTCTTGAAATTGCTCATTGTCTCTTTCTTTCTCTCTCTATTTCCCAAACTCACTCACCTTTGCTTTGCGAGCTTCTTCGTGAAATTTTTTAGGGTTTCGTTTCATTTGATTTCACTACTAATATTTTCAATACTACTTGTGCTTCCTCCTCATGCTTCAATACTTCTGCTTCTCTTCCTTCGTTGAAGAGAGGGACGGGGGAGGACAACATCATTTTCCTCACAAGCTTCTCCGAAACACCCAATCCATTCCTTCCTCCTGAAGCTCGATTGAGATTCACTATTCTGTGATTTCGGGCTCCTTACCTTACTTTGTTCCTCTTTTTTTACTTTTTTTTGTTTGTTTTTTCTTTCTCTGGAATCTGGTTGAAAAGGGAAAAGCTCTAGAGCTCAAGCGACTAGTTTCAAAGGAGAGCATAATCTTTGCCTCAGAAGAAATTAGAAATCCCTAATTTGCCGCTCTGTTTAGACTAAAACTAGAAAGTAACAGTGTAGAAGAACATTATCAACCAATAACGGAGGATTCAGAAAGATACATATATACAGGCTTTCTGTCTGTATTATTATAGGCCTAATTCTGCTGTACTCATTTTGCCTTTTAGCTTTGTCAACAAAGCTTTTGAGTGTTACCCATTCCCAACTAAGAATCTTTTGGGGCTCTAATCAGAGACTCTTCCATTTCCTCACGGTTTTTCATGCTATAGAAGGACTTTGCTACGACGATGAGTCTTTTCGTCCCATAGAGCTACCAAAGTGCCGCTTGCAGTTTCCCTCGACATCTTTACTGTCTCTCTAGATCGTGATTCGGAGTTTGTTGTGGGTTGGGGAAGATGGCGATGGCTGTGGCTCAACACAGAGAAAATAGTAGCGGGAGCATTACCAAGCACCTTGATGCCTCCGGGAAATATGTGCGGTACACGGCTGAGCAGGTCGAAGCGCTCGAACGAGTTTATGCTGAGTGCCCCAAGCCGAGCTCCTTGCGAAGGCAGCAGTTAGTTCGAGAGTGTCCAATTCTTGCGAACATCGAGCCGAAGCAAATCAAAGTTTGGTTCCAGAATCGCAGGTAATGAAGTATTCATGCTGGTTATTCTACAATTGTATTGGCTTCTGAGGCGTGAAACTGGATTCAGATTTCAGTTTCTTGGAAGAATGCATCTTTTCCTTCCCCTGATCCGGTCAACCCAAAATATATGCTACGGGATTTTCTTTACTTATTATTATTATTATTTGGTTGCTTCAAACTTTACCAAGGATCAGTCAATTTAAGTGTTTGAACGTTGTTGTATAAAGGTGTAAGTGCATGGTGTTTATTTTGGCATTTGGAAGCATGAAATGGTTTCGCATTCTGTCCTGCAGGTGTAGAGAGAAGCAGAGGAAAGAGTCTTCCCGGCTTCAGACTGTAAATCGGAAGCTCACAGCAATGAACAAGTTGTTAATGGAGGAGAATGATCGGTTGCAGAAACAGGTGTCGCAACTAGTATGCGAGAATGGGTTTATGCGGCAGCAGTTGCATACTGTAAGTTTATGAACACTGTCCATAGTAATTGCTGTGCTTGTTTGTCACCTTATTGAGGATGTACAACAACCACCCTAGAATACTTGACGGCACACAATGTGTTGCGTTGTTCTTGATTATATGTGTAGCTGGTAAGACTTTTTGTTGATGTTAACGGCATTTGTTGCTATATCACTGGTTTCGTGCAGCCATCAATAGCAAATACTGATGCAAGTTGTGATTCAGTTGTTACTACTCCTCAGCATTCTTTAAGAGATGCTAATAACCCTGCTGGGTAATCTCATCGTTCATAAAATGCGTTTTCTGTAATATTTCATGTGAAGGTTGTCTAATTTCTCTTGTATTTTGATGTTCCCATTTCCCAGACTCCTATCAATTGCAGAGGAGACCTTGGCAGAGTTCCTTTCAAAGGCTACGGGAACTGCTGTCGATTGGGTCCAGATGCCTGGGATGAAGGTTTCATTTTTTACCTTCCAGATAATGAGTTTATAAAGAAGTGGACTTGACTACTGAAGGAGATGATTATATGATTTCACAAATTATTTTATGGTGGTTTGAATTCAAATGCGTTTGTTTAATAAATTGTTTTCCCCCCCTTTTGTTCAGCCTGGTCCGGATTCGGTTGGGATCTTTGCCATTTCACAAAGTTGTAGTGGAGTGGCAGCTCGAGCCTGCGGTCTTGTTAGTTTAGAACCAGCAAAGGTGAGTTCAATTAATTAAATTAGAAGTGAAAGATGGATTCTTCCATATCTTGATATTCTATATAAGGTCTGTAAGCTGTTTGAATATGAACTTCATTAATTCTAAATATTTTAATAGATTGCGGAGATCCTGAAAGATCGTACATCTTGGTTTCGGGATTGCCGGAGCCTAGAAGTTTTTACAATGTTCCCTGCTGGGAATGGTGGAACTATTGAACTTGTTTACACACAGGTGATCAATCATTTCCAAACTTTAACTGCTTGTCTTCTCTTAGTTGTTTTATTTTTACTCGAGAGTGAATGCCAAATTTGCACAGACATATGCTCCAACAACATTGGCTCCTGCCCGGGATTTCTGGACTCTGAGATACACTACGACTTTGGACAATGGCAGTCTCCTGGTGAGCATGTTTGTGTAATAATGTTGTGTTGTCTAATGCACCACAATATTGTATGCTTTTGAATGGAGATGACTGAAAGTAATTTTTCACCTTTATGCATTTCAATTCTGTGTATCAAGGTTTGTGAAAGGTCATTGTCTGGTTCTGGAGCTGGCCCTAATGCAGCTGCCGCAGCACAATTTGTGAGAGCTGAAATGCTTCCTAGTGGCTACTTGATTCGACCTTGTGAGGGTGGAGGATCAATCATCCACATTGTGGACCACCTAAATCTTGAGGTTCCACTTCTTGATTGATAAGTAGTGAAAATATCCCTTTTTACTTCGATTTCCTTTTGTATTCTGATTGCTTATTTCTTTCTTTTAGCCTTGGAGTGTGCCTGAGGTGCTACGACCACTCTATCAATCATCAAAAGTGGTAGCTCAGAAAATGACAATTGCGGTAAGTTGACATGACATCTAATAGTTTATGGTTATTTATTGTGAAATTTAGTTGGGTAATTGGTATGTTATAAAAATTATGCTAAATGTGAACTGCCAACTTGTGAAGACAAGTGTGTCATCTAGAGGATGCTATAAAGGTTGTTGTATTCATGTTTGAAGTCTTTATTTTGGGATTCTCATCTAGTTTATTTCATTGGCTTCTCTCCCCCCCAATCTCTCCCTTTTGTGTGAAGGCTCACAAATACTTTGGTAGTTTACCTAACCCACCTCATGTTTGTCTGGTTCTTCCTATCTCCCTTGCTTTGCTCTAGTCTAAAGATATTTAAGCTAAATTGTGGCTTTAATGATAGGCACTTCGCTATATCAGGCAAATAGCTCAAGAAACTAGTGGTGAAGTGGTATATGGTTTGGGTAGGCAACCTGCTGTTCTGCGAACTTTCAGCCAAAGGTTAAGCAGGTAGCCAAATGAAAATTTTGTTTCCTTTAATGTTATTACGGCAATGTATAAATAACAACTGAGTCCGTTTGTGTTTTCACTCTTAAGTTGCAACATTCTTTGTATGCGTTGAGAACTAATGCACTACACTTGCAGAGGCTTCAATGATGCTGTCAATGGATTCAATGATGATGGCTGGTCTGTACTGAACTGTGATGGTGCTGAGGATGTAATTATTGCAGTTAATTCAACAAAGAATTTGAGTGGCACTACTAATCCTGCTAATTCCCTGACATTCCTTGGGGGAATCCTCTGTGCAAAGGCTTCCATGTTACTCCAAGTGAGTGACGACATAATGGCATATAGGCATATATGGATTTAATAATGATTATTTTTTTGATTCTGTTTCTATACATTTAATGTTTTTTCTGGCTACTTCTTTACTCTAATGACCATAGATTTTTTTCCCTGTGGGGATGTGAAACCTGGGGTTTTGGAAGTCTACTCTATACCATGTAGCTCATAGTTTCTCAATTTATCATCACCCTCCTCCCCCACAGGAAGTCCACATGAAAGTAATGTTACATTGCTGTTGATTATTGGTAGAATGTTTCAGCCAGTATTATTTATATAAATCTTGAGCCATTTCAGATCTTCACATGCTCCTGAACATATATATTAGTATGGTATAATTGAAAATGTTGAGCTTTATAATGGGTTGAAATGGATACATCACATTGTTACTTTCTCCTTTTATTAAAAAGTAGTATGAATGCTATTTGCATCTTTGAAATGTCATGTGACAGACTCTCGTGTTTTACCTGCAGAACGTACCCCCTGCAGTTTTGGTTCGCTTTCTGAGGGAGCACCGCTCTGAGTGGGCTGATTTCAATGTTGATGCCTATTCTGCTGCGTCACTGAAAGCTGGATCCTATGCCTATCCTGGAATGAGGCCTACAAGGTTCACTGGCAGTCAAATTATCATGCCTCTTGGCCATACAATTGAACAGGAAGAGGTATGTTTTCCTTCCCTTGCCTAACCACTTGCCAGATGAAATTATTTTCATCTATGTTATGGTATCTATTAGAGTGGATTGGGTTGGTGTGTCCTGATTATTCATGTCTCATCATACAATGCAGAGGCATACCTGCTTTTTCTTAGGTCTGATTTAACATATTCATGCATGTTATGTTATTCAGTATGATTCCAAGCATTTGTGCTCCAATTATATTAAAATGTGCCTTGTCAAACAATAATTCCCCCTAATTCTATGTTTACTTCCAGATGATTGAAATTATTCGGCTTGAAGGCCACTCTGTTTCTCAAGAGGATGCCTTCGTTTCAAGGGACATTCATCTCCTACAGGTGCTGTCTCTCTCATACTGAAATACAGAATATTGTCACTTCATTTTGCCTAGATGTGTCGTCATTTTGAAATACAGGAAATTATCTGTTCATTTTACCTAGATGTATCATGATTCTTTAGGTACAGGTCGTTTTTTAAAAAATTGTTTCAGTAAGGCAATGCTTTACTAATTTTTTTTCAAAGGGAAACATATTAGTGTGCTTAGAGAAAAAAATAGGGCGGCCAAGTGGACAAGGCTCCCATGGAGTCTTGGGAGGGTCAAATGTATGCAACCTCACCCTGCAACCAGAGAGTCTATTTTCAGGCTAGTGTACATAGGAAAAGCACTAATTTATGCTAGTTTCGCACAATCCAAAATTGTTCTATGGCCTTTGTTTGAAACATTTCTGTGTGTTGTTTTATTATACATGAAATTCCTGTTTACTTGTTGAATATGCTTCTGCCTATGGGTACCCTGTGAGGATGTGTAACATTGTACATCAACTGTGGTGGATTTAGACTACTAACTCACCAGCCTGTATTTACTTCTCTACGCAGATATGTAGTGGAATAGATGAGAACGCTGTGGGAGCTTGTTCAGAGCTCATATTTGCTCCAATTGATGAAACTTTCCCAGATGATGCTCCATTGGTGCCTTCTGGTTTCCGGATCATTCCATTGGATTCTAAACCAGTTGAGTTCTGTTTCCTTGAAAACTTTTTTTTTATGAGTGACATGCAATTTTGCTTCAGTAATTAGTGATATTTCATTATTAACTCTTCTGTTCAAGTATATTTCCTCCCTATAAAGCTTCTTGCAGTGGCTGTAGATTTTTAAATTTCTTATCTTACCCAAGAAGCTTTTGATATTTATGTCTAAACTCCTGCTAAATTGTATTGCTTTTCTTGTTTAGAGATGGACTGCTGGTTCTAATGTTAATGCATGGATCCCTGTAATATTGAGTTTCAGGGTGATAAGACGGATGCAGTGACTACAAATCGGACCTTGGATTTGACATCTGGTCTTGAAGTGGGTCCAGCAACAAATCCTGCTGCAACAGATGAATCATCAAGTCATAACACTCGATCAGTGTTGACGATTGCCTTCCAATTTCCTTTTGACCTCAATCTGCAGGACAATGTTGCAATCATGGCTCGGCAGTATGTTCGAAGTGTGATTTCCTCAGTGCAGAGGGTTGCCATGGCCATTACTCCATCTGGTATAAACCCATCAGTTGGGCCAAAACTCTCTCCGGGCTCTCCAGAAGCTCTTACATTAGCTCACTGGATCTGCCAGAGTTATAGGCAAGTTTGCAATTATCTTTATTAAAATTGGCAACATGCTACAACTAAGTTAATACATGCATGCTATTATTACTATCATTGTTGTGCGCTTGTCTTCTTTGATTCTGTTATTTACATTGAAACTAGGTATACTCTACCAGTTATATTGTTTTTCGAAATGCCTAATGTTTTTTTCCTTTATTGCCATTCTTTGACCAGTTACTATTTGGGGACGGAATTACTGAGGGCTGATTCTCTAGTTGGCGACTCAGTGCTGAAACATTTATGGCATCATCCGGATGCTATTTTATGCTGTTCATTGAAGGTACGGTGGCCATGTCATTTTGTAGTTCAAACTTCCAAGATTCCCGGAATCGTAAGTTTATAAAATTCTATTTTGGGTTTTGCAGTCGCTGCCGGTGTTCATCTTTGCAAACCAGGCAGGCCTTGACATGCTGGAAACAACTCTAGTGGCTTTACAAGACATCACATTGGATAAAATATTTGATGAGGCTGGACGCAAGGCATTGTGTGCAGACTTTCCCAAGCTAATGCAGCAGGTAATTTTCAGAAGTGAATGTAATTTGAATATCTGGAGAATGCTCCTTTTCCTTTTGCCATTGTTGTTAGAAGAGCTTATTTTTCTTCCTTTTTTTGGGGCTTTTATTGTTTCATCAGGGGTTTGCTTATCTACCAGCTGGAATCTGCATGTCCACAATGGGGCGGCATGTTTCTTTTGACCAAGCCATCGCCTGGAAAGTGCATGCTGCAGAAAATGACACTGTTCATTGTTTGGCTTTCTCTTTCGTGAATTGGTCATTTGCGTGAAAATTCATTTAATGTATTCAATTCCCCTCTTATTTCCCCACTTAGAAGAAGAATGAAGCGGTAGATTGCAAGGAAATGAGAAATCTGGTTAGGGAAAGAAATCAATTTTTGTTCATATAAAGGATCAGGTTTTCATTTAATTTTATATAATTTTCTTTCAGTGTTAGACCATATCTATGTAGTTTTTATAATTTGTTATATTCAATTTTTGTTTTTCAAAAAAAAAAAAAAAGCGGCTATGGAGAATTCTAGATTGCGTCGATGTCTTCATTCTACCCAAGATTTGCTGCCCAAAATATTTAGTTTAGGTGGGAGAAGTGACACCATTCCAGTTGCAGAATAAATTAGAGTCACCAGAAAGTAAATCTAATCCATATTTTTCGTTGTGTCGTTTTGTATAATTAATAATAATAGAATATAAAAGGCAATTTATATGAGAAAAGCACCGAAAGAGGTTTATCTATGCTTCTTCCCCCCAAAAAATTTTACGTAAATTTTTCTTTCTTTCTTGAAAGGTCTCTTGCTCATGAACATGTATCAATGTTTAGGGCGATTCCGATATTCTGAATTGAGTATTTTGCAAACAACATTAATTCTTTTGAATAACACAAGCAAAGCATACTAAAAATATTTACAGAATTCGCATTTCTCCTGGAATAGAGTCGTTATGGTATTATGAAACCTGCTGCTCCTATCTTTCACCTTTCCACACAACCAATCTATGTCTTCACACCGAGCATATTATATACACAAAATTGAAAGGCAACCACGCACCAAAAAAAAAAAAAAATTGAAAGGCAACCAAGCCGAAAAAAAGAAAACCGTATAAAACGTAAGAGCCAAACAAGTAAGACTTACTATACAAGTTTTAGAGATTTATGAAGGTATATAGTTGACTTATTGGGATGCCAAGGACCAGAAGTTGAGGAGAAATGAAGGGATAGTGCAAAACCAGCAAAGGAAAGCCATGCCAGTGGCAGTTTCAAACTGCACACAGTGGTTTCGTGAACAACTTCCAAGATCATTGTCTATTAGCACTGTGATCCCTGCGGAAGCACAAGCTGCAGCAAATGTAAGCGTGGATGTCACCTGCATCAACAATACAACTCTCTTCATATTACCACTACACCATTTCAGGAAAATGCAACACAAGTACTCAAAGCTCCTCCACATAGTCCAGATTCTCTGCTGTTCACGGTTATGCTGTCTGGATTAGCCACGGTTATCTGGATAGCATAACCGATTGACAGCAGAGGATACACGTTGCTCCTCCACGTGCCTATTTCATTTTTGTAAAACAAAAATGGTTGATAATGAATTAAAACATAAAAGAGCATTATTAGCTGGTGAACTAAAATTATATTTTATGTCATACTAAATATCTTACCCCATCACCAATTGTAAACAAACTGACAACTTGATAATTCTGCAAAGATCGCCTCACTAAAAGAGCATATACATCAATTATGGCCATTGAAAAACTCCACAAGCTCTGCAAGCCGGCAGCCGCAACAAGGTAACTGAGAAAAGATAAGAAATGGATTTTATATACTGCCAAAATATTTCCTAAACATGAAGAGAGGGAGGTCAATTGCCTTTTAAAAGGAAACATTAATAACTATGCCAAAGAAAATAGCATGCTTTTACTATGAACAGTGGAGACAAATCATTAATGTGCATATAAGAACCAAGAAAGAGTATTTTAACCTATTCTCATTTGATAGTATTTTAACCTCAGCTGCATATATATTTTCACCTCTCTGAGCTCATTCCATTCTCAAACTGTTCATATGACATATTTATATTCCAATTAATGCCATAAGATACGAGGGAGAGGGAAATATATTTGTGACATAAACAAACCAAAATGAACCATTCAATGTACTCTGTCCAGTAAGTTATCGTTCTATTAATCTATTCTATGTCCTTCATATGTTATAACTGCACATAAGAGACGTTAAGTGTGACAGACAACAAAACTAGTATCTGTAAGTAGTCAACCCGAGTACCCAATCACCTTCATAAAATTCAATATTTGTAAAAACTTAAGCTTCATTAAAACTAAATATTTTGCAAACGCTTAAGTATTCATTCAAGAATCTCAGTTGCATAGCAAGAGTAATTGAACAGTGCAATGAAGTAAAGTAAATTCAATGTTATAAAGTTTGATCATTTAATCCAAGGCCTAGATAAATTAAATAATTCAGAAAGCTGTTCAGATGTCAGACTAGCTCCTTTCCAGCAGAGTTATATGAACAGCATCTGTTTGGTGGTTATAAATGAAAAATCAAAAGTTATACTTCCTTGATTGTATCATCTGCCATCTCTACCAAACCTAATTAATTAATACTTTGAGGCATTTCACTGCTTGCAATCCCGTTGTTCGGAAATCATCTTATTTGCACCTCCAATACAATGTTGAAATAGAGAAAGACCAATTGCGAACTTAAGGATGGAAAAAGAAAGAATCCCAGATAATCAGTTTTAGTTCCAAAATCAATTGATTTAACTTTTAAGAACAACACATGTTGACCCTTCAGGAACCATTCTTAATCCATTCCATGTACCAAGCATACAGAAACTGGGAATGTATGTTACTAATCCAGATTCATTGATGTCATAAATAGAAATTGTTACACTGTACACCAAAGCACGGATCCTATTGGCAAATCTTGTTTCCTCCCTGCGTATTTATGTGTTATCAAATATGCTTACAAGAATAGCTCTTGAAGCTTAATGATTGGGAAAAACTAATTTCTTTATGGTTTATACTATCTGGAAAATGTAAAAAATCGTCATTATCAGTTTTTATCAATAACCAATTTGAACTTTGATCAAACCGTGGATGCCTAGATGAAGATTTAGCTGAAGGCTAAGGCTGAAGCAGAATCAATTAGGGAAAAAATAAAATCTGCTTTCCTTTCATGTGCTCCATCTAAGTCCCTTCAAATTTTCATAGACAATCAATCACTAACTGGACACGATTTGAATAACAGCAATCACAGTCAAAGCAAAACAAGAACAAGTAGCAAAACACACCAGAGAATGCTTACCAGAAGGCAGTGACCGAAGGGAAATCACTAGTGGAAGCCATGATAGAGAGTGCTGCAGCAGCGAAAATAAACTGGAAGACTCGCAATGATAGCCCACCGGCTGTGCCGGGCATGCCTTGGATATCCTTCATCCTCACCCTGGGAGCGTTACCACCTTCGCCTTCAGTTGCAGGTACCTCTTCAATCGGGTGAACCGAAGCATGGCTCACACTCATCTCTCCTCCACAAACCTCAATTCATAACTCTCGTAGCCATTAAATCTCCCGATTCTAACCCTTGGGTTCCATTGACTGAGCATAATGTCAAAACGAAAAAGAAAACTATATAAATATAATAATAATAATAATAATGTAGATTGAATTCCAAATTAGAATAGTGAAAAATAAAAATGTTGACTATATATATCGACTTAATCAAATACGTTCTAATTTTCTCAAGTCAAAACTATCAAACCGAAGAGAATCGAATCGAATCGGACCGACATTCGCTCTATTTTCCTTACCTGCAGGATCTGCAAAGAAAGCGAAATTCACAGCAATTAATCCGCGAGAAATCGATCGAGATCTGAGTCACAGCGAACAGAAATGCGCGAGAAAAAGAGAAGAAAGATCTGGAATCAGATTCAATGAATCTCGCAGAATGCTTCAACTGGCGGTTGGTGGTGTGGTGGTCTTCTGATTAGCCGAAGACGTAATAGATTATAGAACCGTTTTTCCTTGCGCAAGTAGGTACTTCCTTACACTACACGCGCTCATTTGTTGGCGCGTTTTCACCTTCCATGCCTCCTTTCGGCCTTTCCTTTGGCTCTCTCTCTCTCTCTCTCTCACTTTCCTGAAGATTCAGAAATACGCCATGTGAATAACTTCAAAACTAATTCATCACACTTACAGAGAAGGTTTTCGTAATTGATGAAAATCTTCATGTATTTGCATGTACGTATGTGTGATGAAAGGATAGTGAAGTGAAAATTCAGAGACAGGTGAAGCCATCCCTAACCGAATCAAGAATCATTGAAAAGTGACGGTGATGAAAGATTGAAAATAGAATGAAGACGTAATTACGATTTACGAGATGTATCAAAAGAATCAAAAGCATAGAGGAGACGAAGGGAAAAAGGTGAAAAGGATTCATAATTTTAAGACTAGTATATAAAAATTTAAATACGACTTATATTAAAAATAAAATAGAGCGTTTCATTAGTTCTTATCAATGATGATGTATGTGATAGTGAACCTTAATTCATATGGTATGTTTGGTTAATGGTTCAGTAAGGAATCGGTTTGGGTTAAGGAATGTCATGTTTGTTTAAAATTTTGAATAAAATGCACTAAAATTTTTGAGTTTTGGGTCATGAGTACATATATTTTTTGAATTTTAAAACTTTATAAATAGATTCTTTGAAATTTTAATTTGGAGCACCTAGCACCTTTCTGTCTACATTCAGTCTTTATTTATCACGTAAGCACATTTTGTAGGGATAATTTAATCATTTCATATTTTATCGGCTCTAAATTGAATGAATAAAATAGCTAAAATAACATTATAATAATTAAAACACCCTTACAAAATGTGCTTAAATAGCAGATAACAATTCAACTACTTTAACAAAATGTGATACGTGACAAATAACAACTACAATACCCTTACAAATGCGCTCACGTGGCAGATAATGGTTGAATGTGGACAGAAGTATAACAGAAGGATGCTAGGTGCTCCAAATTAAAAATTCAAAGGGTTTATTTGTAAGATTTTAAAACTCGAAAGTATATGTGCCCATAACTCAAAACTAAAAGAGATTTCAATGCATTTTAGCCCTAAAATTCTGAGCAAACTCAACTTGTACATAACTCTTAGTGGAGGTTTTATTATAGCCTTTTTCCATTTTGTCCTTTTATCATTATAGAAGTACAATGATCATTGTATCTTTTTTATATTTTTATTCTCAATCCCATTCTCACATTTTTATGTCATATTAAATATGATCTTAAATTTTTTGGACAAAAAAAAAATCTTAAATAATCTCATTCATATTCATATTCATATTTATATTTTCATTTTCTCGTAAATTAAACTTTCAACCGGGCCAATAGTATTTTATATTTAAAATTGACTTGGATATTGAGTTACTTGAGATGATGACCATGTTCTTCCATAATTCTTTTGGAAATTCCCAATCTTGTACGACTTCTTGAGTTTACTTCTCGCAAATGGCACCGACGGGACCAATTTTGAAGGAGACATGCATGGTCATTATAAACTCAAACTGAATAAATTATAGGTGAGTTATATTTTATATATATAGAAATTTTAATTATTATAATAAACATGAGGGTATTTGATATGGTATCATTTTAAATAATATGATATCTAATATAAAATGATGTCATCTTAAAAAAAATTTATCTTTGATATTTTTGTTTGGTATGATATTTAATATCACAATAATATAATATGCAAGTGTTCGTTATAAAATAATGTGATATAAGATACCATATTATTTATTTTTATAAAATAATGTGATAACAATAAATTAAAATTATCAACAAAATTAATAACCTATCAATTGGTTCAGTTAAAGCTCACAAACTGAATGATTTAGATATGAATTTTTACATCATTTAATTAGATCGTTTCGATTAGATAAACTTTCATAACCGATTAGATAAAGTGTAGCATGCATGTTTTGGACAAATTCAAAGTCTATGAGTGTAAGACAAAATAAGAGCAAAACACTTTGGTAGGGTATAATATGTTATGGTAGAAAATGGAATGGGAAATAGAAAACTAAGTGAGAAGGAAATGAAATATAAAAAAAAAAAATAAGAGAGGGAAATGAAATAGAAAACACTTTGATATCAAAGGAAATGAAATTAGATTATAAGACTAATCTTGTTTGGTAAAGTAGAATGACGATAGAAAAATGAAATGTAAAGATGGTAAAAAGTCAAAGTTGTTCATTCTAAAATCCCTGTGTAATTTGGTAAATTATTCTTCTCTCACCTTTTTTTTTGTCAATCAGATACTTTCATTCATTGAGAAATGGCACAAGGTTATACATCTAGAAAATTTTGCAAGACAACAAATACAAATATTAGAATACAAAGATTTAAAATATAAGATATATTCGCTCTTTAGAGAGAGTGCAAGAAAACAGACAATTACTAGAATAAGTCTTCTTCGTTGCTATAACTTTTGATGTAGATATGATGAGTTTGAGTGTACATCTTTTCAAGGTAAACCTCTTACCCAAGGAAAAATAAAATTTCTATTGGCAAGGGAGGAAATCTCTTTTAAAAGAAGAGAAGATCCTTCAAAAAAAAAACAAGAAGAAGAAGAAGAAGAAAACTCTATATTAGGAGAGGAAACTACAAACCATCTAAAAGACAAACAAAACAAGAAATGAAGGACGGAGAGGGAGGGGTTGCCACACGGCACTTGCAGCAACAAGGCAGGACGGCAACCCCTAAAACAATTTTTTAACCTTGCAGCCGAGGCGTGAGAGTGGGAGAGCGGGACAATCCTATATTCCTATTGTTCTTTGAACCATCCTTTAAGGAATCTTAGTGTTCATTAGACCTGTTCATGGGCAGGGCCGGGCCAGGGTTGGGCTTAAGCCCATGGGCTTTACATATATGGATTTGGGCTTGAACCTAAGCCTACATGTTTTACTACCCATTGCAATGAGCCAAATATTTATCCAAACTCATAGGCTAAGTCCGGACTTGGATAAATATGTTCACGTAAAATCCAATTTCCCTTGTACTAAACAAAACCTATTGGACCGCTTGGTTACATTGTTGGAAGGTAAGAAATGGGAATGAGACTCTCATTCCCATGTTTAATTGTTGGCTTTGAGATTCTCATAAATGGAACTCCCCTTATTTTTATTTTCACTCTAATTTTTATTACTTTTCATTCCTTCAAAATTTTGTCTACCAATCAAATGGGCCTAAGTTGTAGAGGGAGTGCCAAGAGTAAGCACATAAAAGGAGAGAACAGTCTTTCCAAATTTTGGGCCTCCTTGTCCTCTATTCTATGGTTTTAGCCTTTGGGTTTTGCAGTAGTAGCAACCTTTTCGACAAAAATAATTATAGAAGAGTCTATTTTTAATATAGAAGATGATTTGACAATATATATATATATATAGAAGATGAGAGTACAAAGCATTTTAAAAACTTACATTTATATGTTTGTTACAAGATTTTGTAATTAAAATAAGATAAATGAAAATTAAAAAAAATTCTTTATATGAGAGCTGAGTTGTATAAGTTATATTTGTATCACTTCCTAATTTAAAAACTTTACAACAAAGAAATAAGTACTAAATTTAAATTTTATATCTCTACCTAGAGTCAAAATACTATTTAATTCTTGAATTGATAGTCAAATTACTAATTAGTCTCCGAATTTGGTAAAAATACTATTTAGCTCTCAATTTTATAGCTTTGTCAACTATTTAGTTCCTAAATTTGGCAAAAATACTATTGAGTACTCGAATTTGCAACTCTGTTTAGTTCATGAACTTGGCAAAAATACTATTTAGTTCTCAAATTTGCAACTCTGTCAACTATTTAGTCCCTGACTGTTACCCATTAGATAACCAGCTGACGTGGCCGTTAAATGCTGAGGTGGCATGTGCCCAGGCACTTAACAATACTACATAAGCAATTTAACGGCCACGTAAGTTGTTGCCTGGTTATCTAATTGATAATGGCCAAGAGACTAAATAGTTGACAAAGTTACAAATTCGGAGACTAAATAGTATTTTTACCAAATTTGGAGACCAAATAGTTGGCAGAGTTACAAATTCGGTGAGTAAATAGTATTTTTGCCAAATTCGGGGACTAAAGAGTTGACAGAGTTACAAATTTGAAGACTAAATAATAATTTGACCAACAATTCAAAGACTAAATAGTATTTTACCTTTAAAAATAAAAAATGTATACATTGTGCTCCTTATTTAAACATGAACTAGTACCATTTAACTATTTTTTTTTAACTTTATATATCATGGTGCATAAATAAGAAAATATAATGTATGCACTTAAAAAGCTTATCCAAATTCCTATGTTTATTTAAGCATATAATAAGCAATTAAAAAATGTGACACCAATTATATATTTATCCAACGAAAAGGATTTCCATGAGATTGCCAAAAGTGTCACCATCTTTTCCCAGCATTGGAGCCGACCATGGACTAAACATCTGGTCGGCTAATGAAGGAAAAGAAAAAACATAACAAACCTTTAAAGCAACAAATTAGCATAATCCCTACTTTGTCTCATATAAAATCAATCAAAATCATCTTTCCAACCCCCTAATCTTTTTACTTGATGCCTAATGCTCTTTAATCTCTATTTTACTCATTTTTGGCTTCAACTAATCATTCCAAGTAATCCCTTTTAACTTGAGGGGTATGAATGAGTGCAAGATGCTTGTTTATTCTTAACTAAATATGAAGAGTTCAGTTTCTGGCATGGGGTATGAAGCAACTTTAGATCATTAATTACATTAATTATTGTATTCTTTGAAGTGTCTACAAGTCAATGAAGAGTAAGAATAATCATGAATAAGGTATGAACAGGGTACTACAATCATGAGCAAATATCCCTATTCATTGGCCTTTTAAATATTTGAATCCTCTTATCCATACCTAAATCCGTAGAAATTCAAATGGATTAATTTTTAAAAAATTAATACTCATCTACGTATAAATTCATGACAAGGCATACAAAATATATAATTTTAAATTATCAAATATAATAATTTATAAATTAATATTAAAATTATACTTATTTTATTGATGAGATTGAAGCAAATAATATATACTAGAGGCTTCGCATGCACGTACGTACGTGCATGTAATTTATTTTTTAAAAATATAAAATTATTATTATATTTTAAAATAATAAAATATTAAATATTTGATAATTTTTAAATTTGTAAACTAAAATAATAATTATTATATTTTAAAATAATAGATTGAATTATAAGAAGTTATTTGTTTCAACACTAACTATCCACCATGTTTACTTTCTCTCTCTCTCCCACTCCCACTTCCACTCCCACATTCTCCCATCATTTTTTTTGTATTTAATAAATTAGTAAATATTTATTTTAAGAGACTGTTGACGGGAAGACCCCACAGCCATATTAATATAGATATATATATGGTTCAATAAAATAAATTAAATATATGTATTTATAATATAAAAAGTATTATTTAAATAATTTATATAAAGCTGTTTGAATCCAAGTTGGTCATTATCCTCATCCTTAGAATCGCTCATTTAGTACCGAGTCTAATAGATTAATTTTACGGGTAATCACAGAATACAGAGTATTTTGATCACCGTTATTAAATAAATATATTAATTTCGACCAAAATTAATTCTAGGTTATTTGAAAATTGAAATAAAAAATCATAGAAAAGGTATAACCACTAACCGACGCCGTTCCCTCTGCCATTCTTTGAATTTAAAAAAGGTTGTCCAACAGCAAAACACGTGCCTTCCCAACCCAATAAAAATATAAAAATTATAGGGTTTTTAATATTTTAAAGGATGAGAGTGTAATAGTTTACTCTTTATTTAATAAAAAACAAAGAGAATAAAATATATCAATTTTAGTCCTTTTAAAAAATTAATTATTATTTATTATATTTAAAATTTTAAAATATATTTATTTTATAACAAAAATGATTAATGATTCAAAATAAAATTATTGTAGTTTTATATTTAATATAACAGTAAATTAAATTAAATTTATACTCAGCTTTAAAATGAATATTTTAATGTAATAATAAGGAAATAAATATATATATATAAAAAAGGATAATAAGTAATTTAGACGGTTCAGGCCAAAAATGTAATTTAGACAGTTGCTTTTTGGTTTTCCACAGTTTTTTTTTATAAATATTTAGTTTATAATTTAGACAGTTTTTTTATAATTTATACTCTGCTTTTTTTTTTTTTTGAATATTTATTTTAGAATTTAGACCATTTTATTTTTTTGGTTTCCGACATCTTTACAACATATATAAAATATTAATTTTATTAATAAACATAAATAAAAAACATATTTATGTAACATTGCATCAAATTTAGTGTAATTTTTAAAATTAAGTGAATACTAAATCTAATTTTACCAACCTTAATACCTTATAAAAAAATTGATATAATGTACTCAAAGAAAAATGTCATAAATTCATTATGTTTGGAACATGCATGTTCGTTCATTGTTCATTCATGAATCATGAGGTGGAGGCCCATCCATCATGCATGACCATTGATCATATATTTATATTTATATTATTACCATTCAAATTTGAAGCGATGAGTAAAGTAAGGGCACGTTTTGGTAGCTAGAAAGGGAAAGGGAAAGGGAATGGGTTTGATGTGTTTGGTAGTAAAAATTTGGAATGGAAATGGAATGGGAATGTATTAAAATGACTACTTTATCCCTTATATTAAAATAATAAAAAGAAAAGATAGTTATAATTGTGTCAAATCAAAGAGTATAATAGATATTTTGTATTTTTTTTTCTTTTTTTAATTATACACATTTTTCAAGATGGAAATAAAAAAGTAGGTAACATGTGGGACCCACATGTTTTTTTTTTTCCATCCTCTTCTCCCTCCTTATTTCATCCATCCGAACATACCCTAAAGGCGAACGGCTAAGATAAGCGCACGTGATTGTCAAATAAGCATACATGAGATGGTCGGGTAGGTGTTGAGTGGTATAGTAGTACTGAACTGTAGTACATTATTTCAATCAGTTGGTTATTTGGTTTCTAATTCATTCAAGACGAGTCCTTATTAAGCTGAGTTTTTATTAATATTAATAAATGACACTATGATTGGAGGAATGTATCAAAATTCAGTAGTATCGTTGTACTAAACTTTTATCCGAGGTGATCACATGGCTAACACGTGCTCAAGAGTTACATAGTAATGTATATTTGATATGAATAAAATATTTAAGAAAAATTCCGACCAAAAAAGTATATTTAAGGAAAATAGACAAAAACATAAGGACATAGACACTAGTTAATATTAGACTAACCCAAAATGCTAACATCAATATATTTTTTGGTCAAAATTTGATTTTGGTCCTTTATGTTTCACCTAAGTTTTATATTGGTCATTTATGTTTCAAAAAATTTAAATTGGTCCTTTATGTTGCATAAACGTTTCAAATTGGTCCTTCCGTCTAGTTTTGCCTATAAGTGATGACGTGTCATGCTGAGGTATCACACTTTCTCTCCTACGTGTACTGCTTAACTGACGTAACTTTAGTTAACCTAAAATTAGGAACTAAAATGAAACAAAATAATTTTCCCACTTTTCCATCTTCTCCTTCTTTTTCGCTGCTACTGCTTGAAAACATCCATGGCTTCTTCCAATACAGTCATGATTCTCATCCCTTAGCCAATGCCATCATCTGCGTTTCACTGATTGAATTCTGAAATCCGAAAATGTAAAGAACAGAATCCTTAAGGTTCATAATTAAGAGTAATTATATGCAGTTATAAAAAAAATCCTAACTAAAATATGAAATTTCGTGACTAAATTAAACCCTAAACCCTTTAAATTAATTTAGCCACAAACTCTATATGCGTGGCTAAATTAATTAGGCCACGAATTCCATGGCGAAATTAATTAGTCATAAATTTGTCACGGATCCACTCTTAATATTTTTGTAGCTAATTCAATGCTTTTACATATAATTTATCCCCTTCCCAATGAGTGCTTGTAAATTCTATTGATAGAATCCACAATAATTTCCTTTGAGATCAATCTAAAGTTAGAACTTAGAAACTTATTGAAATGGCTAAAGTATTATTTTGGTCCTCAATGTTTACATGAAGTTTAATGTTGGTTCTCAATGTTTCAAAAGTTTAATGTTGGTCCTCAAAGTTTTTTTTTGGTTGATTTTGGTCATCGAGCGTAACCCCGTTAACTTTTTGCCGTTAAATGATGACATGACATTCTTATGTGGCACACCCTCTCTCCTACGTGTCATATTTTAATGACGTGGCATGACAGATCACTGCCACGTCACCCCACATTGCCACAACATCATCTTCTCTCCTTCATCAGCATCATTATCATCATCATCTGGGGTGAGGTGGCAGTGATCTGTCATGCCACGTCATTAAAATATGACACGTAGGAGAGAGAGTGTGCCACAGAAACACGCCACGCCATCATTTAACGGCAAAAAGTTAACGGTGTTATGCTCGAGGACCAAAATCAACAAAAAAAACATTGAGGACCAACATTAAACTTTTGAAACATTGAGGACCAACATTAAACTTCATGTAAACATTGAAGACCAAAATAATATTTTAGGCTATTGAAATCTAAAACTTGTTTCATTCGAGTAGAATAACTTTTTATCAAATCTATATCATCAGCTATTTTTTCCTATTACATGCAGATTATCATCCTCTTTATTCTTTATGAGTGTTTGTAATTCTAATATAGAATCCACAAGAGTTTCCTCTGGGATAAATATCTATGACCAAGAAACTGCATTTGGTTCATTGGGATATTATTTAATGGTACAAGCAAAAATAAAAATAAGAAAAATAATAAAAACAAGAGATAAAAATATTAGTAAAAACTATGTGTACTATTAGGCTGTGACACAAATATCTCAATTTCTTTAAGGTAATTTACGCTCTCCATAATAAAAATTTTATTTATATCTTTGGTGTAGTGGTACCTGAGACACGTTACTTTGATACCATGAAAATCCTCGTTTTTTAAAATTTACAACTTTCTATACAAAACAATAAACATGAGTCTATACCCACACATTTTTTTGCTCAAATAATTCTCTTTGTACTTGTTTATTTTTTTGTGTGTCAAATTAAATATTGCGTTAAAAAAATTGTTCATGAGTATTTAAGAGCAATTATATGTAGTTATAAAAAAAAGGAGTAATTATATGCAAAAACTGTCCAACATAAAACTGATTAAAATTCTTATAAAAAAATGATTAAAATTGTTTCAGCCCTATTCATTTCTTAATGTGTGTCTGTCAGTTTCATTCCTTTATTATTATTATTATTATTATTATTATTATTATTATTATTATTATTATTATTATTATTAGTTTTGTTTAATAATTTATAATAATATTTTAAAATTATTTGCCTTCCTAGTGTTTTGGTGGCTTGAGTCTCTCCAAATCTAAGGAAAGAAACCTGTCCTTTATGGCCAAATTTTACTAGAACTATATTTTTAAGGTAATGTTACACGAGAGTTGGTGAGCTTTGGCTGACCAACTTTTAACCGATAAATCTGTCTTGAGATCTGTGTTATTTTAAATATAAAAAAAATATTTTAACATAAATCTTGAGACAAATCTAACGACTGAGAACTAATAAGCCAAAACTCTCAAACTCCCAATAACATTACCGTCGTTTTAATCTTAAATCGGGTGGGAATTCCTTCATTGGCAAAGGTATCAAGTTTGGTAAGTTGCTAGTTAAAGAAGGATATAAGATTGTAGTACATTCCAATAAAAATACTGACTTCTGGAATGATTTCTAGTGTTTGGATGGTCCCTTGAGAGGGATTATTTCGAAACCGAATCTGATGTTTGGTTGTTTTGTATTTTAGTATGTTATTAATTTTTTTGTAATTTTTATTTAAATTTTAAAAATTATAATTTTTTTAAGAGGCAAAATATTATTTAGTTTCTGAATTGTTAGTCAAACTATTATTTAGTTCCCAAATTTATCAAAAATATTATTTAGTCCCCGAAATATTTAACTATGTCAACTATTTAGCCCCTGAATTTGACAAAATGCTATTTAGTCCCCGAATTTGTAACTATGTCAACTATTTAGTCCCTAAACTTGACAAAAATACTATTTACTCATCGAATTTGCAACTCTGCCAACTATTTAGTCTCCTGACTATTACCTGTTATAGTTGACAAAGTTACAAATTCGATGATTAAATAGTATTTTTGCTAAGTTTGGAGATTAAATAGTATTTTTGCCAAGTTTGAGGATTAAATAGTTGATATAGTTACAAATTTGGGGACTAAATAGTATTTTGTCAAATTTGAGGACTAAATAGTTGACATAGCTAAACATTTCGGGGACTAAATAGTATTTTTGATAAATTCGGAGACTAATTAGTAATTTGACCAACAATTTAGGGACTAAATAGTATTTTGCCTCTTTTTATTTTAAAGAATATCTAAAATATAAAAGATATAAACATGGAAAATTTTAAAACTTCACATAAATTGATATTCACTATGTGAATTAGAGTTCTTAAATCAGTGGGTCTCGATTTGTAATTTTTTGTGTGTGTATATCTTTCATTCTTTATAAAAATTTATAATTTTTTAAATTTAAATTTTTTTAAAAAAATGGCCTAACAGGACAACTCGAAATAATAAATTATTGTTCAACAATAAGTACTTTAATTTGTTCCAATCAAGGTTTAATTTGGCAATTTGCCAAATTCAAATTAAGGTCCCAATTTTTTCACATGAATTCTTCTCAAAAGATCACTTCCTCAAAATTTGTCATATTGGTCCTTCATACGGAGGAGAAAATAAGGGGAAAATGAGACTTGTATCTTCCCTTTATTTGGAAAGATGAAAATTAGAAGAGAAAATAATGGAATATCAATCCCCAATTCTTCATCATTCTTTCTCTTCATAAATTCAAGATACCTCAAACTGAGATATTTTAGAAGAGGTATCAACACCCAAACAAGGGGAAGACATATGGAAGGTTAACCTTTCTTTTTCCTCCCCTTTCTCTCTAATCACTTCCCTTTCCCTCTTAATTTCCAAACAAACCCTTAGTTAACAAGTGTAGGTCCTGGGGTCGATACTTTCTGGAAGTCAAGTTTTCACATGTTATTGTGATTGTCTTGCGAAATTTGGTACGACAGAGAAGTGCCATCTCATGAATCCGTCTATTTAAAAAAATAAATTGTAGATATCTAAATGAGACGAACAATTGAGATTTCAGTAACTATAACATATCCTAACTACAATAGATCCTCATTAGGAGATATTCAGTAGTATAGTAATATTAAACTTTGATACATTCTTCTAATCAGTTGGCTTTTAATTTAGGGTAAATTACACTTTAGTGGCTTGTGGTTTGGCCTAATTTCAATTAAGTGTCCTGTGGTTTCATTTTTGTCAATTAAGTGCCCTGAGGTTTGTACCACTAACAATTTAGTGCACTACAAGAAAAAACAGGATTAGCTAGGGAAAAATCCGTAGCTAATCCGTAGCTAATCCTTAGCTAATCCGTAGCTAAATTCCCTAGCTAATCCGTAGCTAACTCACCCCCTCCAAAAATTGTCGCCGGCGACCTCCTCCACCGGCCTCCGGTGGCCCCTCCGGCGACCACTTTATATTTTTGAAAAATGGTCCTAGGAGGCCTCGAAGACGGAACATCATGGATGGTAACATTTAGACCAACCACTAGGCCATTTATCACTTTTTGATTTATTAATGTAAAACATTTTATATATACACATATAATAAATTAGCTAGGGATTTTTTCCCTAGCTAATCCGTAGCTAATTAGCTACGGATTAGCTTGGGATTTTTTTCCCTAGCTAATTAGCTAGGGATTAGCTTGGAAAAATCCGTAGCTAATCCCTAGCTAATTTCCTTAGCTAATTAGCTAGGGATTTTTTTCCTAGCTAAGCAAATCCCTAGCTAATTAGCTAGGGATTAGCTACGGTTTTTTTTCCCTAGCTAATTAGCTAGGGATTAGCTACGGTTTTTTTCCCTAGCTAAATTCCCTAACTAATCCGTAGCAAATCCCTAGTTAAATTTTCCCGCCTTTTCGCGCCAAATTTTTTTACCAAATTAGCTAGGGATTTTATCCCTAGCTAATCCGTAGCTAATTAGCTAGGGATTAGCTAGGGATTTTTTTCCCTAGCTAATCCGTAGCTAATTAGCTAGGGATTAGCTAGGGAAATTTTCCCTAGCTAATTTCCGTAGCTAACTCAGTTTTTTTTTGTAGTGGTGCCTGTGGTTTAATCCTTTAAACTTTTAACGAAAATACCCCATGCGCCATGCACGTGTCCTTTGAAAAACCCTCAAAATGTTCTCTCTCCTCCATTTTTGAATCTAAAATCTGAATTCACAAAATCTCTGTCAAAACTTAACCTAACTAATTTAAGAAGAACTCATAAACTCACAAAATTTATCAACCATCAAACATAAAACCAAGAACGAATCTTAGAATAAATTAATAATTATTTATAATAACTTATCGTTATACCCTAAAAGATCTAATTGCCAACATGAGAATTAAGAACTTAAGGATCGGATACAACTCAAAGTTAAATTATTTATAATAATTTATCGTTAGGGTTCATGGAATCATGGCATACACTCGATTGAACACGCATTACTAGTATGGGATTTTAGTAATCGATTTCAACTATAATGGATGGAATTTGAGTTTTCTTATTAGATTAATTGAATAAAATCTTGCGATTTAATCTCTTCCGATTGTTGGATATTGTATTGTATGTCCATTTTGATGAGTGATTATTCATTGAGTAAATTGTATTCTTATGTCAAAATTATAATGGTTAAATATTCGCTTCTTAATTTATTTTAATGTTTCGTATGTTTGATGGTTGATAAATTTGTGAGTTCTTTATTTCTCTTAGATTATGTTAGGTTTAATTTTGTGAGAAATTTTATGAATTCAAACTTTAGATCCAAAAAATAGAGAGAGAAGAATTTGAGGGTCTTTTTAGGGGCCATGTAGGGATGGCAATCTTACCCGGACCCAACGGGTACCCGGTAAAATTATTCGTTGGGTCTGGGTCTGGGTATTGAAAAAATGGAAATGGGTCCGGGTCTGAAGATTTTAACGGGTAAATTTCCGGGTCCGGGGACGGGTAAGGGGGTATTCACCCCGGTCCTGGACCCGGTGATATAATATATATAAAAATATTTTATATATAAATACTTTTTATATAAATATTTTATATATAAATACTTTTTATATACTATTTATATATATAAATATTAAAAAAAAAATTACACACCATCTCACACTTACCTAGTAGTCCAGTACCCACACGCGTGCCTCACACTTATGACTTATCTTCTCACTCAACCACAACCACAACCACACAACAAACACCCACTCTCACCCTCATCACGATTCACACACATTTCCATTTTTTTTTTGGTAATGGAGAAAGAGAAGGAAACAACTAAGCAACACAAGCCCTCACAGTACCCAGCCCTTCTGCATCCGCCACAAGCAGAGGGATAAAACTAGGAGAAGGGTAGTCAAATCTAAATAA
The DNA here is from genome assembly GCA_014851425.1 of Senna tora. NCBI lineage: Eukaryota > Viridiplantae > Streptophyta > Magnoliopsida > Fabales > Fabaceae > Senna > Senna tora. Next base: position 7,375,118 of record CM026266.1, on the reverse strand, counting down.
CTCAAAACCTAGACTTTTTATTTTAATTTTACTGTGTGTTTGAATTGTTTGAATTTTTTTAAAAAAAAAATTGAAAATAATTAAATTTATGATTTGTAGAAAAAAGTAATAAAGTTTCCGGGTCCGGGGATTTAAGTATTCGATGGGTCCAGAGATGAGTCTCACATTTTATACCCGACCGGGGATGGGTCCAGGGACGGGAAAAAAATTGAGTATCGGGGCCGGGGCCAGGGATTGCAGTATCCTCCCCGTACCCTACCCATTGCCATCCCTAGGGCCATGTGCACGACACATGGGGTATTTTTGTTAAAAGTTTAACGGACTAAACCACGATGCACTAAGTTGTTAATGGTACAAACCTCAGAACACCTGATTGACAAAAATGAAACCACAAGACACCTAATTAAAATAAGGCCAAACCACATACCACTAAAGTGTAATTAACCCTTTAATTTATTCAAGGTAGATCTCTATCAAATAAATTAATATTAATATTAACGAATAACACTACATTATTAAAAGAATGTACTAAAATTCATCATTACCATAATAATAAACTTTTATCCATTCCATCTCTCTCATGGATGGAGTGTAAATTTTTTTAGGGATAATTGATAAATTGTGTCAACTAAGACTGTAAATGAAACGAGCTGTTTATGAACGGCTTTAATTCGCCTCATATAAGAGCTTGTTAAGCATAGCTCGTTTATTAAACAAACCTGAACATTAATTAAGCTCATTTAGTTAAACGAGCCGAACTTAAACATTTCAGGCTTGGCTCATTTAGTGTATAAACAACTCATTTAAAAATAAAATAATATACAAATACTTTTGCTTATATATTTTACATGTATAATGATATTTAATGATATTATATATATTTTATATATTAATTTTCAATTTTGAAATAATATATTTATGGTTTATATTTTTTAATTAATTATTATTTATTAAATTTATTGGTTTAAAATTTTATGCGAGCTATACGAGTCGAACCCGAGTTCTCACTTAGCAAAATAAGTTGAACCTCATCAAAATTTTAAGTTCGCCTAACTAAATAAACTAAACTCAAACTTTCATTTAATAAATGAGCCTGAACTCAATAAAACTTGATTCAACTTAACTTGATTCATTTACAACCTTAGTTGTGTCACCACTTTAAAAATAGAGGCACTTTTAGTATAAATGCACAGATGTAAAGTATTGTAAAGAAAATACGGTAGAATAAAGGAAAGTACTGTAGAGAAAAGTGAGGAGAGAGATAGAGAGAAAAATTAGGAGAGAAAAAAAGTATGATAAAAAGTGTGTTTGGTATGTATAAAATATGATATAAAGTTTTTTGGGAATCGTAAGATTACATGTAATAATGTAATATACTATTTGGTAAGTATACCAAACGTGTCCTAGAGTGGAGATCAAAAAGTTGCTGATGTCATAATCTCATCATTAATTATTATTGTTTGAACTTTGTTTTATTTTTAATAAATTAATTATTTCATTTGACTTAAATTCTTAAATCTTAATCATTAATATTTATTCAATTAAGATGTTTTTTGGCCTGAAATTCAATTAAGATTACACTTCATTTTTTTTTTTCGAAAAAAAAGAGTACACTTCATCTTAAATGCTAGTCTGTTTATTGTTATTTTTTAACAAGAAAATAATAGTTGTGCTAGAAGCAATTACATCGCAATTGGCAAAATAAAAAACATTGAGTTAATGATACCAAACATCTTCCAAACCAAAAATATGAATAAAGGAAAAAATATCCAATAATAATAAATATTATTAGGGTAAAGTATTTTAAATTTTGTTCATGCCTACCATTTTTGTTAACACCGTTAACTTGTTTGACGGAATTGGCTGATATGGACGATAAATCTGTATCTCTTTTGCCACTTCATATTTAACTTTTAACTTTTATTTTAAAAAGTTAACATAATCCAAATAAAAAAATAGGCCAAATTACTCTTTTGGTCCTCAACGTGTGCACAAAGTTTAATATTGGTCCTCAATGTTTCAAAAAGTTATTTTAGGTCCTCAACATTTTTTTTGGGTTAAAATTGGTCCTCCAGCGTAACTCCGCCTAGTTTTTTTGTTAAATGCTGACATGGAAGGCTTATGTGGCACACCCTCTCTCCTACGTGTTATATTTGGATGATATGACACCCTTTCTCACTTCAACTCAGCAAAACGACGCCTCTCTCACTCAAACTCAGCAAAACGACGCCGTTCGTTTTGCTGAGTTGAAGTAAGAGAGAAGTGATGGTCAGAGAGGTTTTTTTTTTTGTTTTTTTTTTTGTGTGTGTAAAAAGTGTAAAATTCAAAGAAGCTTGATGCGTTTTGGTATGTTTTGATTCTATTGTAGTGTCACTATTTCATTAGAAAAAGTTTAGGAGGAATGGTTCTCGCATTATATTATATTATGCATCCACATTTGGAAAAGTACAACATAATCACTTGACAATATAAAAGAAAATTAGTAACACTAACTATATATGAAAAAAATAACGTTTAAGCAATAAACCTAATCCTCTGAGGTGTTTGGAAGCCTTGTAATCAAGGTTTGAAATTGGAATTGTGCACTTCCCAAACAAGTCTCATGTTTGAACCTCTTCATTTGTTAGCATTAAGATAGCACGTTTCACCATATAGGATGAGTCATTTATATGCCGAGACAAATAAAAAAAAACACGATCGATACGATCATTCAAAGGATCTTCACCTTCCCATGGGATACCCATATCTGGCGGTACTTTAATCGTATCATTTTCAATCACCGACTCAATTCCATCTCCCACCCTTAACAACCATTTTAAGAAACCTTGGGTCATTTCTAGATCTCATATTTTGTTTCAAATACAAGACTTCAAAATGTCTCGATAAAAGAGAATTAACAATTGAGGCACTAATCATCTGTGCCTTCTAAAAGATAATATCATAATAATAATTTATATTGAAAAAAATTGTACCATAAATGTTAATGTGAAGCGCATTAAAACGCATTATAATGATTAAAGTAAACTATAACAACTGAAAGATTGGTATTCAATTAAGAACTAAACTTAAGTGTAGATATTTAATCATTTGTTATAAAGTTTTTTAATAAAAATAAAATATGGCAAAAAAATATTTATATGATTAGAAGATTAAATTGTATAAGATCAATCATTAAAAAATTATAAATAAAACATATAATTAATAAAATTTTATAACAAATAGCCAAGTAACTTTGCTTTAAATTTTTTTCCTTAAATTAACTTCCTGCTGTGTTGTTGCCTTAACGCATTACTAAAAATAAATAAACAAAAAACAACAATATAGCTTATTTAAACAAACCAACGGAAATAATAATTTAATTCATGTCAAGATGTCTTATAAAAATTGGATCGGTCATATTGAACTGAAAATTTTATCAAATTACAAATTGATTAGTTTATTTGATTTGATCGATGGTTGAATTGAATGATATTATGAATAATAAAATAATAATAATTAAAAAAATTAATATCAATATATCTTATATTACAAAATTATGTCTTATTAGAGGTTTTACATCCATACACGTGCATGTAACTTATTTTGTAATATTTTAAAAAACATAATATAAAATAATTATTATTATATTTTAAAATAATAATAAATTAAATATTTGAAAATTTCTTAATCTTAACTATTATGGTAACTTTCCATCCACTTTTTTTTTAAACATCCATCCACTATCTTTATTGTCTCCTTCCCACATCCTTTCATTATGTATTTTATTTTGTATTCTTTACATATAATTTTTTTTGTAACACCAAAAAAAAGTGACACAAAAAAAAAAAACAATTATATTAATATAGATGAACTTTAAATATAATGAGTTATTTATTATTTAGATAGGAATATAAATTATTGTTACATATCTTATTTGTATTAGGGATTTTATAATAAATATATAAGGAACATTACCTAAATGTAGTCCTTTATACAATTCAAATATATATATATATATATATACAGAAAATTAATATAGGCTCAATTTAAACATTCTTATTATTTACCACACCATATTAAATCCATAATTATATAAAATTTAAAATTATAACTTACACAATTTATATAGTTAAATAAAATCCAAAATTTTGGCGCAAACATTAAAAATAAGTTTGTGCATTTCAATAAAAACTCGGTCGATTCTCTTTCTTTTCTTCTTCAGGTTGTCTGATGCTAACCGATTTGATCCATCCAAATGTTTGATTTAATATGATTCTTACAACATTGGTTTTCAACTCTAATTTTAGAATAAACAAAAACTAAAAACAATATTTTATTAATTATATCTACATAAAAAAATACTATCATTAATTTTAAAAAATAATTTGAAAGAATAATCACAAGAATTTAATACGTTGATATGATACCATAATTAACTTAGATCAGTAAAGTGCATTTTATATAAAGCACACTTTAATAGATTATCTAAATCGATGATTGGTTGCAACAAAATTGTATCTTAACCAATATTTTTAAAATTGGATCGGTCATTGAATCGGTCGAGACACTGGTTCACGGTTCAACCGTGGTTGAATTGGTGTCAATTAAAATATAATTTTTAAATTAAATATACTAAAATATATCATAAAAAATTTATATACTTCATAATTATATGTCTCAATCTCCATCTAAACATGAAAAAATAGAACAAGTTATAAACTACCACACACACAATATCATATTAAATTCTTCAAATAAGTTCAAGGATCAACATATTTACAAACCAAATTACAAATATTGAAATGGAACAATCTTTACAAATCACAACAAATTCTCAATAAATACTGACAACTGGTCAAACCGTTTAAACCAACCGATTTTGCCGGTTCTTTGGTTATTCCGGACCGGATTGACAGACGATTTACTGATTTTTCGGTCTGACCGACCGGTTCGGTCTGATTTTGATAACACTGATCTTAATCGATCAACCGTATCAATTATTGACTAAAGTCCACTTCACATGAAGTTATTTTAACCGATGTGATCGGTAGTATAACACATACATGAAACATGAACATGAAGCACATCCATAAAAAAAGAATGTGCACCCATGTGCATGCATGATGCATTATATGTAGCATCATAGGGCATAGCATGCGATGGTTTTTGTGGCAATTACGGAGTACATATGATTTGTACTCTAGCGTCGTAGCGACTCACTCTTCCTTCTCCCTCTCCTCCATTAGCGATTTCTAGCTACGAATTATAATTTGGGGTTCCCTCTTTCTCTCTCTCTCTCTCTCTTTTCTATCGATCCTCACGGTCTGGCATCTTTTGGATCTCCTTCCCACGAAATTAGGGTTTTATAGCCTTCGCAGCGCCTGTCTGTCTCAGCTTCCTCTCCCATTTCTTGTTCCTTCCACTTGACCTAGATTCATTTCCAGGGTTTACACACAGATCAGGGAAGCTCCTGCTGAATCCTCTTTTCTCTCTCCTTCTTTTCATTCTTGTTTTCGCACGACGACATGTTTTGGAAGCTCGCATCTCTTTCTGCATCCTCTCCTGTAAGTTATTCTCTTCTTCGTTTTAATTTTGAGCTTCATTACCATGCTAATTAACTGCCGGAGGTCAATTGTACTGAATTTATACCGCACTTCAATTTTGGTTTCTTTTTTTTTTGGGTGATGATTTAAGCATCAGCTAGTTTTCCTTTTACCCTTCAAATGGCATTTATTAATTGATTGTTGTTCCGCTATGCTAACCATGTTATCATCATACTATCATTGGACGGATCGACCTTGACTGTTGTGGGTTTTCCTGCTTTCAATTCTTGTTAATTATAATTACAGAGCATATTATAGGCATGCCCCGCCCTTCTTTACGTTTGCTGTTTCTTTTAACGAATCTGCTTTAGTGTCTTACTATGGTAGGATGATCTCAATTTGAAAAGATTGATGCAACTTAGCTATTTATTTAATATTTTCTGTAATTTGCATCTTATTAAGCACTTCTCAGCGAAGGCAGCATTTCTTACTTGAAAGGTCCTCTTGTATTGGTGATATTCATGTGGGCGCACTATGCTGCTGTGTGAAATCCTCGCGATTTACTTTAGTCAAATATATTATTACTCATTGTATTTCCAATTTAATGGAAAATCCCAGAAATAAATCTCCTAAAAATATATGCTTTATAGTTTTTATTGATTTAAATTAGAAGGTAGTTTGTAACAACATGCTTCTACTTTCAAAATTATCTCAATTCTTTTACATTTCACGATAGCTATATGTATAGTGAAATTTTTAAATAGAAGTTCTTTCAATTGTTGCTCAAAATTTTAATACGGGTTCCTTGTTGATGGTCAAAGTATTAGGTGACTTGAAGCTTGCAGAGCTTATTTATATGCTTTCCGTATGTCCTCCTTTTGTAGTTCCTGAAGAACATTTTGTTTTTCTGTTTCTGTACAGGTGGAGGCAATATTAGACAAGGAGAATTTCACTTTAGATGAGCTTCTCGATGAAGAGGAAATAATCCAAGAATGCAAGGCCTTAAACAGTCGTCTTATTAACTTGTATGTTGTGCATATTTTCTCTTTCTGCCCAATCCTGGTTTACACTTTTTATACCTCTTTAATTGAAAATGTATTTCTATGAAGCACACCATGGATATATGATAATATAGCTGATTCCGTAAAAGGAGATGATATATATTGTTTTTTTCCTTTCAGTCTGAGGGATAGAACTCAGGTTGAGCAATTACTTCACTACATTGTTGAAGAACCACCAGAAGGTGCTGAAAGCAAACGGGCCTTCAAGTATGCAGCCTTAACAGAAAATTTATTGAACCATATTTCGAAGATTTAAATTCTTGTTTCCCCTATTTTAGAATCTAACTTGTGATTTGTGATCTAGGTTTCCATTCATTGCCTGTGAGATTTTTACTTGTGAAATTGATGTAATTTTGAAGACTTTAGTGGAGGAAGAAGAGGTTTATATTTAAATTTGATTTGTCACTAAAATTTTTGTTAGTTTGAAGTTTATGTAATAATGCTACATTTGTGGTGATTTCTGATTTGGTTTCTTGTTATTGCAGCTGATGAACATACTATTCTCCTTCTTGGAGCCTAACCGTCCTCATAGTACCTTGCTGGCTGGATACTTTAGTAAGGTATGCTTAATGGTGCTCAAAGTTGTTTGTGTGACATTTTGTCAGCATAGCTCAGCATATTTAAATTGCCTGCTTGATGCATTTTTCTCTGAACTTTCAGGTTGTTGTTTGCCTGATGATTCGGAAGACTGTGCCTCTTATGAATTATGTTCAAGTAAGTAAACCGGCGTGCTTTTGTAGTATAATTTAGTAACTTAATTTGCTTTTCACAATTTCAAGGATATAACAAAACTTTGGTTACAAATATACGTTAACTTCTTGGCACTTCCCTGTGAAGCAACTTTTAGTGGATGGCTATGCTGTCTGATATGTGGTCTTGTGAATTCCTTATTTATTCATGCTTTAGCATACATTTTGCAGGCCCATCAGAATGTTTTTCGCCAACTGGTTGATTTAGTTGGAATTACATCTATTATGGAGGTGAACTTCCTTCCGTTTTGGTGGTAGTTATATCATTATAAGGTGTTAAATTAGATTTTGATATAACCTTTCTTCACAGGTTTTGGTTCGATTAGTAGGTGCTGATGACCATGTGTATCCCAACTTTATAGATGTGATACAATGGTTGGTTGAGAGCAACCTGCTAGAGATGATTGTTGATAAATTAAGTCCATCTGTAAGTGAAGTGTCTCTTTGTATTTATAGTCCTTTAGCCAGGTTTTGTTGTATGATATCCATGCACTTGGTGCTAGCTTCTGTAACAGGGATGATCAAAATACCCATACCCAATTTATACCTTAAAATTTGACCCATCGGGTTCGGGTATAAAAAATGGGTCTAGGTTCAGGTTTGGAGATTTTTTCAGGCATTTTTACCTTGGACCCTGTCCCAAACCCGTTGCATATATTATATATTACGATATTTATTTTATATTTATATATATTATTTATATTTTCTTTTATTTTTTATTTTAGGAACACACAAAAACCCGCCCAAAATCAGTCAAAAAAATATAATCCTCAACCCTCACATACATATATATTTATTATCCAGTTTTATTTAATACTTTTGTCGATGAACTTGTTAAAATTTAATTTTAATTGTATTTTCAAAATTTACATTATAGCAAGAGTTTGTGAGACTTGTTTGTGTTTTAGAATTTCGCTAATATTATGGTTGTGAATTTTTTTATTTTATTTTGTGATTTTATAGAAATGAATTTTATATTGATGTTTTGAGTAAATAAATAAAAAATACTTTTTAAAATTTCTTTGGGTAAACATGTTCAGTGTCAATGGGTCCAAGAGATGGGAATTGATTTTGCTATTTGCTCCGGTTTGGGGACTAGGAAATTTTTTTTTCTAAGGATTAGATCCAGGAATATAGTACCGTACTTTTGTAAACATATTTTTATGCATCTGATCTGCCACATTTCGAATTGTTCACTATGTTCAGTTGGAGAAACATTTATTCATTGGTTGGTAGATGATTCATGGGACAGTCTTTAACTTATTTTACCAAGCATTCCACACTTTCTCATCATTAAGTAATACCAGGCATTTTCATTGAGCTCACATGGAAGTTGGAACTACACTCTTGAACTTAGGGTTGTTCCACAAGCTAGCAGTTGGCCATTTGAAGAGATTTGTCTAATTGACAACATAATTTGATAGGGATGCCTACTAATACTGGTTAGTGTTGTTTTAATATGTCCTAATAGGCTCACATCAAAGAAACCTAGGAGCAAAAAAAGGGTAGAAAGAAAATGAATCTCTCTAGGAAACAGAAAGAAGCAATTGGTAAAAATATCCGAATTTAGCAACAACTTTTGCATTCAAGTTAATAGGCTGTCTTCTGCGTTGTTGTAAATTATCTGACTACTTGCTTTCTATTGGAACCAGAGTCCTCCTGAAGTTCATGCCAATGTAGCTGAAACATTGTGTACAATAACTCGAAATGTCTCATCTGCCCTGGCAATTAAACTTTCAAGTCCAAGGTCTGTGTATTGCAGTGCTTCGCATCTGTATTTTAATATGTTGTATGAATTAGTTACCAATTTTTTGTTATTATGCAGTTTTGTTGCAAGAATTTTGGGGCATGCTTTGGAAGATTCACAATCAAAGTCCAGCCTTATTCACTCTCTTTCAGTGTGTATTTCTTTGCTGGATCCCAGAAGATCTGCAGGCTCTTCTCCCCTTTTTCATTCTTTCCGTAGTCAACACATGTATGAGACTCCTGTTCCTACTAACCCAGAGACTATTGGTGCAATGCTTCAAAAACTCGGTAATATTGAATTCATGTTTCTTCTGTGTTAATGCCATGTTGTCAATAATTTATATGCTCATTATTTTTATTTACTTAGAGTGATTTTTTATTGAAACTATTTCTGTGGATATTCATCAGGAAATTTTAAATCATCTTAAAATTGGGTTTTCAATTTAGTTTGTAGGGCATGCATGACTTATAGAAATATGATGTAGGACTCTAGGAAATTTGTGTTATTCACAGAAGGTTGTAAGATCCTACCCCCCTATTTAGTTTAAGTTATTAGATGTGTGTGTGTGTATAAAATTTTCTTTTATGAATATTAAGTCTAAAGAAAATCGCTAACCTGTGTTCTTTGTCATTGTTATGGATTCTATAGTTGCTCACTTATTTTCTTTATTTAAACTTAGGCAACGTTTTTTATTGGTAGTAATTACAAAAACTATGCCTTTTTTCTGTCCCCAGTTAAAATTACTCGAGAGTCATGCTTTCTAGCAGTATAGGATTATTTAGAGTTCTCCTTTATAAAAGGTGGATCATTACTTATAAGTAGGATTTCTGGAGGTTCACCAGAACGATGAGTTATATGAGCATTTTGCTAGTTATTTATCTGTCTGTCTGTCTTTTTTTGTTTTTGTTTAATTTTTTGGGTGGGGGGAAAGGAGGTGTTTGTTTAAGTCTGGTGATGATTAGTTATGATTATTCTGGTGTTGGAGGTACAAAGTATGAAATGGCCACCTTATATTTTCTTTGGTGCAAAATCTTACTGTTTTGTCTGCAGGTGACTTGCTTATGCTTCTGCATGTGTCATCTGATGAAAAGGTATTGCCTACAACATATGGACAATTGAGGCCTCCACTTGGGAAGCATAGATTAAAGGTTAGATGTTCTGTTTTTTTCATAAATTTCTCATAAATATATATTGCTATTTGATAACCTTCATTGTGTAATTTAAGTTTTTATATTCAGTTATTTATATTCCCTCTGAAGAAAAATCTTGCATGTTCTCCGAATACATTTTCTGTTTTCTGACCAATTTGCAATTTATTTCAGATTGTTGAGTTTATTGCAGTACTTTTGAAAACTGGAAATGAAGTAGCAGAAATGGAATTGATCAACTCAGGAACTATTCAACGAGTTATTGACCTTTTCTTTGAGTAAGCAACTATTTATATTGGGTTTTGACAGCATCTAGCGAAATCTTGATTTCTTGTGTGTATATTTCTTGACTGATATGTTCCTTACATGTTCTGTGTTTGTCTAATACAGGTATCCATACAATAATTCATTACATCATCATGTAGAAAGTATAATACTATCCTGTTTGGAGAGCAAAACTAATGCTGTTGTTGACCATCTTCTTCAAGAGTGTGATTTAATTGGAAAAGTTCTCCAGGCTGATAAAAATCCTCTTCTTTCTCCTGACAGCAACAAGGTAAATGGATGTTATCAAACTGATGGATGGGAGGTCATATATTTATATCAACCTTGCTAGCTAATGGCTGTTGAATCATAATCAACAACTTAAATTATGGATGCAAAGAAACTTGATTGACTCGTAATAGGATAATCAGTAGTATGTAAGAAATTAGCAATCTCAATCTGCATAATATTTTACTATTATTTGTTTTTGAAGAAAACATACTTAAGCTGAAGTAATAGAATTGGATGCAATGTGTAACACTTTACTTCCGTACCTCTATGAAGAGTCTATTAGAACCTCTTTTAACTGAACTCAAATGATCCTGCAGCCAACAATACCTGCTACTGGGAAACGGGCAACTCGGCTGGGAAACATTGGGCACATAACCCGATTTGCTAACAAACTTGTTCACTTGGCTCATAACCGAAGCCACATACAGGCCTGTCTTCAGGTTAGTTATCTATTATTTATTTCTTGACGCAGGATCTAAATAATGGAAATGGAAACGGACACGGAAATGGAATGCATTTGATGTGTTTAGTAAATAAGTTTGGTAATGGAAATGGAATAGAAATGTATTAAAATGACCATTTTACCCCTTATATTAAAATAATAAAAAGAAAAGGTTATAATTGTGTCAAATCATGTCAAATCAAAGGGGTATAATAGATATTTTGTATTTTTTTTTAAAGTTGATGGAAATGAAAAAGTGAACAAGTAAGTGGGACCCACTTACTTTTTCATTTCCATCCCTTTTTCCATTCTCAATTCCATCAAATGAACATACCCTAAAGGGTTATACTGGTGAATTCTGATAAGAAGCAGCATCAGAAAATTTCCATTTGTATAAATGTGATCCATAAATTATGCCTCAAATTGGTATTTTATTAAATTTGATATTATAATATAAAACTTGCATAGGTGTAGTTTTTGGCATCTCCTAATATATAGTGATGTTCCATTAAATCTCCTTTCTGCTGTATCAAGGATTTACAAACCGTGGCTTGAGTCCTTGATGTATTTTTTTTTTAACTCATTTGTTTAAATAACAATGGTACCAACTGTGTGTGTTTTGACTTCGGCATTAGGTAACAAACTTCATACAGTATTGTCACTGTTCTGTGTAAGATTTTTTGTGGGAAAACCGGAAAAGTAAAACTTACTCTCTTTGGCTTGTTCATCTCTCACCTCCTCTCTTGATGAATGGTTCTCCTCTGTGGTCTGTATGTTTCTCTCTCTTTGTTTGAAGGATGCCTATTTTATTATTATTTTTTGAAGTCAATATTCTTGCATCTAAATTGCGTTTGCACTAACACGTTGAATACTTTATGCCAGGAACTAACTATATGACATTCCTTTTTTTTAATGGGGCTTTAAATTGATTTATTTAACTTGTGCAGGAAAATAGTGAGTGGAATGAGTGGCAAACTACAGTTCTGCAGGAGCGTAATGTGGTTGAGAATGTTCATCGTTGGGGTTGTGGGTAAGCCCTAATTTCATTTGTCTGGTGGAAATGCTTAGCAACAAGTGTTACTAGCAGAGCCAAGTCCAAGAAGTTTTGTTTAGTATAATGTCTTTGAGTTTTGACAACAGTGTTTAAGTTTTCTTGTAGTAATGTATATTTAATTAGACCACAACCCATGCCTTTAAATGAATAGCGAATAGTCATTACCACAAGTGAGGTTCCCTTGACTTAAAAGGGTTGGGTGGCCTTATGACATTAGAAACCTTTTTTCTTTAGCAGTGGATTCAACTAAAAATTTGGGCAAGTCTCTTCATTTTAAGAAAAACTTATTAATACTGATGAGTACATTTCATCTTTTCTCAAAATATATTAGATAAGGCTGTAATAACTATTTTATCTTCGGCACTTGTTTGCTTGTTTCTATTTTTATTACTCAGTGCATTTGTGATCTCTAATTGTGCCTTGCCTTTTATTTCTATGTGCAGACGTCCTACTGCATTACAAGATAGGATGAGGGATAGTGATGATGATGACCTTCATAGTAGAGACTATGATGTTGCAGCATTAGCGAATAATTTGAGCCAAGCTTTTAAATATAAACTTTATGGAAATGAGGATAATGAAGAGGTGTGTAGTTGGCTGCCTTCTCTCCCAATCTCCGTGCATGCATGTGCACATTTGTGTGTGTGTATGTGCGTTCTTCAATCCTCTTATTATTATTTTTTTCTGGATTTTCCTTTTGGGTTGGGCACTATTGATGGGTTGGTTGTATGAGTAAGAATACCTAAATACTGCACTAATGACTTGCTTGTCTTGGTTTCAGAACCATGGAGAACTTGATCGGGATGATGAGGTAAAGGTTTTCATTATCCTTGGTCAATAAAGTTATTTTCTTTGGTTGATTTTGCCATTTGGGGGAAAATGAAAACCTGCCTGGGTAAATAAAATGTCAACCTCTATGGAAATTCTGTGACTAAAACATACTTACTATGGCCCTGCCATTCATACAAATGTGAAACACAGTACTGGCTTAGACTGTAATTTGTAATTTACCATTTGAGCATTAGTTGCTTTACTTGAGTGAACCCTGGTGATATAGCCATTTCTTGTATGAATACACCAAATTATCTAGTAGTATGCTATTATTTTCTTAATTAGTTTGATGGTGCATTGAAAAAATTGTATAAAAAATGCAGGATGTATACTTTGATGACGAGTCTGCCGAAGTAGTCATATCATCTTTGAGACTTGGTGATGATCAAGGAAGGTGAGTCACTTTTTTTTTTTGCTCGAAACCACCGGTGTGACCGTGTGAGTCACTTTATTACATCATATGACTGGTAATTTAAGCTTGGAGAAAACTTGATCAAGTTGAGGATTGATTGACAAGTATACTAGTCTACTGTTTACAGCTCATATCTTTCCAGGTTTTACTGTTTGCTTCATCTTCCAGTTGGAATCCATTCTTTCCCTACTTTTTTATGCACTTCTTGAGACAATGACAAAGAATAGTGGAGGATGTACTCACTGAATCCTGAGAAAGAAGTATCCTTTGACTGCTACTATAAAAGAAGGAAATACAGATTTTGGCAGGGAAGGAACAACATATTCTATAAGCCATCTTTATATATTTAAATGTTTTAAAATCCTCTAGCAGGGAGTTATCACTTGTTCTCTTGGGTTGTTTTACCATTTTTTTGCTGTTCCTATCGTGGTAGTTGACTAAATCCATGTTCTCATCTTGTGTGAGAAATAAGGGGTTCTTTTATTTGCCTATCATGTTTTACTGTTTTCTGCTTCATATTTTTACTTTCATCACTTTGCCTCCCTACCATATTCTCCTACATCAAGTACATAAATCAATTCTAAAGATTGGCTCAGAATGTTGCTGCTGCCTTTGTTTAACTGAACCTCATGCCTAGACATGCATTGCAGATGTGGGAGATTTAAACAATCTAAAATTGTTGGTTACATTTCCATTTCCATATTGAAATAAAATGTCTTTTTTGTGCAGTAGTCTTTTTACAAACTCCAACTGGTTTGCATTCCAAGATGACAGAATTGGTAATGCACCTGGGGGAACTTCATCTGAAATGATGGATGAGATTAAGTTGAATGGAGCTGCAAATGGTGGTAACAACAGTAGTGATGATGAGGTAGTTGTAGGAGCAGATGAAGAATTGACGGAGAGCAAAGATTCTGTGAATGGCACATCTAACTTGAGCACAGACTTCTTCAGTGGATTAGCTGATGGCAACTCCATGAATGGTGGCACTTTAAACCCTGAAAGTGAGAATGCAACTGCTGCACAAGATATGGGATTCTTCAGGTTTGAGGCATCAGACAATGAGGACTTGTTTGGCGACAGGCCATTACCTGACTGGGTGGGATGGGCTGAACCATCAGATATGCAAATTGCTGGTTCAAGCACGAATCCCTTTGTAGATCATGATGAGTCTGATAGTAATATATCCACAAAACCTCAATTAGGCAGCCCTCATTCAAGTTCACCTTCTAGTGTGGAATCCACCCCTTCAAATGGGTCATCAAGTACTAGAGATTCAAGTGAGCGGGAAGGGGACTCGAGTCAAAGATCAGCACCAGTACCCTCACTTTTTGAAGAGGATGTCGAATTTGTAGGCGTGGAATTAGAAGGTACCGAGAAAGCTATGGAACAGGCTCTCAAAGAAGGGATAGTCGGGGAAGCAGGACCGTTGAAAAGAAATGTAGTCCCGAAAGTTCCGGAAAAAGAGAACTCGGAAGATGCCGGACCTGGAATGAAGGAGTTCAATGATGCAAATTACTGGAGGGTGGACCAAGAGGTTGCTGTTCTGGAGTGAGATGGACTGAGACTCTGGAGGTAAATCTCATTTCTGTCTGTTGCTTGTATGAATATAGTTGGACTGCCCCCCATGAACTCACTCTAGGTTCGCAAGGACCTATGCAGCAACCAATTTATGTACAGTGTATTTTCGCTTTGGTTCATGTCCGTTTCCGCTTGTTAGATATTAAGCCTTGTTTATTATTTTTCAAGTTTTGCCTCCTGTACGTGATCAATGGGGTTCCCCCTCATTTATGGAATTTCATTTATTCTGGTCTTCCTTCTGCTTTCATTCTCAATTACACCTACCTTGATCTTAACATGCTCAGTTATGTATGTCGCTACAAGTGCAATGAGTGAATGTGAATCTCATATAATTCTTTAGTAATTAGTAGTAGCTATACTACAAGGTTGAGTCTATGATGCAACTTGTTGCATGTATGCAATGTAATTTTGGCCGATAGGATTGCGACAAGTGGGTAGGATGACTTGAGATGCAATGCAATTTTCCACGTGTTACAATCCTATCGGCCGAAATTGCGTTGTATGCATGCAACAAGTTGCATCATAGACCAACCCATACAAATAGGGTAGTCTCAAATGCCAATGGTATGACTGTCCATGTTCAAAAACAAAGAATTGAGTGAATTCTTCGTAATTATATTACCAAGAAGCTTGTATTGGTGCGCTGAACAAAGGGGATTCAAACTTCATCTAACGTGCTCTTTTGGGGGAAATTATAATTTATAAATAAAAGTCCTGTTCGTTGTAATCTATTAGAAACTTCAGAATTCAATAATCACTCATTTTATTTAAGTACATTGTGTAATTCTTTGTACGTAGTGGGATGGCAGCATCTAGTTATGTTTTAATAATGAATAAAAATAAAATTAGAAAGCTTAACAATATGACCAGATATAGTGATGAGATTCTTTTTACATAAATGACTATGTCTGGTGCCAACAAAATCTTTAAGGAAAAAATTTAGGAATGTTGTAAAACAAAGAATTTAGGAGCAACAAAAGCATAAGACAAAGCTTAGAGAAATAATAAGAACATAAGAGAGAGATGCACTAAATTCATTCATTCATCTATTCACTTGTTTACAATAGCCTCTATTTATAGGACTCTAGCCATAAGGTAGCATTAAGAATACAAATAATGTACATTTAAGCACACTAATTAAAAGGTTACACAATTTTCTTAAAGGGGCTTTTATGGAGAGGTAACTAAGGATACAAAGAGACAAGTGATCATGTGGAGGGTTTAGGAAGAATCCAATGTTAAAAATGTGGTCATCCACATATAAATACATATATTTATAATAAGATAAATTTTTTTTATATCTTTGTCTTAAGGTTTTTAATCATAAGTTTTATTTATATTTTTTTTATATGATTGGTTATGTAAAACGTGGTCTTTTATATTCTTACTCTATTATGATTGGTCATGCATAAATCTTTTGCTATATGTCATTTTTGTCTTGGAGAACTTTATAACAAAAATATAAAAAACTTTAACTAAGTTTAGTCTTATATTTAATAGTATCACATTATCATTTAACAAACCAAAGGCTCCGAGATCAATGTTAAGCACTAAAAAGTATATTGTAATGTTTAAGTGATTAATTGTTAAATTACTAATCTGTTAGAGACTAAAAATGGAGGTTAATTCTAGAAGAAAACATTGAAATTCTCAACTGTTGAATGCTCCTCAAGATTATTATACAAAGTCATTCTATTAATTATTAAGGAGACATAGGCGTAGGTGTTAGAGTCAAAACTCAAATCCCCAAAAGCCATTCAAAATGGAGAGCACTGCATGTCTTGCATTAGTCCCACAACCCACGTGTGGCCATTGCTTAGGAATCCACAACAAAACTCATACCAAGCTGGTTTTGGCTGTGATTGATGGGGGGATGGAGGAATTCTAAATTTTCATATTAATAGTAGTGGCAAAAGTATCTTTTCTGCTCCCAAAGTTTGGGGGTTCTGTCACTTTCGTCCTTAACGTTTTTTCCCTGTCAATTGTACCCTTAATGTTTTGTATTTCTCCTAATGTCGGGCTTTTGGCTAACATCATCAATTTTTGGACGGGTTTTTATGACGTGGCATTCTATATGGCCAACAGTTCTAACTGGACTTCATTTTTTCACATCAGCAATATATTTTAGTCAGTAAATTTGGTACACCAAAATACTCATTACATCAGTAAAATGGACCTAAAAAACTCAGTACTATTGACTGCCGATGTGGAAAAAATTAAATTTAGTCAGAATTGTTGGCTACATAGAATGTCACATCAGTAAAAACCGTTCAAAAATTGACGGTGTTAGCCAAAAGCCTAACATTGGGAGAAACACAAAACGTTAGGGGTACAATTGACAGCAAAAATACGTTAGGGACGAAAGTGACAAGACCCCCAAACATTGAGAGCAAAAAAGATATTTTTTGCCGATAATAATTCTATATGAGTAGAAATTCACCCTAATCCCTAAGAACACCTTTTGGTATAGTTTAGGGTGAGGGAATTGGCCAAGAGGAAAGTAAACATCTTTGTCATAACACGTTTGGTTGGGTAGGTTTAGCTCTTTAAGGATGAAAAGTTTTCTTTTTTTATAGGGAAGAGAGGTTGTCTTTTGAGTCCAAAGGAAGCTCACAAAAAGTGAGATAAATTAGTTATAAAATATCTATTTTATCCGTACTAATTTATTAAAATTATATAATTGTAAGTTTGTAACATCATTTTGTCTTTCTAATAAGGGTAGAATTGTCTTTTTATTATTATTTATCTCTTATTGACCCATTTTCAACTCTTTGTATATCATACATATATATTTTTTTAAAAATTTCATTATATTCCCTTCTCACTTTCTTACGTCACCTAAATGAATTAGAGTCTAAATTTCTATTAAAAATAACAAATAAAAGGATTACTGAATTTTCAATACTCTTATAAGACTGCAAATTTGCCACTGAATTATTGTTTGGATGGATATGTTCTATCTTCCTCTCTCTCTCTTTACTCTAATTTAAGACCTCATGCAATATAGCACATAAAATATAACGACTTGAATATACAAGTATTTTTACAACATTTGAGAATTTTCCAGCATATAATAGAGAGTACTGACCAAATTCCGAACCTTCACGAGAATTAAGAGTTTGAAAAATTAATTTTGTTCTCTCTTTTAAATATTAATAATCTTTTAATAAAATTATTTTAAAATAGAGAACAATATTAACTTTTTGAAAATCTACTTAATTTCAACTTACATTTCATTTCTATTCTTTCGTCCGATTCCACAAACGAAACAGGACCATCATGTTTTCTGGGGTTTTCAGATCCCAAGCTCTGAAACACCCTCAATTTCAGGTGGGGCTGCTGGTTAATTAATATTAAATAATTCTATAAACAATATAATTCTTATACTAATGATACCTAAAGTCTGGTCTGCTCATATATATGTAATATGCACTAGATAGATCTCTTAAATATTAATTTTACTAATTGATTATCTGGCACCACCATCACATTCTCAAATTTCATTTTGGAGATTAAGAAATTGACAGTGAATCGATGATAGGGAAGGTGCTTCTATTTAGTAATAAAAGGCTAAAACTTTATACTAATTTTTATGTTTGTCTCAATTTTTTTTTTCATTTAATTTTGTTCAAAAGTTTTAAATTGGTCAAAATTCAAAATTGGTTATTTATGTTTGCACGAAGTTTCATATTGGTCCTTTATGTTTGCAAGAAGTTCCAAATTGGTCCTTCCGTCCACTTCCGTCAATTTTTTAAGTTAAGTGCTGACGTGGCGTGCTAACATGTCCATCTAAGCTGACGTGTCATGCCACGTCAGCACCACGTCACTGCCACGTCATCACATATGATATTGGATGATGACGTGGCATGCCACATCAGCTTCAACTGACACGTAGGAGAGATGGTATGTCCATGTCAGCATGCCACGTCAGCACTTAACTTAGAAAATAAACGGACTTGGACGGAAGGACCAATTTGGAACTTCTTGCAAACATAAAGGACCAATTTAGACTTTTTGAAACATAAAGGATCAATATGAAACTTCGTGCAAACATAAAGGACCAATTTGAAGTTTTGACTTTTTAAATTTTATCCTAATACTTAATGTTATCTACATTACTAACGATAAATAATGATATTACATTATATACGTAATATTAATGTTAATTCATAACTCAAAACGTCGTCATTTCTTAATATTCTTTTTAATATGAAGAAGTAACACCATTTTAACTTTCAAATAATGAATTGACGCTAATACGAAGAGATGACGTCTTGATGTATCAACAGTAGTATAATATGTGCTACGTCATATCATTCATTGTCATTAATAATTAAGACGAAATCGATCATAATTTAAAATTTTTGAAATAAAAAAATTAAAAAAAATTAAAAAATTTATGTAAAGTTTAATAACACAAAACTTTGCTTTTCCCTGTAAAAATGTTGTGTTACTAAGGATATTGGCCAAAAAAAAAAAAAGTGTTACTAAGGATGTTGGGGCATACACTACACACAAGACACAACGTTCTATGTCTTCTAAACAAACACAAAGGTACTTCGAGTTTGGTGACTTCAAAGAGTTCAATGCTTGGTATTAGGTAAATTGCGTAGACTGGTAAATTTTCCCAGGGTGAGTTAGTACTAGAATTTCCAAATACCACTATCTAGTATCTACTATCTTCTTCCATCACTGTTTCACTTTGTTTCCACCTAATGTTACAATAGTTGAAAAGAGACAAAGTGGTGAAGCATGAGCCACATAGTAGGTTAAAGTTTGGATTTTTACTACCTCCTCCTAAACTTTTTCTTAAGAGAAAAGAGACAAAGTCTTCCTTTCTAATTTTTATTAGATAAAAGTATATTTGATACTCTCAACGTTCGAGGTTATTATTATCAATTATGTTCTCAAAGTTTGTTCGCGGTTAATTGTACACTCAATCTTTTATATTTTTTACTAATGTTGTCCTTTCCACTAATACCATTAAAATAGTTAACGATGAGTGCTTATATAGCGTCATATGTGGTAAAAATAGTTGACTGGGTTTACTTTATGCCAAGTGTCATTGTCAATTCTAGGAAGTAACTCTTCCAATGCCAAAAGTAAACCCTACAAAAAAGACCATGATAATATAGATTGAAACATAAGTTTTAGGGGATAATTTTGACAATGATACAAACTAAGGACTAATTTGACAGTTTGATAGAAACTTTAAATGCTAATTCGGCAATTACAATTGACTCAAATAAACTTAGTCAACTTTTTTTTGTTATGTGTGATGCCACTGACTGCTAACTATTTTGACAGTGTTAGAGAACATGTCAACATTGGTAAAACAAAATAAAAGATTGGGGATACACTTGACAACAAGTAAACTTTAGGGACATAATTGATAGTGATCTCAAACGTTGAGGATAGCATATGTAATTTTGCCTTTTTATTATGATCACAAGTTTATGATATTAATTTTTAGGATTAAACTTATATAGTGTTTCTTATATTTTTGTTATAAGGTTTCTCAATATAAAGAAGACATGTGACAAAAAATTTTTGCATGACCAATCACGATAAAGAGAGAATATAAAAAATCACTTTTTAACATGACAAATCATAAAAAAGAAAGAATATAAATTTAATTTATAACTGAAAATTTATAACAAAAATACAAGCGACCTTACGTAATCCCCCCCTAATTTTTAGGGGTCATTGTCTTAGAAAATAACATGAGACAAAGTTTAAGGCTATGTTGCATGTGTATTGGTTACTTCTAAAATTAAGCCGTACTAATATTAGGTATGTACCTATTTCTGCCTTTTGAATTATCTTAAATATTTCAAAATATATGAAATAAATTTTTTAAAAAAAATTTGATTTCAATCCTTATCTATATATCTATATATATATATATAAAGGAATTCTCCTACAACATTTGCTTGACAACTAAGATTGAAGACACCTTTCCTCATCTGACACATCATCAACTCAACTTTTAATCTCGTTCATTTAGTCCACATGTCAAGTCATGTTACAAATGTTGAATTTCTATTGGTTCACATAATTTATAATAATCCAACTTAGATTTGAATGTGTCATGTGATTTGTGAATATTTTAAGTGATTCAAATTTGATTTGATTAGAAGCAATTAATAATGAATCGATCACCTTCAAGAGCTGACCAATTTCCCAATTAATGACCCCTTTATTCTTGCTTGAATTGATAATACCCTATTAATGTCATGATCCCAATTCGAATTCGAATCCTTCATACTCATTATTCACACCTTCCTGATTGCTCCGTTCTAAATATCAAGTTTATTGTGTGTAATTGATATTTCTTTAATTACTTCATTCTTATATTTGTGTATATGCTTTTTGTTTTGTTGTAGCGATTAATGAGTTCCTCAATTTTTTGTTTAAGGTGTTTCGGTGAATTGTTTTGTTACTTTTATGAACACATATTAATCCCATGGTGCTTTAAAATTTAACGGCTAAAGTATAATTTTGGTCCTCAATGTTTGCATGAAATTTAATGTTGGTCCTTAATGTTTCAAAAGTTTAATGTTGATCCTCAAAGTTTTTTTTTGAGTTGATTTTGGTCCTCGAGCGTAACACCGATTAACTTTTGCCGGTAAATGATGACGTGGCATGCTTATGTGGCACACTCTCTCTCATACGTTTCATATTTTAATGACGTGGCATGACACATCATTGCCACATCACCCCCAAATTGCCACATCATCATCTTCTCTCCTTCATCATCATCATTATCATTATCATCTGGGGTGATATGACAGTGTTGTGTCATGTCAAGTCATTAAAATATGACACGTAGGAGAGAGGGTGTGTCACATAAGCATGCCACATCATCATTTACCGGCAAAAGTTAACTGGTGTTACGCTAAAGGACCAAAATCAACCAAAAAAAAATTTTGAGGACTAACATTAAACTTTTGAAACATTGAGGACCAATATTAAACTTCATACAAACATTAATGACCAAAATAGTACTTTAGCCAAATTTAACGATTTCTCCTGTTTTTTTAAGAATCCTACATATGGAGCATATCTTTGATTTGGTTAAAATATTCCGAGTTTAAGTTAATGTTAGAAGAATTTGTTTTATAGCGTTATACTGAAACGTTAATGTTAGAAGAATTAATCTATGAGTGTAGTGTGATTTTTTACTTTGTCTCCTAGGTTAGTGGTAGCATATTTTACTTTTTGAAATATAAAGCATTTTCTGAACATCCATGCAGCGAATACAATAAACAAAAAGAAATGTTAATTTAAATATATATACTCCTCTGACGAAATTTGATATAATACTATTTAATATTTCTATAATATCTCAAATATTATTCAGTGACAAAATGTAAATGTTACAAAATTTAAGATGATTTAATTTAGTCTAATAATAAAAAAATTGTTTCAATAAATGAAATTGTTGTAATTAATCTTTTGAATCAGATTATGTAAAATAATGTTTTTTGTGATGCTTTGGTTCACCACTTCACCTTATACATTTCATGGCTAATTTATTTAAATATAATTTTTTTAAAAAAAATAGTAATTATTAAATTAGTATATCATACATTTTAACAATTTAGTCGCCCCTAATAAGACTTAGTCATTTTTATCTATTAGGAACTAAAGAAACAAATTAGATTTTTTAGAATAAAATTTTCATTCAATCTATCAACTTGTCAATGTGGCACAATATATCTATCCTTCATATCCTTTCGAGTATGTTCTTTTGAAGGAAAAAAAAAAAGAGAAAATGGGAATGAGAATGAAAAAGAGTAAGGAGTAAAAATGTCATATCAATGTGATGTGATGTAAATGAAATAAAAGTGAGTAAAATGTTTAGCTTACAAACTTTATTTTTTGCAATATAATGAAATTATGTTTTTTCCTTACTTTTCTACCACTTTTATTTCATTTTCACTTTTAATGTAAGAGTAAAATGATCATTTTACCCACTTTTTTTCCATTCACATTACATTGACATGACATTTTTATTTCTTCAAATATTTTCATTCCTTCACTTATTTCACCTATCAAATAAGCCCTTAAGGCATGATGATCATAGATTAAAAAGTAAGGGAGGACACTTTGAATGATGTAATTTTTATTTATTTATTTTTAGAATTCAATCTTTCCAAGTTTTTATGAAAAGGTGGGTGCCAAATTTTTAGTCTTTTCTTCTTAATTTTTAACAAGAAATACACTCCAAGTATATCATAGCAATGACAGCTAAGTCCTGAGTTTACTATTTAGGTATTAAAAATTCAAGGTCATTTTTGCATAATGGTCTTGCTTATGTACGTGTATTTGTTCATGTATGTTGTGATATCTTTAAAGAGAAGACGGTAAAATATTGTTAATAATCTATTACTTTTTTCGTTCACACCAAACCCAAACAGGAACTAGAGTTTAGTATATGATTATGACATTCTAAGAAAGTTTTAGATTCTAAAAAATAGAAATTTTTAAAAATTTAACTAAAATTATTATTAAATTAATAATTATAATGATAAAAACTTCATTTTGATCCCTCATCACTTGGACAATGGAGTGACCAAATTGATACTAATTGCAAATATGTGAGACTGACTTGAGACTGAACCAACGTAAGAGGCCAAATTGATATCAATTGCAAAGATATGAGATTTAACAAATATTAGTGACAAAATTGATATCAATTACAAGCATGGGGAACCAAATTGAGACCGACCAAATGTTAGAGACCAAACTAAGAAAACTACTAAACATAAGTGACCAAGGTGAGGTTTATGCCTAATTATAATACATTAAACTGTTAATTAACTGTTGGTAGTTAAAGTTTGATTATTAACTAAAAAATAATTTTAATCTTTAATGAGTTTTTGAAATTTCTCTTTTCTTCATAAAAAAATTAAATACCTTTTCAAAACATTAGGATGCAAAATTAATTATATCATAATAAGAAGAGTACGGGGTATGAAAATTTTAAAAGAATTTTACGAGAATGAGAATTAATGCAAAATTAATTCATATTTTTTTAAATAAAATATGAACCTGAATTTTAAAACTTTTACTTCATGAGTTATATAACGATACGGGGTATAACAGTTTTTTCAGATTGTATAAGTTATTACAAGTACACTAATATATACTAAATAAATAAAAAATATTATAATATACAAGTATTGGTACATATAAGTGTGCGTCTACATATACGAAGTATGACAAATTCTTCATATAGGGCACGAGTAAGACAATATATACTAAATAAATAAATTCTACTTAAATAAAATCTTCAAATTACCATATTTTGAGTGAACAATGTTGGCATCCCATCAAAAGCAATGATGGTGGACCAGCAAAGGAAGGGACAATGTCAGAATCTCTTAGAGAACATTTGTTGTTAGACATTGATGTTAGGGTTGGATCTGATTCTTTAGAAGACCTATTAATTCTTAAAGATTGCTAAAAAAATTATTGGTTGTGTGTTTAAACTCGTTTATCAGTTTGTTAGTTAAGATTATCTAAGGTGTGTTTGATAGGTGGAATGAGTGAGGGAATGGGAATGAGAATGTTGGAGGGAATGGATATGTCATATCAATGTGATGTGATGTGAATGGAATAAAAGTGGGTAAAATCATTTTACCCTTACATTAAAAAATTGGAATTGAATAAATTAAAAGTAGGTAAAAAAGTAAAGACAAAAATATAATTTCATCACATTACAAAAAGTAAGGTATATTTGGTATGAAGAATGTTGGATGTAATGTTGGATTACATCCAACATTAACATTACCTCATCCACCCCACTAACCAAACAACCCCTAATGCTTGCTAAGTTCATATTTAAACTTTGTTTACTTTAATATTCAAGGTATTCCAATTTAATTCATTTGGCACATTTTTTTATTTTTTTATATTAACATCATATTACTTTATATTATATTTTTGATAAATTTAAAATTTTAATATTTTAAATATTCAAAATTAATAAATAAAAATCTATAAACATAACCCGTGCATCGCACGGGTCACCACCTAGTTTAAAATGGATGAGTCCCCTTCACTCAATCACACCCCTTGGGTTGCAAAATGTTAACTTTAAATCTTATTGATTGGATAATTATAAGTGAAAGAAAAATATATTCTTAAATATCATTAAGATTATAATTAATTATACTATTTATACAAATTTTAAGATCAATTTCCTATTATTTTGATTATATGATTGAATGATCATTATTTATTTTATAATGGTAAATACTGTCATATATTACAAATTTTTATTTATTTTCTTAAGTACATATTATCGTACCTATATCATATATTTTGAAAAATTAACTGTAAGAGGGCAGGTAATACCCACAAACAAAAAAATATTCTATATATTAATCAATAATATTTATTTATTCTTATTTTAACTCTAATAATATGAAGAGTGAAAATTTTGATGAATATTATTAGTGAATTCACACAATCACATGATCAATTGAATCTCACAAAAAACTAGAAGGAGAAGCCAACATTCAAAGCTGAAATTTTGAAGAATTGAATCTCACTAGAAATTTCAGAACACATTCATACATAGTCCTCACTCACTCACTAGTGAGAAGGGTCATGATTAGATTATAGTCAATTTTGTTGGGACATATTATATATATAGACATTTTTAAAAAAAAACAAAACAAAGATGCCAATGTTGTTATGATAGATAGAAGATTCACTTCATATTCATTCACTCCAATACTTAATTTGTGCTCTTTCAACTTCTGTTCACATCTCACATGCCACACCATATTAAGCAAATATGCAGAGAGTACCTGCAAAAAAGACTTTAAGTCATGCAGGAATGAAAAAAGAAAATAGGAAAAAATTACTTTTTATGTCCCAAAACTTTACATTAATTTTCAATTTCGTCTCTCTAAACTTTTTTTTGCGTCAATTTCGTCCTAGAAATTTTGAATTTTGTCATAACACCTAACATCGTCCAATCACACGCGTAATATTAATATTAATGTTTTGGGATGAAAAGTTTAAGGTAGCTCATTTTCTCAACTTACCTTCTAAAACTCTTTGCTGGCTGAATCTGTCAGAATTGTCAATCTTTTTGCTGTTTTCATGAAGTCACTGCAATTTGATCCCAGAGAAATTACAAAAGCCATAAATATATGTAGGAATGTGAAAAAACACACAAGCTTGGAAGAAAGAAGCAACACAAAATGAATGATACCTGAAGGGTTCTTGTCCAGTTTTCTTAACAGCACCTGTTGCATCACAATAAAGCACATGGTGGAACATTCTAGATCTTTCCATTGCGAACATGTTGGCTAGTCTCCTGTAAAGCTCTTCGTAAGAGCCGAGATGCGATAGGTCGAGCGTCCGTCCCACGTCCTCGGATTCCATGAAAACCTTGCAATGACCACTATCCAACCCTAGTTGTTGCCAACAAGAATACTCAGCAACACTTGAAGATTTTCCTTGTGGATCACTCAATGTGAACTTTGCTTTGTCCCTATTATTCTCATCCAGAAAATCTCTTTCAGTAATATTATTATTCTGAGACGACTTATTATCGCCAGAGAGGCTTCGAGAGATTTGTTGCTCGGTGAGAATCGGTTGACCGAAAAGCAAGAACCGGTGTCTCTTCATATTATCAGATTTCTCCAAACTCTTACACGAGTTTCCCACGGTCAGCAAGCACGACAAGCTTTCGTTGTTCGTGCCATGGTTGGCCATGTCGCCGCCATTGGTCATCCTAGGATGTTGTTGGACTTGGATGTTAGTTGGAAGCAGCCCTAACTGCAGTTTGTTGTTGTTAAGGTGGAGATCCGAAAGAGATATTCCGAATTGAGCATGCCTGGCTCCCTGTATGCCTGCAGGAGCATTATCAGATAGACAACACAACGGGCTGCTACGCCCGAGGGGGTTTCCTAAAATCATCGGTATCGAAAACGGAGGACCATTGAAGGGGAAGTCCGAGCGGTCCAGAAGCCGAAGCTTCTTCCTTGGCGTCGAAAAGGGTGTCAAATGAATGGCTGGCATGTTCGATACCAATTCAACCAACCAGGGGCTAACTCGCTTCACATTCTGTAGCAAATCTGGCTCATCCCATGAAACCTGTATCCACCAAATCAAAATTGCATCTAAATTTGTATAATGTAAAATTGTAAATGCAATCAAATATATAAAGAACAAACTTCCATCAAAACTTAGCCCTTCATAATAATTATACCTCATATCAACAAACAATCAAACAAACAGGACTCTAAACCAAGAATCCTTAAAACCATATAGCCAAAAATAGAAAAAGAAAGTCACATCCTATTCTACCATGACAATTGCATAACTTGGGTTCAAATCCTAGTGATTCTCTAAACTCGGGGGCCTACCCTGACTATCTGCTGTTCGCGGTTGTGCTGTGTGATTAGCCACGGTTTAGGATCAGGACTCCAAATTTTTCCAACAGAAGAATGTGAGCAAGATAGAATTAGATTACCTGAAGGAGTCTCCAAGGTGAATTTGGCCAACGCATAGGATCAATAACCTGAACAGAAGCTATGGTACCCATGAACCAGCTTATCCTACAAGAGTCCTCTGTCTCAAAGGCCATCTTGAACCTCATTCCACCACACCATTGAGTCCTCATTGCTTCCCTCACACACGCCGCCTTGACACAGAACTCCGGCGTCCCGCCTCGAGGGTAATACACAACCTCGAACGCCTCACCTCTAGCAGCCATTCTCACAGCCTCCATTACACTTCCCAACTCTCTATTCTTCTTCTTCTCCTCCTCCTCCTCTTTCTCCTCTCTCAAGAAACAGGACAAACCCCCGCAATTCCCGGTCCACCCGGTCTCCGGCCGGCCTCCGAAACCCCGCTTGGCGCGGCGAATCCCGAGCCGGAGATCCCCGTTCTCCGCCCTGAGGAAGACGATGGAATCCCCTGCGATTAGTTTCTTCTGGTTCACGAAAGTGCTCCATCCTGTGGTCAGCAAGTGCCTACGAGGCGTCCCTCTGTATATATGCCGGAATTTCCACGTCTCCCCGTGGACGTCCTTGGCCGAGACGGTCTGAACCGGCGGCTCGGCCGAGTAGTCGAGCCGGGGGAAGATGGTTTCGGCGCAGTATCTCGGAACGGAGAAGCCGCCACCATTGTTGGCGTCGGATTGCGTCAATGTCTTGGCGAAAGACGACGGCTTTTCCGGATTGACGGGCTTGTTATTGCCGTTCCCCAAAACCCCATCATCGGAATCGTCGAAAGAATCTCTCGCGGTGGTGGTGGGAATCAGCTTCATCTTGGCGAAGACTTCGTCGGTTTTGGGGTCGGCGAGGAATCTCACAGATGCCACGCGGCAGAGAATGAGAGGCGGAATCCTCAACGAGGTGGAGAAGAGATTGTTAAGGTTGTTGTCGTCGGTCTGAGCGTGCTCGGCGTGGCCTTGAGGAAAATAGAACACTCTGGAGTTCACCGGAGGAATCTGAACCATACCTCCCGCACACGCGTGCCATAGCTGTGGATCCAAGCTTTTCTCCGATTCCTTCATTCTTATTACTACTACCACTTCTTGGCTGTAATAATAACGAAAGATAGATAATAAATTAAGCGAATTGATTATTAATTTGAAGGAATGGATTTGTATTTATTAGTTATTACCTTTGATGATGATGAGAAATGAAGCGAAGAAGAAAGCAGAGTATATGCTCTGTTTTGCGTTACTCTGTTTCTCATTCAGAAAGCTTCATCCATGATGATATGAAGGCCTGTGTTTGGTTTTTCCAGATCTCAAACAAACGAATATTAGTGATGATTTTGGGTATTGATATGAAAAGAAAAGAGAAGCAGAGGATGGAATATTTGAGTGAAAAAAGAGGAGATGGAAGGGAAGTAATTAAGAATAATGTGATGGTATGGTGTCAGAAAGGATCGCAGGTATCAAACTTTAAACTCAGTAAGTAATTCTGCTGTCTCACAGGTACGAATGGTAATTATAGCACTGCTCACTCATCACTCCATCCCTCCTACCATTATTTTTTTTTTTTAAGAAAATTATTTAACACTATATTAGGATATTATTTAAAGTTTTCTTTTGTCTGAAAGATGACGTATTATTTAGTAAAAATTATAAATAATATTTTAAATTTTTAAACAATGTGCTTGAGATACTTGTTGACAAATTTGTTTAAAAAAATAGGTACATGTGTATGTTATGTAATATTATTTTTATATTAATTAATAATATTTATTTATTAAAAAAGTATTTTAATTCTAAATTATATTATTTTTTGTTAATTGTGTTTTTAAAATTTGTTTGTTGTCGACTATAATTTTAAATTATAAGTAATTTAGTCTTTCATTTAAATTTTGTGTAAATAATTAAAGGTGTGTTTGGTAGGTGGAATGAGTGAGGGGACGTGAATGGGAATGTTGGAAGAAATAGATATGTCATGTCAATGTGATATGATGTGATGTGAATGGAATAAACTCATTTTAACCTTACATTAAAAGTGGGTAAAAAAGTAAAGACAAAAACATAATTTCATCATATTACAAAAAGTAAAATATGTTTGGTAGAAATAATGTTAGATGTATTCTCCACCACACTAAGGGTGTGTTTTGTAAGGAAAAAAGAGGAGGGAATGATAATATCGTGTCAATGTAATGTGATGTGATGTGATGTGAATAGAATAAAACTTGATCAAATGACAATTTTACCCTTACATTAAAAGTGGGAATAAAATAAATATGGATAAAAAAATAAGAGCAAAAATATAATTTCATCACATTGCAAAAAGTGAAGTTTGTTTGATAAAAATAAAATATAAAAGAGACCCCGTTCCTTCCCTTTTCCATCCTCTTTTTCACTTTTCTAACATGGCCTAACTTCATGTGCAAATGTAACAATCTTTGTAGCCTTTTCAATGTTAGCTGTGGTGTCAAACTAAAATTATATATTTAAAAATGCAATTATTATTGTATCATTATAAAATAAAAAGTGTTATCATGACTAAATTAATGAAAAAGTATAATTAAATATATAATTCATTTTATGAGTATTATTAGAGTAGAAAAATTATATTTAAATTCATTATTAATTATTTAAATGGAATATAGATAAAAAACAAAATTACTTATCATTTAAATTTTTCTGAGTATAGTTAATAGCCATCAAAATGTAAAAATAAAATTGATCTGCCATTTAGAGCCATTAAAAAATGTTTTTAATTTTATCTATATATTTGTATTTTTTTATAAATTTTCTTATTTAAAAATAAAAATTTTGATGGAAATAAGAAATTAAATTAATATTACTGAATAATATATATATATATATATATATATATATATATATATATATATATATATAATATATATATTGATTTATTACAAATATACTCATAACCTCACTGACACAGCAGTAGTTGTTACTTGTTTCTATTGATTTACTACAAATATTTAACACAATTAGCATGAGCAACGACAATTTTAACTTTTCAGCTAAAAAAATCACAATTTTAACTTTGCAAATTATTATAATTTTATATACAAGAGATATAAGAATAAAAATTTTATTGACAATATTAAAAATTGTGAGATTATCTTTACAAAAATAAGATCAATTGAACTTATATATTTTTTATTTAATTCAACAATTATTTGTATTTATTTTTTAATGTTATTATATTTAAAAATTTTAAATTATTATAAGTACTGTTTAATTTTTATGTAGAGGTTTAATATAAAAAAAAAAGTAAAGGAGGAGAAAATAAATAGATAAAAGATTCTGGAGCAGCAGGTGGGCGACACGCGCTATAGGGGCGGTGGGAGTTGTTGTGGGAGAGAGAAGTGAGGGCCCACAATTTTTTGGTCGGACGAAGCGTAGGGAAAAGCGGTCATCGCGGAAATGGTTGCTCTTAAAGTGGACTCATCCTTCCTCAATTCTCACGCTCCCATCACAAATTCTTGTGTCACCTTCTTAATTAGATTATCCACTCCCATTTTCGGGTGAGTTTACGATGCAACTTGTTGTATGTATACATGCAATATAATTTTGGTCGATAGGATTGTGATATGTGGATAAGATGATTTGAGATGCAATACGATTTTTCATATGTCACAATCCTATCGACCGAAATTACATTGTATGTATATATACAATAAATTACATAATAGATTCACTCATATTCAAATATTATATAACCTAAGATTTTTTTAAAATAAAAAAAAAACTAAAATTTTTAAAGATTCAATTGTATATTCAAATTTTTTAGAGATTATTTTGTTTGGTATTTAAAATTTTTTAGGAATTATTTTTTTTACAATATTTAGTTTGTACCATATAAGCATATTTTACTTAGCAATTAACGGCTCATGTTAGGCCAAAAAAATTTTACGGTCCACGTGTGCAATTAACGTGATACGTCAGCAAGTCCGTTAAGAAAATTTAACTGAAGATGACGGAATGACCAATTTGTTAAACGGTGCAATCTTTCAGGGATCAAATTGTATAATTATGATATTTTAGGGATTAAATTGTCAACCTCTAAATCTTTCAGGGATCAAATTATCTAGTCAATAACTTACCAATGAAAATTCACTTAGAATTTGAATTCAAATTCCATTCAAAGTTTAAACAATTATTATGAACAAAAAAATTACGAGATGAGCCAATCTATATAACATGCTTAATCAAGGATAACGTTAATTAAATGATTAAAAAATTATTTTTTTAAAAAAGAAAAACATGAAGCTTATTTCGTACCCTCTATTGTAAGATTTTTGTTAACTTAAATTATTTTATTTATGAAGTAATAATAAGAACTCATACTAAAAGATTTATTAACTTAAATTTAATTGCAAATCTTTCTGCTATCTCATTTTGTATGCATTTACAAACATACCCCTAACCACACATGCAATAATTAATTTCAGCTTTATCACTTGGAAATTATATTTTGTTACACACAAATTTTATTTATTTTATTTGAAGAAGTGGTATCATATATATTTTTTATTCTCAAGAGTATTTTCCTAATAAAAACAATCTTATTTGACTGTCGGGCATTAAATAAAATATTATATATGAAATATAGTAAAATGTTGCTATGTCATATTAATTAGTTAATTAATTAATTAGCATCAACATGATGTAGTTTGTTTGATTTTGAGGTGTGACAAGAGAGTTAGAGGACAAGGATAGCGACAAAACAAGAAGATGATGATGATGACAATGAAGACAAAAGAATAGGAAAAATTGGGTTTGAAAATTATCTCAATAATTCTTAAAAAAATTAAGCCTAAAGGTCTATTTTGGTCCTTAATGTTTGCATGAAGTTTAATGGTGGTCCTCAATGTTTCAAAAGTTTAATGTTGGTCCTCAAAGTTTTTGTTTTTGGTCGATTTTGGTCCTCGAGCGTAACACCGTTAACTTTTTTCCATTAAATGATGACGTGGCATGCTTATATGACACACCATCTCTCCTACATGTCATATTTTAATGACGTGGCATGACACATCACTGTCACGTCACCCCAGATTGCCACATCATCATTTTCTCTCCTTCATCAGCATCATTATCATCATCATCTGGGTGACGTGACAGTGATGTGTCATGCCACGTCATTAAAATATGACATGTAGGAGAGATAGTGTGCCATATAAGCATGCTACGTCATCATTTAACGGCAAAAAGTTAACGGTGTTACGCTCGAGGACCAAAATCGACCAAAAACAAAAACTTTGCAGACCAACATTAAACTTTTGAAACATTGAGAACCAACATTAAACTTCATGCAAACATTGAGGATCAAAATAATACTTTAACCAAAAATTAATTGTGCCAATTCACAAGAGGAGGGAAGACCAACAAACATACAGAAATAATATGAAATCGTCCATGTTTAGTTTATTGAATTTTAACCAATCTAATTTAAGTTAGTGAAAGTGTTACAACAGAAGGTAAGTAGAGTTCTCTAAATAAATTTTTTTTTACATAAAAAATTTAAATTTAAAATATTATTTAAGATGAATAGAGTACCTACAAACAATCACATTTTGGTCGAGACGTGAGTTATTTATTGACCTCTCCTTTTTTTTTCTCTCTCTTAAAATATTGCAAAATATACAAAATTAAATTTGGAAAAATTAGAGACAAGAAAGGATGGTGTTGGTGAACTTGGTGATATATTGTCCTAATAAGACACCAAACTTCATGTCAAGATTTGGTTAGCTTAAGCTTCGTCTTGGAATATCAACGAGAGTTGATTTAAATAGTAATTTAATATTGTTTAAGTAATTTTTTAAATTTGAGACTTTATGAATACAATTATTTTTGTTGAAATACTTTTCCACTAAAATTACATATACGCGACACATTTATCAAGACAATATCTCAAAAACTGGGTAAATAAATAAACAACATCTTGGAATCACAAGGGAGGTCACATGCAAAGAGCAAAAGTTTATCTTTTTCTCATCTTCATCATTTTTTTTGCTTAACTCTCATCTTCAAAACTACACTACTATATATATATAGATATATATACATGGGAATAAACTTAATTAGATAATTAATTAAGTTCCTTATATTTATGTTATAAAATTTCTCAATATAAATAAGACATTTGATAGTTAAAAGTGTTGTATATATGATCAATAACATTAGAAAGAATAGAAATAAAGTCTATAATTAAAAAAACTTTATGGTAAAGAATATAAAAAATTTTAACTATGTTTTTTCATATATATATATATATATATATATACTCCATACTCTTCAACCCACCTTATTTATGTGGGGTCTTAACTTTGAACACAATTTCAACATAATTAAGAGAACAAAAAAGTAAGAACTAACTCTTCTATGTGTTCATTATTTATAGAATTTCTTGGTTTCCAATCAAGACTATAAATAATCTATACAATACCCTTTTTGTGATTTCAAGTTACTAGGTTGAATATGAGTAGATGTTCAGTGGTACGATAGTACTGAACTTCAGTACATCCCTCTAATCACTTGGTCCCTAAACCATTCAAGGTGGGCCCTAATTAATGTGGGTTTTTATTAATATTAACAAATGGCACTACATGATTGGAGGGATGCACTGAAGTTCAGTGATACGGTACCATTGAACTTTTATCCGTTGAATATTCGGCCAAAAAAAGTTACTTGTTTGAATACATTACTCAATGATACAAAGCACAAACACAAAATTTACTCATCATTTAATTTTTCAAATATCACTTTTTCCTTAATTTGATTTATAAAGATAAAGTGTCATGATTTAATTAATTTTTTTTATTTTTATTTTTCCTTTTTTTCCTATCAAAATTAATTTTTGTCAAACATTTTCTCAGTTTAGTAAATGAGAGCTCACATTATAAATAGACTATATACTCATAATTTCATATAAATTCGTTTAGGAAACGTTTTCTTTTAAAACGGCCTTGTTTAAACAAATTTAATGTAAAAAAAATTATTTTGTCAATCACTTGGCAATCTTATTTTGATAAAAAAAAATTCTATTTGAATAAGTTAATGCATGAATTAATAGTGAATTTTGAATTATTAATTAGAAAAATTATTCACTAGAATGATATTTTTTCTTAAGAATTTTTTTAAGAATTAAATTAAGAGAATTATTTTTTCTCTTGAAGGACTAAATTGAAAGAAAATAATATTTCAAGAGTTAAATTAATAATTTACTCCATTATTATTATTAGTAAGGCGTTAGATTCGATTTAAAATAAATAAATATTTAAATGTATATATTTTCTGAAAAACTATTTATGATAACTTATTTTAAATTTATAATGAGAATCTATCTAAATCTTCTTACATTAAATTAGTTAAACCAATTATTTGGAGTGTGAACAAAAAGCTTACGAAATATATGTTGTTTTGGTGAAGCAAGAAACGTGGGTACCAACTTGGAACACCCACCTATAAATTAAGAGCAGGCTCTTAGCCTAAATAATAATAATAAAAATAATTAATAAAAATGAACAAAAGCAATTTGAAATTTTTAAAAAATCAATTGATTCAATTCATCAAATTTTATATCAATTCATTACATATTAACAATCAAGTAAATAAAAGTAAAAAAATTAAAATAATTTAACACATTTTTTTTACTATCATTAATTTAATTACAAGTATATTTTTTCAAAAAAAAAATAACTACACGCATATATATATATATATATATATATATATATATATATATATTTCAACAATCATCAATCAAATTTAAAATACACCCGTGTCTTGAGTCTTGACAAAACAACAACATAAACAAACATAATTGATAATTGATAAGTAAGCACTAATAAGACGTGGCATAGATGGTAATTAAGAAATTTATATTCTTTTAATTATTGTCACTCAATTTTAATTTATAAAAGAATAAAAAAATGTTATTTATTAGGAAGATCACTTCAACAAAAAATGTTGTCATATATGAGAATAGTCATTAAACTCGTTCTTATAGATATTTTTTTAAACTATTTGGATTATGTTTGGTATAACTACAATTGAAGGCGGAAGGGATGCAATATTTCAGCTCCAAAAAAATTACATTGTTTGATATACTTTACATATAAAACATAGTTCATGCTTTGATTTTTTTTTCTTGATTATAACTGAAGGAGAAATGTCCAAAATACCCGTCTTAATTATTCTCTCTCTTTACTTTTTCCACCTATCAATAAACATTTTAATTCTAAAATAGGGACGCATTTTAGTCTTTTATAATATTTTACTTTATAAACTTTATATTATATTTTACATACCGAAGACATATTTTTATTTTTATATTCATATATTTTATATTATTCAACTTTACATTCTGACCTTTTCATTTGCCTACCAAACATAGCTTGATAAGTTAGCTAAGAAAAGAAGTGATTTTGAAAAATAATTGGATTGGTTGGTTAATGATGAACAATGATGTACCGACACACATGATGGACACAATGGAGATGGCAACAGCAAAATCATGCACACATGGAATGGACTAAACCATTGTCTTTCACACAATAATAATATCCAAGGAATGAAATTGCATTTTGTATATAATTTATTTATTTATTTTTGGCCATATATATATATATATTGTGAAATTATTATATATATATATATATTGGCATTTCAAGAATAGTTTGGTCGAACAAACGACTCTCACTACATGATCGGTCATCTGTCAAACCCAAATTACGTTAACTTTAATCTTTTCTGTGAGTATGTAAGCGTTGGGTTAACCATTCAGCTCGAAATCCTTCCTTAAGTTTTATAATACTAATCGGCAAACAAAACTATTTTACAATTCCTCATCTCATAATTCTATTTTTAAAAAATATAGTTTATATAACTTGTTTTTATTAGAGAATTTAATTGAAAAAATATATAAAAAATATCCAAATTTAACTTATATAAAACAATTTACATTAATTATTTTAAAAAAGAATCAAGAAGGAACATTGTAGGGCCTAACTGAATTCGTTTTTGTTTTTCATTTTTTGAAATAAATTTTGAGAATATTATGTTAGCTAGTATTATTTTTATGGATTTATCTAAAGCCCAACATGTTAGAGTTTCTTAGTCAATGAAGTATTTAATGATTTGAAATCTGTAAAAATTTATTTAAAAAAATAATTTTTAATGTTTAAAAACCCAATTGAACAATCAAGTGAAATCTTAACATTATCAAAAAATAAAATAAATCTTAACATGTGCCCTAAAAGCACATGTTAGAAGGACCCTATTTATATTAGAATAAAATGTACTGAGGTCCCTTGAATTTTAAACCAGGGACACAGACACTTTGGGTTTTAAAATTTTGCATATAGACTTCCTGACCTTTCAATTTCGGACACCTAGCACCCTTCTGTCATTAATAATTTTTTGTTGTATTATTTATTTTAAAAAAAGTATTTTAAACTTAAAATAACTTAATCGAGTTCATATTTTAAATTCCCTATATATATTTGAGAGGTCTGAAACTCTAATAATTTTATTCTTTAAAAAAAATTCAATTTTGTTTCTCTCTCTAGAAGTTATAAATAAATTTCTCTACCCACTAAGTTGTTTTGATAAAGTTTTCGGATGAATTTGTTAGGACAAGGAGGATTTGTATTAGGAAGAAAAAAACATAGTTAAAACTAGAAAATTTAAGAAAAAAAAAAAGAAAAAAGAATTTGTCCCCAAAATTTTGAGTTATTATTAACTTTGTTTCCAAACTTTATAATTGATATCAATATAATCTCAATTTCTAATATATAATACAATTTTTTTTATATCAATATAATACATTTTGTTTGACATCTCAACAAGATTTTAGCAAAATAGTCACAATTATTGATTCTACTAGTATAATGAATGGTTTTGAAAATTGAGCCAGCTCTTCTATGCATTAGTATACTAGGCTGGTTTTTTTTATAGTTTTCTTTATTTTTTTAATTTAAATTTGAGAAATTATAAACTTTTTCTAAATAATATCTAAAGTATGAAAGATATAGATACAAAAAAAATTTAAAACTTCATGTAAATCGAGATTTATTATGAGTGGATTAGGGACTAACTTTTTAGTCCCTAATAAAGGTAGTCCCTATACCATTCACAGTAGGTCTTTATTTGTGTGAAAATTTTTATTTTTTTGTGTCTATAACTCTTACTCTTTAAAAAAAATTTATAATTTTTCAAGTTTAAATAAAAAAAGTGAAGAAAACTATAAAAAAAAAAGTCGATCTAGTATATTAATGCATAGAAGAGCCAAATACTGGATCATTCTTCAAAATTGAGAGACAAATTAAAATTAACAATCGAATCAAATTTAAGATATATAAAAAAAGTGATTTTGCCTTTTAAAAAAATTTAAAATTGAAAGCCTTTTATTTTCTTTATTCTATTTTTTATTAAAAATATTACTTTTTAATGAATAATTTTTTTTTTAAAGAAATGAAAAGTTTTGTTGAAAATAGACTTTTAAAATCTCTTGAAAAATCAAAGAATGGGTAAGGCCCTCATCCAACCTTATCTACTGCTCAAATGTCCCATATTCTTTATAAAAAAAGAAAAAAGAAAAAATAAATGTCCCATATTGCCATCCCAGGTAGGTCCCTTCTTCTCTTCTAACCAACGAAGCAGCTTTAAATTTTTGAATTTGGAGCGTAATTTTATGCTTTGGCTAATTAAACAAGTTGCTTTATGTAGATTATGTTTTACTATTTTCGACGCAATACCTTCATTCATAAGCCATGTATTTTTTGTTGATATTTCACGAATTGTAT
This sequence comes from Senna tora, assembly GCA_014851425.1. Taxonomy (NCBI): domain Eukaryota; kingdom Viridiplantae; phylum Streptophyta; class Magnoliopsida; order Fabales; family Fabaceae; genus Senna; species Senna tora. The sequence continues at coordinate 7,336,730 of CM026266.1, read as the reverse complement.
TTACCGGGAGATTATAGTTTCCAATTATTAATAATCCTTGGTTGGTTGAAAAAAAATTACTTCGACTACTTGTCGCATTCTTTGAGTTTTACATACAAATTAATAAAAAATATTAATTATTATACTTGACGATAAATATCTTGATTTCAACCATATATATAAATATATATATGAATTGCAATTAAATTTGGTTGAGAACATGTAATATATAGAATAGAATATAGAGAATGAAATGTGAATGTTATATTTTTAGTTTGATATTGAGCCTATTTTTGATGTGGTCCTTGGGGGAATTACTCTCTTTAGCTGGAATTTGGAATCTTTCTCTGAGGCTGCACCCACAAATTAAATCAATATGCATTAATTACACACTCAGAGTACTTGAAACAATACAAATAGAACCTAATTCAAAGTTGCTTCAGTCTTTGAGATGTATTAAAAAATGGGAATTTTTATTAAGTTGCTTCACTTATATCTTAATCAATGGAATTTTAATTTACAATAAATAAAATTATCAATTTGATCTTTAACAAATACAATTTGATCTTTAACAAATACAATTTGATTCAATTTAGTCACTGAAAGATGAAAATAAATAATTTAGTCCTTACAAAAAATGTTTTTTTTAATCTCAATTTGGTTCTTTCAATTTTTTTGTCAGTACATGTGTGACTTTTTATAGAGATTAAAATAAGAAATAAAATACTATTTAGTACTTGAATTATTGGTCAAACTACTATTTAGTCTCCGAATTTATCAAAACTACTATTCAGTCCCTGAAATGTTTGACTATGTCAACTATTTAGTCCCCGAATTTGACAAAATACTATTTATTCCCCGAATTTGTAACTATGTCAATTATTTAGTCCCCAAACTTGGCAAAAATATTATTTAATCATCGAATTTGCAACTCTGTCAACTATTTAGTCTCCTGACTGTTACCCGTTATAGTTGACAAAGTTGCAAATTTGGTGATTAAATAGTATTTTTGTTAAGTTTGAGGATTAAATAGTTAACATAGTTACAAATTCGGGGACTAAATAGTTGACATAGTTAAAAATTTCGAGGATTAAATAATATTTTTGATAAATTCGGAGACTAAATAGTAATTCAACCAATAATTCAAGGACTAAATAATATTTTATCTCTTAAAATAAACAAATTCAGACAAAAAATATTTTTTATGGACTAAATCGATAATTTTCTTATAAATAAATGTTTTAATTGATTAGTGAAGAACTGTAGAAGAAGGTACGTGACTCAATGGGACCCAGCTGGCCAGAAAAATAGGGCCCCGCAAATTGACAAATGAACTTACACCATTGTCACTGTCTCACCCTAAAAATAATTTTAAATAAATATATACATAAATAAACAAAGAGTAAATTAATATTTTAATTTCTATAAAATATAATTTATCTTAATGTAATACTTAAAATAGGAAAAATTTAAATTTAATTATAAGAAATAAGATTTATTTTGATTTAGTCCTTAAAGTTTTGTGTTAATTATGTTAAATTGTTAATGAATATTAGGGATTAAATTGTAGATAATTTACATATTTTAAAGATGAACTTTGACATTTTTATTTATTAAAAATTAAATTGAGACAAATTATGTATTTTAAAAATTATATTGAGATAAATTATATCTTTCAAAGATTAAAATTATTAGTCAACATTTTAAAAATTAGACCGATCATTAAATCGAAAAAACTTTCAAATTATGGAGATGATTGATTCAACAGACAATTAAACAAAATGACATCATAAATAATATATACAAATAAAAAGTAAATACTTTTCATAATAATAATAATTCATTTTGATAACTATATGTATAAAAATAAAATAAATTTAAATAATCAAATCATATTATCAACAAATATGTAAAATGCCGAACACCCTATGCTAAAGTTTCAAATCAACAAAACATTTCATATTAAACCTTCCAAATCCAATTTCTATATTGGACTTATACATGAATGGTTACCAATCCAAGTATCCAACAATTCGTCCGGTTCGATCGGGATCTTAAAACATTAAATTTATTTATAAATAAATAAAAGAGGCTAGAAATATGTCCACGAGTAGATACCAAAAGCTACGTCGCTTTTGTGTGAAGGTACTCATGCCCATGCATTTAGAACGAAGACCCCACTTGTCTTCTCACACTCTTATCTGTTAAGTACGTTTGGATTGAGGATTCAAGAGAAAAAAATGGAAGAAAGAGATCCAAACTATCTTTCTCTTGTTTAGAAAGTTAAAAATTGAAGGAGAAGATCATGGAAGATTAATTCTTAATCCTTAATCATCCTTTTCCTTCACAAATTTATGGTATCCCAAATTGAGATATTTTGAAAGATGTATTAGCATCCAAACAAGAGGAAGACATATGCAAGGTTAACATTCCCTTCCCCTCCTTTCTCCTCTAATAATCACTTCCCTCCTCTTCCCCTCTTAATTTCCAAACAAATCCTTATGTTTTGTGGAGTGGAAGTAAAAAATGTAAACACAAATTTATATATTTCTTCACATTTGTTCACTTAAAAATAAAATTTAGGATCAATTATATATACGTGGTTTCTTCAAATTTGGTGTTTTCAAAATTTTAGACATAAAATGCCCAGGACTAGCATGTGAAGTCTTTTTATTTTTGTATTGGACTTATATTTAATTTTTTTTTATATCTTTGTTACAAGATTCTTTAATGTGCGTGCTTTTTTTTTGAAGAAGCTAATGAAAAAATATAAAATTTGTACCCTTTCCCCCCCCCCCCCCCCAAAATCTACAAAAATTTCAGCATATATAAAATTTTGGTTCATTTTAACCTAAAATATGTTATTTATTTTGATATAAAATCGGCTTAAAGAAAAATTTTGATGGTAGGTGATTCCCAATCCCTCGCATAATTAGATGTGCTAATATGGTATCAAATTGTTAACCATATAATTTAGAAGGAAGCATGCAAAATCAAAAAAAAAGAAAAGAAAAGAAAAAGAAAATGTTGTAATAATTGAAACATGGAAAAGTAAAAGTGTAATTAATTAATCCAAAATTGAAAATGATATATATGATATGTTGGGGTGAGACAGCTAGAGACAATGGTGATGAGGAATGAGCTGGCATTGGATGTGAGGGTAGGACACGTGTCAACATCAGAGAGGGGGTTGTGTTGAAATAGGGTCACATTCAGGAATCTCTGTCGTTCTCTTCTCTCTCTCTCTCTCTATCACACTCACACACACACACATACCTAATACCTCCTCACCTCTATTTCCCCCACCCTACTTTTCTCATTACAAAAACAAAATAATTATGTATAATATAGGTGAATCTATAATGCAACTCGTTGCATGTATACAATATAATTTCGGCTGATAGCATTGTGATATGTGGGTAGAATGACTTGAGATGCAATGCAGTTTTTCACGTGTCACAATCCTATTGGCCAAAATTGCATTGCATGTGCATGCAACAAGTTGAATCATAGACCAACCCATATATAAAACTGAGTCCGTCCGACGTAGTCGAAGGTCTTGTTTAATACGGAGAATATAATTAGAATGAAAATGAAAATAGGTTTATTATATTTATTAGTAAAAAATAGGAATAGAATGGAAATGAAAAAATGAAAGGAATAAAAGTGGATAAAATAATCATTTTATTCTTATATTAAAATATTTAAAAAAATGTGAGGATAGAAATATAATTTCATCACATTATAAAAAGGAAAAAGCTTAGGTCCATTTTCTTATGTCCATTACATCCAGTTCTCCAATATAAATATGATACATGGCAAAAAGTATTTAAATGACCAATCACAGTAGAGAGAGAATATAGAAGATCACCTTTTATATAACCAATAATAGAAGAGAGAGAGTGCAAATACAATATATGATTGGTGGAATTGGATGTAATGGACATAAGGAAATGGACATAAGTTTTTTCCTTATAAAAAGTAAGACATATTTAGTATGATGAATAGAAATATTAGATTACCTCCAACGTTACTTTGTAAATTACACATACGAAAATAGAGCATAAAAAAATAGGATCAAATGAGTTAGAGCCGAAGTAAACTAATCTGTTTTTTTAAAAAATTTTAATTTATTTTTAATATTTATATATTAAATTAATTTTATGATCTTTTATCTTAATTTAAATTATATCTCTATAAAAAATTCATATTAATTATTTTATATTTTTATTTAATTTATCTAATCAAATCTGTTCATATTCTATCAATATGTCTTATTATTTTAAATGAATATTAATAGTATACTATTTTTTTTTGAAAACAAGATTGATATTATACTATAAAAAATGTTATAATTATTTAATAATTTTAAATATTATTTTTTATTTTTAAAAATAAAGTATGTTAACCTAACACAACCTTAAATTTTAATAGGATCCAATTAGACTAAAAAATGTTTAACTTATATAAAAAATAAATCACACCAATCTAACTTTAATAAATTAAGATCAAAACAAACTAAGACTAAATTTGAGTATCCAATTTTAACAACCTTATTCTAATTAAAATATCTTTTTGAATTTATATATTTATTTGAATTAATGTATAAAAACAATATATCCACGCAGTTAATATGAAATTTCATCTCCATTGATTTTATGGATGATCAAAATACTTATACTGAATGAATACATTGAAATTTTATCTTGTGGGTTTGAGTATAAGTTCAGGTACAAAGTGAACGAGTTTGGGCACGGATAAAGAAATACCCTATCTGTAATAGTAATTATTTATTTTTATATTTAAAAAATTATATTTTAAAATTTTTTGTGCTAAAAAAATATATAATGATAAGAAAAAATGTTAAATATTATATATATATTAAAATAATTTAACAGTACATTTATATTTATGATTTAATTATTATAGATGAAAAATTGATAAAAATAAGTTTTATATTAATAAAATAATAATTAATTCCAAAATATCTACGATCATTCGTAGGGCTCAAAAATGTGGATTAATTTTAATACTTGCTCTGTGAATCCGAGGACGAAAAATATAATACCCAACCAAAAATCATTCCTAATTGGATCACTACTCTTTCTTATATGGTTCAAACTTCAAAAAAAGGATAGTCTTACCACCAAAATTTTTTTAATACTTAATATTTTTTCATTAATTCAAATTATATATTCACTTTATTTCAATAGATTAAAAGAATATCAAAATTGCATATTTATTTATTTGTATTTTCCTAATAAATCCCAGGAACCAAACTAGAAAGGGACATTACAAGTAGAAGCTAACCATTAACCAACCTCATAGACTCTAATATTCTGAATTGAATTTACAACCAAAATGTCTGCCTACCAAAATAACTAACTAATCCCTTTTTCTATTATCAGAAACATAAATGGTATGTAATTGATAAACCTACTTCTACATTCAAACGTAGGCTCATCAAAATGAAGTTAGAATGAATGTTGGTGTCTTAAATAAAAGCAATCTAGTCTAGTCTAGTTTAGGTTTGGTGGTCTAAACTGAACAAGCCCACATTATAGTACAGAATGGGACCTTGTATGAGATTTGAACCGAAGTGTAATTATATGAAGTGTACAATTTAGACTGTCTGATAAAAATTAAAATTTATGTAGTTTATATATTTTACTGAATCTGCACTTTAGTATATTCAGATTGTTATGTATATATGTACTCACTTCACTTTCATTGTCACATACACAGCCTAACCATTTAGGTTCTAATGGCCTAAGGTTTTGTGTTTAGAATAGGCTTTTTAGTGATAGTCATAGAGTGGTCATAGCTCATTATTCATTGTATTGAATTTGAAGTGAAGTTGGTAATTAGCTTTTAGGCAGTGAGGCAAAAGGTAAAGTAAAAGAATAGCTTGCAGACTAGACAGTAGACACTATTACTGTCAGTGTCAAGACTGTAGAATTGGAAGAATAAGCTTGCATCTGAATTTGCACGGATATGTTAAAGTGCAAATTCGACAGCGTATAAGATGCACAATTTAAGCCATTGAATAAAAGTGTTATAGTACTGACACGAATCTCGATTTTCATCTGACGGTCTGAATTGTGCACTTTATACACATACACTTCATTGGATCCAATTTCAATAAACTTAGGAGGTTCGTTAAGGTGTATTTTGCATAAAGTGGACGTGAAATGAAAATCAAGATTCTTTAAAACAGGAAGGAACTTGTATTCCATAATCTACCTCTTGGACTTTCACCACCTTGTTTCCAGAAAGCCTAACATGCAGTGACTTGTGCTAGTTAGTGCTACTACTACTACTACTACTTGTATTCCATACTGCATTTATTTACATAAGAGAAAAGAAAACAATATGATGCTAACTAAGCAATGAAACATTGAAATGAACTAAGGAAGATGATGCTGTTTAGGATTTTTATGAATAACGTTTCTCTCTCCTTCAATAAAAACATTACAAGCTATGAATCTAACATAAGCATAATTATTATAATACTATCCCAGAGAATTTGCAGGAAGATTTGATGCAAAAGCCAGAATAGAACCACGCCCAAGGGTCTTTTGGATGCCTCCTCTTTTCCTCATCTCTATGACCCTTCTGTGGGAATTGGAATGCAAAGATGGCACAAAAGTGGGACTAGCCGCCGGGCGGTATTCGGGAAATAGGCGGCCGGACCTATACCGAACACCACATGCATTGCAGAGGGTTTTCGGACCCATAGGCCCTTCCCTCCATTGTGGAGTCTTTGTCACTTCACAATGCATGCATTTTCTAGGTGCACCTAGGTCCTCACCTGAGGATTTGTTCATGTTGGTATCGGTATCGCCTGAGAGAAGAAGCACATCCTTTTTCCTCTCCTTTTTCATTCTATTTAATAACTTCCCTGCTTTGAGGTGTGTTTCCATGTCTGAATCAGTATGAGATTTTTGGTAAGGTGGTGGTGGTGAAGTAGAGATGAAAGGAATTGACAGTAGAGGGCTGAAGCTCGAGAGACGCCGGCGCCTGCCTCGGGCGCGCTTTGCTGGGATGACAGGAAGGTCAAAGTTGGAATTCTCGCCACAGGAAGAACTACTGCTTTCAAATACAGAAACTGGACTGTAGGTTTGGAAATGGAGAAGATCCTTTTTATTGAAGGAGACGTTAGGTTCAGCAGTCTCTGCCTCTTGTTTTATGGGGTAAACCTCATTGCACTGCAATACCAAATGATGAGTTACACAATAAAGAAATAAAGATCAGATGTCTAACAGTAATGAATATGCTTATTTATCAGGAAAATAGTGGATTAATTCTATAGGGTAGCCCGTTGAATGAGGCTCCCACCAAATGGGTCTGGGTGTGGTTAGATTTGCACAGATTTAACCCTGCAAGCAGAGAAAATGTTTCTAAGATTGAATCCGTGACCTCCAGGCCATGTGGCAACAATCTTACTGTTGCTCTAAAGCTCACCCTCAGTGAATTAATTCTATACAGTCCATAAAATGATAAAATTTCAAGTGATCTTCACCAAGAAAAGGAAAACTCAAGTGTCATATCAGGTAAAGAGGAACCAAGGTGATTCAATACAACATTTACATGTATACTGTACTCTACAGAACCAATCACATAAAATACCAAGCTACCAAAACACGTATACTTTCAGATTATCATATCCATATCAAGGACCAAAGAGCTATTACTACTATAACTACTTGTTTCCATCTACTTCTCTTTGTTTTCTAGCCATGCTTCATTTTCCAGGAGAACCGAGAACCTACAGTCTCTGATTAGCCTCACCTTGTTGTAATCAACCTCCTCAACCAGTCAATTACCAATTACAAACACAGAAGAGTCAACGATGAAGACACAAACACACCAATATTTCATCTACTTCCTAGGGAACAAAGGAAGCAAATACCTTTAACTGAGTAATATTAAGAACCTAAATAATACAACAAACAAAGCATTTTCTTAATAGGTTGGGTCGGCTATAGCCTATATGGATCAAGTGATAGCAACGTATTCTATCTATGTCGCTAATCCATACTCATAGAGATTTAACAAAGTTTTACGCTGGTTGTCAAACTCAGCATAGGCAGGGTCTAAGAACATAAATAATAAAAGGGCGACTCAGTGCATGAGGCTCCTAAGAGGGTCAGATGTTCACAGTTAATTAAGAATCTAACTAATATAGCAGATAAATTTTTGGCATTACATAAATAATAATTAAACGGATGGCAAAAATACCTCCAATGAGCCTCACTTCTAAGTCTAACCTATTTATTTCTCTATGTATTTTTCTTAGTAGCCTTTCAACAGTATCAACAAATGTATACCAAAAGAAGTAGCTTCTACAACCAGAACCGGAGGACAAAAACTAACACAATATTCCAACTTTAGGTTCCAACTTTCTTGTCCAACCATCCATAAAATGGTTCCAACTTTAGGTTCATGAAGGCTGCAAGTGCAGGCAGTTATAAAAGTATCTCCGGGATATGGAGTCAATTTCAGGTCATAAGAAACTTTTTTCCATAAATTGTCACAAAATTATTCTGATTTCCTATTACTGCAAAAACTCAGTATATGAGAGATCACTGATTGCTCTGGACAACAGCTATTTCTTCATTTAAATAATCAATTGACAATAGTTTCCTTTAGTGCTAAAACTTTTGTCTTTGAGGGTAATTTTGGATTGAGAGTAATGAAAGAGAAAGTAAGAAAAGTAAATGTTTGATTTAGATCTTAAAAGAACCTTTGCTCACCTTCTCTTCTCCGTATCCTTTTCAATCATAATATTTTCTTAAATTTCAGTACTAAACTCATTTTTTTCAACATGGTGTGGCAAAGATGGTAAGGGGTCTGTGTTTCCTAAACTATCGCCTCCCGAGTTCGATCCCTGGAGGGATAGAAATGGAACATCACCCATTGGGAGGGTCGCCCCCAAGGCCCCAATGATGGGCCGCACAGTACCCGAGGGATTAGTCATCAGGTATGCTCTGGTGAATACCCCATCATAGACCCAAAATAAAATTTAAAAAAAAAAACTCATTTTTTCATCAGAGACACACTTAATGTATAGATCCTTTAAAATAAGACAGCCATTAATAGCGACTGAATGGAAGAACAGACACAAAATCATCAAAATGTTGTCACTCAATGTTGATGTGCACTTCAGGCCAAAAAATAAAAATTTATGTGTGCTGGATTAAAGCAAAATATGAATTTCACTGTACATAATTACCAGGCAAGGAGCAATATGCTAGAGAAGAAGTTGAGAAATAATGAAAGAACATCACATTAATATATAATCAAAGGACAGAATACTCACAGAAGCAGAGAAAGTCCTCCCAAGTTTTGAATTGCCATTTTGAGTTTTACCACACAATTCAGATGATGATACTGAGAAAACATCAAAAGATGGCTCTTCAATGCGCTTAAATTGAGCATCCCAATCTTCTTCTTCTGCAAGATTAGTTTCCACATCCTCCAATGGGAAATCAAAAAACTTTATGACATCATCAAAGATTTCATCTGATAGACCATTGAAATTCTTGTCCAAAATCCAAGGATCCTTCATATTACTGATATCCTGCTTCAGTACATTGTAGAGAAACAAAGAACATGAAACATGGAAGCTGTTATTACTTGCTCTTATGTTGTGGAAGATACTTAACAAAGAAACAGAACACACCATTAATATTGAATTATTATGTAATTATTAGTTAATAAAGCAATATTCTTTATTTACATACTACATTTATTACAATCAATAACAGAATAATTGTGTGTGTGTGTGTGTTTTTTTTCTTTTCAAGGATGAGTAATCGAGTATCCTACAATTAGTAAATCCTAGTGACGTGAAGACTTAAAACAAATAAGGTTCATATGCTATTCAAAGCAAACAACATCTTTTCAAGAACTCTGAAAATAAACTATGAACCACTGCTTAGAATCCTTTCCCATTCTAAACAATGAAAGCTTCCATAACAAATTGCCACTTAACACTAAATGACACATCCTAGTGGGGCGTTTGGTTGCTGAGAAAATGTAGCAAAAGTGCTCAAAACCCATATCTATACAGATTATTGCAATATTTGTACAACCAAATGTCAGGGTTCAATCCCTAATCAATTGTTTAGTGCCTCCAAACTAGCTAAGGGACAGTAGATACCCTAATTTTAACAAAAAAAAAAACTCTTGGCTCTTAAATTACCATAATGCTCCCTAAAATTAGACCTGAAAATAACAACAACAACAACAATAATAATCCAAAATCATCCTTGTGTGAACAAAGAAAAATGCAAGGCAGTAACACACACAAACCAAGAGAAATAGTAAAGAAACAGAAGTAGTGAATAATAATAACAATAATAATAATAATGTTCCAAAATGAAATTGAAATGCAAGTGAAGGTAGGAAACATGGGATTAGGTTAGAACCTCTGACATGGGTGTTGTTGTTGTTGCTTCAGTGGGTACAAGGTTGTAGTGGGGAGACACCACACATTAGTGAGTGAGGACGATGATGTCAGAAAAGAGAAGACACATACATTAGCAGACAGCGAAGGAGAAGAGAAATTAAAAGTCTGAAGAAGAGACTGAAGGATTGAATTGGAAGAAGAATGAGATTCCTTTGAATCTTTGTGTCTGATTTTGGTAAAGTAGGTTTTTTTCTTTCTTTCTTTCTTCCTATTGTGTACTGTGGGATGCGGAAACCCTCATTGTGATTTACCACTAGCAGTTAAATCTAAATCTTCTTCAATTTTTTTAATATTATACTAGAATTTATTGAATGCGTTAAAATTTTTTATTGATCAATAAAATATTTATTAATTTAAAATTAATAAAAAATTAAGAAAAAAAAACAAATTTAACGTTTTATATGTTAAATAAAAGTTTTCTTAAACATATATGAAGGTTTTTATTAATTCACTAATTTATTTTTCTTTTAAGTGTATCCACATATATATAGATATATATATTAATTTTTTAACATGAAAAAATTACTAATGTTAATGAAGAATTAAATAATCTTGAAAAAAATCGCCATAGGACAATATTGAGAATGATTTTTTTTTAAGTAAATCGTCATTAAAACGATTTTTTAGTTCTACAAAAAATAAGGTAATATATATCCGTATATTCGTTTAAAAAGAAACAAAATCCTTAAATTAAGAAAAAAATTATATAGTTTATCAAAAAAAAGAAAAATTTTATGTAAGTGTAAAAAACCGTTAAATAAATCATTAATTTTATTTTGAGAATTTAAAACTCCAATTCCATGCACTATTTTTTTTAAGGAAAACAAGGGAATTTCATGGGAAATTTCAAATAATTAACTCTCTGGTTTGGAGGTTTCAAATAATATTACAGCCATCATTTGCTGGAAAAATAAATGTGTGTACTGGCGCTGTAAATTTGGTTGTGCATGGCAGAAATTGTAACCAATGAATTAAACTTTGGGCAAAAACATTTTTAATGTCTCAAATTTTAAATTAATTTTCATTTTTATCATTAAATATTTTTTTTATAGTTAACTTTGTTCTAAAATTACGAACTACAATCGATTTTATTCTGAATTTTTAAAATTGTCTAAATTATTAACAACAAATTATCACGCACCCTATATGTAATATTAATGTCTCATAATCACTCTTAACATCCGATACACACTAAAACGTCATTTCTTATTTTGAGTGATGAGTTATCATTAATACAAAGAAATAATATCGTTTTTAAGTAATAAATTAACATAATATTACATATGCCATAATAATTTGAACGATTTTAATTGATGGGACAAAACTGATAAAGAAAAAAATTAATCGATGAAATTAAAAATTAGTATAAAATTTAAATACATACCAAACTTTTTTTCTCCCTAAAATTTTGTGAAAAGAAGAAGAAAAAAATGAAAGAGATTTGGTGGCATAATAAGTGGATCTAATGGGAATAATTAATTGAAAAGATTAAAAAAAAGAAAAAAAAGAAGTGGATCTCATAAATATTAATATTTAAATGGATGATTGCATGTTACACAGATTTGATTCAGGCATCACCGACGGAAGCAATTGGAAAGAATTATTATTATTATTACATTGCAATTTCTATTTTCTACGTTTCTTTTGTTTTTTTGGCACAATTGTTTGTGGGTCCCACTCATTAATAATTCACCCCATTCATAATTTCATACCATATTTTGTGGGGGGACCAGCTTTCTGGAATTATGTAACCACTTTTTTTTTTAAGAGAATTTTTTAATTTGGTGCTCGAAAGATGCAGATTGTTCTAATTAGTCATTGAAAGATGTAAATGCTTAATTTAGTCTCTGAAAAATACTTTTTTAGCCCTAAGTTGGTCCTTTTAATTTTTTTGTTAGTGAATTCATAGCTTCTTTTAAGGATTAAAATGATCAAATTGAAACAAAAAAAATTATTTTCCAGGGGCTAATTGACTAAATTAAGCATTTGTATCCCAAATTGATAGTTTTTTTTTAATGAAATGTATTATATAACGAGTTTTTTTAAAAAAAGCCCAAATATCTATTTTAATCCCTTATTCTTATCATTAGTTTCATATTGGTCCTTTATCTTTTAAAAGTTCCAAATCAATTTTCTATCTTTGCAATTTGTTTCAAATCAATCATTTGTCTAACACTGTCAATTTTTTTCATTAAATGATGATGTGGCATGCTGAAACTTTTCAAAAATCATAATTTAACCTCTTCTTCATCATCAAAATTTTTATTTCAATCCCTACACCATTTTTATTAACTCTTGAGTCTTGTCCTTACATTTTGTAAATTTCTATTTGTTTTCCTTCCATTGTTTTTTTTCTCTGTTGAAATTCTAGTTTCGAGTACGACCTAGGCCTTTAAGTATGTTAAAATTAAAATTGTTCTGTAATCGTGACTCCTAGTATTTTGTATCCTAATACTTATCTCTAATTCATGAATAATAATGGTCAAAACCTCAAATTGGTCCTTTATGTTACGTTTGCACGGAGTTTTATATTGGTCCTTTATGTTTCAAAAAGTTTAAATTGGTCCTTTATGTTTGTAAGAAGTTCCAAATTGGTCCTTCTGTCCAAGTCTGTTTATTTCTTCCGTTAAGTGCTGACGTGGCGTGCTGAGGTGGACATATCATTTCTCTTACGTGTCCATTTAAGCTGACGTGTTATGCCACGTCATAATCTACTATCATATGTGATGACGTGGTGTTGATGTGGCATGACATGTCAGCTTGGATGAACACGTCAGTATGGCACGTTAACACTTAACTTAAGAAATTGACGGAAGTGGGCAGAAGGACTAATTTGGAACTTCTTGCAAACATAAAGGACCAATTTAAACGTTTTGAAACATAAAGGATCAATATAAAACTTCATGCAAACATAAGGAACCAATTTAAACGTTTTGAAACATAAAGGACCAATATAAAACTTCATGCAAACATAAGGAACTAATTTGGGATTTTGACGGATCATAATTCATCTTATCTATTCATGAATCTACGTTATATTTAGTTCTATGTATTTTCTCTTAGGTATATATGTCTATTGTTACTTATTAGGCCAAATTACTCTTTTGGTCCTCAACGTTTGTACCAAGTTTAATATTGGTCCTCGATGTTTCAAAAGGTTATTTTAGGTCCTCAACGTTTTTTTTTTGTCAAAATTGGTCCTCCAACGTAACTCCGTTTAGTTTTCTTTGTTAAATGCTGACGTGGAAGGCTTATGCGGCACACTCTCTCTCCTACGTGTCATATTTGGATGATATGACACCTTCTCTCACTCCAATTCAGCAAAACGATGCCGTTTTGCATCACTTCTCTCTCACTCCAACTCAGCAAAACGGCGTCGTTTTGCTGAATTGGAGTGAGAGAGGGTGTCATATCATCCAAATATGACACGTAGGAGAGAGGGTGTGCCACGTAAGCCTTCCACGTCAGCATTTAAAAAAAAAAACTAAACGGAGTTACGTTGGAGGACCAATTTTGACACAAAAAAAAACGTTGAGGACTTAAAATAACTTTTTGAATAGTTGAGAACCAATATTAAACTTGGTGCAAACGTTAAGGACCAAAAGAGTAATTTGACCTACTTATTAACGTTGTCGGAGTGCGAGTAATCTTAACTTCTCTAAGAAGTTTATGGTGTGTATAAACATCTATCTCAAATCAATGGAATTAATTGTACGAGGAATATTATGTTTATACAAGAGGAATTATATTCTAAATTTCTATCTATCTAGTTTGCTATTTCTATCTATCAATTTCTAACAAAATATTCTATATTTTGTCTAATTATATTGTTATTGATAAGTATTTTACAAAGGGAGGGTTTCCGGTTACAAGTAAGCTAGTGAGTTCTTCAGTTAGCAAAGTCGTGTTGAACCCTCGGTGGGTCAAGGGTTTATATAGTGGTGTTTGAGGAGGCTAAAGTGGGAGTGATGGACGTGGTGGACACTGAAAGCTACCGGGTGTACAGTGTTATCGGAGAGTGCATAGTGTTCTCGAGCAGTGCACAGTGTAATCGAGTAGTGTACAATGTCAGGTGGTATAATGATACTGTATGATGGGATGGCTGACAACCAAACGACCCGCTTAGGGAGATCGACCGTCCCACTATTATATTCTAGTGGCTCCCCATCAATGGGAGTGATGGACGTGGTGGGCGTTGAAAGCTACCGGGTGTACAGTGTCATCGGGGAGTGTACAGTATTCTCGGACAGCGTACAGTGTAATGGAGTAGTGTATAGTGTCAAGTGGCGTAATGATACTGTGTGATGAGATGGCTGACAGCTAAACAACCGGCTTAAGGAGACCGACCGTCCGACTGATCTAGTGGCGCCCCATCACTCATTGCAAGCAATCACTTAATTTCTGGAGAATGTTATGCAGAACAAACTAAACGCTTTATATAAACAAAAATTAGAGAACAAGCCTTTGCTTTCTAATCGAATCGAAGTTGTACTTGTCTTGATCCCTAGTAACGTGTTTTCTTGTTGTTTTTTATGGATTAATTTTCCATTGATTTTATGCATTTTCTACGATCATAAATTGTATTGCTTGTGTGGCTCACTGTAATCATTACTAGGGGGAAAAATTGGAAATTTTCAAGGCACTTCAGGTCTCGTTCTTTATGGTGAAGAGAAATAGTTTATTGTGTTTAGTTCTAAAAATTTAAGAATAAAAATAGAATAAAATATATTAAAATTACTATTCTACCTTTTATATTAAAATATTAAAAAAAATTATAATTGTGTTAAATTTAAAATATAATAGATATTTTATATTTTAATTTTTTAGGGAAAGTGTAAAGGCACTAACGATGGGGCCCACTAGACCACGTGTATGTTTGTAACGTGCCCTTAAGGATGAGATTAATTGGAGTATTTTTGTTTAGAGAATGAAATGAATATTTTGAGGTTGAAGAATAAGAGAAATTATAATTTTTGAAAAGTTTTAGCATATAATGTCATTATTTTAACAGAAAAATTTGACAATGCTAAACAAAAGGCTGATTTAGAACAGATTGTAAAAATAGAGGACTGATTTAGAACTTTTAAAAGATGAAAGACCAATTTGAAATTAGTAAAAAAGATAAGGAACCAAAATGAGTATTTGGCCAACAAAGAAATATCTTTTACTTTAACTAAGATATTCACTTTGATAACACATATTTTGACTATTGTCAAGGTCATAGGAGTGAAGATCAATATTGTTAAGATCGAAATCTTGTATGAAATAAAAAAAAAGTACAAGATAAATAGAATGACAAGATTAGATGAGGATCGTAAGATCTTATTATTTTTATAAAAAATAAAAAATACATATAATGATATAAAATTTTCTGATATATTGAAAGATTTATGTTAAAGCCATTTTTATAAAACAATTATTTTTAGTAATGTGTATTACTTGCTACTGTTTTTTTTTTGTATGAATGTGTATTACCATTGTTTTGAAAACCGGACCGGACCGGCCGGTCGGACCGGAAAATCGGTAAATCGCCAGCCAGTCCGGTCCGGAATAATCAATGAACCGGTCAGATATAAAATCGGCCAAGAACCGGTGGTTTAGACGGTTCGACCAGTTGTTCATTTTTTTTAAAAAAATTTGTGTTGTTTATGATTTAATATTTATTAAAAATTTGTTGTGACTTGTAGTTGTAAGGATTGTTCTATTTCAGTATTTATTGTTGGGTTTGTGATAAGATTTGAGACTTAAATATGTTGATCCTTGAACTTATTTGAAGAGTTTAATATGATATTGTGGTAATTTGCAACTTGTTATATTTCTTATCATGTTTAGATCGAGATGGAAACATATAATTATGAAATATATAATTTTTTTATGATATATTTTAGTATATTTAATTAAAAATATATATTTTAAATGCCACCGGTTCGACCACGGTTCGACCACGGTTCGACCATTGAACCGTGAACCAGTACCTCGACCGGTTCAATGACCGGTCCGATTTTAAAAACATTGTGTATTACTACTTTACTAGTGTGAATTCAATGTTTTTAAAACCGGACCGATCATTGAACCGGTCGAGGCACTGGTTCACGGTTCAATGGTCGAACCGTGGTCGAACCGGTGGCATTTAAAATATATATTTTTAATTAAATATACTAAAATATATCATAAAAAAATTATATATTTCATAATTATATGTTTCCATCTCGATCTAAACATGATAAGAAATATAACAAGTTGCAAATTACCACAATATCATATTAAACTCTTCAAATAAGTTCAAGGATCAACATATTTAAGTCTCAAATCTTATCACAAACCCAACAATAAATATTGAAATAGAACAATCCTTACAACTACAAGTCACAATAAATTTTCAATAAATATTAAATCATAAACAACACAAATTTTTTTTTAAAAAATGAACAACCGGTCGAACCGTCTAAACCACCGGTTCTGACCGGTTTTGACCGATTTTATATCTGACCGGTTCATTGGTTATTCCGGACCGGACTGGCTGGCGGTTTACCGGTTTTCCGGTCCGATCGGCCGATCCGGTCCGGTTTTCAAAACAATGAGTGTGATATTTGAATTTTTTTATAAAAAAGTAATTGTAAGTTTGAGAATATCTAATATGTTAAGTTGTATGATCGGATATATAAATTTGAGATCCTATTACAATTATAGTAAACTTTTTATTTTATCTAAGATTAAAATAATTTCTATAAATAAAATCATAAGATTTTACTAAATCTTAACAACCTTAGCCTCTATTAAAGAATGATGTTCTATATTGGCCAAACAAAAAAAAGAATGAAGTTCTTTTTTATTTTTTAAAAAATCGAGTAAAAAATATAAAATTTTTATTATTTGTATCACATCAAGTTGATTTTAAAAACAAAATTAAATCAATTAATTTATGTCATGTTTGTCGCACATTAATACATTGTATACATTTATATAATGCTATATTTTAAGTAAGTGTTTAATATATATATATATATATATATATATATATATATATATATATATATAAAATAAAAGTTCTAGGAAAGGTTAATTTGGTTATTGGCGTTCAAAATAATATATAATACTAGAGGCTTCGCATGCACGTACCGTGCATATAATTTGTTCTTTTTTTTTTAAAAAATATATATAACACAAAATTATTATTATTATGATTTAAAATAATAAAATATTAAATATTTGATAATTTTTAACTTTCAAAATATAATATAATAATCATATTTTAAATAATATATTAGATCATGGAAAGTTATTTATTGAGAAGTTATTTTTAGTGGGGAAGTTATTTTTTTGGTATCACACTTTGCTTGTGTGATACCAAAAACTCCAAAGTCATATATATATATATATATATATATATATATATATATATATATATACTAGAGGTTTCGCATGCACATACGTGCATGCAATTTATTCTTTTTTTTAAAAGAATTTTATATAAAATAATAATGATATTTCAAAATAATATCAAATTATAATATTTGATATTTTTTAAATTTTTAAATAAAATTGTTATATTTTTAAATGAAGTAATGGGAAGTTATGCATTTCTCCACTTTTTTAGTAATCACCCATAATGCATGTATGTTAGAGTAATTATTTTTTTGGTGTCACGCTTTGCTTTTGTGACACCAAAAACACATATATATAGATAGATAAAATAAAATATGTGATCAGAAAAATAAAAGGAGAAATTAAATATTATAAAAAATTATAACATATAAGTGATTATTATTTGACAGTATTATAATTATTATTTTTTATATTATAATTATTTGACAGTAAAAATTATAATTATTATTTATATTATATTTTCCAAATAAAAAAAATATTTTTTTATATATATAAAAAAAAAATTTAAACAATTTTTGTATCTTTGCAACTTGTTTTATATTAGTCATTTTGTGTAACACCGTCAACTTGAACTGTTAAAAGAAGAAGGGGTACTTTAGGGTTAGGGTTCTAAAATGGTGAAGAAGATAAACTTACAGGACTATAGGTTACGTTGGCTTCCTGGATATTACAAGGGAAAACAAAAATAAAAGTAAGTGAGGCCCACCTGCTTTTACTTTTTTTTTCTTTGTTAGAATTTTTAAAAATAAAATAAAATACAAAATGTCTATTATACCTTTTGATTTGACACAATACTAACATTCTTTTTTTTTTAATATAAGGGGTAAAGTGATAATTTTAATACATTCTCATTCCGTTTCCATTTCAAATTTTTACTACCAAATACATCACTCTCTCTCCCTCTCCCTCTCCCATTCTCTTTCTACCTACTAAACGTGCCCATAGTATTATTTTAACCTTGATGTTATATATTAAAAAAAGAGTGGGTCTATGATGCAACTTGTTGCATACATGCAATGTAATTTCGACTAATAGGATTGTGACATGTGGAAAATTGCATTACATCTCAAGTCATCCCATCCACACGTCACAATCCTATCGATCGAAATTGTATTACACGCATACAACAAATTACATTATAGACTCACCCTAAAAAAATACATCTCAACAAAATTACACAGCCCTCCTTTCTATTTTAGAAATTACACTGCTTTATCCTTAAAAAAGTGGTTTATGCTATCCCTTTATCGAAATATTAGCTTGGATTCCAAGCAATGTTTTAAAATTTGAACCGGTCATTGAACTTGGGTCACGGGCTAACCGGTTTCATCGTTGGTCGAATTGGATGATATTATAAATATAAATAATAATAATGTACTAATAATATGAATAATACATTTTATATTATGAAAAAAATATTTTTTATTCATATATTTTTATGCATTATGTTAGTTGTTCCATAATCACAAGAGATTTGATATTATAAAATACATAATGCATATACTTAACTATAAATCAAAATGTTGAGCTCAATCATTAAAAATAGCAAAAAAAAAAAAGATATTTAACCGAGTCAACCCCAAAAAATGGATCCGGTTTTCGATTAAACACCGGTCCAACCCGGGTCAATCCCTCATCCAAATTTTTTTATCTAACCAAGCCAAACTAGTGAATGAATCCTAATTCAACCGGTTGACCGTCCGATCCAGTTTTTAAAACATTAATTCCAACATTTTCATCAGAACATTTGTATATTTGTTATTAATATAAATATAACATAAGATCAAATATGTACTTGATCTATAATAAATAAATAATTTTTAATAAAAATAAAAAATGCTTATGCTTTATTACACAATTAATAATCTAATATTAAATTCATAAATCATTCCAGTCGTTTTATAGGCTGTTTTTCAATGATAAAGTAATTTTTAATAACTTGAACAATGTAACATTAAACAGCAAAAAGAATTTGTTTATCATATTTTTTTGTTAAGAATCCTAAAAATAATTGTATTAAGAAATGTTTTGTCCTTCCGGGTATAATATATATGAATACATAGTTAAAGGTTAGAATGAAGCGGGATATGTTTTTAACAAGAAGTAGCATATAGTTAATGGTATGTATTTTAGAAATTAGAAAGTATGCATCTAATAGACTTGAAGAATAAACAAAATAAAGTCAGTGGTGTAGTGCTTTACCATATATCCTACTCTTTCACTGTTTCCCCACAAATTATAATTTAAAAACATTCACAGCTTAATTTTGGACGTTCTTTTCCTCACATTTACAACTAGAAGGAACAATAAAAGGAGAAAGGAAAAAGTGATTGCTAAAGGAAGGCTCTTCCAGAGGGTGATGCCATAGGCTATGCTTGACATTTTCTCCCATCTCTCCTGCCACACAAAAGTTGAAGCATATGAAATTACAAGTTGAAGCATGTTGGTTATAACTAATAATTGAAATATAATTCTTGTAAAGACCAATTAGCGGTATACATCTCCGAGAAGTTCTTAGGTGCATGTATTATGGACGTCATTTGTATATTGACCAATAATGTTTATCTAATTCTTAATTTTTTAGATTAGTGGGACCCACATGATAAATAAAATAAGAATAAACAGATGAATGTTATGGGTTAATATACATATGACGTGGCACGATACATACAACAACAATAACAATCAAAGCCTTTTCCCACTAGATGGGGTCGGCTATATAAACCAAGCACCACCAACGTGTTGTCTTTACTCATTTCTATGATTAGGTTATTAATAGCTAAATCCATCCTAATAATTTCTCATATTGTTTTCTTTTCCCACTACATGACACTATACATGTACCTAAGAATTTTTCATGTATCTCCCAAAATTCTCTCAGAGTCAGCGCAGGGCAGACTTGAAACTGATAAGTGATAACACCATAGACAAAGCAATATTGAACAGTCATACCTCATTAAGTCTCTGCACAGTTTTGTGTTGCTTGGAAAAAAGGTGTCTTGCATATTCGTAGAGCTCTAAGTCAAGGTCATTAAGAGATTGTATGCGCTGGAGAACCACTTCAGGAACCTGACGACGTGCCTGGAGAATCATACAAAATCATTAGAAAAGGGGTGGCACAACACAACACAATAGCACAAGCCAACAACCAACTGAAAATTTCCAACACCTAATGCAAATATATAACTATTAATCTGTCAGCACAAAAATCAAGGTAAGGTAAGTTTCTAGAGATACATGAGCAGTTCATCGAATTATTAAGAAATTGCTAAAGATGCTCCACTTCCATCTCATATTTTCTGATGTAGAAACACTGCAAATTGATATGCATTCATGACATTCTGCACCAGCAATAACGATAAATAAACAGACAGCACACATTTCATATCTCAAATTTGTTTAGTCTGTGTTGAGCATTTTAGTTTAGTCCTATAGGTCATAGGCTCAAATCTTGAAAACAGTTTCTCTGCTTGCAAGAGTAAGGCTACTCACATCTGAACCTCCTAGAGCTCACCTAGTGAGAGCCTCGTGCATTGGCCCCCTTTTGTGTTGAGCTTAATTCTGAATACAAAACTTCTGAGTATGAACAAAGAGGTTCTTTTATCCTATTGGCAGGCGGAGAGAACCAATGTAGAAGGGATTTGATTTACTCTTGTTAAGAAACTCTATCATATTGTCATAAGGTTTCCAGGTGAATATAGTCTTAACTCTTAATTGCAACCAACGCCAACATTAAAGCCTAAATACTTTTTGAAAGTTCATGAACTGATTTTAGGGGGAGAGGAGTGGGCATAACAGGAAAAAACCCAACTTGTAAACCAAATATTTGAAACTAAGGCTCTGCAAATATAATATGATGTCCAACATTAATAACATGATGTCCAACATTAATTTAATATTTATGCACACAGAAGAGTAGAAAAAAAGAATATTCATATTAATTTTCTTTTTTGAGAATAAAATTAGAGTTGTCAAAATGGGTCCTATCAAAAAAAAAAAAGAGTTGTCAAAATGGGTTAACCCATAAATAGTTCCAAAAAAATAATTAGACCAGGCTAAAAAACATAGCCCACTATTAATAAGAAAATTTTTTTTGGCCAGTTCCTATTTGCTCTAGGTCCAAAACCAGCCAGCTCAGCCCTATTCTTATTCTAAATTAAATCTAATGACAAGATAATTTTTTTGGTGGTAAACGAAGAATGACAATAAACTACTTCATTGACAGATGATTTGACTTTTCAATAATATTTTCCTTTGTTATTTTAATATTAGATATGTTGATTTTCAATGTAGCATGTTTCTTGTATGTTTGCTTGTAATTTTTATTTCATAATATTATTTTACTGAATACTTGATTTCAATAGAGTATTTCTTATCTGTTTTAAGAATATTTAAAAAAATAGCATTGCGTCCTGATATTGTAAAAAATATAATTACAATAATGAAATTAATAGATAAAATAAAATTATTTTATACAAAATCATCTATTTTGTTACAATAATGGTTTGTTATGAATTACATTTTATGTGATCATTACTCTTATTTAAAATCTTGAAAAATCTTATTAACCTTTTTAAATAAATTTTTTTGTTCTTATGATTTGACTTGAACCAAAAATTATAACTTCTCGTATAGATTAGCAAGAGCAAAAAAATTTTAATATGGATTCTTATAATTTTTTATGCTAAATTACTTTGAACTCATAAATAGAGTTTTAATACTATGAACTCATAAATTTTAATATTAATTAGTTTTTTTGTTTGTTTTCCATAGGTATCCTCCTATTGGAGGCAATCCTGTTTGAGTTAGCTGATGTCCCATAACGCTGGTAGAGCTTTCCCAGCAAAATTTTTTTCATACACAAGACTCAAACCCGAGACCTTACTTAAGAGGAATGGAGTACCCATCACTCTAACCAACCACCTATTTTAATTATTGATGATTAAGAATAAAATACGTATGGTGGTACAAATATGATAACACTAAGCTATGAGCCTACAAAATTCTTTGATTACCAAAAAAAATGCTACTTTGTCTTGTTATGAGTGAATTTCCTACTTTGTTTCTAAAAAAAAAAAAAGGTGACTGGGCATAGATATAGGTAATTTTTTTAAAATAAAGTAATTAACATAATTTTAAAAAAATTATAATTCATAATTATTGTGCATGCATAGGAATTTTCTTAGTTGAAATTAATAAATTTAAATTTGAGTGCAAATTCCTTTTTGGCAGTAGATTGAAGATGGAAGCTCTTAAGAGACTAAGTATTATTTTATCTTTTTATAAAACATAAGCTCTAATTATTAGTTATTATTAAAATTGAAGAATAAATAAGTTTTATGTTTAGGTTGAATAAAAAAAGTTTTGTATTACTATTTTGATAATGAGATCAACAAAATTTATTGATTAAAAAAATAAATTATTTAATTATGGAAGAAAACTAAAGTGAATTTACTTGGGTGTTTGGTATGAAATTTTATTAATTATAGACTTTATTTATACTATATTTCTTTAATTATTGGTCATGCACAATTTAATTTTTTATATTCTCTCCCCACCTATGATTAGTCATACAAATACTTTTTATCACATATCTTATTTTTATTAAAAAAGATCATAATAAATATATAAATAACTTTACGTAAGTTTAATCTATTAATTATGTATGAGATGCCTGAGTGTTAAATTTTGTATTTAGGTTAAATAAAAATGTTTTTAATTTGAATAATGGATCCCACAAATTATTTTATTCAAAAAGTAAATAGTTTAATGAAATTTTTTAAAAAAAGCTTGAGCGGGAACACCATAGTTCTATAGTGTTCCTTGCCCAGCTTTTATATATAAAAATAGATATTATTGAGGCCAATCCTAAGGTCTTTTTTTTAGATATTATTATAGCAATTGAAAAGGTCATTTTAGAGAGAGAGAGAGAGAGAGAGGTAGGGGTCAGATTGAGCTTTCACCCTTTTTAATTAGGACCAGCCTTAAAAACTTTGGGTTGAACTAGTCTATTTTGACACCTCTAAAAAAAATAGAGTATCGATACTATTATGTTAACATTAGAACTGTGTAGTGCTTGTTTGGGTAATTGATGGAGACTTGTTTTAGAGAATACATTTTGGAAAAACCACTTAAGGAAGAACGAGTTTTAAGTTTGGGAATGTTCACCCAAAAGTAATTTTGTAAGAATAAATTCTATACAGATCAGGTTTGGTAAAGTTATTTTGGGTGGGAAATTACCAAATTAAAAAATGATGCATAGTGTCAGATGCCATACATGCTAAGACCGTTCAAAATGACTTTGTACGCTGCAGAATTTATTTAGAGACCCAAAAATAACTAACCTCCTTCGTAAAGTTCACAGGAGAAATTCTTTTCAAAGAAGAGACGCGTCGTCGTGACTGGGCCTTCCGCAAGCCAGAAATACAGGTCTCATATGCTTCCATAAGCTTTCCCACAGTCATCTAAAATCAATGAAGATCAACAAGATTGCTGTTAAATATGCGACACAGATAACATCTGTTAAGTTCATACAGTACACCATATCATACCCAGCAAACAGGCTTACATTTGATCCTGTTGTTTCTCTGTTTTCACTTGAAGCATTCTCATTTGATCCCCTGTCTAACGAGCTATTCTGTCATGCAGTAAGAGCTGTAGTAAGAAAGGTTTCCTGACTCAAAACTTCATTAACATAACCTCCTCATCAAAGAGGTGATGCTTCTCACCTGATGTTCACTGCTATTAGGCTCAGGATCAGAAAATGAATTCTGTTCTGTAGTACAAGTACATGACCAATGCCATATGTCATCAACCAAACAAAAATGTCAACAGCAAAATATTACCCAAGGCTCAAAGCAAAATATTATATTTGATACACCCATTAGACCACTCCACCACATTATGTGTGCATGTTCATGTGACATTATGAGTGCTAGAATCATGATCCACATACTGTTCCATGTCAACAGACTGTAAAGCATTTATTACTTAAGATTTTGACCAAAACAAGGCGATTCCATAAGATTTACCTGTCTTATCAGAATTATTCAGGCTAGTGTTTGGTGCTTTAATCTGTGATATCACCTGAGCACCAACAACATTTGCAAACATTGTTGCAGATTCTCTGTGCTCCTCGGTAAGACCAATATATAACATATCATCCAGCCTCTTCTGCATGATTTACAAACATATGCCATGATGGTAATTAATAAAAGAACCAATAAACGCAAGCACACAATTATATGATGCAATAATCATATATTCCAAAGGTTGTTTATTACCTTCGCAACTTCAAGCACATATTTTCCTAGAATCTTGTGATTCTGTACACAATGGCGCACTTCATGTGATTCTCCATGATAAGAATTGTTTGTCAAACCAGCAACCTGTTAATTGAATAGCCCAACCTTAATTAATATATTGCAGACCCCCATACCAAGTAAATCCTATATTACTAAGGTTATGCACTTTCTATACCTACTATGCTACCCAAGTACTATCCTAGTTAGATATGAGGTGCTATCTCATCCACTTAAGTATTCAAATATGGTGCATTATATTTGGCATGCAAGAGGAATAAACTGAGAGTGAATAATCCAACAACAAAAATGGAAACCTAATGGTCTTGCAGCTGAAAATTATCTAATAATTTTGTGGCAATGGTATCTGACTAGAAACTCATATTCCATGTGATGTATTCCTGTCAATTAATTTTATGTATAAAAATCTCAACAGTGCTAAAGAACATATTGAATACCTGGAATGTAGCTCCATTGTGTACAATATCCTTAGCCAC
The DNA here is from genome assembly GCA_014851425.1 of Senna tora. Lineage (NCBI taxonomy): Eukaryota > Viridiplantae > Streptophyta > Magnoliopsida > Fabales > Fabaceae > Senna > Senna tora. Next base: position 7,311,093 of record CM026266.1, on the reverse strand, counting down.
AGGATGATTGATGTATTCAAGTAATGGCATAGCAAAATTTTCCATGTCATAGGAATCATTGCTCTTAGTGATATGCCGTCCCATGCTATACCTTCCATCTCTCTGTGCATTAAAGTTGCAAATCAACCATACAAACATCACAAGGAAGTAAGAAAACCTTTACAAGGTTAATAAAGAAATATTCTATAAATGCATTCTATCTCTTTCTATTTTGTCAACTTCAGTGACTTTTTCTTTATTTTCAACAAATAAATGAATCCCATGGAAAATACACCCCCTTTAAAACTCCTGTGTTAAAAACTTGACTCCATGAGAACACCTAGTTAATGTCATAATTTCCCAAAAGTACTCAAATTAACAATGCACATATTTACTCTCAAAAAGATTTCTAGGATGTACAATATGTCAATCACCACAAGGCTCTTTAACTCGCAGAACCTTAAGAAAAACTTAGGTCATGCTCTTTTACAAGGAAGAACAATGGAAATGAGGATGGAATGGGTGGGACCCACTGGGTCCTACCTATTTTTTTACTTTTTCATTTCCATCAACTTTAAAAAAAAAAGAAAAAAGAAAATACAAAATATCTATTATACCCCTCTGATTTGACATGATTTGACAAAATTATAACCTTCTTTTCTTTTTATTATTTTAATATAAGGGATAAAATGGTCATTTTAATACATTCCCTTTCCATTTCCATTACCAAACTTTTACTACTGAACACAGGAAACGCATTCCGTTTCCATTTCCGTTTCTGTTACCATTTTCATTTCTGCGTAAAGAACGTGCCCTTAGTACATCAGTGAGTTTTTCCATATTTGCTCCATTGGCAAAAAAATCCAGTACAAAGTTATTCTTGCAAAAATCATTTTCCTCCAAATCTTAAAAATTATAAAATATTCTCACCAAGAAGACTACTAGAGGGAATAAGTCTTTAGAGAAAAAAGAGTAGGAAAAGGGAAAGCATACCCCATGTTAATACTATATCCTTTCTCAGCAACTTAACAGAAAGGAGAGAAAGGGTGAAGCTATCAAAGATTCTCAGAAAACACAGTGCGATGTTCCGTGTTTAAATATCTATTCTCTTACCATATCATCTATTATTTGCCAAATCTGTGGCTTTGCATGTATCAACTTGTACCAAAAAAACCTCAGTGAACCACTTAAAAATAATAAATACATACTTTATGTTCCTGAATACTTAAATAATCACTAACTGGCAATCAAATGAATTTGGAAATAATATGCATAAACAGGGAATATCCAGCTATCAATAAAAAGAAAAGAAAAGAAATATACCCTAGCAAAAAGGTCTTCCCTCATCCATGGAACTAGATACTTCCATGGCCAGATATCCAGTGTGCTTACTCCTTTATTCTTAGCACGCAAGCGTCCAGCCATCTGTGTTGCAGATGTCAAGTTTGGATGCACTAGAAATCTAGCGGCAACCTCTATTGAAAATTCATAAGTACTAAAGACACGATCAACTGGATCCCTAAGTATAGTAACCACAGATGTTTTTTCCCTTGGAAATTTGGATGTCAAGCTATAGTCGTCATGGGTAGCTAATAGCCTACACTTTGATTTGCTGCAAATTTATGAAATTATAGAAATTGAAAGATAAGCAATAAATAATTATTGGGGTAATAGTCAATTTTTACAGGAAGCATATAGTTTTTCAACTACGAGCTAAGAGTGTGTGACAATAAATGATATTTCGGAAACTGTTGTGCTCTAAATGCTATGATAAAATTGTCAGATATTACTGAAAAGATTGTAGAGAAAAATATTTAAAAAAAAAACTGCTGCAAGCATCTAGCTTTACAAAGACATTGAATCGTTGAATTAAAAGGTCTAAACCTAGAAGACAATTATGCAGCTTAGGGTATGATGGAAAGAAGTCAGACAGCACCTTGGATCAAAGCGCAACCTATCATAAGAACGAGGACATTCCAGAGAGCTGGGGTAAAGCTTTTTCAAGAAACTGCAGAAATAATACACCACAAGAACCATTAGATTAATGAGTCTGTGACAATGCAGGCTTGAAATTTTCCATCATAGAATTACCAGTAAAAATATGTGCGCCCTCCTGTTCTTGGGACATGTAGGAAAAATAGCAAATCCCTTAGTGCGTGTTTATCTTGTCTGATTTCTTTATCAAGTGAAGAGTGAGCCCAACTTCTAACAGTTCTTTCGCAATGTCCAAAATCATTTTTGGCAAAAGAGGCATTCACTGGTACAAAAATAATAAAGGAACACCAGTTTAAGCCAAAATGAAACTAAACTAGAATAAGAAAAGAATACATAAGTAGAGAGTAGAGAGACTAACAGAAAAAGAACGTACCAAATCCAACAAGCACCAGCAACACATAAAATTTTAGAGCAGGATCCATCCACAAAATTACTACCCCTGCAATATTCAAGGGCCAAGAAGAAGAGACACAATGAAGAACTAGTGGCTTTAACTAACAGATACATAAACAAATAAAATAGATTCCTTAGACATCATAGTAGTTTATTACTTTCCAATTAACCGCAGAACTAGCAAAACCCAGCTGAAAAGAGAAATATTACCAAGAAACAAATGAAGGGGAAAAAAAAACACAGATTCCACCACAATCCCAATCAGAGAACAGTTCAGACTTAAAAAGCACACAAATGGAATGGACAAAGGTTCAACGACAACAAGAGCAGAGCACGAACCGAAAAAACATCAATTCGAGGCGAGGAAACGAACGAAAACTTAAACCAAAAAGGAGGTACCTGTATCGGAATTCGGGATCTCGTGCTCATAAATCCCCAAAAGTATGTTGGAAGTCCAATAGACAGGACTCAGAATCAATCAATTTGGAGTTCGGACCCACCCCACCAACCCTTTTTCTCTCAGTCTCAAGAGTTGATCCTCGAAGTTTCTCTCCGAAGACTTTCCCGGGAAAGAAGAAAAGGAGGGCGTAGATTTTATATATACGGTCTTCTTCCTCGGGAAGTCGCGGGGGGTTAGGAATAATGAGATTGATGGTTGAAGAACATCATATCATATCATGTGTTGAAGAAATCGGCGCCTCATGAAGAAAAACACAGAAGCGCAGGAGATTTCTGAATGATCAAAAGAGGAGGTGAAGGGCATAATAGTAAAAGCTCGAAACCAGGAATATGTTATATATATATATATATTAAATGGAAGTGAAGTGAACGCCAATGTATTGGTTTATATTTAGGATAAAGTAACTTGTATGAAACATCTTTTACTTAATTGAGTTCAATTATATTTTTAAATTTTTTATTTTAGAATAATTTTATTTTTTTTATTAACATCGTTAAAAAAAAATAATTAGGGTTTATGTAACATAAAACATAACAATAAAATCTGACCAAATTTTGCCTTGAAGTGAAGATGAAGATGAAGTATAATGAAGTAAGATGGGTGTTAGGCCATGTTTGTTTGATAACTTAGATGAAGAAATGGGAATAAGTTTTAACTTGCCAAAGAATGAAGCTCTCCCTTATATGTGAGAATGTTCAAATCCTTGGTTGATGGGGGATTTGCAAGATGCTTCAAGAGTTTGTAATATTTTTTACTAAATTACCTTTGTTTGTTTGATGGTTTTCATCCATAATTTTTTAATATAAAGATAAAATGGTTATTTTATCTAACTTTTATCCCTTTCACATTTTCTTTCCCATTCTTATTTTTTACTAACCAAATATAGTTTTAAACATTTTCAATCCCATTCCACCAAATTCTTTCTGACTACCAAATTAGCCATTGGGTTTTCAGAAGAAGAAAACGTCTTATGATATGTAAAATGGACAAAATGATGACATAAAAAATGAAGGAAAATATGACGTGACATACATGAACTCAGCCAAATTTCCTTGTCATATGTTATGTTATATAGAGCTGTCAATACGTGCCATGGCCTATGAACTGGCCCGTTAAACCCAGTATAATTATAGGGTCGGACTGGGAAATTTTTAACCCGTTTTAAAAACGGGCCAGCCTACCCGACCCATTAAAATAACGGGCTAAAACGGACTTGAGTGGGGCGGGTTAGGGCTGACCCGTTATTTTTTTAAAAAATCAAATTTTAATTTTATCTTTCAACAAATTGCACAAAGCCCAAACTCAAATGTGATTAACAAATAAAAAAAATTACCACACGGTCCACACCCATGACCCATTCATCAAATGATTCAAATCCTTAACCTAACCACACTTCTACTTCTTCTTCTTCTTAAAGCCAAATCTCAATATTTCTTCTTCTTCTTCACTCTCACGTGCACACACATAACTTACTTCACACACTACACTTCTTCTCACTCTCAATCTCTTACACATTAACATCACGAGATTCACGAGTCGACACAAGCTGCAACGATACTGCGAGGGTGAGCGTCGGATCGAAAGTTAGTGCTGTAAAATCAACGATAAATAATAGTTTCTTCACCTCTTTTCCCTCTTTATTTTGAAACAATTTCTACCTCTTTTTGTTCATCTTTCTTGTTGTTGGTTCAATGATGGAATATCTTGTTTAATCCCTTCGGTTGTGTTTACTTGTTTTATTTGGCTGAGAATAAAGTGAGATTTAAAGTGTTGATTGATGAACATGTTGACATTTTTATTGTGTATGCCCATAATGGAAAAAGGAAAGATACCCTCAATAGTCAATACTATCGAGCAGGGTATTAATGATTTGTTAAGGAGACCAATATAAATTTTATCAAAAGAGTTATTGTACAGATCTAAATTGTAAGTAATTTTACTCAATTGCATCATTGAGTTCAAGAGGGTCTCTCTGTAAGAAATACTCACCAAGTGAAATTTTGGATAACTTTATGGAGATTCAATATATCGCCTATAAGTAAATCAAAAACTTTCTTTTGATGGATTATGTCAACCACATTTGACTCCTCTAGCGCATCCAATTCTTCTTACCCTTCTCTATTGGCAAATGAATCACATCTAACATCACATTCTTAAAAAATATAGAAGAGAAATTATCGAGAAAATAAAAATATTTGATAGATTAAAAGAAAACTTACATAGATTATATTTTTGGGCCTATTATAGAGGCTTAATTGTTTGATCAATAATATATTGAACCGAAGAATAGAAAATCCGTTATAGTTTTATGAAGCCATCTTGATTGTGGTTTTCATTTGATAATTAATTAAAGTTTTACCTTATTTTCAGGCCAAACAAAAGTCTTAACTTATTCATTTGTTTTTGTAAAATTAAATTTGAATGACCTTGTTGTTGATGATGATAACAGTGAGACTGAAGAAAATATTACGAATGATGATGACAAGAACATGAAGCTTATAACTTTAACAATGTTAAAACTAATCAAGTAATTTGGAGAATCCTCCAGTTAATTGCTTAAGGAAAAGAATTAAATTATTTAAGTACTCTGTTGAACATTCTATATTATCCCATTTTGAATAGTTTCAAATACGAATATTAAAAATAACAATTTCCTCAAATTCGAGTATTTGATATATTAGACAAATTCAGATGTTGAGAATGAAAAATGAACGGGTACCCAACCATTGCCATAATCCAAATCTCATTCTATGAATTGATTATATATATATATATATATATATTTTTTTTTCTGTTTTAGACAGTTGGATTAGAGAGGAAATTTCATTGGGTTCCATGAACAAGGCCCATTGGGCCATGATATCTACGAGTCCCGTCATCAACCTGTGCTCTCGCGCGTGGTAACCCTAAAATCTAAACGAGACTCAGAAAATATCTGTCTCCTTCGAATCTTTAATTACCTAGCGGGCACACCGTTACCCATAAATCCATAATCTTCATCCACACCCATTTGCTTCTTCTCATCATCCCCCACTCCCGCGCTTTGCTTCTGGAGAGAGAGAAAGCGAGAGATAGAGAGAGAGAGAGAGACGCGAAGTAGGTACTCTTCTTCTTTTCTGCGTCAGTGAATCCCATTCCCATGGCGGAGAAGCAGGTTTTGGCAGCTGAGATGAGCCCTGTTCCCTCTGATCTCAAGCGCAAATTTGAAGATTTGGAGCCTGAAGCTCCCCAACAACCCACCGATGAGAAGCATCTTGAATCGAACGTAAATTCCAACTCGGAGCCCGACGATGGTGAAAAGGCCGATGTGGCAGTTTCCGACGAGGGGGAGAAGAAGCGTCCCCGCATCGACGAGGAGCTCGATGGACAAGGTACTTTTATCATTGATTTTGTTTGCAGCTTGTGGTCCTTCAATAATGTTGGTTAAAAGGGGAAAAAAAGTTGAATGTTCTTTACTATAACGCCATTATAATGTGAATCGCTTAGTATTTTTCCCCGAAGAGGCTTTGAATCACTGACTTAGAGGCAAGGACAGTAGGGAAAAATTTATTCACGGGCTAAAGAAATGATGTCTGCATGGTAAATTGGTACTTATTTTATTGTTCCAGAAATGATGGTGTAGTTGTAGTCTTGTGTACGTTCCGCTAAGCATGCAAAGCCAAGTTCTTGGGTCTTGAATTATGTGAATATTCATCTAGTTTACGTCCTTTTCATTTGTGTTTCATGGAGTTCAGTGTTAATGTTCATTTTGTTGGTAGAAATTTCACGTTACTAATCTTATGTTTTTGGTATAAACAGCTACTAAAAATGGGTACCAAGATGAGCAGGTTGGTGAACCCGTAAAGGAAAAAGAGGAAAGATCCTCGTCTGAGATTGCTCTTTCACAGGATGGTCAACCTACATCCAACGAGCTTCCAGAAGCATCCACTGAGGAACAAACCCCTGATGAAATTCCTGAGCAAGCTGTTGCCAAAGAAACTGTTGAAGACTCCAGACCAGAAAACGCCGAGGAGCCATCTAAAGAATCTCAAGAACCTTTTGTGGAGTCAACCGAGCAAGATGCTTCTTCTGGAGAAAAGAAACCTGAATCTGCCGATACTGAGATACATACTGCGGAGGTTCCCGACAATAAGGTATTGACTAAGAAGCTGAGTTTTTGTCACTCATATTCCAAGATGTGTATACTTAATTTCAGACGATCATCCTAATTCTTATTTATCTGTATTTTTTTACTGAAATACTGCACTTTTTTGTTTGTCTGAAAAATTTTCACTTGACTTCAGCAAGATACTTCTAGCGGGCAAGAGCAACCAACACCTGTGGGTGAGATAACGACACGGAAAATTGAGGTTCCCAACAATAAGGTAATGTGAATTATCATATCTGTGAGCTGTATATTGTTGGGCTAGAGCGTTTTAGATAATTATTGTCAATATTAGTGGAAAAATGGACGTTTGTCTCTGTTGAACTATTTTTTGCACTTGAGATATTTCCTTTTTGCGACCATCTCTGATGACGCTTGTTTTTGTTACGTAACTGGGCTTTTGATAGTTGTTTTACAAGAATTTGCATATGTTTTAATTGTTAAACAATATGAAAATAAATTTTAAACTAATATTTGATTTGATGGTGTTAGAACCCATATCCTGTAATTGTCTTTCCATGTAATTTTGGCAAATAAGTTTTCTTGATAGGTGTTTTCTATTTATGTGCAGGTTGGTGTTCTTATTGGCAAGGCTGGGGATACTATAAGATACCTGCAGTATAATTCAGGGGCGAAGATTCAGATCACAAGGGATGCTGATGCTGATCCCCACTCTGCATCAAGGCCTGTGGAGCTAATAGGAAGTTTGGATAGTATTGAGAAGGCTGAAAAGCTAATAAGCGCTGTGATTGCCGAGGTTAGATGCCATACCTGAGCTTTATTTCTGGTCTGGTCTTGTTGCAGGCCATTTCCTATTGCTTTTGTCATAACATTTTCTTGTTCCTTTTGGTGACTATGCAGGCTGATGCTGGGGGGTCTCCGGCACTTGTAGCTCGAGGCCTTTCCTCTGCTCAGGCTGCTGCAGGCGCTGAACAAATTCAGATACAAGTTCCAAATGAAAAGGTGATAATGGTTGTATTCATGTTATTTCAAAATTTAAAAATAATATACCAATTTATAGATGTTTGGTTTTGAGGTTTGAGCCAGTCATGTAAATTCGTTTTGTACAGGTAGGATTAATTATAGGGAGAGGTGGTGAAACCATTAAAGGCCTGCAGACCAAATCTGGGGCACGTATTCAGGTAGTTGATATCGTATACCATGAACATTTTTGTTCTTTGTCTGTGTGGCCCTTTTAGAACTTATTGTGTAGTTATGAACTATCTTTGTTATATAAATAAATGAACTATATTATAAGTTCATTATAAACTGAAGAATTTAACCACATAATTGATTTCATGTAGGTTTTATGAAACTAAGCAGCAGCGCCATAGAAGTTGGCATACTGTTCAAGGACATTAATGAATTAATATCATTAATAAAATGTTAAAAACTGTGTGCATGTGTTTATAAATGAACAACCGTCAATAGAGTTGACTATTTAGATATTGAAAAAAACTTATGCTATATATATATATATATATATATATTATATGTTCATCTCTTTCTATCAAAAAAAAAAATTATATTTTCATCTCTTAAAAAGTTAGACATTATATGGTTTACTTGTTTTAGGTCCTTTCTGCCATGTTTTGGTGCATCTTGTCGAGCCTTTGAGGCTCTGATATTGTTGCCCTTTTCATCATGTTTCAAAACCCTTTTAAGTGTTTCTTGACATTTTGGTTGTTGGTACTTTATAATTCATTGCTGACTTTTTTCTTTTGACCAATTCTGGAGTTCCCCAAAATGTTTGGCTTGCATTTGGTATACCATATTAGTATGGACTTCATTTATTGGCTTTTGGCTTCAATCTCTCTGCATCGTTCATCTATGAATTTTGTGTAGTTTTTGGCGTACCTTGTGTGCCTTGGACATCTTCTAGAAGCTTGATGAGTTAATATTTTCTGTATTCTAGTTACATCACAAAATGATAGGGATGTGTTCTTTCTGGTTGAGAAATTCATCTATGCTTGCCTACACTCAACCCCACCCACCCCACCCCATAGATTTTTTTTTTTTGTTGCTTAAGCATTCTGATTTTCATAAATTCAGTTGATACCTCAACATCTTGCGGAAGGGGATGATTCCAAAGAAAGGACTGTGCAAGTTACTGGTGATAAGAGGCAAGTAGAGATTGCACGAGAAATGATAAAGGAAGTCATGAGTCAGGTTTGTTTGACTCTACATCTAATTTTGAAAAAGCTTGCAGTTTTATAGTTCTGATTATTTAGAGGCTTCTTGTATCAATTCTCTGTATCTTCCTTTCTCTATAACATACTTCTATATATTTTTGTATTGCCTTTTTTCCCGTGTTATATGATATTATGATATGCTAGTAAATGATGAGTTAACTTGTCTGTTCACTTGGTTAATGCTGCTGATCAATATACACGTAACTTTTATAGACATGAAGTTTATTTCTATGAACACATCCCAAAGCCATATTCACGCCATATGATGTTACTTCTCTTCTAGGACTGGGAACTTGAGCTTTATATATCTTGTGTTAAAAGTATTATGCAGTATCATTCCACATTACTTGTAGGTTTTTGTTGTTTTGAATTAGTACTAAATATTGTTGGGAGGATACTACAGGAAATATTTTGTGTGAAGATGTCATGTCATAGTGTCTTACAACTCCATGAAAAGCATGCAACAGTAGTTTATATTGAATCTGGTGACTGATATTAAAGGTCTATGTATATCTTCATTTAAACCATGTTGCAATGAAAACTTAGATAACAATGAATTATTGCGCTGTTAATGCAATTTAAGTATCAATGATCCTACTACATCTCCCTTGTTTGATAAGTTAGGGATCTAGGGGAATATGTAATCCATGATTATGCTTCTTATATTTGGCTTCAGTGCTTCTCTGCTATTGCCTTTGCCAAAGCAACACAATTTTGAGGTCATAACATGATTCTGTGCAAGGAACCATTACATGTATGTGATGCCTGTATGATCCATTTATGGAAGTATTGTATCAATTGCTGCCATTGGAGTGTGAGATAACCTTAAACAGTGCCTCATAAGAGTTTGGAAACTGATAAGTGATCCATGCCAAGGTCAATTGAATTCTTCTAGGAAAATCATGTATGCAAACCAAGATGTCAATTGCAATGATTTATTTATCTTGAAGGTGCCAATTTTGCATTGGTTGGCTTTAAAAATGCAGATTTGGCTATTTCCTTTTCCCTGGGGTCAGCATTGCTTTCTTGATGTAGCATTAACAACTTATTCACTCTCATCCACCAAAGAGAGGTGGCAGGCATTAAAACATCGGATTGCAGGATGTTAATGGTTGGTAAGATTGCTTCAAGACTTGAAAGTTAAAAATCATGATTCAGTAAGACTATATTATACTGGACTTGGTAATAAAATGGACCCTGTGTTATTTGCATGAGACCTTTTGGAGGAAAGTTTCATACCTGATGAAGTCATGGCATCGTGATTCATTTAATTTTGTTGGAGCTGTATTCCTGTGTATCTCTAAATTTCTTTGCTGAAAAATACTAATATGAGCAATCAGTGTCGTCTGGTATGCTTTGAGGTCGGGGAAATTGCTATTTTAGTAGCCATGTGACTAGGACTAGTGCAAGTATATCATGTTACCTTCTATCTGGCAACCAAAATCATTTTATTAATTGATACTTGAGGGTGAAAGGCCTAGCATATTTAGATGGATGTTGAGTTGGTGTATACAACAGTGAAGATCAAATAAACCTTGTTGATCGTGTCGGTTAATTAAGATGGATTTTCATATTTCAATGTTAATGTTTGTGTGCAATTTATTATTGAAGCTGATATCATTTGATCTAATTGTTGATGTTGACTTATCTTGATTGCTTTTGTGGTTTTGTGGAACTTCATATCACTTGCAAGTTTTTGTGGGTTAATTTGTACCGTACAGTTAATTTTCTTTCTCATTCTCTGGCCAATGTCTTTGCAATTTATGCCTGACTTCTGGCCGTAGGCAATCATGACATTCAAAATATGTAATTGTCCCTCATTGTATATCATCCTGATCCATTTTGTTTCTTGTTTCCGCTGTTTTAAGTTTTGATAAGTATCTAAAAGATTTAGCAATATGTTAAGCCTCAGTAGTTAAATTGATAGAAGGCTCTCAAGATATTGATGGATGGTGTGTTGAGATATAGCTCCTAAAGACTCTTGTTCTCAATTTTGGTTTGGGCATTTTCAGGAACATTCCTTTTTCCCCTTTGTGCTGAGGTGAGATCTTTCTCTTTAAGATAAGACCTAAACATATAGAATGGTTCTATTAGAGTTTAGTTAACTAGCTTCTTTGCTTTCGTTCTAGATGACTTGGCTTGAAATAGGCATTGCACCATCTTGACAACCTGCTTTATGTGATGTTGTCAGTTCCATACAGTTTCAACAATTATTATTATAATAATTCTGATGATTGTCTATTTGCATTAGAGACAGTTTATTGATGTTGTTAAAGTAATGAATCGACTTCCTAGCTTTTTTTTTAAAAAAAAAGATAGAACTGAATGCAATTATTGATATCTAGTAATATATTGATTTATATTTGTTCAATAGCAAGGTCTGCCTTTGATCTCATGATTTTGAGCTATGGTCTCCCATAAAGCTGCAACTTCTTTGTTGATTCTACTTTTGTGACTTATATATTTTCAAGTTACTGATATATCTAATTTCTGCATTGCTTGGATAGCCTGTCCGACCATCAACTGGTGGTTTTGGCCAGCAGGGTTTCCGTCCACCCCGTGGATCAGGTGGCCCTCCTCAATGGGGTCAGCGAGGTTCTCATTATGCCCACCCTACACCTTATGACAATCAACAGCGGGGACAGTATCAATCTCATAATCCACCATATGCATCGGCACCATATGGAAATTATCCTCAACATATGGCTCCTAGAAGTAACTTTGGCTCTGGTTGGGAGCAAAGGCCTCACGCTAGCATGCAGGGTCCACCTCCACACAGTGGCAGTTATGAGTATTATGGAGGACAAGGAGGTCATTTACATGATGCTCCACCATCTAATCCCCATCCCAGTTCAGTACCCCCACATGGTGCTGGTCCGTCTCCTGTACCTTCTATGGGCCCACCCCCATCTCAAGTGAATTACAATTATGGACAGCCACAAGGCCCAGATTATGGCCATCAGGCGCCTTATTCCCAAGCAGGATACTCTCAACAGGGTTATGGACATGGATATGATGAAACAAAGTTCGATAATCGAGCACCGACCCAACATCCCTACGGAGGACATGCAAGTTCTCAACCAACCTACCCACAGGCTGGAACTCAGCCTAATTTTGCTGCACAGCAGCAGTATGGTAAGCCGCCATTGTACGGTATGCCATCACAGGGACAGCCTCCACATTCTTATGGTCCCCCAAGAGCTACTCAACCAGGGGAAATGCCTTATCAAGGTTCTACTCCCGCCCAATCATATGGTACGAATGTGCCACAACAGCAGCCATACCCATATGCTTCCAGTGGATCACAAGCAGCATATCCTACCTATGGTTCCGCCCCAGTTGCCGATAGCTACAATCACCCTCCACCTGCATCTGGCCCAGTTTATGCACAGCCAGGTGGTCAGCCTGGTTATGCTCAACCTGGAACCCAGCAGGCACCTAGTTATGGGCAGGTTGCCCCTACTGGGGCATATGGGTCATATCCTTCACAGCAAGCTTACACCGATCAGCAGTCAGCTCCAAGTAATGCAGGTTATGCTTACCCCCAAGACCCTGGATATAGCAGTGGCCCTGCACCGGCATATACTGCAGCACCAAATGCACAGCCAGCTTATGTTCAACCTACACCTACTCAAACCGGGTATGATCAGTCTAACCCACAAGCGGCGGCGGCATCCTATGGAGCTGTACAAGCGGCTGCTCCGGCTGCATATGGGAAGACAGTGTCGCCACAGCCTACTTATCCTCAGTATGACTCAACCCAAGCTTATGCTGCGCCTCGATGATTTCATGTAATTGACAACCTAATCTGTAGTGTTAGCTTGTTCCCGTCTCATGGCTTCTCCCGGTGTAACTTGCTTATTTTCTTGTAGTATTATGAACAACACAATATCTGATTTTTGCCTTGTATGCTATGGTCTAATTTGAAAACGGAAGACTTAGAATTTTGATGTTGCCGAAGTCACATCAGGCTCAAAGCTAATAGGTAATTTTGGGCAGAACATATTACATGAAACATGTTGCATAAGACTCAAAATCCAGGCGAATATGCGTTTTGCACATTAAATTAAAATCTAATAATTTTTTAACAAAATAATTATAATTTTATCATATTAATTTTGAAATATAATGAGATTACTTTCTTGAGAAAGACCTAGATGTGTTCTACAAAAATTAAGATGTATTGTTGCTTTGAATATAATTGATTGCAATTAAAGGAATATTTGACCGAAATGGGATAACAAAGATACTTTATACTTTATTCTATAAATTAAATAAAACTCCAGGCATATCATCAACAGAAACACAAGTACATTTTACTTAAACAAGTTCATGCAATTCTCATAGTTTACCATTTTAATTTTTACTCAAGAAACTCAGATCAACATTGAACGTAGGGTTTGATGACTTGATCTTGAACATGCCATCTCTTCTAAGCTCACTTGATAATTTGTTTAAAAACCAAGCAAGCCTATGAGAGAAACTCCCAAGATGGGATTCATGTGCTTTCTTCTCATTCAACCAGTTTCTATAAGATTACATTGTATTACTTTATACAATTTTATAATACTATAGAAGAAATCCCAGATTTCGAAATCAAACACAAGAAATTGAAGGGAATATTGTAGTCTGTTATTTTAGTGATGATATTTGTCAAAATTGATAATTATTTTGTCCCTAATCTATTCATAGTGGGTTATTGTTAGAGTAAGTCCGTATTAGTGCTTAAAAAATAAGTAAAAATGTACATTTTGAAGGAATTGCATTGGATCCAATTTCATAACTTTTAATTAAAAAAAAAACAATAACAAAACATTTTAAATAATAAGATAATTTAATATAACTAAAAATAATAATTATTTAAATACGCAACAAAATGATTTAAATAAGCAAGGAGAAATGTAGTGTATTAAATATAATATGTTAAGAAAAATATAAAATATAATAATATTAAAATTGCTAAAATAAAATAAAATTGTTCTAGTTAGGGGTATCATCTCAGAAGACACAATATTTTATGTGTCATGAGATGACACATTTTTTGGTGTCATGTGAAGACATTGTGTTATCTTGAATGACATCGTGTCATTACATGACACTATGACAACTAGTATCACCTAATAGTGTTGGATGACACTGTCAGAATGACACCATACCAAACGTCCCCACAAATGTATATATATAATAAGTCGTAATATAAGGGATACAAATGGACCAAGTGGAAGGTGAGCCTCGCACACACAACTGGCAATTCCCCCTTTTATGCACGAGATAGACGCGATGATGACCTTTTCGTGAAAATAATTTTGTCTTTTATTTTAATTTATTACAGGGAAAACATTTCATTTAAATTAATCATCTTTAAAAACATTATCGGTAAAACGTTGTGTTATCAAACCTAAAACGTTTTCGAACATACGAGATTGCCTTTTAACGTTGTCGCAATCGGAACATACGAAAGTCCTAAAGAGTTATACATTGGATGAATTCTACTCCGCGGTTTCTTCCTTTGTTGTTCGGTTTCCCTTGTTGTGCAGCAACGAAGAACGACTCATTTAATTCTGTGAGAGTTTCTCAACTTTTCAATTATTAAACGTAAAAAGTAAAAATTTAAATAATGACACTTAGAAAATAAAAATTACTGTTCAGTGTTCACGGGTCATGACTGGTATTGAGGGGAAAAATAAATAAATAAATTAAAAAAATAGTGACGAACCTCAAATTACTTAACGTGGTCTACATTTTGAATAACATGAAATGGAATACAGTTTTGTTCACTGAATTTTACACGAGAAAATTTATTAACAAAAAAATTGATTTACACTCATCAAAGTGCCCTCAAGATTAATTGAAATATAAGAAAATAATTTTTAAAAACTCTTAATTAAACAAGAGAGTCCTTGCTTGGTTTCTTAAGCTCAGGACTTTCCTTGTCTTGAAGACCCATGTTTTTCCCAGCCAAAAGTGGAGAATTATCTTTATCTTTAACCTGTGAATAATAAGATTCAAGAGTAAATAAAGAGCCCAAAAAAAATAAAAATAAAAAAGGTCATAGCACTACTTGAAAAATTATAGGTAAATGTATTTTTTTTGTCTTTGAATTTTGTTTGTGGTTAATTACGTCTTTAAACTTTTAATTTGTAAATAATTACACTCTAATTCTGTTTAAACAACTAACAGCATATGCAAATATGAGGGTTAACACGATTTCCAATGCTAAATGTGATTTCAAGTCATATATATATATATATATATATATATATATATATATTTAGCTACAGTAATTCATCAATTTAGTTGCAATAACCCACATTGATAACTATGGTTAAATTGACGAAATAATGTACCTAAATATATGACTTTACATCACAGTCAGCATTGGAGGCTGCGTAGACAACCACATTTGCGTTTACTGTCACTTATTTAAACAGAGTTAGGGTAAAAGGCAAAATTTCTTACAAATCAAAATTTTAAGGACACAATTGACAGCAAATAAAGTTTAGAAACACATTTGACCAAAAATCAATTTAGTAATGGAACAACCAAATTTTGTAACACAATATAGTGACGGAATTTAGATTTTAGTGACGGATTCTTCCATCACTAAATCTGTTGTGTTTTTTTTCCAACCAAGTTGTGATTAAGGAACAAAATAAGGAGAGGAGAAGATGAGTAAGTATGTATGTACCTGAGATGCTATTGAGAGATCACCTAATTGTTTCTTTTTGTTCTCCTGTGTGCAGAAATAAGAGTACAAGCCCATCCCAAAAATGGCAATAAGTATTCCAATAATGTTCCTCTCAGTGAAGGGGTCATGGAGTAATGTGTAGCCAAATGCAAGAACAAGACAAGTCTTGAGGTGTCCTAGAACTTGATAAGTTACCGGAGATGTTTTCCCTATCACTAGAAATGTGCTGAAGTTCACAGAAACAGCAATTAAGCAGGACAGGATGATGAATGCCTGGCAAGTAAAAACAAAGTACTTTTTCAATCAAAACTACACAAATTGTACTTATATATGAGGGAGAATCGGGTAAAATTCGCTTTTCGTGAAGTTCTGTAAAGTTCTCTCAAATGTAATTGTTAACTTAAATGTGAGTTAATATACATGACATGATCTTTTTAGAGTAAATTATGCTTTCATTTCTTGAGAGATTAAAAAATCTATAATGTCATTATTTTTGACTGAAATACCCTAAACGATATATTATTAGTTTTATAGAATAGTAACAACTTATCATAAAATTATATATATTATTATTTCACTATTATTTATTTTGAGTTAAAAATATTTTTCTGTTTGTTTTATTTTAAATTTTGAAAATTAATTTTTTTTATATTAGTCAAATATATATTTAATTATATAAAAACCGTAAGGGTATTTTGGTCAAAATTAAAATTGTAGTTTTTTCCTATCTTTCAATGAAGGAAAATGTAATTTTTCAAAAAAAAAAATGGAAGTGTAATTTAAAGATTTCTTAGGGAATGAGAGTAATTTACCCTTATTTTTATTTATTAAGAGGCTAATGTGCAAAATAATAATTTCAATAAACTTCACTTTAGAATCCAATTTTGTGCATACATATATAATATGTAATCATTAATAATTAAGGAATGGTATTTGGTATTTACCAAGACTACGGGAGAGTATTTGTAGGAAAAGACATTTTGATGGGTGAGCATTTGATCCACCAGAGGGCCTGAAACAAAGAGAATTGCTGCTTGGAAAGGGGCAGATTGGTAAAGAAGTTGTGTGGAAGACACATTCAGCTTCTTCTGTATTGTGTTGGTCAGCTAAATTGAGCACTGAGTTAAGAATCAACAGGTCTCTGTACGCTTTATTTTTACTGAAGAACCTGATAGCAAAGTTAGTTATACAGGAATTAATTGTACTTAAAAGGATACGATTTGGCTGACACATGTTGTCATGATAGCTAGAAGGGAAAGAATAGTTCCCAACAAATTGAGCTGAAGATCTGTGATAGAGGCAATGCCAACTCCAACCAATAAGAGGAAGAGAGAGAGCCTAATTTTTTGGCTGCAAACAAGTAAGATATTAATCAGGTGACGCCAACGTGTTAACACGTTCATGTTGCTAATCCGTACTCTCTAAGATTCGACAAACTTTTATACCTGGCTATCGACTACCTACAACAACAGTAGCAACACTCATCTTTTTACCTGAATTGCTTCTTGAGGAAAAGAGTTTCTAGCAGTACAGTGAAAGGTATGATTGCTAGTTTCGTCATCTGCAAAATGAGCATCGTGTGTCAAAATACATTTAGCACGAGTCTCCCATCAACTAGAGTTTGGAGAGGGTCAGATGTACGCAGCCTTATATATCCTTGCAAGCAGAGAGGCTGTTTCCAGACGAAAGAACGGAAATAGGGATTTAATTAATAGGAAGAAGGAATTGAAGTGAACCTGATAGAAGCCAATGGAATTGAAACCTAAGCTCAAGTTGAGGAAGCCAATGGAGACACCATTGAGAATGCCAAAAAGCATGACTGTCTTCATGTCAATGGGTTTGTTCTCAAAGAAGTTGAGGCGTTGTGCCACATGAAGAGTACAGAATGTGACCATTAGATGCCAGCTAGTAAGTGTAGTGGCTGCATTCCATTTTCATTATTAATTAATAAAACAACAAAAATTTAGCATACAAATTAATAGCAGTTCGTTCGTGTAAGTTTACTTTTTAGTCCCTGAAAGATTAACAACACAACAATTTAGTTCTTCAGAGATTATAATATACCTTTTGTTCCCTGCAAAATCACGACAGTCAAATGATGACGTCGTGGTGCTGTTAAGCGTTTTGTTGGATGCAAAATAAGCTTGCTTGTATGAAAGGAATGCCGTCTCAGAGCACCGTCACCTCAAAAATCTATCTCCACATCACGTTAAGCGCTTTATCGAATGCCAAATTTGAGATGAATTTATCAGGTGGCGTGCTGAGATGTCATTTTTTTTCTTCACATAAGCAAACTTATTTGACACCACCTAGCAGCTCAGGGACCAACGGGTTAACTTTCGTGATACGAACCGAAAAGTATATTATAATGTTCTAGGGACCAATTAAATCGTTACATTGCTAATTTTTCGGGACTAAAAAGACAGGGCTACCAAATATATATATATAATGAATGATGAATGTGGAGAAGAAGAGAATGATAAGAAATACCAAAAGGGAAGCCGAGATTGCTCATAAGAGCTTTATTGCATATAACAATGGAGACAGAGGAGGCCACTGAGAGAAACAGGGCACTAATAACACCCAATTGGAAGCTTCCCATCTCCCCCATTGATGATGATCTCTCTTCCTCTCAATCAATAATTTCTCTGCCCTTCACAAAATTTTTTCATAAAATTTGAGGTCTTGAACAAACTTTGAGAAAGTGAGAGTTTTGAATCATAGTAAATAAATAAATAAATAAATAATACATACCTTTGAAAATAATGGGTTTTGAAGATACATGCAAGGGCTACTATCTATGATCTATCTATCTATCTTTCTATGATTTTAAGGTCCAAAATGGAGAAAGAAAAAAAAGAAGAGAAAGTGTGGTGAGGCTTGTGTGAGAATTAATGGGAGATTTTGGGGTCTTTTTATGTTGGGATGTGTTTGGTTGGTGCCTAACGGCGTTAATTTAATTTGAGAGGATTTGTTCATTTGGTTGCCTCCTCTTCCAGAAGCTAGTTAACGGCCATTTGAAGCAACCAAAACCAAACACACAATGGTCATTTTCAATTTCATGCTTTGAGAAAACCCCTTCTCATCTTACAATAATCATCAACCACTCTTAAAATGTGATACAATATTTTTTAGTTTAAATGAAGTTAAGTGAGGAAAGACAGAGACACAAAATTGATTGAATAGAAGATACGTAGACCATGAATGAATGATATATTCTTGACCAAATAGTATCCATCAGAGTGAGTCTGATAATTAATTTCTCAAGTATTGTTCATTCCATTGCTGGGGCGACTCTCCCAATAGATAACACTATCGAATTTAGGAGATAATGATTACGAAAATATTGACCTTTTACTATCTTTGCGCCGTCGTGTTGGTATCATACGGTTGTTTTCTAGCATAAGATGATATTGATTCATTCAATATGACTTGACCAGAGGAAGTTAACGTAATTTATTGTTTTGTATATGTACTATGTCCTATGGTAAAAATACACTGATAACTTCTCATTATTTGATGATAATTTTCAGCTTTGAAGAAAAAATTTATTTGAATCAATGGATATAGATTTGTTAAAATGTAATTGTATGAAGTGTACTGTCTCAAATGTTGAATGAAAGTGTTACATTACATATATGAATTTCGATTTTTATCTAACGATCTAGATCGAATGATTAATCGCACTTTTTAACATTTTTGAGTGTTAAAATTTGTATTAATCCCCTGAGTTTCATTTGAAGTGCCCATAGGAAGACTATTAATGAGCATGAAGTCATGAGAAGCTCTAGAAATGACAGAGACTTAAAAACTTTCATTTCATTTTATTTTATCTAAATCCACTAAGAGATTAGAAGTCTATAAAAGCCCCTACCTTAAAATTCCATGGTTTTCAAATATTTTTTAAAATAATAATAATAATAATAAAATATCCAAAATTACAATTTTTTGTTTGTTTTTGTTTTCAGTAGTATCTTTCTATTAAAACAATCATGTTCGAAGTATTGTCGAACATTAAATATAAATACCCCTATGAACGAAAATTCAAACATTGATTCGTCAATTTACATATATATTAATCTTGTTACATATTGTTTTTGACTGTGAAGGTAGAAGCAAAGAGAGACCAAAATAGGTGAGAGGTTAAAATCAAAGAGGAGGGAAGATGGTGATGGTTTAGGCATTAGATTTTGGGTAATTTCAAATTCATTACCAAACAATAGTGTTTTGAATGAAATCCCAATTAGGTTTCACTTATTAATGAAATTATAATACTAAAAAGGACTAGTCTTGGGAGGGAAGATAGGAAGGTGAGAGAGGCCAATATGTCTTTTCTTTTTCTTTTTCTTTTTCTTTTTTTTTTTAATGGCCATATGAATCTGCAAATTCAAGCAAGGCTTTCCTTTTCCTTTTCCTACCCAAATATTCAATGTTTGGTGAAGTGAAGACACTTCAATCTCACTCCTAAATAAATATTATTCCTCCTATATATATATATATATATATATATTAATTTTGTTTCCTAATTATCCCAAATGGGTTTTGCATTCCAAAACAAAAACAAGGTGAAATTAAACACTCTTTCCATTTGTTTCAACATTTCTCTTTTAAATTTCTTTTTACCCTTTTCTGGAATTATATATTTGTGTGCTATCATGATTAATTATAAGTAATGTCACGTGTACTATTTTTCAATTGGTTGGAATTAAATAAAGCCATCTATAAATAATAGTAGTAGTAGTAAAATGCATATTTAATTAATTATATATAAATAATAAATATAAGTGTGTTCTTGACTAATGTGTGAAATTGTTAGTTTTTTTTTTTTGTGAGAGGGGATTATAGTTTTTCAAAATAAAGAGTTGGATGGAGACATGGAGTATAATTTCATTATCTCACATATATAAAGAAATTATTATATAAAGAATAAATATACCAATGGCATGAAGTTAAGTTACCCAACGTGCTAGGAATTTATTTAATATATTTTTTAGAATATTAAAAATTTTTCATGGAACACTTTCGAAAGAAAGAATAATTAAAATTTTCAGAATTGACAAAAATTTCATTTTGGTCCCTAACATTTAGCACTTTTTTCAATTTGCTCCCTAACGTTCACTCATTCTCAATTTGTCCCTCACATTTGCGACTGGTACCAATTTGGTTCTTAATGTTTGATCAGTTTCAATTTAGTCTCTCACGTTTACAATTGGTACCAATTTAGTCCGTCCATTAATTATCCAAATATTAAAATTGCTTAACAAAATGTTAGGTACCAATTGGCACCAATTGAAAAAAAGCAAGGAACCAAATTGAAACTATACAAAGACCAAATTGGTACTAACCACGAACGTGAATGACCAAATCGAGACTAAAAAAACGTATTAACTATTAGAGACCAAAATAAAATTTTTGTCTTTCAGAATTTGAAGCATCGTCGTGAGAACCCCGTACGCTGATCCACAACCACAATCTCAATGGCATTATCACACCCAAGTACATCCTGACCCAACTTGGCTCCATTAGCCTTCAAGCCCTTGAGAGAAACTTGCTGATTAAAGAGATTCAAAGATGGCAACTTTGATGCAGCAGGCAACTTCATTCCTGGCAACAAAACCCTAAAGTCTTCCTTCAACAATGGCACCTCAAAATCTTTCTTATTATGGCTAATTAACCACATTCTCTCTTGCACTAATATGAGCCCCTGGTTCCATATGGTTGGTTGAAAAGCTAGCTTGGTTTGGGAAATTTGGATACAAACTAACATACCCTCTTAAGTACATCATATCTATTAAGAACTTCTTCCATGAAGCCTTCCATCCATTGGTCCGGAATTCGAACCGGGTTTTCCTTCGGATTCTCGGCGAATCTCGTGTTCGTGTACACATAGAATTCTCTCCAATGTTTTGGGAAGAAAACTGCCCCCCAACTACAAGGTAATTGGTGAAGATAAGGAGTGTTTGGATGGATGTGTTTGAAAAAGTTTGTGGCATTCCATTTTGGTCTTTCCTTCACAATTTCAACCAATTTTGGGGTATAAAGGGAAATTTGAGGGTCATAGTGGTATGCTAGGAGGGAATATTTGATCCATATGTAATAGTAAGGGGAAATACACTTCTATGTCATCTTCAAGTAAAAGACCAAAGTCATTATCAGAAGAAGGATACCAATCAAAAGAAGATACTAGTTTCATAGTTGATTCATCCACTTTACTATCCATATTGAAGCTAATTGGAACTTGGTCTCCAAGATAGAAGAAGGCATTGGTCAGAGATTTCAGAAGCCTTGCTAGTGATTTGGCTCGGTTTTGTGTTATGATATTCACTGAAATTTGCCTCCTATTCCAATCTGCATCATGTGTTACAATTGTGTTAGATATAATAACTACTTGTTA
Organism: Senna tora; assembly: GCA_014851425.1. Lineage (NCBI taxonomy): Eukaryota > Viridiplantae > Streptophyta > Magnoliopsida > Fabales > Fabaceae > Senna > Senna tora. Next base: position 7,288,848 of record CM026266.1, on the reverse strand, counting down.
AAACTAGAGATCAGAGAGAATGTTTGTGCAAGTATGCTGTACGTGGATCCTCTGTTGTCCCGGTTATGCTGTTCGAATTTAGTCACAGTAATAACTGTGGCTAATCGATCAAAAAACCGTGACCAAATTTTTAGCTACGATTATTGATCGGTTAATCTGAATAACACAACCCTGGACAACAGAGAAATGTTGAGAAGTTGTTTTGAGTTGCAGTAGATGCGATTTTCTAGCTTTGAAGCAAAAGTTAGAAATTGGAGCTTCTATTCTATCAAAAAGCTAAAGCTAAAGTTTAAATAATGGATTTGGGTACATGTTAAGCTTTTTTTTTTTTCTAATTGGTCAATGAAGTATTAATTTATTAATGACTTAAAATATGTAAAATTCAACTAAAAAATAATTTTAAATATTTTAAACTCTATTGATCAATCAGGTGAAACCTATGGCACATGTTAGATGAACTCTTAAATAATTTAGGACAACACCTTTAGTAAAATTTTATTTTTCCATTATATCCTTTATTATTTTAATCAAACATGTGCTTCACGCCCTGCTGTAGATTATTGTTGTTGTCTTCATTAATTAATTAAAATTAAAATAATTAAAATCAATAATTTATTTAACTAACATTTTATTAAATCAATAAAAAAATAGATATTTTATATTTATTTGTTTAATAAAAATTATCAACAATAAATATTTATACATATTTATCTATTTAATAACATTAATAACATCTTAATCTATGCATGCACTTCTTGGTAATTTTATAATTAAAAGTGATTTTTATACAAATTTACTAAACACAAATTATTTTAAGTGCTTTCCAACTCAATTTTCTAAAATAAACTATTTTTTTTTAAAAAATCCATTTAAATATAAGCAATATTATTTTCAAAAACATGCACAAACGGTTCTAAAGACTTCAGAGTTCAAGAAATCTTACTTGGCAAAGCTGTTTGAACGCAAATCAAACAAAGAACTTTAGAAAAAGAAGCTCTTGGCAAAAGAATGAAGGTGGTGTTTCCATTTGAATTAGTCTCTGATGCCATCTATCTTCAAGGCTTTCCTCACATTAATGTCTACATCATTCACACTGATCACAACACTGGGATTATGAATTTTGATCAAACCCTTTATGCTAGAGTAAACTCCTTCTATAACTGGCACCTCGGAATCCGAAATCCCGGAAGAAATCGCTCCGATCTCCAGATCGAAAACCTTAAAACGACGAACTTTACAAACCTTCTTAGGCCATTTGAGAGCAATTGCAGCATCTTCACAAGCACAGAATTTACCCCCAGATACCACAATGTAGGCTTTTTTGCCAGGAGTGGACCTAAACTTTTCAAGAAGAGGTGCAAGTGCTTTAACTTGGTCCACAGAATGAGCATAGAAGAGGGAAGATGATCAAATCAAGTGCAAAATGTGTAAAGTGTATGAAGTGCATCATCCAGACTGTTAAATAAAAATCGAGATTCGTATCCGTACTGTAACAATTTCATCCAATAGTTTATATTGTGCACTTTATACACTTTACCGGATTTACACTTTAGCAAATATGGATCGAGTGCATCAATTTTTTGAGGGTACATTGTGGCCCATTGGGGCACATAACCTTTGGTTAATGCTTTCCACCATTGTTCATCCCTAACTTGAACTATGTCCTTGAAGATTACAGTGGTTTGGGACACATAAGCTAGCATGTGTTCACTATCACCCCAAGTTTCCTTGTCTTTAGGGTCAATTGGAAGGACAAATGAGCCAGCATTTCTGTACTTTTGAGCTGCAAATCAAATCAAAATATTGCAACCAAAGACATTGAAATTAGCTACTTTTACTTCACACACACACACATATATATATATATATGCTTTTCTTTCTATTATGTCAAATAGAGCTATTAAAGTGGGCTCGCGTGGTATCAAGGGTCACAAGTTATATTGAGTCAAAAAATATTTAACTTGGATTACTTTAACTTATTATATGCGTTGCCATGTCACATTGTCACGTCATTTTAAGGAGGAAAAAAAGAACAAAATCCAAATTGGACAAAAGTATAATTTTCAAATTGGGGTTAAATACAAAATTTTCTCCTCAAAATAATGTGATAACGTGACATGGGAGTACACGTGACAAGCTAACGGTGAAATATCGATATGTAACGAACAAGTCACCTAGTTAGATAATGCTTCAGGGACTAAATAATTAACAGGGGTAAAAATTTAGAGACTAAATAGTTGACAGAAATAAAAATTCAAAGACCAAATAGTTTATTTCCATTGTTCAAAGACTAAGTAGTAAATTAACTAACAATTCAAACAGAAATTTTTAATCAAGTAGCTGGGTTAATCATATTAACTTGTCTATCTGGTGGAGTTAACTGGACCAGATTAGAAATAGTACCGATATTATACGAGCTAAGAAAATACAGACTCAAATATCCAACCCATGGTAATAGTGAGTTAAACTAGGAAATCGGCCCAATAAAAATTGGGCCCATTTTAACTGCTCTGCATTCAGAATAATAAGAACCTTTTGTTATTTTGAAAACTAATCCAACCAATATAAAATCGACTTATCAAACTCTTATTCTATAAAAAGAAAAAGGAAAAAACTTATGTGCTGTTGCTTACATGCTTTTGGTAAGGTTGATCAATTAAAAAAAGACATGTGTCACTTTTGAGAAGAAAATTGACACATGTCTTTTTTTAATTGGTCAATCTTATAAAAAGTATGTAAGCAACAACACATAAGTTTTGTCCAAAAGAAAAGGGGCATATTTGAGAGCCTCCAATTCATTCTTACTGCTCACTTGTGTTTGTAAACCTAACACCAATAACTAATAGCAGTCAATCAAATCTTTATCTTACTCAAATCCATACTTATTTGACTCATATTTCAGAAGTTTTCAATTTTGGTTTGGCTAAATTATTATTTTAGTCCCTAAAAAAATATGATTTGTCTCAATTTAGTTTTTAAAAATTTAATGTCTCAGTTTAGTCCTTAAATGATAAAAATATTAAATTTAATCCCTAAATGATGTAATTCGTCTCAATTTAGTTATTAAAAATCTTTTCTAAATTAAAATAAATTGTACCTTTCAAAAACTAAATTTAACATTATTTCTATCTTTCGGGGACTAAAATAATAATATCCTCTTTTACTATTTTAACAGCGTAAACTCTATATATCTTCCTAAAATGGTAACGTATTTCAACCCAATTGAAAGAAGGAAAAAAAAAAAACATAATTTAATAACAATATGTATATACTTGAGGTGCAAATCTTCACCAGTTCCAAAGGTAAAAGGTGTTTCAATTTAGTCCCTAAACAATAAAAATATTAAATTTAATCCCTAAAAGATATAATTCGTCTCAATTTAGTTCTTAAAATTTTTTTCCTAAATTGAGACAAATTGTATTTTTCAGGAACTAAATTCGACATTTCCATCTATCAGGGACCAAAATGAAAATTTACTCTTTTACTATTTCACCAACTTAAACTCTATATATCTTCCTAAAATGGTAACACATCTCAATCCAATCAAAAGGGCCAAAACAGGGCCATAATTTGATGACAACATATATGTATGTACATACATACCTAAGATGAAGATCTTCCCCAGTTCCAAAAGTAAAAGGTGTCTCAATGAAGAGAGTTTTCAAAAGTTCAGCAGACAAAAACCATGAGCTAGACAAGAAATCCACTTGCACAATTCTTTCCACTGTGATATCATAAGCAGGATCAGGCAAATACAACCCTGCTTCTTTAGTCCCAAATTTCCTATAACTAGGGAATGCAAAATCCTTCTGCCTAAAGGGCAATATCCTCCCAATGCTTCCCAACACACAATTCTTGTACTTGTCTGTCCCAACCACATGTGTTAGAATCTCCAACATCTTCCTCCCAGGAATCATGTCATCATCCACGACGTACACGAGGTCGGATCCGTCCGTAGTACTTGAAATCGTACGTGGAGCTCACGAATCCGATCCGGGAGTCGTTGTAGCTGTCCACAATCCTCTTGAGGGTGGATTCATTGGGGCTGCCAAATGAAAAGCACCCAAATGTGGTGGAATGGGAGGGTTTGGTGAAGGAAGGAATATATCAAGTTGGACACAAAGTGTTTTTCTTTTGAAGTGGTTTAGTATGATGGTGATTTTGGGTATGTTTTGAAAACCCCATTTGGATTTCATTGCCATTAGCTCAGGGAGAGACTCTGGGTTAATGGTTTTGCTCTGAAAGTTCAAAACTTTATTGTAAAATTCTCTTTTTAGCTTGATCATTTGTGTGTAATTGGATTTCTTCTGCTTGAAGTCAATCTTCTCATGCTCAAAAACTTGAGAAGAAGAAGAAGAAGAAGGAGATTCTTGGTATTGTTGTGCAATTTGAGTGGGCCATGTGAAATCTGGTTTTTTTTGTGGTTAAATCTATAGAAGGACTCATGAAGTATAGAAGGAAAGTGGCATAAATTGCAAAGAGAAATTGAAGACATGTGAGAGTAGCCACAAGCTTAGAAGAAGAGAGACATGTTTTGGAGTTTTCATCATTTTGGTCTTTTTTTTTTTCATCAAACTCATTATTGATCATCCCTTCCAAGTAATCCCCACTTCTCTATTTTGAATTTCGTCCAAAACCCATTTCAATTTTGAACCTATGGAAGAATACATCAATACAAAATGGAGGTTATATATATATATATGAAAAATGCATGGAAGGTCAACTCACATGGGACTAAAATAGAAAATACATTACTTTCTTTGGGTACACACTGATATTTGTACATTTTAAAAGAAAGCCAGTTTTAATGCTGCAGAGAAGCGATATTTTTTTGGCACTAATTAACCTCAATTTTCATCTTATATATATGTTGTGTTTTTCTCTCCCAAGATTTTCAATTTTAATATCATTAATAAAGTCTAGAGTAAATTCTACTCCTCTGTTTTGGGTGATAAAGAGAAAATCTTACAATTTCACCTATTTTGACTAAAATATTCATGTTTATTATTTATGATATAATTAATTAAACATATATTTGACTATTATAAAAAATTATTTTTTATCATTTTGATAGAAAATAAGATATTTATATTTAATTCAAAATAAATAATAATGATGATTATTTAAAAAATTAATAATACTATTAAAAATATTTTAGTTAGAAAAGACGAAATTATAAATTTTTTAATATTTCAAAGAATAGAAATGTAAATTTTTAAAATATAGGAAATAAGAGTATAATTTAAGTACATATCAAAAGAAAATAGTATAATTTACTATAAAATATATTAAACTCGGACAAATACACTTTCCACACAACTTCAAACAGACTTTCAAAAAGGAAATTATTAGAGACTAAAAGCAAAATAAGAAAGAAAATAAAAAGGAGTATGATCTACGACATTGGTGATAAAAGTTCAGTACTACCGTATCATTAAATTTCAGTGCATCCTTCCAATTATGTAGTACCATTTGTTAATATTAATAAAAACCCACATTAATTAGGGCTCACCTTGAATGAATTAGGGACCAACTGATTGGAGAAGTTCAATACTACCGTACCACATCTACTCATTAAAAAGATCTTCCTCTCCTTTACTTGAGAAATAGAACATTTCATCTTCTTTATTCTAAACAATCTAATTAGACTTTTAAAAAAAAAAACACCACAATCAATTCCTAATTTTCTGTGAATGGTTTCTTCCACAACCCCTTAATTGGCTATGGTGGCATTTATTTTATTATTTGAAGGACAAATCAACATTGAGTATAAAATAGTAAAAATGTAAAAACGAACAAGATTTTATGGATCAGTTTGTTTAGTCCTGTAAAATATATAAAATTAAATTAATTTTTTTTTGTTTTAATTAAAAATAAGACAACTCAATTCAACCCTAAAAAAAATATGACTAAATCAAACTAAGACTAAGCCGAGTCAGGCTACTCCCATTTTGATATAATATTTGATTGTTAATGGGCATAAGCCAAACTTAGGCTAGAAATAAGGTATTGGAATGTTGGGAACACAAGATTTTCTATGAAGGGGTCAATTTCCATTTTTGCTTTTTCCTCACTTTTTTTTTTTTTTTGGTGAGTTGCATTGTAGAAGGAAAGAGAGGCTTTGGACACTTATTATTGAGTCACTTAAGAAGGAAAATTAATATAATATTCAATTATGAAGATGGGCTTTGGATACTTATTAAATAAATCATTTGTACCTAAAATCTATGATTCACAATTTAAGTTTTAAATGTAAAAAATAAAATAAAAACTCTTCTGAACTATGTATACATGTGCAAATAAAAATATTGACCTATAACGTAACTGGGTCCTCAAACAATGTAACATACGCAGAAAAAATTTTGTCGATTAACTTTTTCATTCAAAATCTTATAAAACATTGTTACGTAGCAAAATCAAGTTATATTAAAATGTAAAAAATTTATAAAAACTGTAGACTTTATGCATAAAATTAATTTGACGTGTTTATCATTCCTTTAGGTTTAGGATTGAAAAGTTAATAGAGTGATTTTTTACAAAAATTATGAAATTTGATATGATAATATTATTTTAGTCTAATTTAAACTAAACTATGTTTTTTTTTTAAATTAGATTGCATGTTAATATATAAATGAATGTAGTTGTGACTTGTGAGTATTTGATATTATATTTTATTATAACGTAGATTCCGTCTTAATTAATGTGGATTTTTGAACTTCACTTTACTTGTAACTGCAAGTAATTACCTATATTTGATAACTCATTTCTTACCCTTTGATGTAAATTGTAATTATATATTAATATATAAATTTACATCAAATTCTCTTTATATATATATATTAATATTAAGGGTGTTTAAAATTGAACAAAACTAATCAATGTTCGGGTTAGTTCGATTTGATATTTAAAAAATTGAACCAAACCGCATATACTTATATGTATATATAGTTATATGTATTTGCATATTATGTTCAAATCTCTAAATACCAATATTTAAAATTTATTTTTAGAATATTAGATTAAATTTAATTTATCTAAAAATTTGATTTTGAAATTAATTTGATTTTATATTATTAGTAAATGAAATATTACCATATTTTTTTATTAAAATTTATTTTATATTAATAAATTTAAATATACAAGGTTGACAACTTTAAAGTCTTAAACAGTCAAATCGAATCGCTCAAAATCAATTGTTTATAGTTTGGTTTGACTATAAATTTAAACCGATAAATACATCATTTTTTTTCAAAAAAAACTGTTCAAACTGCCCGTCAAACACTTCTAATATATACCTATGTGCATTGTTTTGAATTAAATTGCTCTGCTTTTGGGAATTGCAGGAATTGAAGAAAAGGCAGAGAAATTAAACTAAGAATTGAAAAGAGGTAAGTTGTTAATATATTCAGAAGTTGAGGACTAGATTGATGGGCTCCGCAGTATCCAAAGAATTAGTTAATAGATCCGTTCTGATAGATACTTCAGACAAAAAAAAGAAGAAGTTGAGGACTAGATTGCAGTTAATTCATTCTATATATATAGTTTACAAAATAACATGAAAAGTAGAAAGGAATTGTAATTGTTGATCATAATAATCCTACCATAACATTAATATATATATATAGTCTCTTAAAAGTTAAAGTGGCATGCAATTTCATGCATGGTAATTGTAGCTAATTAATTCCATTATTAAACAATAATGAATGATCATTCATATATATATATATATCACCTCAAGATGTCATAGGTTTCAGAGTTATTAAGCTGCTCATTTTCCCAGCTTAGCTTGGAGGCAACTCTCTCATGGCATGGCACATATTCCTATATTGTATTGTTTGTGTTAGTGAAAAGCCAAAACATTAGGCAAAAGGAAAACAAATAAAAAATTAGAGCTGTGAAAATGGATTTCACGTTTAAAACTATAAATTGGTCCCTTATGTTTGCACGAAGTTTTATATTGGTCTTTTATGTTTTAAAAAGTTTAAATTGGTCCTTTATGTTTGCAAGAAGTTTCAAATTGGTCCTTTCCGTCCAAGTCCGTTTCGTTTATTTCTTCCGTTAAGTGATGCCGTGGCGTGCTGAGGTGGACATATCATCTCTCCTACGTGTCCATTTAAGCTGACGTGTGATGCCATGTCATCGCCATGTCACCATCTACTATCATATGTGATGATGTGGCGCTGATGTGGCAATGGCGTGGCATAACATGTCAGCTTAGATGGACACGTCAGCATGCCACGTCAGCGCTTAACTTAAGAAATTGACAGAAGTGGACGGAATGACCAATTTGGAACTTCTTGCAAACATAAAGGACAAATTTAAACTTTTTGAAATATAAAGGACCAATATAAAACTTCGTGCAAACATATATAAGAGACCAATTTGGGGTTTTGACCTAGATTTGACTCATTTGGGTTGGACACGTTTGGCTGGATTGACTCATTTGGTCTATTTTAAGAAAGAATTTTTAGTCCAGCCCACTTTAGGCCCATGACCTATGATGACTTGTAAGGATTAGGATGGGCTTAGCCACGTGGGTTTTTCTTTTTCAAATATTTAATGTCATAAAGAATATTATAGTCTATGCTGATATATAATATTTAAATATTCATATGATCTGAATAAAAAAAGGGAAATTGATATATTAATAATATAAATTATAATAAATATTGACCTCCATCTTTTTGACAAGTTCAATTGCAGTTGGGGCAGAGACAATAATGTGACGAGCATTGGGACTAATGAAGCCTTCTTCCACTGCTTTGTCAACGAAGGATAATAACGAATTGTAGTATCCATCCACATTCAACAATCCCACCTTAAAAATAAAAAAGACCATAATTAATTTTAATGAGTTATATAATTAATTAATTAATATTTTATTTTATTTAAAATTTAAAAAAGAAGAAGAAGAAGAGAGGCAGCAATAATTATAATTTTAATGAATTAATTAATTAATTAATTAAACTTACTGGTTTATCATGGATGCCAAGTTGAGCCCAAGTGATCACTTCCAGAAGCTCCTCAAGTGTCCCATACCCACCTGCTTTCACAAAAATCATACATTAATTTCTTCACTACTTTAATTACATTTCAAAGTTAATTTATAGGATTTTTTTTAATAATTTTGATTTAAATTATGTACTAAATAAATAATCATATATAGCTGACTAAGAAAATAATAAAAATAAGAATTAAAGTTGAATTTTGAAATCTCTAAATTGGGTAAAAGTAAAGAAAAAACCATATAGCCAACCCAACCCAAGTCTGATTTCTTTTTTAAAATTTTGTTATGTCTATTTTCAGTCAGTTAGGACTTAAAATTAAAATATTGTGAGATTGATCCGGGAACGTTTGGTATATGTTCATTTTAAATAATATGGTATCTAATATATCATGGTATAAAAGAGTGCTATTTCAGATGTCATGTTATCTTTAATATTCATATTTGGTATGGTGTTTGACATTACAATGATATAAAATAGTGTCATCTAAGATACCGGATTATTTATTTTTGTATCTTCCAAATTTACCCTTATAAATTTAAGCAAATTAACTATTATATTTATTTTATAAATTTAAACAAATTAGAATAGCGTAAGGGTTTGACGTTCCATTAAAGAGATACTTTAGTATATATAGTATTTTTTTTAGGAAAGGAAAAGCCAGAAAGTAAAGAAAAGGCGGAAAAAAATTATGGTATTTTTAATAATTTATATAAAAAATAAAATATAATTAATAAGAGATAATATTGGTAAGTTCAAAAAAGAAATATACATTCAAGGGGAATATTTTTAATATTACATAACACTGTGTCATCACATAACACCATAATAAACGGGACTATCTAACAGTGTCATCTAAGATAACATGCTATCTTGAATGATACCTGAGGACGATACCATACCAAGCCAAATGCTCTCAAAATGTATACACAATAAATTATTATTAAAAATGTTTAAAAATTATTATGCATTTTAATTAACTTAGAATGATAAAACTATTTTACTTAAATATTTTGTATTTAATTATAAATAATAAATACATATAATGATATTTTAGTCGAAACAAATAAAATTTTAAATTTTTTTTATCTCTAAAAATTCAGTCTTAAATTTAACTTAATATTTTAAAAAAAAAAAGAAGGAAATTTGAAAGTTTAGAGTTTATTTTCAGTTGGGACAAGTACGAATTTTTGTCCGAGACATGTGACATATTCTAATTCTATCCAATCCACCCAAACCCAATCCTTGGAGGAAATTTTTAATTTAAAATTTCATGCATTATATGTAGGTGACACGTGTCGTAAATATGCAAATGCAAATATTATATGGGCATTTATTCCATTTCATAATTCCAAAGGGCCATTCTTTAATTTCTTTTGTTCCTTCCTGCCTTGCTTCATCCTATGACTCATACATGTGGTCCTTACCAATCATTAATTAACTATTTATTTAATTAATGAGATAATTTATAAAATTTTTTTTATTAATTTTTCATACAGTTTAAGATAATAAATTCTCTTTCAATTATTAAAAAAGCTTTAACAAGTGTTTTGACACTTATTTGATAAATTTATTAAATAAAAGATTAGATTAATTAGGTGAAGTTCGTTACGAGGTTGAAGCTCATCAATATTTAATAGAAATAAGACGCATGTCAACAAAAATTTTATATAACCAATTATGAATGAAAAGAGAATATAGAAAATATTATTTTACATGACAACTTATAATCAGAAGAATTTCACAGTAAACATGTAAGCAATTTCACTTAAATTTTTTCTTTAAATAAGTACATTGTTTCTTTTTTTTTTCTGAAAAAAAATTATAATAACAAAAAACCCAAATGCCTTTTTAACAGTACAATACAACAGTACATCACGTTGGAAACGTTCTCTATTGTAGTTAGTCAACAAATGAAAACTGAGGGATTTAATATTTTTTATTCATAAAAAACATAATACCTACTAGTCTAATTAATATTGTCTTAGTAATAAAATTTCAATTCCGTCTCGCACATTTGTTCATATACTTTACAGCCTTATTATTATTATTATTATTAATTTTAAAAATTTTGGTTTAAAGTAACTTTTATTCTTTAACTTTACGTAATCTTTTTTTGAAAAAAATATATGATGTATGATTTATATGAATTCAAACATATAAAATTACAAACCCGGCAAGGCAATGAAGGCGTCGGAATGTCGGGCCATTTCGGCTTTTCTTTGATGCATATCTGCTACTGCCTTCACTTCTCCCACCGTTTCTCCTGTAATCTGCATACATTTTTATATATATACATATAATTTCACTCTCTAAACATCTCAATCCAAATTGTCCCCTCTTTCTCTCTCTCTTTACTTGTTCATGACACAAGAAAGTGAAAGAGGAAAGAGAATTATTAAAGAAGTAATGATGAGTGTTTCAAGGAAGGGGAATCATGCTCATTCATATGTATAAATATATATATATATATATATATATAAAAAGTTGGTTTGTGAAGTGAAAGGGAAGAGATAAAACTAAAGAATATGATGGTGCCACAAGGAAGAATCTAAAGTGGGCATAATACAAGTTGGGAAGAGAAGGACAGAACGAGAGAGAGAGAGAAGGGGGTAAGACCCTATATCGCCAGGTGTCTGAATGGACACCGATCCGATTCGGTGAACTACATAATCTGAACTGTCGAATGAAAGTGTTGCAGTGTGAACACGAATTTCAGGGCTCTGAACCAATTTTAGGGGATAACTTCTTTCTCTCCATTGCTTCTCACACGTGTCACTTCCCACGTAATACACTTCTCTTTTGGGATAACAAAAGTATGGTGCTAATTCACTCTCTCACTAACACCCACCCACCCAAGCATATTCACTTCAATTACCAAACAAACGAGTTCAATTGGAATGGAATATGGAAATGCACAGCATCTTTGAGACTTATAGGAAGGAAAATTCATTCAAATTCTCTCTCTGTTCCAAAAAAAAATGTTAAAACATTACCTCTCTGGGCATGAGTGTCTTGGGAATAACTCTGCAACATAACCAAGAGACAAACAAACATTAGTCTGAGTCGGCACACAGTGCACGAGACTCCCATCAAACCAGACCAGACAGAGAGTCAGACGATGTATGTACTCACCCTATGACATGGCCGCCACCGTTATAAACGGCCTGAGAAATCAAGCCCATTAAACCAATGCTGCCTCCTCCATAAACCAGATCAATATTCCTTGACACCTTCATTAGAAAATTAATTAACAAACAAGAGAGAGAGAGAGAGATAAGAGATAATTCATTAATTAATTATTATTATTAAATTATAATAATTACCAATTGTGTTCCGAGCTCAATAGCAGCATCCTTATAGGTGGTTTTATTGCCTGGACTACTTCCACAGAAAACACAAATCCTCTTGAATTTGGATGAGGATGTAATTTCTCTCTCCATGGTTTAGACTTTAGATAGTGAGAAAGAAGAAAAGAAGAAGGGGTTGATATAATATATATATATATATATATATATATATATATATATATATATATATATATATATGGGGATGAGTTTTAATTTGAAGTATTGAGGGGTTTGGCTATATATAAAATATAAGCGTAGAAAAGGCATAGAGTTGCACACGCAAACTGTGCATTTTGAGAGTCATAAAACCAACCATCACGGACGACGCTGACTCACCCAACTTGTGTATCATTCATATCTACAACACTTCATCCACTCATATGTATGTATGTCTTTCTCTGTCTTTGTGTCTTTGTGTGTGTGTGTCTACTTTCCTTCCCATGGTCCCCTGTTCCATAAAAGAAAAAAAAAAGGGGAGGGCACCGAGTGGCCCGACCCGGCCCGGCGTGGTCCGGCTTGGCGCAGAGCATGAAAGCTAGCTTTTACGAGATGAGATATGAGGAGAGTTAAATGTATGCAACTTTTATGTTTTAAGAATGGTTTGAATCTGAGTAAGGATGGCGATGGGAAAGTATATACCTGCTCATTTTTTCAGTATCTGTATTTGAAACTGGTTGTGGTTGATTTCTAAGATATTTCAAAAAATAATAATGAATGTTATATATTAGATATCTTGTAATTAAATAAACTACATGATATCTAATACTCGATATCTATCCAATAAATATACATAATTGTTATAAATAAAACTAACACAGCAATTATAAGAACATTAAAAATACAATATTTTATTAATAATATATATTATATTTAATAATTAATATTATATTTTATAATATATATTTTTTAAATAAGGAATATCATATTTGGTCATTTATTACAGACGAATATAAAGTATTTAAAGCCTCTGCACCTGTTCAACACTCAATAGATCATTATATTTTACTACATGTATCTTATCCCATATTCATATGAGATAATTTTTTGAGACATAAACATTTTAGGTCACATCACAATTCACAATAGTAATTTTACCATCCCTCTCATTGTCCCATAAAACAACCCCAAAAAATTTAAAAAGAAAAAAAGAATTAAGAAAGCAACTAGTGGTCCTATTTTAAGATAATTGTAAAATCCTTGTAATCTTATTGGCAAGTATGTAGTTAGTATAAACTAGAGGGTAAAGGGAAATTTTTTATTTTGATTTTCTTTTCATAAAAATAATGCTCTTGTAGATTTGAAATTCAGATAATGCTTTTGATCCATGAGGTACAGTCAATATTGTAAGAAACGAATCGAACAAAGATTCGGATAAAGTGTTTAGTTCATGGTCTGATCGGTTTAACCGGTCGAACCGGATGACACAATAAATAATAAATTATTATTATTATTAATATATAAAATGACATCACTCAAATTTTAGTTTCAATATACATAATTTTGAAGTTTTAAATTACATGACTTCTCAAATGTTTAATTTTTAAAACTTGTCAAACTCTGAAAGAACTTAATCAAACCAAATATGAAATTCCTGATAATCATGACTTTTAAATTTTAATTTTCAAGGCTTTTCTAATTTTATTTTTTAAGATTTCTCTAATTTCTTTTTTTATGTTATTTTTTTTCAATTTATTATTATTTTTTTAAAAAAATAAATTTTGAACGATTGGACCACCGGTTGGACGGTCCAACCTGGTTGACCGATTGGACCCCAGTTAAATCCGGTCCAACTACAAAAACGGTTTTTTTTGTCAAACCGACTCGTCTTTTTATTCGGTTAGCGGTTAGACTGATCGGACCATCCGATACGATCCGGTTCTTACAACAATGGGTACAGTACAAGAAGATATATGAAATAGGAGGTGGGCTTCACACATGTGGGACCCATGTGCTGGGCCCACCTCCTATTTCTTATCTCTCCTTTTGCTGTACCTCATGGTACAGCACTGGATCTGATCTCGTCAGATAATGAATTTATTATTTTCCATCCAAACATATTAAAGTATTAATTTTAAGTGAAGCCACAAGTTCCCCCCCCCCCTTTTTTTATTTTTTTTACAAGTATCCTTCTATTGAAGGTAATTCTGTTCGAACTAGCTGAAGTCCCATAACAAAGATAGAACTCTTCCAACATACATTTTTTCATACACAAATTTTAAATCTGGGACATTACTTACAAAAAATAAAGTACCTACTATTCTAACTGGTTTCTTATATTTTATTTTGATATGTGGTGGCCAAAGATGTAACTTGTGAGGCAGGGGAGGTTGACCCCTGTTGGGAAAATTTTTAATTTTGTCAATGAGTTCCATAGATTCCTTTTGCTCTTGATGGGCTCCTGAAAGCCATAGACATCTTCATATATGGTTGACCTGTAATTTCATATTTTTATCAAATTTAATCCACTTGATTTTATTATTAGAGTACTCTTTTTTTTAAAAGTAATATCTCGAATTTAAGTATTTTAAATAAAAAAAAATTTATATATAAGAGCTCTACTTTTAATATAAGACTTGAAATTCATAGAATTTCTAAATATTCATGATTTTGACCAAAACACAAACTTCCACTTGATTTTGGCATCCAATTAATCCTGCTTTCTATTTGACATATGGTATCTGCTTACTTGAAATTGATCCTAATTTGTGTATATAATATGGGTTTGGATTCTTTTATGTACATAAAGGTGTGAAATAATAAAATAAATAAACACAAAATTGAGTGATTAGCCCTATTTATATAATAGAGATCATGAGTAAATAATATATTCTACTTTGTGTCTATCTTTCTCCTCACATAACATCATTATGTTATTATCTCGCAAAAGAGGATTCTAATCCATATAATAGATATATAGGCAAAATGATCTTTTATGTCCCCAAACTTCATACTATTTTTCAATTTCATTGTTAAACTTCTTTTAATGTTTAATTTTGTTTCAAAAGTTACAAATTGCGATCAATTTTTTCTTAATCCCTAAAGATGTCCAAATTAAATTATTAATGGAAAATAAAGACATACACACATATAATATTGATACCTTATCATAACTCATAATCTCCGGTACACACAGCACCAAAACAACATTGTTTCTTCTTCTTCTTTCTTTTTTCTTTTTAATTTGAAGAAACAATGTTGTTTTGCAATATGAGTTAATATTAATATTATACGCGTCGTAGTATGCGAACATTTGATATTAGTGATTCAAATTGTGTTAGGTGTTGGGATAAAATAGATTGTGATAAGGTATGCCCTTGAACAATCCATGTAGTCGTACGAGTGAGGTACTCCACCTCCCTCGGTCGACCCCTGATGTCACTGTCAAATAATTATTACCATTCTCCACTACTAACGAATTCTGTACATATACCATTACATCCGCGTCTCTCTCATGCACAAATGACCATCGTATCCCAACTTAAGGTCCCTATAAATACACCAATAAGGAGTGGCATAGTTGGTTAAGATTCGAGCTCCTATCCCACAAGGGCGAGGGTTCGAACCTTATGACCGATACAAGAGCTTATTGATAGGCGATATATAAATCCTTCCATAAATCTTCAAAGAAGTTGAAAGGTATTTCCTAACTCTGATGAGATACCAGTGCTTACCCCTATCTAAACTTTTTTTCACAAAAAAAAATCCCTATAAAAAATGCTTTCGCTTTATATATATATATATATATATATATAATTCTATCTTATTCCTTCTCCGATCCTCCTACCTTCACATACACCAAAACTTGATGTCCCTATACATATATATATATATATATATATATATATATATATATACCATTCTTTCACTCACTCAATATATGCATTTATTAGTTATATATATATATATACACACACTTCAACTTGTACTCACTATTCATTGTGTAAAGCTTCTAAACTATTTGTCATTTTCATGTACCATTTTGTTCTGTTTTTTAAGATAACTTGCTCACTACTTTTTATAAAGCAATCTAGTCCACAGCTAAGAGAATTAATTACCACGTGGGTTTAAAATATAGTAAATTGACATTTTGGTCCTTGAAAGATGTAATTTGTTTCATTTAGTCACCGAAAAATGAAAATATCAAATTCAGTTACTTAAATATATAGGTTATCTCAATTTAGTCGCTATGGAAAAATGTCAAATTTAGTTACTGAAAGATGAATTTTGTCTCAGTTTAGTCCATGTGAAATTTTATGTTAGTTATTTTTTGGCTAAAATGCACAGAACCCCCTGAATTATAGGGTGTTTGCACATAACCTCCTTGAATTTCAAAAAGTTACATAGCACCTCCCTAAACTTTTCAACTTTTGCACATAAAGGATTCTGTTAACTTTTCCATCCAATTTTTAACACTCAATGCCACATCAACTTCCACATCACATTTTAATTCCATGTCAACTGGGTAAATAAGTAATTTCTTTACCATATTTTTATGAAAAAAATTAATTATTTTTATAAAAAATTAATTAATTAATTAAAATATAAACTGTAGAGAAATTAATTTTCATAAAAAAAATTAATTTTTTTCATAAAAATAAATAATTAATTAATTAATGGTAGAGAAATTACTTATTTGCCCAGATAACATGGAATTAAAATGTGATGTAGAGAAATTACTTATTTCATAAAAATAAATAATTAATTAATTAATCGGATCCCTTCCACTAGATCCAATCCCCATTGGTTTTTGTCAGTTATATTAATGGAGTTTCCCATAGACTAAATTGAGATAAATTGCACATTTCTTTCAAGAACTAAATCTGTCATTTCTATCTTTCAGAAAATAATAAATTGAGACGAATCACACTTTTTAGGAGCCAAAATATTAATTTATTCTTTAAAACATGAAAGTCGCGGAGGGAGAGTTTGGTGGATTTCATGGGTGCAATGATAGAAGTTGATGAATCCATTCATTCATAGCTTAAAAGAGAAAACAAATGGTGAAAACAAAGCGTACTTCACCCATCCCTTGATCTATTAATATAATTAAGATGATGGAAATGAATAATAAGAAGCATGCATGCATGTGGCTTTAATTTCACTGCCATTAATGAAGGTTATGGCTTTTGGTGAATTTGGGAAGTTTGATCTTGAAACTCCAATCAGAAGTTGACACCTATGTCCTTCCCTCCCCACATTGGCTTCCCCAAATATGGAAACCTTTGATTTGTCACAAACCTTGGCCTAATCAAATTCAATTGGTATGCTATTGATAAGATGTGTTTTGGCACTACATTTCAACCTTCTTTATCATTTAATTTGTTGGGGGAATGCATTGCATTGTCTTTTTTACTTTTTCTTCAACAATTTTATATATATATATATATATATATATATATATATATATATATATATATTAATGTTTCTCACTTGTCATCACCTCGTGTATTTTCCTAAGGTTAATAATAGAAGACCATTAAGCACAAATAATAATAATAATAATAATAATAGAAGACCATTCATTCTTTTCTTTTTTTTTGGGCAGACAATTTGTTCGTAATATTATCAGATATTAAATATGTGAGTATCTTTTTAAATAAAGATTTAAACTTTGGTTCACCATCTTGGGAGGGATAAACTTATTTTGTTTAAACCAAATCTCGTTGGTAAAATAGAAGAGGATTCTAAAATTTTTTTTTTTTAAAAAAAACAAGACGACAAAAGCATATTTTATTTGTTTTCAAAGTTTCGAAATACAATTGATTTCGTCCTTAAAGTTTCAAATGTCATTCTAACACTTAAAACTCTCCAAATTATTAATGTTAGAAAATAACAAGATATCACAGATGTAATATTAATTTCTTTATTGTTCTTCTTAATATGAAAAGACGGTGTTATTTTAATTGATGAGCTGGTATTAATATGAAGAGATGTCGTTGTTATATATAAGTAATGAGTTAGCATTAATATTATATGCATGTGTGGTGTTATGACAATGTTAACCGTTAGTAATTTGGATAATATTATATGTTAGAATGAAATTCAAAACATTGGAAAAAATCAATTGCAAATCAAAATTTTGGAGAAAAAATCTATTGCACTTCAAAATTTTGAAGACAAATTTAATTGTAATTAAAAATTTTGGAACAAAATTAACCGTAAAAAAACTTATGAACAAAATTGAGAGTACTATACATATGTTTTTGCTAAAAAAAAGTGAAGATTGTGAAAGAAGAAAGAGATTGAAAGAAAAATCAAAATCGGTCTTTAATTAATTTAGGATAGGACCTTTTCTTCATATTTCACGAATTTTATCTCTCTCATATATGGCCTGGTTAATTGTACAGAGGACTTGACTTTTTTAAAAGTTCTCTCTAATTAACGTTATTTGAGGCGTTTTCTTTTGTTAATAAAAAAAAAGACATTTTATTATTTTTTTATGAAATAAGTTCATATTAATTTAGTATTTTTCTACCAATTTAGTTACATGTTTTTTAATTTAGTAATCTAAAACTCTTCTCCTAATTGAAATGGTATCGATCACCCTTGTAAACAAAAATTATATCCAATTAATAAATAATGATATAAACTTGTTTAGATATTTTTTTAAAAAAGAAAAAAACGACATTGGACAAATTTTGGAAAGTTAACTGATTATGAAAATGTCTAAAATTTGAGTGAAAATTAGCTTAAATAACATTGTTTTAGGAGAAAGTGCTACTTATAACAAGCATAGTTCATGAATTAAAGCCTATATAAACTTTCATTTACTAATTTGGAAAAATTTGCCTCGCATAGAAACTATTTTGATTGAAAAAAAAAAATTTAGCGGATTAAATTGAAAGACGACTTTATCTTTAAAGAATTAAATTAAAAGAAAAATAATCTATTTTTCTAAGTTATAAAAAAAATCCACGTGTCATATTGGTTATTAAAGATTTAATAGAAAAAGAATATAAAAATTGCATTAACTTTCTTATATCTAAATTTGTTAACCACTAATCAAAGCTTATCACAACTAAAAGCATTAGTCAAATTTGGGTTGTTGAATAATATTTCTCTTTGTTTAATTAAGATTTGCATAAGGAAAAAACTTAGATGGAGGTCTTATAGCTTTATTGTTATAGGGTTTTTCAATTAAAAGTTGATATGTATATAGTTTATGTGGCTCATCTATCTCATAATTTATTCTTTCTTAAAAAAATTGTCACGTGTTTTGTTTCAATTGAAAAAATTATATAGCAAAAATATTTAAAAAATTACATATAAATCTTGTGGAAGCTTTTTTTTTTTGGTTGTTCGCCTGATTTCTGAGGTATTGTCTCGACTCATTCAAACTCGATCAACATCACGCACCTAGCTATAATGAGAGAGTCTCCCAACAAAAATAGCTGCATTCTCAAGGTCTCAAATTCGAGACCTTGCTTAAATGATACCAAATCGCTTACCACTCAGACCAACATTTTATTGATGCATAAATTCATAATGGGAGATTAATAAGGGGGAAGGAGTGTTTAATTTTTATTTTCTTTGCCTTGTTTGTTGGAGTTGCCATACCTTTTTGAGCATTACAAATATAAGGACAAATTCTCAACATGGTAGGTAAATGTTTTTTTTTCTTAAGAGTTCATTATCATATAACTAAATATATTAATATGTTATTAAAATATATCCCATATGATTCTAAACAAAACCTTAGCTAAGTCTAATAATTTTACAAATAATTGAGTTCCACTAATGAACAAATGGTGGAATCCTAGTCACATCCATTCATAAACCACACCCACTAATTTCTCGTCTTTTATATATTTTCCAATCAATTTTTTTCTTTAATTTGTGTGTCTTGGATGAAAATCTTTTAATTAAGTACATATGTTATAGCACTACAACATCCTTGATTAGTAGACTTTAATGATTTGTTCTATAAATTAAAGTAAAAGGAAATGATTAATTTTTAATATAATATAGGCTAATATTTCCGAAAATGGTCAGTAATCGAAAATAGGATGAGAGAGTCTCGAATTAGATGTCTAATCCAGAGTCCACATATTTTAAATATGAGATCAGAGTTCATATAGTTTACTTGGTGTGCCTCCATATTGGAGGAGATTGAGAAAGTGAGACTCATTTGATATGCATATGGGGGGTTCTTGTACCGTGGATTTAGAACCTTTTGCAAGCAATGTTTCCTTCCTTGAGTGCAATTTTTCTGAAGGAGAGGAGAAAATGACACGTTAACAAAATCACGTCACACCAAAATGTATAAAACTCTCTTGAATTTTAGGATTTGTGCAGAAAACCTGTTTGAACTTTAGTCTTATGCAAAAACCCCTTTAAACCTTAGCTAGGCATTGTATAGAAAACCCCTTAATTAAATAATTTGATGTGTCTACCATATTTCGTTAGGATTTTGGATTGAAAAATTATTGTATAATTTTTTTCGCACAAATTATAATGTTTTTAATGGGATTTTAGGTCAATTTTTAAAATAAAAAGTTATTTGTACATGACTTATAATTCACAAGAATTATATTTTTCTGAAAAAAAAAGTTCAATAATTAACCCTTCACCTCAAATTCCATCCCTTTCAATAATTAACCCTGCAATCTTTGCTTGTGGTAAGAGAAAGATCACGGTGGGCGCCACTAATATTTCTGAAACTAGAGAGCGATCAGAAATGGAGGGGAAAAGAACAACGATTAGAGGTCTGAAGAAAGAGGACTCGAGCCAGGTTCTTTACCTAGTGCTTACATACTCAAAGTGAGATCAGAGTTCACGTAGTTTGCCAATGATAGGTGCTCTCATTGTAGTAGATAACGAGGGAGTGTGGAGGATTAGGCAACGTATGCTACTGTATGCACTAGTTGGCTTGGGAATGTTATGATATGAGAGGGTGAAAGAGTTCTCTTATATAGGCTCTATAAGCGAGATGCGCTATGCCTATTAGACAAGAAAGTTTGTTAGAGAGGAATGTGCGAGATTTAGCTAGGTTGCGTGGAGGTAACGCTATGTCAATCAAACCTGCAGACGCTCCGAAAATACCAATTGTTATTATTATTTTTACCACTTTTAAATTATTAAGTGCTTTGTTTGTCAAAATTGGAAGAAAGCTTCAATGGCAATTATTAACAAAACTAGGCCTAATTATAGGCTTTTGTAAAGTAATATTGTTCCTTTTTTTAATATATTCGCAATAAATATTAGTGAATGGTGAATTGATGGTCAAACAAGTCAACCATCAATTCGCCCTTAATGAGAGGGAATTGGTTCAAATGGTAAAAATGTGAGACCCATTCACAAAATGACAGACCAACTATCTAGCACATTTTTTCATCAATGGTGAGGAATTCATTTTGAATCAAATTTGTCACCATTGACGATGAATTGACTCTAGTTTCGAGGCACCTGATCAGAGTAGGACTAGACACCTAATTAGAGTAAGGCCAGGGCTAGGGTCAGTAATTTGACTAACCTTGAATTCCTGTAATAGAATAAATATGATCTAAAATAAATTCGCCACCATTGATAACAAATTGTGCTGAATAATTGGCTTGTCGATCTACAAGTGATTCTTACATTTTCACCATCAGAACCAATTTGCCCCCATTAAGACCCCAATGGTTAACTTGTTTAACCATCGATTCCCACTTGTTAAAGATGAATTTCTTATCAATTTTCTCAAAATTCACTAATATTAATGGCGAATCAATGCTTACACAATAAAATTAACATATAGCCGTGATTAGTTTTTAAAAAATTGCCATTTTTGAATTTTAAAGTAAAGAACAATCTTACTACACAGAAACCCTATATATATATATATACTATTCATAGATTACAAGATACATAATTAAGTGCATGGAATAAAAATAATAATAAAAAATTGGTGAAAAGAAGAGTAGGAAGAGATCAAGTGGATGTCAATTTCTTAGGGAAGCACCGACTTACTGTTTGTGGATTGAGGAATGAATGTCACATAATTTTGTAGGCTCTGCTTCTTCTGCTATATATGCTAGCTTGTCACTTTCTTCTCTTATCAATAAAATATCACAATTCACAAACCAAAAGCTATCTATACCTTCTATTCAACATCATTCATTCATTCATTGCTCAATACTGAATACTTAATAGAATACGGCAATAGGCTTGCACAATCCAACTTGTATACGCAATTCTATTATTATTGTCTCTTCCAAAAACTCCTATTTGTTTTTTTTTTTTAATATTGATATGATACGGTTATATTGATCGAGGGATCCCCATCGGCACGACCAAGTCATCCCCAGCTCGGTCCGTCCTCTGTAGCTGTCAACATCAAATACCGTTACGCAAGTGGTCCAGCCTCACCTCAAATGACCATATTACCCCTGAGGGAAGGCTATAAATACTCGATCAGACCCCAGGTAAACTATTGAATCTATGTTGAATTTTCCTTATACTCGATACGACCCATACTGACTTGAGCGTCGGAGTCCGACCGGGGGCCATCCCCCACCGTGATTCTTACCTTGTAGGTCATTGGAACAGCCTAGGGAATTCAGATATTCATCAAATACTATAAAGAGCTGGCGAGCTTTGGTTTACCAATTTTCAGTCTTTAAATTTGTTTTGAGATCTGTATCAAAATATTTATTTATTTTGAAATGTAAAATAACACAGATTTTAAAACAAATCTAACGATTCTAACTCTCTGTATCATTATTTTTAAAAACAAAAATCACTCTCTCAATATTGTTTCCTTTTTTTATTACTAATTTGGTTTCTCTTCTCCCCAACACCCAACTTCTCAATTATTCACAGCAATAACACTAAAGTTCCAATTATTATTTAGCTAAGAATCTTGCTTCCTTGATAAATGAAATTTGGACACAAGAGTGTAAGAGGCTGTCACTAAGTAAAGTGCAGTGAAATCTGATTTTTTTTTTTTGGTATTTTTCTAATGGAGGTAATTCTGTTCGAGTTAGTTGAGGTCTCATAATAGAGATAGAGCTTTCCCAACAAAATTTTTTTCATACACAAGACTTGAACCCGAGACCTTAATTAAAGGGAATAGAGTACCTACCACCTCAACCAGCGACTTATTGATTTTGACCTTTGACTGTTTGTGTGGGGACAGGGAAGCTATAAATTAAAGGGGAGAGTGGAGTAATTTTTTATGATCAAAATTTCTTTGAAAAAATTGTGATAAATAACAAAAGTAAGAATAAAAATGATATTTAATACTTTTTATTTTCCATTTTTTTATCTTTTCCCCCACCATACTAAATAATATTATTCTTATTTCTTATATTCCACTCTCATTTTCCTCCATACCAAACAGATTTTTTCATCACTTACTTTTACTTTCACTTCTATTTTTATTTTACTTTTTCTTCACACCAAATTACTTCCTTTCTACCAAACATATTTGAAAATTCGCAAATTTAATATAAATGTATTGACCTTTAAAAGAGAAAATAATAAAGGAAGTTCTCTACACCCAAGAAAGAAGCTAACTTTTGGAGTTTTTTTTTTTTAACAAAGGAAGGGCAACATTTTTTAAAAGCGTAAATTACAGTTCATTTTTGGAAAGATTCTTAAATTACATTTTTTTTAGTTTGAAAAAATTGTAGTCTCTCCCTTTAAAAGATAAGAAAACCTACATTTCACCTATTTTGATTAAAATAACCTTTTTATCAGTTATTTAATTAAATATGTATTTGATTAATACAAAAATATTAAAATAAATAACTAATTGTAATTCAAAATAAATAATTGTGAAATAACTAATTTAAAAAAATATTTCTTATAATTATCATAATTATTTTAGAAAAATAATAATGCTATCCAAGGTATTTTAGTCAAAATAAAAAATTTTAGATTTTTTTATCTGAAAAGTGTAAAATTTTTAAAATAAAAAAAGAGTATAATTTATGAGAGAATAGTGTAATTTACTCCTTTTTTAAAAAAATAAACATTTTCATATCAACTTGGTCTCTAATTACATCTCCAATTAATTTCTCAATTTTGCAACAGCAGAATTTAGTACTACTATATATATATATATATATATATACATATGACCTAAAAGAAAAATAAATAAATAAATAAAAGAAAATGAAAGGGCAGAATTTGATGTTGGAAAAATATAATGGAACATCCATAGAACAGTAGTGAGACATTCTTTTAGAGTTGCTTTAATTAAAGTTGTCTGCCTGCCTCTTCTCCTCACTCAATATTATTGTTTGCAGCAGCCATTACTTTGTTTTCTTCTGTCTCTAACCCAAACAAACAAGCTTTCCTCCATCATTCTCATTATATTATATTATTGCTTTATCCTTATTGTCCTTTTCCTTTTAATAATTCTTCTTCACCCCCCCTTTTGTGTCAACCACGGAAATGAATCACGTGAAGCAACTTCATGTGAAGTAAATTATTTCACCTTATTAATCTTGACTGTCTATCGATCGATTACGCAACAAAGTTGTGTTACAGCCAATCAACGGTCCGGATCGATCAGACGAATGAAGTTACTTCATCACCTGATTCGGACCCGTGAATCACAACCTAGCTACGTACCACCTCTTTGCATCACATTCAACACCAATATCCCCCAAATTTCACTGTTAACCATAATTCAATCATATGTTTTACTCTATGAACCAAAAGTGTAATTAATTGCAAGCCTAGTGATAAAATTATTGTTGGAATGGTATCAATTCCTTCACGTACGGAGGATAGAGACTTGACCTAGATGAAGACTTATGAGAAATTGTTGGGGAGAGAGGAGCAGAGATTGCTTAGAAGACAAGAGAATGTTAAGGTTTCACAATATGGACCTGAAAATTAGGTGGTGGAGGCGTATTTATAGGTTTAGGTCACAGTTATGGGTCACGTGTAAATTCATCCCTTATCTGTGTCCTTGAGACCACATGCGTGAATGCTGGATTTTGGGCGAGCCAAGTTCTGGATAGGCGATTGCTCTGTATATCTATCGCGATTAGGCATGATATTATCACATATTATTAATTGATTGATTCACAATTTGTGTTTCTTCCCTTTGTGTCTAAACTCTAAAGTCATTTCAAAAAGAAAGAAGAGAGAATTTTGAAGAAGTAGTCAACAAAATTTAATTTGCATCTAAGTATATATATATATATTATATAATTAAAGTCTGCTCACATGGTCCCTTCATGTGATAGTTACTGCTTTTGATACTCTAGGGTTATGGGATATACCAAAACCACCTTTGTTAATTCAAAAGAAAACTCTTTTGACTATTATTAGTAATAATTACTATTGTTGATTTAATTCATTCAAACCCACATCCCCTAAGTAAATGAGAATGGATATAGTGTTTGGCTCTTCTATGTATTAGTATGTTAGGCTGACTCTTTTTTATAGTTTTCTTCACTTTTTTTTTTATTTAAATTTGAGAAATTATAAACTTTTTCTAAAGAATATCTAAAGTATGAAAGATATAGATACAAAAAAAAATTAAAAACTCCACAAAAATCGAGATTTACTATGAGTGGATTAGGGAATAACTTTTTAGTCCCTAATAAAGGTGGTTCCTAAATCATTCACGGTAGGTCCTTATTTGTGTGAAATTTTTTATTTTTTTGTGTTTATAACTCTTATTCTTTAGAAAAAGTTTATAATTTTTCAAGTTTAAATAAAAAAAAAGTGAAAAAAACTATGAAAAAGAGTCGGCCTAGCATACTAATGCATAGAAGAGCCAAGCAACTGGATCCATTCTCTAAGTAAATATACACGTATTTATACCCCACATGCATTATCTATTAACAACGTCGAGTTTAACAGAAGAGACTATAATTCCTCACAACTTAATAAAAAAGTCTGAATATTTAGTAAAAGAAATAACCACATTTAGTCCGATTGTACATCAAATAGAAGAAACTAGTCACTCACAAATCATAGTATGACGAATTAAAGTTGAATTTTAAGTGGAAGAGATTATCGTATTTAATGCATGATAATACTTCAAGTAGAATTCTTACATTTAAGAAGATACTTTTAGGAGGGGAAAAAAACCCTTGCATGCATTATTATCAATCCGTTAAGTAAAATTAAGTCCAAATGTGCTATAATTAAATTTCAACTTTCAGCTTTTTAACCACAAAATGGCCCTAATTAAAGAGTCTAATCTATATGATGAAATGTGAGTACTAATGAGGATTAGAGTGAGACTAAGAGGGCAATATTGCATAGTTGGTATTGGACTTTGATGGAATTGTCACATACTAGTGTGGCTAAAGGAGGAAGTAGTAGCATTAGTAGTAATTGTATTGGGAATCGAAAATTTGAAAAGTTAATTTTGTCCTCTTTTTTAAATATTAATAATTTTTAAATAAAAGATAAAATTATTTAAAAAAGAAGATAAAATTGACTTTTCAAATTTTACCTAATCTCAATTCCCATTCCGTCACTCAGATTTCACGAACCAAACCAATAAGTGAAAACTGGATGTGTTTGTTAGGTGGTGGCAACTTCAATCATAGTGTCCCATTCCATGGACACTGACTTTGTACCCATAACTCCTAATTATGTTACTTTTTGTCATGCCTTTGATTTTAATTTTTCTTAGCTTCAAATGCATTAATAATTAGTGTACTTTTTGGTATATGTGGTCCAAATTGTGGGGTTGGACAAGTTTTTTTTTCTAGAGGTATTCTTTTATTGGAGACAATTCTGTTCGAGCTAGATGAGATTCTATTAGGGGAATAGAGATCTCCCAGCAGAGGTTTTTCCATACACAAAACTCAAACTCAAGACCTTGCTTAAGAAAAATAGAATAATAGAGTACCTACTACTCTAACCAACCACATATCGGTAAATAGGTGAGTCACCTAAGTGGTTTGTCACTTTGAGGCACTTTGGTTTGTTATCACTTTCATTTCCTTCTTGGTGCTCTCTGGGTTTAATTGCTCCCACAATTTAAGATTAATTTGTGAGCTCTAGCTTTTTGAAGAAATTCGAATATTAGAGGAGTACTAAAAATCTCTTTATTCGTTAATATTAAATAAAATTTTAATCTTTAATTTATTTAGGGTGGGTGAACTTTTATTAATCTTAATAAATATCATTGAAGGTATATTTTTGGACAATAATATTTTAAATTCTATGGAATTTCAAATACAAATAATTTGAATGACTAGAATTCAAATTTTTGGCATTTGAAATATCTTATTTGAATAGAGTGAGTATTTTAAAATTCCATACTTAGTTAATTTATAAAATCTTAAATTTATCCCTCAAATATTAAATTATCTATATATACAACATCACCATTTTAAATTACTCTGCGGTGGTGATTCTTAGCCAATGAGCTTCAAGAGGGAATTGTGAAAAATCTACCCAATTAGGTGGAAATGTAAATTACATATAAACTTATCATTTTAAATAACCATGCATTTTAAAATTCTTGAGAATTTTAATCCAAACAATAAATTTTGTTATAAGGTATTTAAAATATCTTAAAACATTACTTTCTCCCCAAATTTTTATCTTATCCAAACATACTCTAAATGAATGAATGAAATTTGTAGTACTAAACTTTTATCTTTAACTTTCCACTTAACTTTCCACTCTAAATAATCATATTATAAAATTCACATGCATTTCAATGTATGTTACAATGAATTTGCCTTCTAAATAATCATATTCTCATTCTCCTTCTCTATTATAAAAAATAAAACTTGCTGCGATTTCAATCTATCTTTGTAAGGTTTTGTAAAGATTAAGTTAAATTAAAAAAAATGAAATTTTGAAAAACCAAAACAATAACATCTTAAGTTGAAGTATATTTCTAAAGACCATATAATAAACTTCATTTTATATATATATATATATATAATTGAATATAGTGGATGCTCTTAATTAGCACCAAAGAAACAAAGAAAAGAAAAGAAAAATTGGCCTCACCTTATATGTTTTCACAGGAAAGAAATGTTTTCCATTTCCATCCCATACAAGGCAATCCATTGCATTTTTGGTGGTTTTATATGTTTAATCTAAAAAACAAAATGTGTCCAATTTTCTGTCGGATAACATTATTGAAAAAGTAACATTGCTTTTTTTCGTGAATAATTTAGTCAATAGGAACCGCTGATTATGATATATGTTGATGCTAATGATTAATTAAGAAACAAATTGTCAAGAAAATGGTGGGTCAATAGTTTGTTTTCTTCAAAGTAAATTAAAGGGACATATATGAAACGACATTTATTATAATAAGAAATCAAAAGCCTTGTGCCGTTGAAACTTGTCATGACTAATGACACGACCATTTTAGTTGTTTTAAAGTTTACTTTTAATATTTTACTACACTTCTCTCTTCTTCAAATAACCAAAATTTACCGATACGTAATTGATTAGAGTAATAGATGTTTTATTATCTTCAAATAAGATTTTGGATTCAAATATTGTATATAGAAAAACTCCTATTGAATTCGAATCCTCTTGAAGCTATTCAAAATCCCGCCTGGTAAGCATCTCTCTTCATCGAGATGCTTTGACACCCAAGAGTTAGTTGAATAGTTGGGACTGAGTAAAACTACTTGTGGTTTAGGCCTGTGCAATAATCCTTTAAGTTGGACCTCTGTTGGTCTCTCTCTAATATGTCACTGCCCATTGGAAAGAGTTCTACCTGTAATATAATATGGGCAAAATTACTATTTTGGTCCTCAACGTTTGTACGAAGTTTAATATTAGTCCTCAACGTTTCAAAAAGTTATTTTAGGTCCTCAACTTTTTTTTTGGGTCAAAATTGGTCCTCTAGCATAACTCACGTCTGATTTTGCCGTTAAATGCTGACGTAAAAGGCTTATGTGACACACCCTCTCTCCTACATGTCATGTTTAAATGACATGTCACCCTTTATCACTCCAACTCGGCAAAACAACGCCGTTTTGTCATATGTGAGGGAATAGAATATGAATCAAAACGACGTCGTTTTGCTGAGTTGGAATGGCAGAGAGTGCCATGTCATTTAAATATGACACGTAGGAGAGAGGGTGTGCCACATAAGCCTTCTACGTCAGCATTTAACGACAAAACCATACGTGAGTTATGCTAGAGGACCAATTTTGACAACAAAAAAAAGTTGAGGACCTAAAATAACTTTTTGAAACGTTGAAGACCAATATTAAATTTCGTACAAACATTGAGGACCAAAATAATAATTTGGCCTACAATATGAGCTAATTCGAACTGAATTAATCAGAACTTAGTAAATTTTTGGATACTGTTTCAACAAAAAATCAAACTTTTACATTGAAAAGCAGGTAGTTGATTCCACATATCATTATGCAAAACTTTTTCCATTAATCCATACAAGTGTAATCAGTAATCCTTTGTAATTATTGAGATGTTTACAGCTAATTCTGGTAAAAGTTTCAATTGAGCAGTAAAAGTAATTTAATTAATTGAAGCAAAACCAAGGCAGGCCAATAGTCAAAGTGGGTCCATTGCTAATCACATTTGATAGCAAAAGGAAACTGGTTAGTGTCTTAATTAGAGGACAAATGGCCCATAAAACAGCCACTTAAAACTAAAAGTATGCACAAGAGATTATTTATGTGTGACTTGACTATAACATTACCTTGGGGTTCCAAAATCCATATTTTGTTTTCCTTTTCCTTCTATTTTGTATTTTTGTTTGTCCCTACTTTGGACGTTTTAACCATTATATGCTTTAAGGCCTTCTTTTTTTTTTTCCTTCATAAAAAAGTTTACATAAAGGAAGTATTGGTATCTTACTGGAGTTGTCGGATAAGACCTTTTAATTTCTTTGAAGATTTACAGAAAATTTATATATCATCCACCAATAAAATCCTAATAATAAAATTTAAGTTATTGAAATAAGTGCTCAAACTTAATTAAGTGTACCACTCCTTTGAGGCCTTCAAAGTTAAAACTTGCTCTTTCTTTTCTTAAAGCTATCATAATGTGCTTCTTTCTATTCTGTATTTTTATTTTTATTTTTTTCCCACATGATAGTGAAGGTTTACCTATTGAAAGGACACTTAGAGGGGCAATCAAGTTATTTTTCCAAATAAGATTATAGAAAAGGACTTTTAACAAGGGCCAGTGGGCCATATGAGTATATGGCTTAAATTCAGTCTTAATATTAAAATATAATTTAGGTATCTAGAAAATGGTTGAAAAAAAAATAGATTAGTAGAGATAAAAATAAAATAAATAAATAACAAAGATACCTTTTCTACCTTTAATATTTGAGGCCACGGTCAATTATACCTTCAGGCTTCAACATTTGTTTGATATCAACTTAATTCCAATCTTTCATTTTTCTACCAATATTATCATTTTAACTAATATCATCAAAATAGTTAACAGTGAGTGCTTAAGTGGCGTCACACGTGACAAAAACGCTGATTAGGTTTAATTTATGACAAGTGTCGCTGTCAAATTAGCCCCTAAAATTTGTTATATTGTCAAATTAACTCCTAATATTACAATTTATACTGTCACTATCCTTTTTGAAGAGTTTACTTCTAATACAGTATTAGTAATACTCAAAGAGCTTAACGACACATAAACCCTACACCCTAAATGTAGCAAGGTTATAAGTTTAAAATCTAATTCATACATCAAAAAATTGTATGGAAACTGGAAGGTTGCATATGAATATGAAATTCTCCATTTCTAAGAAAATTAAGTAGTCAACTTTAAGCAAAAAAAGAAAGTGCCTTGGCAAGAGTAGTATTCGGCTGTGTGACCTTCTAGAAAGTTAAAACATGGTTGTTAAAACTTGGTTAGGAGAGCTTTACTGTCTTGGTGATTTTGTCCAACTCGAATGTGATTAGTCTTCGCCTAAATCATTAAATAAATGGGAAAGTAATACCAATGATTCTTCCCCCTCCCCCCCAACAAAAAAAAAGATCCCCCACAAATCCCACTTGCATTCCTTTGTCCCTAGAATTAGCCACATTCAAATTGATTAAAATTTCATCTAATTGATAAAGTATTTAGTGACCTGAAATTTGTAAAAGGTAAAAAAAAGTAACACTTCTTATATCCAAAAACTTCATCAATTCAATCAGATGAAACCTTAATCAGTGTGGTGGCAGCATGAGAAGAAAGCTGCTAAGCAGGGAAGCACACTGGAGGGCAACTATTATCTTTATGTTGTTCCATCATGGTGTTGCACAAATAAGTGCTTTTAGTGGACATATTTATATTTGTTGTACCAACTTACCTAACTGTGCAGGCAGCATGAAGGGTCACATTTTTCTTAGTGGAACACACCATGAATCTGTTTTTTGGTACAAAAAGAGATAGCACAAACAACAAAAACAACCCAAAAAAAAATTACAATGATCCCTTCTTTTATATGTAGTTCATGTTCATCCCATTATCTAGGAACAAACAGAAAACATTATTTACAAGTAGGAATCTCATATAAGATAATCATAGCATAGCCTAAAGCAAAGATTTCATATTTTCTAATTGAAAGCTGTAAATATACTGCACATACAGGCAAAGCAGTCAAAGATTTTGGCTCCCAAAGTTAACCAAAGAACCATTATAATGTTTGCTGTCATAGCTTTTCGTCTCCATTGTGAATCAGTGTCATGCAATAGTTCTTAGAATAAGGAAATAATATTAGCAAGAATCCTTTGAAAAGGTCCTAAACACAAAATCTATGTCCTAACTCTTTTTCGATTTTTCTGTCTAGATGTTGGGGTTAGAGAAAAAATTAATTACCAGCATCTCTTGTGGCTAAATCAGTAAAAGTTATCACACCCTATTCCTCTGAGCCTGGAGCAGCATCTACCAAACATGACCTCATAATCTTTGCAAGTTCTGCACAAGCATCCAGGCACAGTTGCATTCCCTGCATATATGTATCTATGATGTCACTGAAAGTTAATTTCAGTTTTATTTAAATCTGTAAGTTGATACAATTACTAAATTGAATGTATATATACATGCATTCCCTGCATGTAAGCATGTGATTCTGTATGTATTTCGTGTGAACTTTCACATCATATATTTATATTACACTTAACCTCTCAGATGCATCATGTTATTCATGTATGTACCAAAATGCCATATTCTGCAATCAGGAAAAGAGCAAGACTTTTCTAGGAGTGACTAGAAAAATGCTAGAAAATAAGGACATGTTTGCTAGCGGTTTTTAGAAACTGTTTGATTTCTAAAAACGACAAAAATTTCATTTTGGTTCCTAACGTTTAGCACCTTTCTCAATTTGGTCCCTAACGCTTGTTCAGTCTCATTTTGGTCCGTCACATTTGCGATTGATACCAATTTGGTCCCTAACGTTTGCTTAGTTTCAATTTGATTGTTCACGTTTGCAATTGATACCAACTGGGTCCTTCAATTCTCCAAGTATTAAAATCATTTAACAAAATTAAGGAGTAAAGAAGGAAATATGAGGGACCAAATTAGTAACAATTGCAAACATGAAGGAACAAATTGGTACCAATCACAAACGTGAGGGACCAAATTGAGACTGAGCAAACGTTAGGAACCAAATTAAGAAATGTGCTAAACATTAGGGACCAAAATAGGATTTTTGTCTACTAAAACAGAAAAATGAAAAAACATGTTTGATATTATTGTTTTCTACTAAAAAAAAATAGACTATGTATTTTGGGGGGGAAAAACAGAGAACAAAAGATGTTCTAAACTCTATTTTTTAAAAGAAAAAAAAAAGACAGAAAACAAGTCTTTTTATAAATAGCATATATGTAAAATACATTAAAACAATATTAACATGAATTGTTAGAACTAGTTTTAAAAAGAACAATTTTAAAGAATGAAAAAACAAACCGACCTTCAAATAGGCCTTAAATAGGCATACCTCATTAAGCATTGGGGTGGACCATTCCCCAGTAACAGTGAGTTGAGTGACTTCATAGCGAGAAGGCAAGCAAGTTATCATTAACCCTCCATCTTCACAATTTTCCTCTCCCAAAATAGGATCAATGACAAGGTTCTTATTGAGACAGGACTGAGACCACCACCCAACATATTCACAATTTTATTATGTAGAATTCAATAAGTCTTGCAGAAGCAGCATGTAAATAATCTTAAAATCTATGCCATAGTCATGAGTCATGACATCTCACAAATCATTTGAGTTTCCTCAAGAAGATCATTCTAGTTTTCAGAATCAGAATGGTTTTGAAGAGGAACCTGGCATCACCAGAATCAAACACAACTTCCAAAGGAGTATGTCATGTGAACATGTCATTATGGCATATCGGAAAACTCGCAAGTTGGATTTAGTTAAAAATAATGTCAAAATGAGGATTTTAGGCTACAGAAGACAAAATAAATATGTTATAATTTAGCAATGCATGATACAAGTGCTAAATTAGAGAAAAGGAAAGTAGAAGATGGTGATAATATAGTAAGCGAAAAATCAAGAAAACATGAAAATTGGGAAACAGTTTAAGCACCCTTAGAGCAAGTACAGATTGCAGAAGGCTGTATGCTTGAGCAAGATCCATACCAAAGAAACTGAAGCAACAAGATCATACATCATTATTCCAGCATCTGCCAGGGCAAGGCTAGCACATGATATGACAACTGATAGATCACCTACCACATGCATAACAAAATTATCACTGATGGAAATTGAGAAACAAATTATTGGCAGTTTGGCACCTAGAGTAGCATGAAATCAAATCAGATAGAACAGAAATTTTCTTAAAGATATCAATTACACAGCAGTCATTACTCCAAGTTTTAAATGCGATTATTCCACTAGGCACATACCCTCTATCCTTCACAAAATGAAAAGGAAAATGCCTATGAAATGCGACATCTCAAACAAGTTTGTTGTCAATGGATGACCCAATAACACAACAAATGGGCAAAATATTAAAGTGGTATAAATTATAGACTCAAAAAATTAACATGGTTCGGCTTTAGCCTACATCCACAGAAAAGACAGCAAACAAGTTTCACTGATAAAAACAAAGGGAGATTACAAAAGTTACTTAACTACACTCAACCCACACCCCAAAATACACCCAAAAATATCTCATACTTTTCTCGCTGGTGTATCACTTCACACTCAAAGAAATGTCTTACTCTCACTGATTGCTTCTTCGGTTTTCCTCTACACAGAATATGGAAGATGTCCCTTATATAAGTATTTACATCACATAGGGAGCAATCAAAGTGGGCAACCAAAAGTCAAAAGATAATGGCTACAAAAGATTACCACAATTTGTATTTTGCTTGCAAGCAAACAGCAAACCCTAAGGTGTAATATAGGATATGCCAATCTTTACTTTCATAAATGTTATTGTCTTCATCCATGGTGGGGAAGAAAATTCAACTTTTTTTGCTATAATTTGCAACCACACGTAACAAAGTTCAAAGTACCATTAAAAGTTAAATATTTATCTTAACATGCACTTTTACTATGTTAAAACAGATGACAAGATAAAACAAAATAAGAGATAGGTTATCACTTATCACTTATCATATAAACTATGTATTCTTGTGTCTATGGTATCCTTTATAAGCATATACAGACACAAAATAGTGTTCTGAACAGCAAAATAAATTCGGGGTGTCATCATTCTGGAATACTTGAATAAAGATTAATAATAAAATGGTAGATCAAATTTAGGTTACCAATCCCCATAGTTACAAATGTGCTATTGGAAATGAGTAGGCATATGGCATCAATTGTCACCACTAGCAATTAAGAGACCTCACACAAAAAACTATCTGTTTTCAAAGTCTATAAAACTAATTCAATCCTAGTAAAATAAATGTTTAGGTTAAATATTTTTTTTGCACAATTTAGCAAAAGAACGAACACTAATTGAAGTCATAATTTATAAATAAATGACAGAAACCCATACCATGATCTGTAACATATTTGACTTTCATTATCTATTCTTTTTATGAATTCATATTTCACATATTTCCCATCCTTACAATCCTGGCCACCAAATACAGTATCGTTATGGTTCAAACAGAATCACCATCATAAACTGTAAACTTACTGCCACCAGATTCCAGCACCAATGCAAAAACATCCACAGTTGTCTTGGGGAAAGTTTCCAACATTATTGCCCCCTCCAACGCTTTATGAAGTATGGTGGTGTACTCTTTATGGTCTGATCCCTAACTAGTGAGATTTAAGACATTAAATGCTACTTAAGATAGCAACCAATTGAACAAAGTAGAAGAATGCAAAAGGCATAATAATGAAAGTTTCGTATACCTCCCGATGGACTAGATTTGCAAAAGTTGAAAAGCTGACATTGCAATTTAGACGCCCTATATCACTATACTTCATTGCCTTCTTACTCTCTCTTGGCCCAAATCTGAATCAAATAATGAAAATAAAATATCCAAAATTCCAAATAAACAGAACAAACACACTTCAACAAGCTGGTATAACTATGTCACAAATTTGTGAGGTGGCAGATTCACTCACACAGATACAATGACCTTGGTATTCCCAAATTCAGCATAAGCAGATCCAGAGGCAGCATTCACAGCACCAGTCCTGAAAACTGAAAATCAACAGAATGGGAGTCCTTAACCAAAAGTCACTGTGCAACCAATACAGGATCAACATTTCAACGTTTGATTAGTCCCTATGGTATCAGTATTCAGTAGGTATTCAGAAAGTTTGATTAGTCCTGTATCACATTACTATACAGTGGACACTCATAAACATAGAAGTCTTGTTTTATGGAAGCCTTCCTGCTTTTTAGTAAAGCTTATGCTAGATAAACCAAAGACTAGTAAAGAATTAAATCATCAATCTCTCTGAAAAACACCACCATAGAATCAAACACACAAAATGAAAGAGAAAGGGATCTACTGCTCTAAAGCGCAATTTGAAATGGAAACAAATATTTTCCCCCTTTTAAAGGCATAAAATTATGACACCCAGGAAGAAACTGGAAATGAGTATTAAAGCCACAGGGATAGCTTCTAGTACGAAACAAACAATGCAAATCTTCTTATTTACAATTAACATCTTCTCGACTCCTTGTCGTGCAAATCTATTTCTATGCAAAATAGAAAACATATAGTAGTCTTTGATAAGGATTTTCCATCCACTAAGTACAACAAACCATAGGACATTCTATGTGAGCCACACCATAAAGCATATATATGCTAAACATGCATTGAAAGTACATATACTGAATAGAGAATATCACTGAAGAGGAAAAGTATACTAAACTCCGCAGAAGAAAATCCAGCATTTGACACTAAACTTCCCTCATTGGTCCAAGTCATAATTAAATACTAATTGTATCAAGCAAGTTATCACTCTAAAATGTAACATTATTAAGGGTATGTTTGGCAACTAGGAGGGGGAGGGAAGGGAAGCACAAAGGAGGTTAATTGATGGTTTCTCCTCCCCTTGTTTAGATTTTCCAAAATCTTCCAAGTTGGGGTAATTAAAATTAATTAAGGGAGAGAGTTAAGAGTGAAGAATCAAATTTAATGTAGTGCAACCCAATTGACCGAGCACATATAGAGAGAGCCGCAAAGCGAAATGCTCTCTATCCAGAACGAAAACGATAAAAAAGGAACAGAGGAGCCCATGTGAATAATCCGAAAAATCAGTGTAATCTTTCGATTCTTAACTACATCGCATTTTAGTAGAATATGAATACCTATACAACAAAAAACTTTTGAGACCCATGAAACAGAAAAACATTTATGTATAAGAACGCTATCAAAAGAAGTCCCGAACATATGGTATAATATAATACAATATAACTATAAGGCTAAGCTAAATAAATAAAGATGGGTTTACAGGCAGGCCTGCACTGGTTGAATCCGCGGCCGTCGGGTCGAACCCTATCGTCACTGAAAATGGGTACTTTTGTTTTGTGAGACGTCGGAGATGGTGAGTACGTCGTCGGAGTCGATGTAGCTTTTCCGGCCATTTCCCACGACGGCGTTCCTCAGTTGGTGAAAGTGGCGTATGACGCTATGAGTTTGGCGCCGCCGAGTGAACCCCGCTTAAATAGTTCAATGATTCAATCTAGTTTTTCATTTTGCTATTCATTTTGTTTGTTTCATGTACGCAGCTAATGGGCAAAGAACTCTGTACCCAAAGTTTGCGGTCCTCTACTTTCATTTCTAATGTAATTGTAATGTTTTGTGTTTTTAACACTGTAAATTTGGAACGGATTTCGATGACGTGACATTCTATGTGACCAATCATTTTGATTGGACTTAATTTTTTTCACATTAGTACTGAGCTTTTGGGGTCCATTTTACTGATGTAATGAGTATTTTGATGTATTGGATTTACTGATGTACTGAGTTGTAGGGGTCTATTGTACCCCTAAAATATATTGTTGATGTAAAAAAATAAAGTCCAGTTAGAACTGTTGGCCATATAGGATGTCACGTTATAAAAAATCGTCCAAAAATTGACGGTGTTAGCCAAAAGCCCAACATTGGAAGAAATACAAAACATTAGGGATACAATTTACAACGAAAAAACGTTAAAGACGAAAGTGACAGGACCCTAAACGTTAGGGCAAAAAAAATACTTTTGCCACAAGTAATTTTGTTCGAGGCTCGTAATAGTTTTACCAGCAAAAATTTTTATATACACATCACTCCAACCACGAATGATGGTATTTTGCTATTCATTTTGTCTCAACCTTATAAATTTATGTGTGGTGAATTAGAAAACTAAATCTATCATTAATATTTATTAATTCTAAAAATAAATAATTAAATTTTATTAAT
This sequence comes from Senna tora, assembly GCA_014851425.1. NCBI lineage: Eukaryota > Viridiplantae > Streptophyta > Magnoliopsida > Fabales > Fabaceae > Senna > Senna tora. The sequence continues at coordinate 7,250,750 of CM026266.1, read as the reverse complement.
TAATATTTAAATGAAGTGGTACAACATTTTTTGTGAAATAAATTTGTATCACTATTTTTAAATTTTCTTACAAAGGAAATCCAAATCCGAAGTGTTGGACTTGGCCCTTGGGAGTGAAAATGGAGAGAGTATAGCCGTAGCCGAAGAGGATTGATATTCTTTTTATTTTTTTTGGATCAAGAAGAGAATAGATATTCAATTCAAATACATCTAAAAAAAATAACACTGCGATCCAACAAAAAGTATCACTTCAAATCAATAATAATTGATAATTAAATTTTGATCTTTAGATTCAGAATACTTGTGAAAATTATTTGAAGCAAAATTAAAATGGATCAAATTGAAATAGCGTATACATAAAGGATTAACTTTAGTCTCTTTTTTTTTTGCGAATATTTTTTTATTGGAGGCACTAAATATAAGTACCTCTTTCAGCGATAATTCAAACTCGAATTCATCACATTATGAGACACTAGTCAATTCTACTAAACTCAACATCCATATAACTTTTTTTTTAGGCCTGGATGTCCATTGATAACATGAGACTTTTAAGAGTGAAGAATCAAATTTAAAATGTTCCATTCATAAATATTAGGACAAAAGTATATTTCATGTTGTGAAATTTTACATTATTGCAGTCAATTTTGTGTAAAAAAATTCAAATCTCGATCCAACCTATATCACCGTCCAAATTATAATGATGTAACGTACACATATGAAAGGCCGAAAAAAAAAGGCTACACATGTAATATTAATAAGTTATCATCACTCATAATTTCTAGGACACACAACAAAAAAATCAATTCTTAATACGATAAATTAACATTAATATTAAATGTGTAATATCGTGTCATCTTACCATTAATAATTTGAACAATACTAAATGTTGGAAGGAAATTTATTGTAATGCTAAACTTTTAAGGCAAAATTAACTCTAAAAAAAGTTTCATCACGAAATTGAAAATTCAAATAGTTTAGAGACATACTGCTAAGAAAAAGTTGAGACATAAAAGATACTTTTGAATTAATATTATTTTTTTATAAAATATCCATTAAGAAAAATCAAACTTGCAGGTTATTAAAGTTTATTTGATAGTATTGGCAAAAAAAAAGTTTATTTGAGTTGGATCTCTCCGCGGATCCAGATATCTTAAAGTGCATATCTGGTACATAAATTGCGTAACCTGAGTCATTAGATGAGACTGTTACAGTACGGGCACGAAGTCTGATACATATACTTCATACACTAGATCCAAATTTATCTGTCCACATGCATACAAACTAGCCTCTAATTTACAACCACAAGACTGATAAGCAAAATTTGAGATTACGACTGCAAACAAGTTATACAAAAACTGAGCAATAATTTCAATTTTCAACTAAAAGGTAAACCATACATGGATCAACACTGTAAATTAAGAAGTGAAACATTGTTCAGTTCTTCAATTCTAGACACAAACAACAACAATCAAAGCATTTTCCCGTCGGCTAGATCAAGTAATCCCAATGTGTTCTATCTAATTCCGTGATACAAACAAAAGGAAAAATCTGCAATCAAAAGGTATGACAAAAATTGCAGGAAGCTCTAGAGAGGAGGGGGCCCTGATTCAAAGAGGGGAGGACAACAGCTTCTAAACAGACCACAGCAGCACAGAAACCATAGGCTGCAACATGTAAAGCCAAAGGAAATGACCAGAAACAAAAAGACACAAAACTAGGTCAATTTCCTATGTATAGTTGCTGAACATAACACAAAACAAGGATAATTAGTATCATACCATGAATCCAAGAATCCTCTGTCGTGGGGAGCCGGACAGAGCAGTGGTGCCGAAGGAGGAGGAGGAGGAGGTTGATCCATGACCTACCCTAAAAGTGTTCCTTCTACCACTCAACAGTCAAACAGAGAAAGCACATGGGTTTCTTTCTACGGTTGTGTAGATTAACTTTAAGTCACAACTCTCATCTACCATTCAAAGGCAGATTCAAAATCACAATCTCCAACCCAACTAACATATAACTAAAAAAGCTATGTTGAGTAAATGCCACAAGCAATGTCATAGGCCTATCTATATATTATAAACACATGAAACTATGAATTTAAGATCCTTATATACACAGGAATTGTAGGATACGTGTATCTATGACCAAAACCTATAATGTATGCTTCTTCTTTTTTTTCTGTACAATACAAGAACTCAACGTTGAATTGAAGAACTGGGTGAAAAAAATTAAGATGAGCATATTCTCAAAACAGATTGCTTCCTCTTTGATACTGAAATTCCATTGAGCCACTAGTATTAGACATAGAGCTGCACCATCACTATATAAATTCCTCAGACTTATACCTAATTTCTGCTTCTCTGCTCATGCCGGTGCAAGTTGTCAGGATAAACTGACGTTTGTCATGCAAAATGATTCAAACCGAGGCTCAGTTAGGTCTACCATTTCGTCTTCTGATCCTTGCCAGCTCTCAGCTTTTGAGGTCACAAGGATCAAACTCTCCATATTCTCAGCTGAAACTGTATCTGCTCTAGTTTTAGATGGAGCTTGCCTTCGCTTCTCTGCATTCTTTGGTTCCTAGAGAATATACAAGTCCAGAAACAGGAATAATAAGGCTAGGATTTGGTTTATTTTTCATGCTATGGGAGGATGATTTCTAATAATTGTTGATGTAAGTATGTAACAATCAGACAAGTGCACTACACATAGCAATTTGCAAATTAAAAGTTTGAAAAATAAGAAACTTGATTAAACTTAGATCTGCAGTTAAGGATTGAGGGAATCATAGTGAAGGTTTTCACCTGGAGAAAGATCATAGGAACATTTCTTGTTCTTCTAGATTTGTCTGGTGATATAGTTGAAAGAATCTGAACAACTTCACTCATGGTTGGCCGAGTATCAGGATCCAACAACAAGCACTCCTTTGCTAAGTATGCCATTATCTGCACCTCTTCTTCTGGAAACTTTCCTTTCAATTGTGGGTCAACTAACTCATTTATTACTCGCTGACTATCTTGTAAGCGAGGAGCAGCCTAAAACAAAAGAAATTTGTGTATTCAGTGCCAATATTCCATAAAATTTATATTCTAGCTGACTACGTCAAACATATGGAGCAAGTTCATTCTGAAGCTGGTAATTATCAATATACTTCATTCAAATTCAGGATGGGAAGCAGTCAAGCAGAAGATGAGATACATTGGAAGTCGGATCTATTAGCAATTTATAAAGTTAAGATCTCTTCAAGAAAAATTAGGATATATGAGCACCAAGTTGAGCACATTGAAGATCTTCACGTTAACAAAGGTTAATTAATTGTTAATTTTATAAAGGTGATTTACTATACCCATATGACAAGGCTTTCCTCTTTGCCTGCAGATTTATAGATAGGTTGCCGACCACTAATAATCTCGAGGAGAACCACTCCAAAACTGAAGACATCTGACTTAAGAGAGGCTCTTCCAACAATTGCATACTCTGGTGCAAAATAGCCAAATGTACCCTGCATTCTTGCTGGGGAATTTGAGCCGCTTGGGAGGTCATCAGCTCTCAAGTTTTTAGCCATGCCAAGATCAGTTATCTGAAAGTCAAAATTTAAAAGATGATTAAATTATGCCTTATGATTTAAGATGTAAAGGATAAACACCAACTATGATAAATACTCCTACAGATTCCAAAAGTACTTAATGTTGGAAAAAGTAGTAGGAATTCAGAATAAAAACCAGTATTAACTACCATCTACAACACTCAAGACTCATACTTTTGCTTGATAATTCTCATCCAGAAGAATGTTTGTCGATTTAACATCTCTATGCAGAATTCTTGGAGCAGCTGCTTCATGTAGATATTCCAAGCCCCTTGCAGCTCCTATTGCGATTGTAACACGAGTAGGCCAATCCATATTTTTTCCAGAAACTAGATCTAAACGATCCCTCAAATTACCATTAATCATGTACTCGAATACTAGCAGCTTCTCAGCATGTTTCCCTTTTATTTCTGAGCAGTATCCAATCAGAGGCACCAGATGACAATGATGAAGTCTAGAAAGTAGTTCAATCTGCATAATAAAGACATTGTTAATTCCAATGAATGCTGTAGCGTAGACTGTAGACAAAGAAAATGTTCATCATGTAGAATCATGGACCATCGTAACAACGTATGATGCACCAAAGAATACTGTCATTGCAAGACTTGGTACAACCTCTGTTAAAAATATGGATTCTGCTTCAGGCCCTCCTTGAGTTTTTAGTCGTTTAACTGCCACATTAATACCATTCTTTAGCTGACCACGATATACATAACTACTTCCACCTAATCCAATAAGGTTTGAAGTAGAAAAGTTTTCAGTGGCATATTCCAGTTCTGCGAATGAAAATTGAAAAACATTTCCACGAAAAGTTTCTCTTTTGCTTCCAAACAAGAAAGTGGCCTTTGGAAAGCATCCTACATATAAACAAGGGGCAAAAAAACAGTGATTAAGAACCAAATGAGAACGGCAAAATAAGAGAGTAAGTTTGGATTTTGCATATACACTCAGATAGGTTGAATTAAAAAACATTTAATTAGATTAGCATCAAGGACAACTGTCAACATAAAACCACTTACCTGTGATATTATTAACGGGATAATATATAACAGCTTTTGTTTCTGGCACTGAAGAGGTCCTTTGACTAATCAAGTCGGTGGTACTATTGAAACTTGTTTCCTTATCTGGTGAGAATATGGGTGGTTGAATAGGACATCTGTCCCTTCGCCATACATAGCATATGATCGAGGCAAGAAACGCAACAGTTGTACATATAATGCATATTAATAGAATAATTATAACAATCTTGCTGGAAATGTGGTTTTTTGAACCTTGCGAGGTGGTGCGGGCTCCTGCATAGCATTCCAAAAGTAAAAAAATTTAGTTTCTATGTACAATTTATTGACAAGTCAGTGACCTTTATATAAAAATGGACGAGGGTATATGACCATCCCTATGATACAAATACATCAAGAAAAAATGAAAGTGAAAAATAGCTGTCACAGTCAGAACAAGCAAACTGTTATGAAATGTCATGTCAACAATTTCCATAAGAGTTTTACCCACAAAGAAAATCTAAGTATATATAATATGCATTTTGATTGTGAGCATAATAATAAATGGTCTAAAATTAGTCCGTCTAAATCAGATTTAGGAAGCAATCATCAGTGAAAATTTTGACATGGGGAAAAAGAGATTGATACCCCAGGTGCAGTTGCAGGCGGAAAAGCAATTAGGACTATGATTATCTGCTCCCACATTAGGAAACCCATTGGGATCACACAAGCATGTCCACATGGATGCGTTCTCTTCAGCATCTACATTGAAAGCAAAGTAGTTACTGCCAAAATTCAGGCTGTAATCATAATCTCCTACTCATCCTATTTCACTTTAAATGGAAAATACATATTGCATACTGTGAGCATATTGTTGAATAACCACAATCATATTAGAAAGCCTATGTTTAAACTTCAATTCTGCAATATCACATATGGAGGATAAAAAATGACCCCATATAACGTCCTACTTATTCAATTACTTTTCGCCACTCTGCATTATATTCTACCTTTAAAGAAAATCATTTGGAATTGATAAAATCACCAGCATACCTGAATGGCAATCACATGATGTAGAACAATTAGCAAGGTACGAGCTCTGGTTCCCTTGAAAAGAACATGTACATGTCCATTTGTTTAGGCTCGAAGTACCAGAAGGTCCATCTGCCAGGAAACAATGCCACCCCAGAAAAACAAGATGACTCATTTGGATTTTTTTTCTGATAAGCAACACGTGAAATAGAACTCCTCTAAATGCGTTAGATTATTAAAAGAAAATCGAATTGAATCTAAATATTAATAGTTTCTGGAGTTAAGTGCCCACAGGACACCCAGTATATCAAAACCAGCTGTCCTCATTTTATGGTTTAACCTGGAAACACGCTATAAAATTGTGAATTCGTGATACTAACCACAAAATGAGAGCTGAATCCAGAGCAAGCTAATAACAAAAGCAAGAACAACTTTGAGTAGCAGCTTCATCTTTTTCAACCCATACACTATAAGGAAAGAAAGTGAAACCGTTTAGTTATATATGAATACTAGAATAAGAGTGTATCTTATGGTAGGGAACAAGGAACATAATGCAGTTGATTTTATCTCAACTTGAGAGAGGGAGAGAGAGAGAGCTTTATTTTATCTATTAATGGCTAAGACCTATTGGAATTTGGAAGTATGAATATAAAGAAGTTACATCAGAGTCAACCTCAAGAATACACGTATTAGTATTTAGTATTACCAATTTATCACAATTGAACCACTGTTCAGATAGTTAAGATTTGTAAAAAGTGTATATTCCTATAAGCCCTGAAACATGACACTGAAGAACGAATAGAACTTTATTTAAAATGAAGGTGACATCAATTGGCGAACCTTTAAAAAGATGGTAAAAAAAGCAAAAAGATAACCTAATTCAAAAAAAAGAAAAGCACACCAGCAGCAATACAAAAGAAGAGCCAAAAGTACCCCAGGTTTCAATTTAACTTATTCTATGCTGCACCCAAAAGAAAAAAAGAACAAAGAAACCATTTCAAACTTAACTGGGGAAGAAACTCCTTTTTCAAACCCAAATTTTATGGAAAGTATAAATAAGGTAAATAGGTAGGAAAGAAGAAACTCATGGTCGGCCAACAAACACCAGAATCAAAGTTACCCAAGTACTGAAACAAGGATTAGGTGATATGAAAAGGGAATATAAGGACTAATTAGCACTTTCACTGTGAGAGGAATAAAATTAGCCAGGAGATACTGATTACAAAATTTTACAGAAACCTATTAATGTAAAGACAAAGCAGAATCAGGAGCTTACACGCATTTCATTTGGAAGTGCAAGACAAAGCAGAATCTTGAAGTTCGTTAGCAAGAAGGGATGGCGCAAATAAGAGAGCATGAAACATCAAAGTCAATCAAACCAGAATGGCTAATAAACTTCCCTGAGAAAGCATAGACTAATATTGCAAGCAGGGCCTATCTGTTTCTGTTCTTGTCCTCCTCAATTTATACTCTATTTTGCAATCAACTAGCTCACTGATAAAAGCAAGAAAAGGTAAATAAGAAAACAGAGAGAACCAATCCACAAATTATAAATATGGAGGATAATTGTGAACCAATGCTAACAGACAAATGGCTACAGAATAAGGATAATGAGGATAAAGACCCATGAGTCTACAAAATCACACGCGAGAGGAATTTTAAAGAACCCAGGTAATTAATTAACACCACTCTGATAGTAACATTTTTGCTAACTGAAAGAGACCTCTCAACCTTTATCACATTTACAAACACATCGTTGCTATAAACTCCAAAACCAGCTGGTTTGTCACTGGTTCCCAATTTGTACAATACAATATTGTATCATAACAAAAAACAAAAATCTATATATATGGGAGTATGTTATAGTTGATGGGTAGAAGCCAGAAGGTAAGAGTTCTGTCATTTACAAAAGAACACAACGAGGAAACACAAAAAAAAAAAAAAACAAATGCTTCTTCTGCTTATAACGACCATATTCTATAACTTGCCTTTAAAGACATACCTACGGTTCAGAGTCCGTAAGGTGACCCGTAAACAATAATTTTTAATGTAAAAGTTCTAAAATGGGTCCGACCACCTACCCGATTGTCTACAGTGGGGTCCACCGTTAAATCGAGGGCCCCATTCATGATTAAGAGAGCAATATAGATCGTACACTACTGACTAATCAAACAATTTTGAGTAAACTGTTATTTTGGTGGTTGAAAGATTTATTTATTGACACTTTGGTCCCTAAAAGAGGGACTAACTTAGTAACTTGTATTGTATTTGAATCTTTCAAAGACTAAAAGGATCTCAATTTGTATAATCACAATCTTACATGACTAAAGTATTAGCGAGTGAAATATCCAATTAAAGAAATGATTAGACTTTAGAGTAAGTAGAAGACGAAAAACTAATAGTACTGACCTCATCAAATGTTGAAAACTGGAGATTATATATATATATATATGAATATCTCTGATGATCGATCAGCATGCGTGAGACACCGACAAGTCCAGAATCTGCAGAATTCCAGGCATTTCTAAGACGGAACTTGAGATCTGCTGCTATTATATTGAAGAACTATATTAGAACTTGAAAATGCACAAAAATTCAGTGATCTATGACTAGAAAGGTTCAGTATAAAAGAGAAAGAGAGAGAAGGGGGTAAAACGAAAACGGCACGCAGTTAAAGAGCTTTAATTCAAATTTGGAAGCGCACACAGAGAGAGAGAGAGAGAGAATGAAGATGTGAGGTGGCGTCCCATGCTTAGTTCGATAAACACGTGGTTCGTCTTCCGCTCGAGCAAAAGCTGTATCAAAAAATTAATAACAAATTTTCGTTCAAGCTAAGAAGGGCACCATCTATAGATAGAGTGTGTACAGACTGTTAGAGTAGAGACCCCACCCCACAAACCCTACTGACGTCACTCTGTCATTCTGGAGACGAAGGCGACTGATCAGTCTCATGAGGAACATCTTGTTCGAGCATGACAGGATCGTCTCAGGAGAGGTAACGTCACTTGAAAATTCAGTCCACAAATTACGGGAGTCTCTGAAGATTCAGCGTATTGTCGTTTGAAATGAGTAATACAATAGAGTTATCAAGAGTTTAAATTTATTATTTGTTATTGGATTTGTCCTAAAGATATGTATCAAAATATTTTTTTTTTTAAATTATAAGATGACACAGATCTGAAAATAGATCCAATAATTTGTACTTGGTGAACCTGAGCTCTCGATAATTTCAAATACTCACCCTATTGTAATTGTATGTGTGAAGATGTGAAAATTTAATAAAGTACATAAATTATACCGTCTAAATCATTAGACAAGACTATTACAATATGAATGCGAATCTTAATTTTTGTTTAACAATTTAAATTATATACTTCGTACACTTATACTTCACTTTATTTAAATACTTGGTTCTTGTTTGTTTGTTCAACGTTCTAATTTCAACATGCATGAGAAATAACTAGATATATGTGAAACTAGCCCAACACTAGTGAATAATTCTTGCCCAAGGAATAAAGCAAAAGTTCTTTGGTCTCTAAATTAGCTTGTTTTTAAATTTTGTTTTTTATCCGTCATTGAATTTTTAATTTATAAATAATTTTCTTTTTAATTTCAATTATTTTTGTCAATTTAAATATTTAACCAAACATTTTTTATTTATAATGCCACAATTATAATTATAACTAAATTGACAAAAGAACGTTATTAAAAATGACGAGAATAATCACATTTGCATAAATAGAATTTGTTCGAATGACAAAATTGCTTTTAAATTAAAATTTTAGGGGCAAATTGATATAAAAGTTTAGAAGTTAAAATTGACCAAAATTACAGAGCAAGAAAAGAGTTTTGGCAACAATAAATAAACCAGACATTTTTTTTTTTAGGGATAAATAAACCAGACATTGGACATAGGAGAAAACAGACATGCCAAAATAAACCTACTAGAAACTGAATACATATAGGAAGGAAGAGAAAGAAACTAGAAAAAGAGAGCAAATTATGAAAGAATCAGGAGAATATATATATATATATTATATCATGTATTTAAGTGAAGAAATTCCCCAGAATATCTCCACACAGTTGCCATACTATACCCCCTCCTTCAAAAGACGCACATTAAGGAAACAAAAAAGAAATATATAGTATGCACATCACTCCAGTCCAATCACACTTCTGTAGTATCCGGACTATGCCCTTTTTCACACCCTCTTCAAAGCCCCATTATCCCCATCATCATGAACCTCTATTACTTTACATATTTATACTGCCAAAATTTGAAAACTTTACCCACCTAAACCTCCTTTCTTTCCATGCACCATCACTAGGAAAGCCAATAAATCAAAAAGCAAAATGAGTAACTTGAAGAATTTTCCTTGAGTAGTTGTCATTATCATCATACGAACAGCCAGCATAAAACTTTGTCGAATCTTTATGAACATGGATCATTGTTGTAGTTGTCATTATCATCATTGTCCTCGTTGCCTGTGGGGAAAAGATTTAGCAGCCTGGAGGGTACGTCGAGGTTGTGAGGTCCCAAGAAGCATTGTTTGGGAACGAGTCACCATGTCTACCATAGAAGGTGTTTGGTATGCTTGAACAAGACTGGTGCTATCAGTGGAATCGCCTCTTGCTGTTGCTCTCTGCCATGAATGTGAGCTTAAGCCAGACAGAACATAAGCCCTTCCAGATTGCTCATACACACGTTGGTTCGCCATTCTTTCCTGCATCTCCTTAAGCTCAGCAGAAAGAGCAATGCAAAGGCGATCTCCAGCTTGAGCAGACACAGTTTCAGACAATGCTTTGTGACACTTATCAAGGATAGAAACTGCAGCAACCAAATCACCACGCTCAGCTGCAATTCTAGCTTCAGAGATTGCCTCTGCTGCACGTAGCCTATTACGCTGCCTGTCTACTTCTATTGACACTACTACTTCTCTGGCTGCTATTACCAAGGGTCTCTGGATCTTTACTTCATTGATTTCTTCCAAAGACACCATTTCTTTTGTGATTGGGTCTCTGTAAAGACCTCTCACCATTACTAGTGACATCTCATCATCACAGGACCTATCACTTGGAACATTGAGGGTCACCAAAAAGTCTCTTTCTTCTTCAGCATACAAATCTCCCACTTGGATAGAAGCCATTCTTGCATTGGCCATCATGCTGGTTCTGTAACTTCCTGCTTTTACTGAACTTAGTTGGAGGTGGGGATGAACACACACTATTTCTACCTGTAATTCCTGTACCACCACACTCAAGAGTCCTCCAATGCATTGAGCAAATGCATCCTGGATGACATCTTCAGCTTCAATGAAAGAAAATGTACCCCCTGATACCTCAGAGATTGAGTGCATGGAAGTAGCATCATGATCAACACCAAAGCCAAAGGCGTGCACTGGTATCTGCAAGCCCATTCCACTATTGCGATGAATGGAATTTGGGACAAGTGATTGGTAATCTGTTCCAACATGGGGCCTGTTGCTACCATTGTTGACATATGTATCCTGCCCATCAGAGAGTAATATGATACTACAAACTGGGTTTTTCCATTGGCGCTCATCAAACACCTTGGCTCCTTTCTTTAAGCCTTCAGCGATGTTTGTCCCGCCATTTGACACCAGCGAATTAACCGCCTGTAATGCCTCCTGCCGTCCGGTATCTGTCATCCGCCGGAGAGGAAATATGCGGCGAGCTGTTGAGGAGAAGGCAATGACAGAGAGTCGATCCGATGGACCCAGATGCTGTATCACAAAACCCATGGCTCGTTTCAGCAATGCAAGCTTAGTGCCTGCCATGCTCCCGCTTACATCAAGAACAGTGACAAGGTCGATTGGAGCACGAGAATTTTGAGCTGAAGAAGTATTGTTTCTGTCATTGTTTTTTCTCCCTGATTGAGGAGCTTTGAGATGGATTAATACAGAGAAATTTTCATGAGAGGTTAATTTTGGAACAGCTGAAACTTCAGGATAAGTTCTGATTTCCATTGCATCTATAGAACTGTGATCACCCAAAGCATCTTTATTGTGGGTAACTGAAGTTTGCTGGTCCAAAGCATCGTCGTCATTGAAGATAGCAGGTTCAGGAACATGATAAAGTGATGAAGTCAGACGACCTGTATCCGTTGGAGGGGAAGGAAGCCGCCTGAAGACAGTGGTCCAGTCACTCTCCCGTGCGAAAGTTGGCTGGTTGATTCGAGACATTCCCTGGGAAACACTAGAAGCAGAAGCAGGACTCTTAAAAGGCACTTCTTTCCATTTTGCTCTGCAGACAGGGCAAATATGGTTCCCATGTTTTACATTAGATGTGATACAATGGAAATGGAAAGAGTGAGAACATTCTGCAGTAAAAATGGCGTGCCCCTGCCCTGGTTTCACTGTGGTCAGGCATATTGCACATGTCCCCTATAGATAATATGGATAGAAATGTCAGGAAAGGAGACCATAGATTAGCATAATGATACAAATCAAGAGTGAGAAGTTCACATTCTTTATAATTATATGAAGTTTGCTCAAACACATCATTAACTCGTTACTCGCATGCACATTAATGTACAAGACGTAATTTATTTTTATTCATTAACCCGCATACAACTTAATCTGCAAAATAGTAAATTTAGCACTTGAGAATGTGAAATAGAAGGACTCTACACAGTTTATTCCCTAATGTTGTCCAATGTTTTACCGGAGAATGTGAAACTCTAACCTTTGACCTTATGTGATGAATGTGCTTCTTTAAGCTTAAACTTAAATACCAAATTAACCACCAACAGACTAAAAGCAATAACGATAAGTTTGTGATTAGAAATTCAGACCAGTTTACAATATGAGGTGCTTGCACTAATCTAGTTATTTATCACTACTTTAACTCAGGCCTGGTCAACATTACCTTTTGCTAAAGCTTAAAATCAGAGTATGTATATGTATGTATGGAATGAAGCTTTTTATTTTTAACAAAAATAATAGTTAAACCAACATTCAGTTATGGAAAAAGTTACCAAATCCAAAATGCCTAAAAAATTAAAATAAAAGAAAGAAACAAAACTTAGTTCTTTAAATGCGCGAATCTGAGCAGTGCTTCAAGAAAGTATTCATAGATAAATGAAAAAAAAAATGCAAAGTCCTAAGCCCACTACTCCATTAGTGTCTAACACTGTCCCCTTCTGTCGTGAAGCAGGTCCACTAATAAGACCAGCGCATAAAAAGATGAAATAGAATGAATGCACTATTTAGTATTTAGATGCTTGATGACCAAAAATCGAGGATTCCCAGGCAAATCTACACACTTAATAAAAGGCAAAAGGTCAACGTTAGGTGGTCAAACTCAAACAAAGGCACTCTCACTAAACAACAATCAACAAAACGAAAGACAAATTGTTGCAACTCTAACATTGAAGCTTTCGAGACATTAAAAAATAATGTCATCAAAAGAAGGGGAGATCAAAGATGATTCATTGCTCTAGGATCAATTTCTTTTCTTTTCTTTTCTTTTATATTTTTTATTGCAGGATAACTTCAACTTTATCTTTGTTTGATTTGAAGCTGGGGATTTCACAAATCACAATCAACGGTTGAGGGGTCTTTGTGGGGCTAAAGCATGGAAACTATACAACTATAGATGGAAACAATACAGTAATGGGATAAAGCCTAAAGGAGAAGAACAGTCTGAAATGTAAATTTTATTATTATTATTTTTTCTAATAAGCCAACCATACTGGTCCTTCATAACACTAATTAGTAACTACTCTACTTTGAGCTTGATTCGAGGATGAGAATAAAATGTTATTCCGTAGAAATTAGTCATCAAATTCACTGAATACACAGACCAAAAAAAGAGCACTATTACTCCACTTTTAGAGGACGTGGTTGAGTTGAAAACAACGCAACGAAGAATAATCATCGTTTCCACAATAGTCAGAGACGTCACATTCTGATAAGGCCACTACGATACCCTAATCGAGAAGCCAAAGCAAAAAGTGGCAAAAATTAAACCGATCAGACCGAACCTGATATTGATGTTTACTTAATCATGTTCATTAATACTAATTAAGTGCGTTAATTAAAAGCTAACGAGGTCTTAACTCTTAATCTTACTAATTAGTAAGTAATTTCTTAGTACCAATAAAAGAAAAATAACAAATTTCAGTGAATGAACGAACGAACGAACCAGAATCTTCCATGGAGATTCAGTGGAAGACGAATCGAAAAGGCATTTAACAAAGGACAAACGCCGAATTTGTTTTTCCCCAATACCAAAAGCGTGATCGGAAATGCTAACCTTGGGGGATTTGTTTCCATTTCTGGGAAGTCGGAGGCCGGAGGACGACGGCGTCGGGGTCATCGGGCGGTAACCGGAGCTCTCATCGGCGGCGGAAACACAAGAGTGTGAATAAGCATCGGAGAATCTAGCGGCGTCGGCGGAGTTGAGAGAAGGCGAGGGATCATCTAGAGCTCTAGGAGGAACATAAACACACATATTGAATCCAAGAGCGAGCTTCACTTTCCTCCATTTGCTTCCCATAGTATTATTATTGCAAGAGGCTTTCACAATTAGAAGAAACACAGATGTAAAAGTGCCATACAGAATATGAAATGAAGGGAAGAAGAAGAAGAAGATTCTGGAAGCTTAAATGGGAGAGAAAAACCGTTACACAGTAAATGGAAAGGGTGATTGAAAGAAGTAATGAGAGTAAATGGAAAATGAGAATGGAAGGTGGAAAGTATGAGGGCAAAATGGTAATGTTAATGGCAATGAATGTAGATAATTGATGATGATGATGATGAGAGAAGAGTGGTGAGAGAAAAGAGAAGAAGAAGCAATTTTGGTGAGATTCAATGAAGAAGAACAAGAAGAAGAAGATTGTTATTTGTTTGTTCCAAATTGATTCATTGAATAAGCAAAAATTGAAAGTTTCTCCCTTTTTAATATTCCCACCAACTTGGAGGTCCAAACTACCCTTGCCATTATGTTTTATTATCTATAACACCCATCTCATCCTTTTCTAATCTCTGTATACTTTTCTGTAATTTTCATTTCCAGTCACATATGCTTGCAAAAAAAAAAAAAAGAGTAAACTATTTTTGAAAGATATTAAATTTAGTCTCCGAAAATAATTTGTTTCGGTTCAATTCTTGAAAGATATAATTTATCTTAATTTAGTCCCTCAGAAATTTTTTATCAATTATCAGAGATTCTTCGCAGTACCCACGTGAGATTGGTCCAAGTGATAAGTGTTTTGGTACTGTTTAAGCAAGGTCTTAAAGTTCGAGATCTTGTGAATGCAGCTATCCCCGTCAGGAGATTCTCCCACCATAGCCAATGCACAACACATTCAAGTTTGAATTAGTCGAATGCTTCGGAGTCGGCGGACAAAAAAAAAAGAGATTCTCCACACTAAAATTTGATATTCTTATTTTTTTAGGGATTAAATTGAAATAAATTTTATTTTTCAGGGACTAAATTAATAATTTACTCAAATAAATTTTATTTTTCAGGGATTAAATTGAGACAAATTTTATTCTTTTGGGACCAAAATGATAATTTACTCAAAAAAATATTATTTATTTATGAAAATGTTTGTCTTCTATATTAATCAATTTTATTTAAATGATTTCCCCTCCATGATGTGAAATATTGTTAATTACCTAGATATATTAAGTTCCATCTCATTAGCCAACTAAATCATTGACCTTTTTAAGATAATGAAGTTGTAGAAGATTGTTAGAAACTTAGAATAATATTAGTCATTTGCTGACACATTTATTTTATTAATTCAATTCCATAACAAATATATTCTATTGTTTTTCAATGCTGTTATGTGTTATCCATGCAATGTAAGTTTGAATTGCCCCAAAGAAAATGAAAGCCACTTTTTTTAAGAAAATAAAATAAATACTTGTTCAATTATAATTTTTTTTTGTTTGATAAAATAGTTGTTCAATTATAATGTATGGGTAAACATGTTATTACAAAATTAGAGAAAAACTCTTTACATTTTTACATATTTATATGTATTTTTTAAAAATAAAAAGAAAAAAAAAAGTATATTTTGGACATCTCTAAAAGGAGAAGAATATAATTTACCTAACAAAAAATTATATGCTTTTTTTTTCTCTTTTCTAAGGGAAAAAATAACAACGATTGAAAGACATATTTTGTTTGAATTTTGTTGTGAGTAGTCAATAAATCACTATCTTGAGGTGTCAATTTTTCATCTTTGGATTTTTTTAAGAAAATTGTGTGTATAATATTTAAAAAAAATACTTTAAATGAGTCATAATAAAAACTCAATAAAACTTATCCTTTTAAAAGTCAAATTATTTATTTTAAAACAGTTAAATTATATAATTGCCTTAATATATATGGTTTGATTCCATATGATCCTTTGAAATATTATCTGTAAGTACTTTGTAAGTGTGAGACTTATCATAATCCTATATTAGAGAGTATCATTCCTCGCATAAAATTTTTGCCAGAAAATAAATAAAAAATATAAGTATAAATTTTAATTCAAGATAAAAAATTAAGAATACTTTATGTAATAATTTTATTTTTTAAGTTGACATAATTTTTCACATAATTTCATTGTAAAAGGAGAGAGTGGGAATTAATAGAAGCCCACAGAATCCCCTCTAAACCAAAGTGAATGAGTGGGTTGTTTGTGCATCATATCACATTCACACACACACACACACAGAAAGTCAGAAATTAAATTTGGACTTCACAAATACGACCCATACACTATCTTTCCCATAAAGGAATGAATGAGGCCACTTTTAATTATGTCAACCATCCATCCACCACCAACATTTACTTTTATATAAATATATAAATAATGGGGGATAGTTTGGTCATGCTCAAACAAAATTCTGAGTGCAAGATTTTGTGAAGTTATTTCTCTTGTTGGGTTCACCACAGTCAAGTGTGCAATAAGATAAATCGAGTTTGAATTAATTAAAAAAATCTTTGAAAACCGAACAAATAATAAAATAAATAAATTTTTTAATCAAAAACTCGTTCATTACTGTATAATAATCTTTATTTTTCGTTAATACAAAACTTTTTACTATATTATGACTTTGATCATGTAACATGAAAATGGGACTCGCACATAACAACATCTGAAATCTTTGGTGGGTATTTCTCTTCAGGGAGATTTTTTGGCATTTAATGGCTAGTTGAGTAGCTGCAACTGGGTAAAATTATTTGCGGTTTAGGCCTGTGCAGTAATCCTTTGGGTTGTGCCTCTGTTGGCCTTCTCAACAAGTCACTGACGCTCTGCCCGATAGTACTTAGGAGTACCTTCTCTTACTACCAAATTTGTTTAAAAAAAATATCCTTTTAATTATTATTTTCTGAATTCAATCGTTTGAATGATGAGAATTAAACGTTATTTGTTAAGAAGATTGTCCTGTAACACTAAAAGGTTCGATAATATTTTAAAAATTTATTTTTCAAAACTATTTTATTGAATACTTAGTGAGAGAAAAAACAAAGAATAATGAGACCGACACGAACCAAACTAACCACTACCCGTCCTTTTCTTTGTCTATTGTGCGTGCTTGCTTATGTGCACTGCCTTCTTCTTATTTCTTTATTCACCTATTTGAACACTGCTTTGTCTTTTCTTAATTTTTCTCCCCCATAAACTTTCAATATATATATATATATATATATATATATATATTCTTAAATAAAACTGATTTTATTACTAGTTTATTTTTCCTTATTTTTCAAGGTTTACTTCCACTGATACAAACGCGACCCCATATATCACACATTTAATTATAGTAAAAAAAAATTTTAACGATAATAATTGTATTTATAAAATTTTAAATTCAAATTTTGCTTGCTAATTACCACTTTGAACAATCCTCGGGTTGGTATTTTATTACTAATTTATTAGAATGATATGTACTGTATTTTTTTAAAATAAAGGAAGTTTTTTTTTACAGAATTAAATTAGAGAGAGAGAAATAAAATTTTAGATAATAGTAAATTTCCTTAACAAAAATGTGCAATGATGGATGGATGTTGGGAGGTTAAAGAAGCATTTTGCTCTAATAATTAAATTTTAAATTCATCATTTGAAAGTTCACAATCACATGCTAGATAGAGAGGTTATATATATATATATATATATATATATATATATATATATATATATATATATATATAGGTGGAAGAAGAATCCAAATTGTGTATTAATTATAAAGTGGAGCTTTCTGTAATTAGAAGGAAGCGTCTTGGACTAAAACTACATATTCTAGCTAGATAGAGAGGTTCAAGTTCAACTAATTAAATGCATATATAATAACTCATCCCTTCCTTCCACACACAGTAAGTACCCAATATTGCCAAAAACATATATATATATATATATATACTAGAGGCTTCGCATGCACCTACGTGCATATATGTAATTTATTCTTAAATTTTTTAAAAATATAATATAAAATAATTATTATATTTTAAAATCATTAAAAATTAAATATTTGACAATTTTAAAATTTTTAAATAGAATTTTTATCATAATTTAAAATAAAAAAATTAAAAAGTGAGAAGTATTGCACTTCTACATTTTTTAGTAACCATCTATCATACTTGTTTTCTCTTTCCCACATTCTCCAATCATATTATTTTTTTGTATTTTTTAATTATAAAATATAGCTATTTAATTTTTTGAGAAGTTAGTTATTTATTGAGAAGTTGAGGGGGAAGTTATTTTTTTGGTGTCACACTTTGCTTGTGTGACACCAAAAACTCCAAAGCCATATATATATAGATAGATATATAGATAAAAACACTATTTTGGTCTTTATGTTTATCCTCGGTTTCAATTTGGTCCCTAACGTTTGGTCAGTCTCAATTTGATCATTTACGTTTGTAATTAGAGTCAATTTAATCCTTCCGTTATATCTTAGTGTTAAATATAGTTAACGGATTGCTGACATGGACAGATAACGGAAGGATCAAATTGAGGGTAAATGTAAAGGACCAAAATAGTATTTGTGTCTATATATATATATATACTAGTTGACATTAAATATATATAAAATAAGGCAATTCAATTAATTCCTAGTGGCTCTAATCTTTGATATGGTGTTTGGGTCAGATTAAAAGAAAAAGCACTTTCCATGTAATGTAACAAAAGGAAACTCTTCTAATTAATATATAATATACTATTCATTCTAATTAGGGTGATGTTGAGATCAAAAGGGCTCGGTTTATTATAGGAATAATTTTTTATTATGGGCAGGATTTTATTGTTTTGTGCGTTTTATCGACTAAAAACCAATGTTTTTAAAATCGGACCGGTCATTGAACCGGTTGAGGCACTGGTTCACGGTTCAATGGTCGAACCATAGTTGAACCGTGGTCGAACCGATGACATTTAAAATATATATTTTTAATTAAATATACTAAAATATATCATAAAAAATTATATATTTCATAATTATATGTTTCCATCTCGATCTAAACATGATAAGAAATAGAACAAGTTGCAAATTACCACAATATCATATTAAACTCTTCAAATAAGTTCAAGGATCAACATATTTAAGTCTCAAATCTTATCACAAACCCAACAATAAATACTGAAATAGAACAATCCTTACAACTACAAGTCACAACAAAATTTCAATAAATATTAAATCATAAACAACACAAATTAAAAAAAAAAAAGAACAACCGGTCGAACCGTCTAAACCACCGGTTTTATATCTGACCGGTTCATTGGTTATTCCGGACCGGACTGGCTGGCGGTTTACCGGTTTTCCGGTCCAACCGGCCGGTCCGGTCCGGTTTTTAAAACAATGCTAAAAACACTCGTTATTTCAAATTGTGAAATGTGCATTAATCTTCTTGTACAAATTATGAAAGGTGAAAATTCTAAATTGGTCCTTTATATTTGTACGAAGTTTTATATTGATCGTTTTATGTTTCAAAAAGTCTAAATTGGTCCTTTATGTTCGCAAGAAGTTCCAAATTGGTCCTTCCGTCCAAGTCCGTTTATTTTTTTCCGTTAAGTGCTGATGTGGTGTGCTGACGTGAAGATATCATCTCTCCTACGTGTCCATTTAAGCCGGCGTGTCTTGCCACGTCATCATCTAATATCATATGTGATGACGTGGCAATGACTGTGACATGTCAGCTTTGACGGACACGTCAAATTTAACTTAAGAAATTGACGGAAGTGGACGGAAGAACCAATTTGGAACTTCTTGCAAACATATATGACCAATTTAAACTTTTTGAAACATAAAGGACCAATATAAAACTTCGTGCAAATATAAAGGACTAATTTGGAGTTTTGACCAATTATAAAATTTAAAGTAGGTCATATGAAATTATTTTTTTTTTAAACAAAATTGCTATTTCCTAAATTGTACATCACCTTTGCTATCACCGTTATCATTTTAGGCATTAAACTTATTTTACTTTTTAACTATCGGATACAAAATATAAAAAAAATTGTTTAATAGCATATCGTATTCCTTTGCATATTGGTATTTTAGGAATGTACGATTGACAATAGGCTCTTCTTTGACCGGTCGGCACCTGTCCATATCGTATCCCTCCTTCATCTTCTAGAAGACTTTCACAGGGCCCTTCTTCTGAAAAGCTTTTCCACCCATCTTAGGAGCACCCACCTCAAGCAAACTACGTGGACTCTCTTAGTACGTAAGTGTTGGATTGAGAACCCAGCTCGAGTCCATATTTTCAGACCCTCCACCTGAGGTCATTGATCTTCTCTTATTTTGGCCGCTTATCAGAATATCACATATCAAACATATTTTTTACCTCTAAAATTTCATTCCATTCTATTTCTAGAAAATTACTCGTGTGCAGCCTACCAAATGCAGCCTTAATTTAATTAGATAGAAAACCAACGTTATCTATTCTGTATATGTATTTGATTAATTAGGCTTATATGATTTGATTAATTCTCTTATCAAACCACTCCGTGAAGTCATAGTTAAAATTAAAAAACAAGATAAGACCACCTCTAGCTAGTTTAGGTGAGAGTGGTAGCTTTAAACAAATTTTGTCAAATATATTATATATATCTCATAATCTAGAAAAACTTACGCTTTATTAATTTTTTTTTTAATAAAATGGTAGTGAGGGAATTATGTCCACCAAGTAAAATTTTGGATGGCTTCATAGAATTCAAACCCTCGTCCATAGATAGAGTGAGAGTTTTCATCCGAATCTTTGATCAGTTGTGCCAACCCATATATTAACTTACGGTTTAAATCTTTATTAAAAAATATCTCTACATTAGGTGCTCAATAATATTTTAAATTAAAATTCCCTCTAGCAAAGGATGTTTATAGAAAACCCCAAAAAAAAACACATATTAGAATGAAGATTATACATGTAAATTAAATAAGGGAATTCAATTAATAGTCCAAGTGGCTCTGATATTTGATTTGGTGTTTGGGTTAGATATTAAGGGCATGTTCTTTACGCAGAAATGAAAATGGAAACAGAAACGGAAATAGAGACGGAATGCGTTTCCTATGTTTAGTAGTAAAAGTTTAGTAATGGAAATGGAAAGGGAATGTATTAAAATGACCATTTTATTAAAATAATAAAAAGAAAAGGTTATAATTATGCCAAATCATGTTAAATCAGAGGGGTATAATAGATATTTTGTATTTTATATATATATTTTTTTTAAAGTTGATGGAAATAAAAAAGTAAAAAATATGTGGGACCTAGTGAGCCCCACCTATTCCATCTTCATTTTCATTGTTCTTTCTTGTAAAAGAACATGACCTAAAAGAAAAAACACTTTCTATATGTAACAAAAGGAAAACCTTCTAATTTATATACTATTCGTCTTAGTGAGCGAATTGTGGAGATCAATTAATTAGATAAAAAGCACTTTTTCGTATTGATCCTTATTGTTTTAAAATTAAACAAGTTATTATGTCAACAACTAGTTTTATTTTTTGTCCTCGAGTCTAACACTGTCCAATTTTTTCGTTAACTGTTAGTGTGACATAATAAAAAATATTTTAGAAATTATAATTTCACACATTGTTCAACCTCAAAATTTTTATTTTAGCCCCTACATTCTATATCCTTCTTTCTATCTCTCTCCACCATCCACATGTTTTGTTTTCGATAGAAATATCAATTTTAGTCCTTAAAAAATTTAATTTGTCTCAATTTATTCTTTGAAATTTTCCATTAATATAACTAACCGAAACATTTTATAGGGATTAAATTGAGATAAATTTTATCTTTTAAGTATTAAATTGAGATAAATTATATTTTTTTAGAGATCAAAATAAAAATTTACTCCTTTAAATTTGAATGGTGTCCTTATTTCTCACCTTCAGGCTTCAAGGCTAGCTTCAACCATACAAAACAAAGCACATCCTTCATTTTCATTGAGAGAAATTAAAGAAGGAATCATTTATATATATATATATATATATATATATATATATATATATATTCTTCTTCTTCTTCTTTGAAGCATTTTCACAACTAACATGTCCCCATCTATCAACGTGGATTGGTTCAAGTGAGAAGCGATTTAGTATTACTTAAGCAAGATTCTGGGTTTAAGACTTTATAAATGCAGCTATTCTATTAAAAAACTCTTTCACCATATCAAATACATGATACGTGTCGAATCTGATTTAGATTAGTCGAAGATAAGCAGTGCCTTAGAGACCAAACAAAAAAAAACATGCCGGCCCAGCTGAAAAGGCTTTTGAAAGGCATATACCGCGTTTGGTCATCAAACAAATAAGGCTATATGCATATTTAGATATGATTGCCTTTATTTTTTCTAACATAATGGCCACTCATATTCATATAGTCAATTAGTAGTAAGTAATCACTAACATGCAAGTACTCTATTTGGCTGTCCAACTATGTATATATGATTTGGACCCAAACCAAACAGTACCAGTCTCCCAACACTTTTTTCAATGGAATTATTGACTTATTGTTCCACTACCTAAAAAAATAAATTTTTATCTCAATTTAATCCCTATAAAATTAAAACTATTGATTTAGACGTCATCTAAAAATTTAATTTGGTCACGTGCCAATCAATTTAGTGTTAGTAATGTGATGCTAACGGAATCACTTGCATGATGGAACTAATGATTGGTTTTTTTTTTTTTTCAAATGAGTAATGTTAATCGAGATAATATATATAAACGATACACGAATTTATTATACATATATTAAGAGTTTAGTGAGAAAATATATAAATGCAATTATAATTGACGATTACAAAAAAATATATTATATTATTAAATTATTTTTTAAATCGTATTTTTTTTTTATTAAACTCTTCACTTGTGACGAATTTATATAAAATTAGACAACTTAAATTCGTGAGAGCATTTTTCTTTAAAAGGTTGTGAACTCTTGTGATCAATGTGCCTTATTAATGCAACTCCAACTTCAGAAAAAAGGTTATTTGTGAAAGAAAAATGTGTGTGAAGATAAAATTAGGGGTGAACACCGGTTCGGGCTGGCCCGTCAACCCGCCAAACCCAATCCAACCTGTCATGTTGGGTTGGTTTGGTTCAGGCTGGCGGGTTGGTTCGGGCTGAAATTTTTCAGCCCGAAAATCATGGCGGTTTGGGTTGCGGTTTTATCAATATTGAGCCTGCCGGAACCGAACCAAACCGCCAACCCGCCAAAAATTACTTTTTATTTTTTTTATATACATTTATGATTAAAAATTTATTTAATAGGTTGATTTCAAAATATTCTTCTATGATTTTTTTATCATTCCATTATCCGACATGCAAATCTCTTTAATCATGAAATTAATTAGATAACCACATAGTTAAATTATAAATATATTATGTGCGTAATGCATTGAAACTTCAAATAATAAGATCACAACTAGTTAGATTAATCATAATTCAAATAAATTTGAAAAAAATGAATGAAACATGATATTAAAAACTTTATGAAATATGATTTATTAAACTATATTTTATTTATATTAAGCATTTTTAAAATTTTGGCTAGTGTTGCTCAATGAATCAAGGAAGAAAGAAAGAAAAAAAAAAAAGTTAGCCCGCCAACCCGAACCAACCCAAACCGCCAGTGAATGGTTTGGGTTGGTTGATGCATTTTTTTCCAACCCAACCCGTTGATATTTTCATCCAGCCCGAACCAACCCGCTCTTAGCCCGAACCAACCCAAACCGTGTGCAGCCCTAGATAAAATGCTGTGTTTTTTCTTGACCAATGTATTCATTAGAATTCAGAGCGAGCAAGAAGACTAATCTCTTGAGTACTATTAGATTTATTGTTCAAAGCAACCTTTAAATGAGTAACATTATTCTATTCTCATCTCACAAGGATTAAACTCAAGAGGTGATAATTAAGAGAATACACCCTTACATACCATTATGAAGCAAACCGAATATGTTATTTTTGGTTTCCCACAAGTATTCTTTTTATTAAAGACAATCATGAATGAAGTATTGTCGAGCACTGAATGTGAGAATTTTTCCTAGCAGGGATTTGAATCCACAGGTCCCTCACATTGTGAGATATCTATTTGTTTCACTAGACTCAACTCTCATTAGTAAACAATTATGTTTTATTAAAGTTGATTAAATTACTTTTTAAGTTAACTAGACATGCTACATCATTAATTATATATTTAGAACATATATATTTTTTTTTTTTGCCAGCGGAAGACATTCATTTAAATTACACTAGAATAAAGTTATTTGAAATTTTTAAAAAAGGATTAAATTGATCATTTTAATATTTGAGAAACTAAATTATATATATATATATATATATAACAAATTTAATTATATGGAATTACATAAAAATAAGCTTGCAAATTTGTAGTTTCAACTTTCAACCATCAAAACATGGCTAGCTGAACTGCCATAGAGCTTTCTTATGTATATTCCTTTTCATATCACCAAAAATTCGAATTTACGAGGAGTTGATTCAAGTGGTAAGTAATTTGATATTGTTTAAGAAAAAATTTGAGTTCTAAACTTTCTGAATACAACTATTTTCATCAGAAGAATCTCCCACCATAGTTAAAATGTGAAACAGATCGAGTTTAAATTAGTCAAGAGAGTACTTCGAAGACTCGGACGAAAAAAAATACAAAAAGGAAAAGAGGACAAATCTCCCTCTTCATGAGGACACATTATCCTCAATATAAATTTTTGTTAGATCCAGAAATAGAGTGTTTTTAGACGAATTAGGAACCTTTTAAGTGTATCAGATGTTCTAATTAAAGACTCGAAATTTTAATTAGATTAATTTAAATAAGTTAGAGTGTTAGAATATTATTGATATTAAAATTATTTTTATATTTATTACGTTGTTCGATTCAAATATCCAATCCAACATATTAAATCGGTAATCGGTAATGAGTAACATACAATTTTAAAGCTATTTTTATTTAATAACCGATCTAATTATTAAAACACCATTTGCATAATCTCATCTTCAAAATCATGCATAGCTCACGAAGAACATGTTAAGATAGGTTTTAAATGGTTGAATTAATTAGATTAATTAATTATATTTGCTCATGCATTTGTAGGCTCAAGCAGATTTGTTTACCAGTCAAGTAGTGTCACATCAAATTGAAAACGAAATGTGCAGAAAAACTGAAAAACAGTGAGCAATTTTGCAGGATTATATATTAATTTTGTTTGGACCGACAGTTCGATTGGTCCAATTGTGAACCAGAGAGCAAAATGAGTCGATTAAATTTAAAAAAGTAAATTATCAATTGGACCGGATTTAATTAGAATTCAACCGCTAAACCGGGTCCAACCGCCGAACCGTCCGGTCCAACCGTCCTCTTTATTTATTTTTAAAAAATTAATGAAAAATTAAAAATTGAAAATGCTGGATATCGAAGTTGCTTGAAGCTCTCATTTTCTAAGTCTCATCTTCATCAATTTCTCAACTCTATTTTTATTTTTATAATATTATGTTGTGATGGTCAAAATGAAAAATTTATGCATTACTTGTTGAAGATTGAATGTCTTTAATACATGTTTTATTTAGTATCACATAGACATAATTAATATTTCATTATTTATTGTATCATCCGGTTCGATCGATTAAATCGATCAGACTATGAACCGAATCTTTATCGGATTTGATCATGTCAACATTGATATATATATATATATACGTGTGTGTGTTTTGTGTCGTCATTGTAAATTAAATGAAAATGAATGATTCGTTGACAAAAATTCAGATCCCTACTCTATGATCCCTTATAAACATGTTTATCCCAAATGTGATTTAGAGTAAGGGAAAGACATTTTTATTTTTTATTTTTAAAAAAGGAGCTTTATGCCTTTTTTTTTCTGTTGACTTGTCCCAAAAAGTGTGGCAAATTTAGGGATAGAAGAAAGGATTTAACTTTGGATATATGAATGAGCAATAGTACTACTCCATATATATATATATATAAAAGAACTATTAGCCATTGACTTTTCCGTGTTTAATTATTGGATAATATAGACAATTTAGTCACAAATTTTTCCGTGACTAATCTGTTATTTTGTTTTGTTGTTGTTAGAGGATGAATTTAGATTTTTTAGGGTTCAAAATTTGATAACGTAAACCTTAATCTATTTAGTGTGAGTTGTTAATCTCTCTCTCTTTCTTTTTTTTCTTTCTTTATATTGGATTTGGATTTATTAAAACGTATTATGCTTGAAGTGAATGAGAATCGAAATTCGTATTCGTATATTACAACACTCTTATTCGATAGTTCAAACCATGTGGTTGCACTTTAGCGAATCCCGATCCAAATTTTACAGTACTTCTAATTTCTGAAGGGTCAAGAAAAGATTAAGCATAAACACAAATTCGTGAGACGTGATGAAATAAATTATCTGAACCACCAAATAAAAGTGTTTTAATATATAAATACGAATTTCAATTCTCATTTAATAATTCTTATGGTTGCACTTGATCATGCACTTCAACAAATCCGGCTCTTATTCTATGCAGTGTCATGGCATGGTGGCAACTGGCATGTCATTGTTTAATGTGATAGTGTCAGAGAAAGAGAGATAGTGATATGGCTCATTCATTCATCTTTGCTATCATCAACATTTAACATGCAATGCAAGTTGGGTAGTTAGGTTGAATTGCTCAATGTATATACTCTTTTCGGTTTATAATATTTACTCTGTTGGATAATTTCATACAAATAAAAAATTTATTAGTTCACTTTAAATTTAGAGAAATATGAGATAAAAAGATTAAATTATTCTTACTAATTAATTACTCCTACTTACTCTTTCTCCATTAATCTTATCTTGGGAATAGGAATTGGTAGGGATAAAATTGTAAAAAAAAATTTTAATGCTTTCTTGATTTTATAAAACAGCAGATATTTTAAAACATAAAAAAATCTTCCAATAAAATAGATATTGTGAACGGGAGGGAGTATATATATATATATAAAAGGTCTTAGCTGTGTGACTCAAATTTGGAGGTGCGTTTTCAAGTTTCAACTCTAAATTCTAATTGTTGATTTGTTTCATTCATTGTGTGTCTCACTTTATTTGAATGGATATATGATATGATAGGCAAGTTTGAAGATGCACCCAATATAATATAATATAATATACATATTTTATGTGCCTATTGCCTAATGGGTGTCATGCATGCCAATAAATTAAGTGCCGTCAAATGAATGCTAATATATGGGGAATGAGCTGGTTTCACTAAATTATATGTATTACCTAAAAAAAGAAGAAAGAAAAAAAGGGAGAGAGGGATACTTGGAAGGAGATCGGGACTTAGATTCTTAAGAGGTGGTTTGGTATATGAATTAAAAATTTTTTTTGACATTTTGTAATATGTGTTTAATACATAAATTAAGGGTTAAAACCTCAAATTGGTCCTTTATGTTTGCACGAAGTTTTATATTGGTCCTTTATGTTTTAAAAAGTCCAAATTGGTCCTTTATGTTTGCAAGAAGTTCCAAATTGGTCCTTTCGTCCACTTCCGTCAATTTTTTAAGTTAAGTGCTGACGTGGCATGCCACGTCAGCACCACGTCACTGCCACGTCATCACATATGATATTGGATGGTGACGTGCGATGACGTGGCATGCCACGTCAGCTTCAATTGACACGTAGGAGAGATGGTGTGTCCACGTCAACACTTAACTTAAAAAATAAACGGACTTGGACGGAAGGACCAATTTGGAACTTCTTGCAAACATAAAGGACCAATTTGGACTTTTTGAAACATAAAAGACCAATATGAAACTTCGTGCAAACATAAAGGACCAATTTGGTGTTTTGACCTAAATTAAAATATAGTTACGAGAATCTTGTAATGTCATGTTTTTTCACTTTTTTATCCTATATAAGGAGGTGGTATTATTGTAAATTTGTAATCTCATAGGATGTGATTATTTTCAATCATAGGATGAGAATTTTGTAAAATAACTAGTCCCAAAAATGTAAAAGTTGAACTAAATAACTTTTTAAATATACCCTGAAAATGTGATTTTCAAGTTTAGAATTTTCAAAAATAAAAAAATATATCAATTCATGTACCGAACATATCTTTAAAGTTGAGATTTTTTAAAATTTTTAAAGTTTTCTTTACATATATTTTTTTCAATTTTTTTTAATTTTTTAAAAATTAGACCAATTAAAAATTAGAACTGAATAAATCTTAACAACTACAATAAAAAATTCTAACTTTACATATTGGCCGGCTTAATTTATATTTGATATTTTTTGTTAAAAAATATACTTGGCTGTAATTCTTTTAAGTTTTTTTAAAATAAAAATTTTAATTATGTACAGTATGATATTATTATATTACTTTTATCATAATATATATTAAAGAAATTTGGTTCATATAAAGTTCACTATTAATTTTTTTAATATAAGAAAAATAATTAAATAATTTTATTGAAAAATTAAGCGAAAATTTAAGCAAATATTAATGGGAAAATAAGTTAACAAAATTTACTGTAGAAAACTACCCTTAAAAAATGCATTGAAATAATAATTATTTTGAAAACTTCTAAATAACTAAAAGTCTAAAATTATTAAATCAAAATTTAAATTCTTGTTAGGAGAGGCAGTTATATATATTTAATATTCAACAACACCTTAAAAAATGTAATTCTAATAAAATATACCTATAAAAATATTAATTAGTTATTTTTTTTTAAGAAAAAATAGATATTAGACACCTAAAAATATTACTCCAAAATGATTAAAAAAAATGGCAAGTGATGAATGGCCTAATAAAGTAGAGAGTGCATATATATAGTGTCCTAAAAGGAAAGCAGAAAGTCAATTCAAACGGCATCTTCTTAATTAATGTGTTAATGACGAGAGATTAGATAGTGACTGCTTAATTAGTAATCTTGAAGAGGAATATAATTAGAATAGCTTCTACTTCAACCAATCAAGTTGCTTCAACATCATATTCTTTCACCTATAAATTATTATTGTCTAAGCCAATCATGATGTCAAGCTTTATTTATGGTCAAGATCTAGTTAATAATGGTATTGGGTTTAGTGGAAGGAATTAATCCTTCACAGCGTGATAAACTCGGGTTCGAGTTTCTATTGGGGAGGTGTCTACATTAAGTGTCCAACTAGGGATGGAAATCTTACCCGGACCCAACGGGTACTCGAAAAATTTACCCGTTGAGTCAGGGTCTAGGTATTGAAAAATGGGTCTTGGTCCGGGTCTGGGGATTTTAACGGGTAAAAGTCCAAGTCCGGAGACGAGTAAGGGTGTTTTCATCCCGGACCCGGACCCAGTGATATAATATATATAAAAATATATTATATAAATATTTTATATAAAAATATATTATATATCATATCAAATTGTGTGTTTAAAGTTTGTTTTTCTTAAATTAGAAATAATTAAATTCATGAATGTGTGTTTAATACTTGTGATTAAAGTACTTGTGATGAAAGTAGCAAATTTTGTAGAAAAAATAATAAATCTTCCGGGTCCGGGACCGGGTCTGAGGATCTAAGTATTCGATGGGTCCGGGGACGGGTATCAAATTTCATACCCATTCGGGGACGGGTCCGGGGATGGGGAAAATATTGACTACCAGGGCGGGGGATGGGAAATACAGTATCCTACCCAAACTCTACTCATTACCATCCCTATGTCCGACAGTACCTCAAATATAATAAATTCTATGAGAAGATACACGTGCAGTGGGGAACCAAAAAAATCCACTTAATCCTATGAGTTTTATTATGCCACGGGTATAACTCTTGAGTATTCAAATTTTGCACTCGCTCACTCTAAGGGTATGTTTGGTAATTAAGAGAGGAAGTGATTAAAAAGAAGAGGAAATTAAATGATGAGTTATGCTATCTTTGTTTGGATCTTCCAAAATATTTTAATTTATATTAATTTAAATTAACAAATGGATAAGGTTAAGAAGGACTAACAAAAAAAATTTCCCCCCTCCAAAATTTAAAAAATCAAACAAGGGGAAGATTACTAAATTTTCTCTTATTTCCTTTCTTTTGTCTTCTTAATCGGCAATCCAAACAAACCTTAATTTTTAACTTGAAAAAATTTACTTTTTGGTCCTTGAATTGGTTACCAACATAATATTTAGTCACTGGATAATAAAAATAGACAATTTAGTCCATGTTTTTCACCTCTGTTAATTATTTAGCCTCTGTATTTTTACCACTGTCAACTATTTAGTCCTTGAGATGCTACTGTTATCTATTCGGGTGACATGACTGTTAATTACTAACTTGTCATCGTTGATTTGTCACATGCATGTGCTGCCATGTCATTTTGAAGAGAAAATTTTATATTTATAACCTCAATTTGAAAATGACATTTTGTCCAATTTGTTTTTTTTTTCTCAAAATTTCCTCCTTATAATGATGTGGCAATGTGATTTTGTAGCACAGGTGACAAGTTCACGGTAACACATTAGTATTGACGTTTCCATCACCCGATTAGATAATAGCTAATATTCTATGGAACTAAATAGTTGACAGAGATAAAAAAAATTCATGAACCAATTAAATAGCATCTATTTTCATTATTCAGATACAAAATAATAGGTTGACCGACAATTCATGCACCAAAAAATAAGTCTTTTAACTTTGAGCACATAACTCTCTCTATTAAGAATTTTGTCCATTTTTTAACAGAATACTGCCATGTTAAAAATTATACTTAGTCATGCATGTGAGCATTTTTTTTATTAATTGAAAGTCATTTCGATCATTTCACAAAAAATTTCCAATCGCTCACTCAAAACTCATCAACCCAATACCTAAATACTTTATCAAAATATTCTTCAATTGGCTAAAAACCATATGCTGATGTGTGACAAAGTATTTGTTAACAAGATGAAACCCTGTTAAAAAAAGAACGAAATTCTTAACAAAAGAAAAAGTTCCGTATCAAAAATTAAAAGTTTTTAAAAATTCCAAATACTGCACCCTGACTTAAAACTTAAAAAAGAAAAGTGTTAATTTTGGTATTTATTTATTTACTTATTTTTCTGAAATGTCAAACACTCAATCTGAATGTCCCTTCTTTTTTTTTCCTTTCTAATTTAAGTTAGTCTTAATTTATTTGATTTGATTTCTTCATTCATTATCTTGTGGAAATCAAATCTTGTATAAGATCCAGCAAATTATATATAATATAGCAGCCTCTTTTATTAAGAAACTAGAAGGCATGACACAAATTAAAGGAACAATATTATATTTTTTGCAAGTTAATTAGTATTTATTATAATACGTTGATGTATTATAAACTTATTGAAAGGAAATATCAACCATATGAAAATATCATAAAGAAATTAAATTAAACTTTTGAATATTTCTAGATAGGTAGCGTGTCAATTAACTAGAATAAATCCTAACAAAAAGGAGTTGATTGAAGACAGATTCAATATATCGTTCATCATAGACTTTATCTATCCAAGTTAGAAATAAAAAATTGCAAAAGGAGACCAAAATAAGTAAATTAATTTTGGAATAATTTTGATTAAAACATATAGATTAATTCTTTGTGTAACATTCATATTCCGTTATTTTTTTAAAAAAAAAATTAATTTAGATGCAGCTTTTTATAATACGTTTGTAATCCGCCGGAAAATATAATTCGTTTTCTAACAGTTTGTAATTGTCGCAAAATGACATTTTCTATTATTTTTGTGGAAACAATTTGCGACAGTTGAAGGCTGTTAGTAAATTACATTTTCTGACGATTGTAATCTGTCAGAAAATACAATAAGTTCATAACTGTCACAGAATGATTTTCTTGACATTTATTCCTGCCGTTGACTGAAATCGTTACTAAATATCATTTCAACACCTGCAGTTTTGTGACGGTTGAAGCGTCACAAAATTACAATTTCATTCGTCACTAAATGATAATTTTTTTGTAGTTATAGGTATACTTCGAATAAATTATGGATCAAAATTTTAAAAACATTAACAAATAACAATTGGAGAGAATATTAAATTTTAATACTCCCGAAATACTGAAATAACCTCCTTGATCACATTTGAAATAAAGTGGAATTCATTTTTGTTTTACAAAATGAAATATTTATGAAATGCTACAAATTTATTCAACTCTTGCCGCATCCATTGACCACATTAATTAATTTGTGTGTTTTTTCCTAAAAGATAAAGAATAAAAAAGGAGTAAGGAGGTGCATGGTATGGGTTTTGAAGTCAAAATGTGCTTTATTTAGAAATTGTATGCCAAAGTCAGCTTAATTACTAATCAATAGTGAAGCTACTTTGCAAATTGTTTTTGACTAATTACTAATTAGTAATTAGAGTTAATAATGTAAACCGAAATAGTTAGCCTTCACCGTGAAAATACTCAATTTTTTTAAAAAAATAGATCGACATAGTGATACTTGTATAACTTCAAGGAAATTTTTAGGTACATATATGCATACATCACGTCATATTATTTGTGCATCGGTCAATAATATTTATGTAACATTAGACTTTTTATCCTAAAAAAAATCACATAATAAATAAAATAAAATGGATAAGCAAATTTATTATTAATCAATTAATAAATAATATAGGACGACACTTGAACTTCAATATTTTTCATATAACTTATGTGTCATAGAAAAAAAAAAAACTAATGTGTCATAGAAGAGTGAAAGATAATTAATTTTCTTGAATAAAATGTCAAAAGCCCCCCTTTTTTGGGCCGAATCAAAAGCCCAGAGTTAAGCGTAAAAAAAATTCCTTAACTATAAAGGAAGCTCGAGCTTTTCATATTATTGTTCAATTATAATTTTTTTATAGGTATTCTTTTATTAGAGATAATTCTATTCAAATTAGTTAAGGTCTCGTAATAAAGGTATAACTCTTTCAAAAAAAAAAATTATACACAAATTTTAAACTCGAGACCTTGCTCAATATATTCTTTCGGTTGAATGCAAGACATTCTTGTTCGTTTTGTTAGGATACAAATTATAAGAGGCATTTTTGCGCCAAAATAAAAGTTTGAGTAGTTATTAGTCAAAATTTATAGTTTAAGAGATTTTTTTGCAAATGATCGTAATTTTAAAGGTTTTTTTTTATTTTATTCTAATTTTTTTTAAGAAAATTATTAAATATTCTCAACATGAAAGCATTTAATAAAATAATTCAATACGATCTTAAAATAAGCCTAACCATAAAACAAAATATTGACTTGTGCTCAAATTAAACATATTTTAAATTTTATTTTTTATGAATTATTTTAAATATTAATTAATATATAATATTCCACAAAAAATTAATATGCAATTATTTAAGGAAGTATTTCGTATTGTTGTGATTTTCAGTTTTATTTAGAAAAAAAATTAAAAACTTATTTGACTGAGTGAATTTTATTTTCAATTTTGGATTTATATCAAAACATAAAACACTATATAAGAAATCACAAAAATGTGATTTTCACAAATTTCATTTCAGTTTTTTTTCACCCACCACCAACACCATGCACCACCTGCCGCCGCCACCAACCACGTCCACTACCATCCACCAACCACTACCATACACCATTATCCACCGCCACCACTCACTACTACCTGCCACCCACCGTCATCACACCCACCACCATCTCCTTACCACCACCATGTACCACCACCACTCACCAATCACCACGCACCATCACCCACCACCACTCACCACCGCCACCACACCCACCACCCACTACTAACTGCCGACCAACCACCACTGCATACCATCACCGACACCAACACCCACCATGAAGGTGCAAAAATCTTTTTGCTCTCAAAACATTTACGTAAGTATATTTTGAACTTCTATAAATATTTATTTTTTTTATTTTATTAATATAAAAAATTAAAGATATAAAATAGAACACAAAAAATAAAAAATAGAACACAAATTTCAGTTTTCAAAAAATAAAAATATAAAAACTGATGTCAGTAGTTTAATTTAATTTGAATGGCATTCATTATCATGGATCTAACCATCATATCTATCGATTTAATTGGTTTTCATAAATTTTCATTCAATCCATTATATAATTAATTATGACTTCTTTTTTTTAAATTGGAAGAAATTTACAGAGAGTTCAAATTATATATAGTAAGTTCATATTACCGAGAGTTTTAATTGCTATGGCTTAAAGCCACCAACTTATTTTTGGAGTAGATATTTAGTGGTACGATAGTATTGAATTTCAATACATTCTCTAATCAGTTGGTTCCTGAACCATTTAAAGTGGATCCTTATTAATGTGAATTTCTATTCGTATATTAATAAATGGCTTTACATGATTGGGCGAGTAGATGTTCTGTAGTACGGTAGTATTGAACTTCAATATATTACTCCAATAAGTTGGTCCCTAATTTATTCAAGGTGGGTCCTTATTAATGTGAGTTTTTATTAACATTAACAAATGGTATTACATAATTAGAGAGATACACTGAAGTTCAATAATCGATATTACTATAGTACCGAACTTTTATCCTATTTTGGATTCGATAGATGAGATGGCTAATTACTGCTAACATAAACAAAAAGAAGACAATTGGACAAAAGAAAGCAAAAGGAAGAAGATATGGGCTTTTCCGAGCCCATTCCTAAAAGTTATCTTTTGGGCCTAAACTTTCCTATAAGCTAGCTTGGATAAAAAACTTTTTAATAAGAGCTTGGATAATTTTTTAAATTAACAAAATATGTTAAATTCAATTTATACTCTAATTTTTTAAATTAACAAAATATTACAAATTGAGAGTCAACGAAATCAGCCTTAACTCGTCATTGTCATCAGTGTATTGAAAAAAATTTCCCCCAATTCATCGTTAGCATTGACGAATTGGGAACAAGAAAGTCAAATCTATTTTTTGTCAAATTTAAAATTCTAATTTATCATTAAAAAAAGAAGAAGCAACCCCAATTTGCCATAAGCATTGGCCAATTGGAGTTGCCCCATTTTCTTTTTATAAAATTGTTGTTTTGCTGGAGCTTGTGGATGTGAAGGATCTCACTTGAAGAGGCACACTAAAAGTCAATAACTAAGTATTTCTCTCTGTTTTCTGGTAGTACAGTGACTTAGATGGATAACTCACAATGATTAGGGTTAGAGAGGGACATAGTTTCTGTATATATGTCTCATTGGATCCTCCCATTACGGGCTCTAATAAAACTCTATGGGATTCTGAATCTGAAAAAAAATAATTAGATTTTATTTTCTTGTTCTCAATTCGCCAATGTTAATGACGAACTGGAGGAAATTTTTCTCGGTTCGCCGATGACAATGACGAGTTAGGGCTGATTTCTTTGACTCCCAATTTATTATTAGTATTGACGAATTGAGAAAAAAAATTTCACGAATTCGTCATTAGATTCGCCATCTCTAATAGATAATAAATGTTTGTACACTGAAAATGATATAGATTGATCAATAAAAATAAAAAGGCGCCAAAAAAAGTTGAATAAGAAAAAAAAAAAGATATATGGTTGCAAAAACCTATACACATCTGATATATATTAGTTGGTACACACAAATTAGTAATTAAAGTGAAAATTAAAAAACAAGAATTAAAGCCCCAGTGTCACAACACAACAATATGAAAGTACGTATAATATATATGTATATATATATAACTCCGATAGTTTGATATTACATTTTATTTTATTATTAGTATTTCTGTATATATAGTTGCTAAAAAATTTCATATTTTCAGCAAATTACAGAAGTTATTTAATTTATATATAATCTATATATATATATATATATATATATATATATATATATATATATTAGGTGCATTGGAGTTATTGTTCAATGGTGTAAGAAGTATTTTGATGGGTAGCGTTGCACCAAGCGGTTGTTTAGTGGTTGTACTGGTCTAGCATTGGTATAAGATTCCTGCAAATTAATTAACTAATTAATTAATTAAAGAGCTTTAAGTATAATTAAACTGGAATCAGATTTCTTCTAGTTTCTTCCTATATATATATATATATATATATATTTTTTTTCTGAAATTCTCAATATCATAACCATTCACTCAAATAATTTTTTTATTAGGTCCCGCTAAATTTTAATCAAGTCCTCCATTTTTTTTAATTTATATTTTATATATATATAATACAAGTATTTCAAAATTTTCACCTAATATTTTGTAATT
This sequence comes from Senna tora, assembly GCA_014851425.1. Classification (NCBI taxonomy): domain Eukaryota; kingdom Viridiplantae; phylum Streptophyta; class Magnoliopsida; order Fabales; family Fabaceae; genus Senna; species Senna tora. The sequence goes on along the minus strand of CM026266.1, from coordinate 7,214,474 downwards.
TAAACACTAATAAATATTATGAAAACTTGACGCTAATTTTTAAAGTATCATCTATTCTAAAAAAAAATTAGAGTCATTTCATATAATTTATAAATTTAATATGTTCTATTTATTTTTATTATTGAACATTAACCAGTTTGTTATTAAAAGATATTGAGTTTTAATAATTTTTATTATTGAATCAATTGTAAATAATAAAATGGTTGATGCTCAATAATAGAAAATAGAACATACTAAATTTATAAATTATATGTAATGACCCTAATTTATAAGAGTAGTTGATAATTTAAAAATTAGTTTGAAATTTTCATAAGACTTATTAATTATTTTAAATAACAAAATATTGGATAAAAAATCTTGAAATAAGTCTGCGTGTATATATCAAATATATAAATAAAAAAAAATGGAGGACTTGATTGTAATTTAACAAGAAGCTTACAGAAAGAAATTGTTATTTGAGCAAGGCAAAAATATGATTTTCTAGGCCACGGATTAATTCAATATTGAATACTAAAAATTTTATATTATCTTCGTTTATTCAATATCATTTATTAATATTAATCAAAAATTAATTTTTATTAATATTAATAAATGATATTGAATGAATTAAAGAAACATAAATGTATTAAAGATTCAGCAATTTCATAATACTAAATTTTTATTCCCTAATTAAATTGCGCATCACATAATATTGCATTAAATTCCAAACAAAAACAAAAAACAATAACTCAATTTCTTTTATATATATATATATATTTATATGGCTATGCACCTTTCTGGAGTCATAAAATAATTATATTTTGTAATTAAAAAATATAAAAAAATTATATGATTGGAGGATGTGGGAGAGAGAAAATAAATATGATGGATAGTTACTAAAAAGTGAAGAAGTGAATAACTTCTTATTAGTTAATTTATTATTTTAAATTATGATAACAACTCTATTTAAAATTAAAAAACTATCAAATATTTAGATATTTGTATGCGCGTAAGTGCATGCGAAGCCTCTAGTATAAAACTTACATCTTCAACAGCAACTCGAAGCAGCCTAATTTGTTCCCTTCTAACTGTTTTTATCTGATAAATATTAATGGAGAAGAAGATGAGAACCGTACGTATATATAACACAATGATATAAAAAAAGAAATGAGAGAATTATCAATTTAGTCCTTAAAAACATAGATTATTTTAATTTAGTCTTGATAAAAATGTCTAACTTAGTCTTAGGGCTGTAAACGAGCTGAGTTTTGGATGTTCAAGCTCGGCTCGTTTAAAATAAGACAAGCTAAGCTCGAACTCGAGTTGGAGCTTTGAAATAAACAAAAAATAATGTTTAAGCTCAGCTTGTTTAATTAATCGAATTGTTCACGAGCTTAACGAGCTGAGCTAAGTAATTATCAACTTTCATAGAATATACATGTACATGATCGAGAAAATTAACTTATATGTTATATTAATTTATGAATTTTGTCTTTTTATATGTTTTATTTATTATAACTGACCCTAAAAAAAGTTTTGATTAATATTATTATATATGTTTTATTGACTAAAATATATTTATATACAACCACATAACAAATTCAATATGTGTGTGTAAGATAAAGAATATATATATATATATATATATATATATATATATATATATATATATATATTATTTTATTCTTAAACGAACCATTCATGAATTAAACAAGCCGAGCCTTATATGTTTAAACTCGGCCCGTTTAACTAAACAAGCTTACATTTATGTTCAGGCTCGACTTTTTTAATAAATGAACGAGCCCGAACGAGCTCTTATGCGAGCCGAGCCCGAGCCGTTCATGAATGGCTCGTTTCATTTACACCCTACTTAGTCCCTAAAAGATTTTTTTTTCAATTTGGTCCTTTTAATATTTTCTGTCACTTCATGTATAACTTCTTTGACGAACTAAAAGAATCAAATTGAGATAAAAAAGATATCTTTCAGAAACTAAATTAGACATTTTAATTTTTTTAAGAACTAAATTGATGAAACAATTCTTATCTTTCAAGGACCAAATTGATAATTCTCTCGAACAATGACATAATAAGAATGAATAATATATATTTTGAATTAATTGTGAGATTGGAGATAATGGATCAAACCTTTTTAACAATGGTCCACACCACATGCTGAGTACAAGGAGGAGTAGTGAAAGAACCCATATATGTGTAATATGAATTCCTATCTATCTCCATCACTTCATTTGGATCAACAATGCCCAATGCTATTACTTCCGTCTTGTTTTCAGAAATCACCATTAAATCATCTCTTATCTAAAATTAATACCAAACACCATCACTCACTAATTATATGTATACGCTCAATTTATTTCAATTTAGTACTTAAAAAATAGTTGCTGGCGAATAATCCGGCCTATTACAGGCATCTTCTTAAATGGGTTATTTTTTAATGTACAAGCCAGTCCGTATATTGGATCGTGAAGTAAATTGACCGAACAGTACTCGCCATCACTTTTTTTTTTTAAAGAAAAATAATGTTTTTTAAAATTAAAAATTTTAAATCATATTTGTATAATGAAAAAACTAAAGATAAAATACTCTTTATATATTTATGTGTTAGTCAAATTACTCTTTTGGTCCTCAACGTTTGTACGAAGTTTAATATTGGTCCTTAACGTTTCAAAAAGTTATTTTAGGTCCTCAACGTTTTTCTTTTGGTCAAAATTGGTCCTCTTGCGTAACATCTGTCTGGTTTAACCATTAAATGTTGACGTGGAAGGCTTATGTGGCACACTCTCTCTCCTATGTGTCGTATTTAAATGACATGGTACCCTCTTTCACTCAAACTCAGCAAAACGACGTCGTTTTGATTCATTTAAATGTTCTATTTTGGTCATTTAAATGAATTTTGGAGTGAGAGAGGGTGCTATGTCAATTAAATATGACACATAGGAGAGAATGTGCACCACATAAGCCTTCCACGTAAGCATTTAATGGCAATACCAGACGGATGTTACGCCAGAGGACTAATTTTGAAAAAAAAACGTTGAGAGAACCTAAAATAACTTTTTAAAACGTTGAAAATCAAAAGAATAATTTCACCGTTTGTAGTATTTACCGAATGCAAGAAAGGATCCGGCCTTCCTTTGAATCTACTATAAAATACTCCAATCACCGCAATTTTTCCATCTTCACTTTGGTGCACAAAGTGTATCTCTAGATCATACCTGCTTTTCCAAATTTTCATTTCATTAATGTATTAATAAATATCAAACAAATTCTCACCTTCACAAACTACATGTTTATAATTAGAAGTTTAGTATATACATACGTGCGTATAATATTTTTAAATTTTTTTTAAAAATATGATATAATATAAAAATTATTATTATATTTTAAAATAATAATTAATTAATTTTTGTATAATTTTTTTAATCCTTAATTATTGTGATAATTACTTACACACTATCTTTCTTGGCTTTGTTACACATCTTCTATCACATATTTGATTTTGTATTTTTTTAATTATAATATAACTTTTTTGTGACAAAAACAAAATGATGGCTATATTAATATAGATATTACAGAATTTTTGAATTTAATTTTGCAATGTAATTAATATAAAATAATAATTATTACACTAAAATAATAAATTAATTAAATATCAAAAGCATTTAAATCCTTACTATTATATTATGTTATAATTACTTTCCCTCTCCCACTAGTTCCTCACATCTTATATTTTACTTTTTATTTTATATTATAAAATACTCCCTGTCTTATATTTTATTTTATAGTTTATATTAAAAAAAATATTTTAAGAAATTACTGACTAAATATCACATACTGATATATATATTAATTAATATAGATATATAGGAGCCATTGCCAATGTTCCCTCTCTATAGCTATTGATCATATGCATGGGCTTTATATTTTGTTGTTGGTAAAAATTAAAATATTATCATGCAAATTTGACTAGCTAGCTAGGGTTATACTTTTTCATTAAATTTTTGTGATTTTTTTGGTAAATAATAATAATAATAATAATAATAATAATAATAATAATAATAATAATAATAATGATGATGATTTAAGGTAGGGGGTGAAAGGAAAATTACACCTTTTGCCATTGATTGTGTGTTCAGAGGGAGAATGCCAGTGGCAATTGTAGAGAATGTATTGAGTTGCATTTATTTGAAAATAGCCTGCGCCCTCCGTCCAATCCACCTAATAATTAATTAATATATTATTATTATTGATCGTTAAAAATATTATTATTATTTTTTAATAATTAAATAGTCATATATATATATATATAGAGGGGAAAAAGAGAAAAAAATGTGTTAATTATAGTTACCCTAATATCATGGCCAGTACTCCTAAGAGTGGCATTAGAGGCAGTATAATTGATTTGAAGTTGGCCTAATTGAGGTGTTGATTGAACCCTTAGATCTCTAATATTGATGGGAGATTGCATTGTTCCATTCTTACACAAAAACCACTCCGGTTCAAGATCTCCCCACCGGCCCGGCCCTAGCTCGCTATTTGGATCATAACTGAAATCGCCACCATCCTCGTCCTCTGATCGGTCACCAAATATATATAATCAAATCATCAATAATAATATATAAAATAATATTGATTGCAAATTAAAATCACACTCAAAAGTTAATTAATTGATTAATTGACTATATTTTTTTGTCAAAACACTATAATTAAATTTTTTTGTTGGTTTAGAGGTAAGATAGCAGCTGGTCAAAAAATTTAAAATTATTTTACATCAAAAATTAAGGATCAAATTTATGATATTTGGTTAACTACATGCCCAAGTTATTTACTATATGATATACTTACATGGTGAGCATATTAAGTAATTAAGAGTAAAATATATTAATTTAATCTGTTTAATTTAACCTTAACGGTTAAAAAGAACTTTATTATTATCATCTCTTACCCTATAAAAAAATCTTCTCTTACATAACAACTATTCTCTCACTTAATATACTCTCTAACCATATATATAATTAATGCATGCCAAATAATATATATATATATATATATATGTATAATAATAATTGATCTAAGTGATAATTAAGTGATTTAATTTGATATCATTTAAATAAGGCCTCAAATTTCGAAACATTATGAATGTAATTATTTATATTAAAAAATTCTCTCATTATAACGATTCTAAATTAGTCAGAACAAAGCATCAGAAACCCACATGCAGCAAAAAAATAATAATAATAATATATTGCATTTATTAATTGCTCTCTCGTCTCTCAATGCACGTACGTATATAATTAATAATATGCATGTGCTACTTAAAAATGATATATATATATATATAAGTATTACCAACTTGAAGAGAGGGTGAAGGGAAAGAGAGGAAGACAAGTGCGAGGAAGAAAGTGGAAAGGAAGATATGGGTAGGATTGATGCGAATAAGCTTCTCCATAATTTTTGTGATTTGATCAGATAAGATATAATATAATATTGTGGAGTGGACGAAGGAATTGTGTGAAGAGCCACCCATTTATATACACACACAATTCATATAATATATATAGTCTTCAAATTGACTTTGAAATTAATTAATTAAGGGAATTGCAAAATTTGATTAATTAGGACGTGAGATTAGAGAGTAGGCGACTCATAAATATAATCATGTCAAGTCAACAAAAAATGGATCTTGATCTTGTTTTGTATCTTCAACTCATCCAAAACTACAAGGAATTATTCATTAGTTTTTATTTAAAAAAATATATTAAATATTCTTTTTTTTTGTTTCCTATATACGTATCCTTCTATTGGAAGCAATCTTGTTCGAGCTAGGTGAGGTCCATAAGGGGATAGAGCTCTCTCAGGAGAGGTTTTTTCATACGCAAGACTCGAACCCGAAACCTTACTTAAAATAAATAGAATACTTATCACTCCAACCAACCACTTGTTGATTAAATATATAATTTTAAGACACCTTATTTTACTATTTTTTATCGTATTAATTTGGACGTCATAATTTACAATAGAGCCCTTTGAGTTTAATTTAACTCTCTCATATTATGGTCTTTTTTTTAGTCGCACATATGATCTCTAAAACTTTGTCCCAACTTTAAATTCAACTTTATCACGCATTTAGCATAATAAATTTTTTTTTTAATATGAATAATTATAATTACAAAATCTCAAATCCAAAAGCTTATTTAATCAATACTTATGGCCTTTAACCTTCTTTTATTTTTATTGGTAAAAAAAAAACCTTCTTTTATTTTACTGTCTTCCATAACTTATAATATCTGACTATCAATTTAATGAGTCAGATGCAATGCATCTTTATAAGCGCTTATAACATTTTATTTTAGGTAAAAAAATGTGGTAATTAAGGGAAAGAAGCTATCAAGCTAAGAGTTTGAGAAAATTTATAAACTAAGCTACTCTCCCGTTCATAATATCTATTTTGTTAGGTTCATAATATCTACTTTGTTGAGTAGGTGTGCACAGATTAAGAAAATTATTAGTTTACCTTAAATTTAGAAAAATATGAGATTAAAGGACTAAATTACTCTTACTAATTAATTACTCCTACTTATTCTTTCTCCATTAATCTTCTCTTGGTAATAAGAATTGGTAGGGATAAAATTATAAAAACAAAATATTTAATGCTTTCTTGATTTTGTAAAATAGTAGATATTTTGAAACGTAGAAAATTCCCCAATGATACAGATATTGTGAACCGGAGGGAGTAACATTTTATTCTTATAAATTTTCAGAATAATAAACAATTTAATATCTCAGTTAATTGAAACGAGTGTTTTCAGAAAGTGATATTATTGTAATACTCTCTGAAGTTCACAATATCTGCTCCGTTGGATAGGTGTGCACAGACAAAAAAAATCATTAGTTTACCTTAAACTTAGAAGAAAAAATATGAAATAAAAAGACTAAATTACCCTTATTAATGAGAATAGGTATTATGTAGGGATAAAATTAAAAAAAAATAAATGTTTTTTTGATTTTGTAAAACCGCAGATATTTTAAAAAAAAATTAACAAAACAGATATCGTGAATCGGAGTATATAACTTACAAATCAAACAAGAAGAAATTAGAATTGGTAAAATTGATGAATACACGCGAAAGATATTTATTAAAATTAATTGATCATATGTTAATTTTCTTATGATAATTTAAGAAAAGTGTTGCATTTTAATTTTTTACTATTTTTTTATGAAGTTGTTCCTTCCTTGACACTCTTTTTCTCGCACTAGCATGCAATATCTCAAGGAAGCGTTTAGTATATAATTTGAAAAAATAGTCTTAAGAATCTAATTATATTCTCCAATTTTTGTAATTTTATGTTTTTTCACTTGTTTAATTTTAATCCCATAAAAAACGATGGAATTCTTCTATAATATATATCTCATATATATGATATTACTCTTAACCTAATTATCTTTTATCACTTAAATCCTTTCCCCTTACATGTCTCTCTTCTTCATGATAAAATTATTTATTTTAAATGAAAAAATTATACTTGTATTAACATGTGGTTGACTGGAATGGTAAGTATTTCAATCCCTTAAGTAAGGTATCGACTTCGAGTTTTGCATATAGAAAAATTTCTGTTGGGAAAGCTCTACATCCGTTATAGGACCTCAGCCAGCTCGAACAGGATTGTCTCCAATAAAAATATACTTGTGAGAAAACCAAAAAAAAATTATACTGGTCAAATAAATATTTAAATTAAATTATATAAATAATAGATATACAAATATGTTTGTGTACCATTTATGAGAAGGAAGTAATTAATAATTGCTGTAGTGTATTGTCCTAACAAAAGACTACTCATTCCAACTTTTTGGGTAAATACTTATAAATTAAATGGGGAAGAGTTCCATTTTATTATTCAATTTTGAGTATAAATAAAATTAAGGTAAATCATTTACTCCACTGAAAAATTTTAAAATCTATTAATGCATGCAAATATATGTTGTTCATACGAGTGATTGACTAGAGTGTTAAATATATATATATATATATATATATATATATATATATATATATATATATATATATATATATATATATATATTCTTTTTAAACGAGTCTTTTTATATGAAAACATTGAGCTTACACAATTTTGATTTTTGAGGATGTTTGAAAAATATTTTTAAATATTAAAAAAAACTGCTTGAATTGATTGTTTTCAACTTATAAAAAATTGAATGTGTTTTGAGATAAAAACATAGTTTCTGATTTTCTATTTTTAAAAACAAAGAAAATAAGTATTTTTATTTATAACATTTATATAAATACAATAAAATAATATGAATTTTCAAAACTAATTTTATAACTCACTGATCACTGACATTGATAGTAAAGAGTCTATGTTCATCTCTTACTAGCAGGGAAGGTGAGATGAGTTTAAGCTTAAACATGTTTGGTATATCTTCACCACAGGTGAAGTGAGGTTGAGGTTTTCTACGGAGAGGGAAGTTTCCTTCCCTCATGATGGGGAAGGAAGTTCAGGAAATGTGAGGTGATGTGAGGTTTAAAGACCAAAATACCCTTAAAAAATTAGTGGTTTTTAAAAAAGTAAGGGCAAAAAAGGTGTTTTATACTTTTATCTTCTATTTCCTTTTCTTCTTCCCGCCATCACCCTACCAAACAATATTACTTTTACATTCCACTTTCATTTCCCTGCATACCAAACATACTTGTTATCACTTACTTCTACTTCCCACTAAAACACTCATCAGCTACCAAACGTCACCTTAATCTCTAAAGGGATGATAATGGAAGAATGTTTTCCAATGGGAAAGTCGCCTCAAACAATGAGTCTTGTGAATTGTGATACTCGAGGGATTAATAATTAAAGTCATATGAATAATCTGATCCAAGACAACAAATTTTTTTTTAAAAAAAAAATCAAAATCAAACAAGAAGCCTTAGCTAGCATGTTTCTATTGTTTTGTGTATTTATATATGAGTTTATCTAAAAAATGTCATATAATACTTTTTAAGATTTTTTTATTGGTTGAAAGAGTTTACTATCTTGAACTTGATAAAAATTAAAGAATAATAATTTTATAAATTTTCTCATTGATTTAAAAAATTATGGTACTAGTTAATTATCAATTATCTATATATATATGGTTTTGGAGTTTTTAGTGTCACACAAGCAAAGTGTGACACCAAAAAAATAACTTCCCCCTCAACTTCCCAATAAATAACTAACTTCTCAGAAAATAACTACATTTTATAATTAAAACATACAAAAAATAATATAAATGGAGGATGTGGGAAAGAGAAAACAAGTATGATAGGTGGCTACTAAAAAATGGAGAAGTGCATAACTTTTCATTTTTAAATTTTTTTATTTTAAATTATGACAACAATTCTATTTAAAAGTTTTAAAATGATCAAATATTTAATTTTTAATGATTTTAAAATATAATAAATATTTTATATTATATTTTAAAAAAAAATTAAAAATAAATTTCATATATGCACGTAGGTGCATGCGAAGCCTCTAGTATATATAATTTTTTTCTTGCTCATCCAGTCTTCGAGACACTCTCTCGACTAATTCGAATTCAACCCGCGTCACGCACTTGGTTATGATGGGAGAGTCTTTTAACGGGGATAGTTATGTTTACAAGATCTCGAACTCAAGACCTTGCTTAAAGGTTACCAAACCGTTTATCACATAGACCAATCTATATGTGTGTGTCTAAAAACAAAATTTGAGAAATATATTCTAGTTATAAACTTGTGTACTTTTTTTTATCCCAAAATACATATTTTTATTTTTTGACCTGCCAAAATACATATTTTATTTAAACTCAAAATACATATTTGGCTTAAAAACTACCGTTCAAATGGATTTTTGTTGTTTTCTTATTTAAAAAAAAAAATCAAACAGGCTCATTTTTTTTCTCTAAAAAAAAAAAGAAAAAACTCTGTCTCTATTATATTAAAGGCAATCATACTTGATGCATTATTATACATTAAATATGAATAGATTTTTTTTTCAGTTGGTATTTAAATTTAAATATATCATGTTGTGAGGAACTATACAGTGTTCTAGCCTAATTAAATTTGGCATTTAATGAGGCAAAACTGCATTAGGCATATATTATTCAATAATAGCTACATAAAAAGTTTTTTTCATCTAATTAGGAACTTATTTTATGCTAGCAAATAGATATAATTATTTAATCTCTATTCCAATTATAACCTATTATATTTCGTGCAATTAAAAGAAAACAGTGCCTTAACGGCACTGCTAATAAGCATTACTTAATTATGATAGCATTACAAATTATAGACAAATTCACTTTGTATACGCTTATGCATGATGGTCCATGAATCCTAATTAAAAGTCAATTTTCAAATTAATAAGCAATTTATGCAAAATTAATTCCAATTAATGATTTACCCTTCAAATTGTTTAATTAAGACACTCACGGATATATGTGTCTAGTTGTTAACTAAATTCCGTGTAAAACCAAATTATTAAAGTACTTCATTCTCTTACAAGTCAGGCAAGAGAATATTTAATTACTGTATTCGATGGTGAATATTTTGAAAACAAAAAAAAAACTTTGGGTGTGAAAAAATTTTTGTTGAGTGAGTTATGTTCTATATCATTGTTATAGAATTTGCCTAACTCCAACAAAAAAATTGGTTAAAATAGTGTGTCTAACACTAATCTTTCATCTCTTAAATTTTACAGAAAATTACTTTAGGCGTGTCATTTTTGCCATCATTTTGCTCCAACTTGGGGAATCGATGTATCTTCAACAACGGATGAATTTTCTCTCTAACAGTGTCGCGCCAAAGTTCCAACCATATTATCTATTTTAACGGTGTTAGTGAAAAGAGTAAGATTGCTCAAAAAAATAAAACGTTGGAGGCATAATAGACCACAACCAAACATTAGGGACATATTTGATCGAACACTCAAACATTGAGGGTACCAAAAGTACTTTATCCTTTTAGTTATAATTATAACGTATGATTTAATTAGTTATAACTATATTAAAATAGAGGACTCATTGATTAGTTGCAATCGACTTAAGTTAAATCTGTGTAATAATCCTTTGGATTGAGTCTCTGTTAGACTTTTGAACATATTATTGATGTTGTACTTAGTAATAGTTGGGAGTGTACTTCTTCCTTGTCACAATTTTGTTCACAAAAAGTATTTATTGTAGTATCAAATGTGCTTATAGGGTTATTACGTGGTTGTTAAGCCTTGTATAGCAACTAAGCTCAAATTCACTTTGTGAACCAAACTTTTGAGACATTTTGGAATTTTAATTAATTACGCCCATAACTCATAACAATTAATTAACAAAACCGAATAGCTAGAGTTTTGAAACTTGCAAAATACGGATAAACTAGCAAAATATCATATGTAAACTTTGAGTAGATGTTGAGTGGTACGGTAGTACTGAACTTCAGTACATCCCTCTAATCAGTTGGTCCCTAAACCATTCAAGGTGGGCCCTAATTAATGTGAGTTTTTATTAATATTAACAAATGGCACTACATGATTGGAGGGATGCACTGAAGTTCAGTGGTACGGTACCATTTAACTTTTATCCGTAAACTTTAGTTTAATTAAAGGTTAAACGCAATTATAACTAGGAATCATGATGTCAAATATGATACATTAATCATTATCAGATCATATATCTAATTTTCTCGAGTTTAAAAGCCCCCTAGTCCGATAAGCTTAATTGACTCAATTAAAAAGTAATATTATGAATTATTCGAAAATAAAAATATAAATAAAAGTAATATGAATTATTCCATTGTTATATCGATTCAGATTTAGTAGGTGAAACTTGTTTTTATTTTATTTTGTGTATTTGTTTCTCTTTGTGATTTTTTTTTTACAATCAAGTGATTCTAGATTAAAATTTTTTTATAATCGATCATCTAATAATTAAAGAATATTCGTAGGAAAATAAAAAAGTGTATAAAAGCTAAGCTTAATTAAATCAGACAAAGAGTATGTTTGTGCATACTTATTTTCATAAAAAAAGAAAAGTATTTATTTTTTTAATAATTACTTATTTAAAAAAATTGTGTTATTTATACATGCTTATTTTCAAGAAGTGATTTTTAGTTGTAGTATATGCACTTTTTCAACTTTAAAAATAAGTTAAAAATTGGAGTTTCTATTTTTTTTTTTTTGAAATGGACAGGCTACAAAAGCCTAACAAACACAGAGGCGAGGCACCAAAGGACAATAAATGTCAGCAGCAGGAATAGATCCTAAATCCTTATGAGAGTAACAAAAACATGGAGGCCCTCTGAGAGGTATGACTCATTTTCGCCATATGATCCGCAGCTTTGTTGACTTCTCGAAGGCATGCACCAAGTCGATGTCCCATTGCGATCAACCAAACTCCTAACCTGATGAACAAGGCTCGAACAAGGATGGTTCCCAAAAGTACCATTCTCAACCAACTCTAAAGCAACCTCAGAGTCACATTCATTGACAACCTTTCGAAAACTCTTATTCCAAAGCAACTTCAAGCCATCTAAAATACCTCTCAACTCAGCCCAGAGGATATCACAAGTACCAATACGATAGCAAAAACTGAATAAGAAGTTCCCCGAAGCATCAAGGGCAACACCACCAATTATTTATTTAATTAACATTTTAATAAGTTAATAAACTAATCAATATTTCATATTTATTTTTCAATAAATATTAATAAATTAAATATTTATATTCATTTATCTTTTTAATAATATTAATAACATCATAATCTTTCATACCATTCTTAGTAATTTTACACTTAAAAACACTTTTCTATACTAATATAAATACTTTTTAACTCAGTTTCTCAAATGTAAATTATTTCTCTTTCACAAAACTTTTAAACAAATTCAATTTAAAAAAATTAAAAATTAACAGTTTTCAAAAATATGCACAAACATACCATATTACCATTCGATATGTGTGCCGGGCAACAAGACTCCCACTATAATAGCAAGATGCCCTTCTTCGCCTAACTTTGCTTGCGGACAGTTTGTCCACTTGCTTTGTTAGAGAATGGGCCGGTTGTTTTGGGCCTCGGCCCGTGTTTTTATTTTTGTCTCCTCACCAAAAACAATAGACTATTGGATTCCCTTAAAAGTTATTTATATATTGTTAATAAGTGTATTTAGAACATTAATTAAAGAAACATTTTACTAATTAATAGAGTATATAATAGTTTTATATTTGAAAAACTCAAAAAAAAAAGACAAATTTCATTGGTTAAATATTTTTATCAATTAATAAAAAATTTCACTAACTAATATATTAAAGCCACATATTAACAAAACTCAAATTGTATATAGGCAACAATTGACATGATAATATTTTAGAATTTTACTAGTTAATTATTATGACTAAGTTTCTCTGGCCAAAAAAAAAATTATGACTAAGTTTCACTTGTCGAGACTTGTATAAATGCATGGATGTAAAGTACTGTAAAGAAAGTACAGTAGAGTAAAGTACTGTAGAATAAAAGAAAGTACGGTAGAAAAAAGTGAGGAGAGAGATAGAGAGAAAAAATAGGAGAGAGAAAAAGTATGATAAAAAATGTATTTGGTATGTATAAAATATTATGTAAAATTTTTTTGAAAATCGTGAAACACTATAATTTTATTGTTTGGATTTTACACATTCTATCTTTTTCATTAAAAAAAAAAAAGTTTTGTAATAAAGAAAGACACTCTTTAGGCACAAGCCGCCAATGGCATGTAGTCCAACTATAGAAGTCTTTGTGTTATTAAATAAATGGAGATTGAGAATGGTAGCTTATTAAGTGGTTAGTTATTAGTTATTACAATATAATATTACTTATGCAAAAAATGTATGAGTACAAATTAAATGTACAATTTGTATATTTTATTATTATTATTATTATTATTATTATTATTATTATTATTATTATAAAAAAATTAATTAATTAAAAATTCACACGCTTGTAACTTTTAAAACTCATTATTTTATAATTCAACCCTATTAAAAGTTTCAATACATATTTTATTTTTAGGTCAAAACGTCATTTTGGTCCTCTATTTTTTATTCAAGTTTCAAATAAGTCCTTTATGTTTTAAAAATTTTAAATCAGTCATCTATGTTTGCAAGTTTTTCCAAATAAGTCCTTTTGCCTTACACGTACCGTTAGTGTTTTTCCTTAAATGAAGACGTGGACAGCTAATGTGGACAAAATCTCTCTCATATGTAGTCTCTGTTTTAGTTTATTTTGGGTTCTTGTGTCTTTGACATTTGTTTTTTATAAATGTACTTACACATTTGGCCTCTATTTTAGTTTGTTTTGAGTTCGACGTGACTCAATATCATCCACATCAGTTTAAAATAACACGTAGGAGAGTGATTTTGTGTACATCAACTATCCACATCATCATTTAACGGAAAACACTAACAGTGTCAGGTAAAAAAACTTATTTAAAAGAACTTGCAAACATGAAAGACTAATTTTGAACCTAAAAAAACAAGTTTCAATACCCATTAGCCATTTTTTTGGTCGAACAATACTGATTAGTTTTTTTTTTTTCATTTTGTCAATTGTAAAAGGCAAGAGAAAGCCAGGCCTGGCCCAAACCCAAAGGCAAGACACCAGCAGTGTATGTTGTTTGTAAATTGTAAGTGATGTGGAATTGTCATAAGCCCAAAATGTTGTTTGTGAATTTTAAGTAATGTGGAATTGTCATAAGCCCAAAATGTCCATTGTCACTTTTTCATGAAAAAAATTTAATGGTTTTGGTGAAGTTTGGAGAGCTCGTAGAATGAAGAAAATTAATGATTTTCCAAAGATATACGTTATCAACTCAATGGATAAAAGTTCAATAGCACCGTATCATTGAACTTCAGTGTATCCTTCCAATTATGTAGTGCCACTTGTAAATATTAATAAAAACTCACATTAATTAAGGCCCACCTTGAATGGTTTAGAGACCAACTGATTGAAGGGATGTACTGAAATTCAATACTACCGTACCATTGAACATCTACTCCCTTCAAAGATAGATTAATACGATGAATAAAAAAGTTTTTTGGTCAAAAGTTTATTTTAGTCCCTTATGTTGTACCCAAGTTTCATATTGGTCCTTTATGTTTTAAAAGTTTTAAATTGATCTTTTATCTTTTCAAGAAGTTATAAATTGGTCCTTCTTTCCAAGTCCGTCGATTTCTCAAGTTAACTATTGACGTGGCATGCTGACATGTCTGTTTAAGCTGACGTGTCATGTCACGTTATCACCACAACATCATGAATAATGAAATAGAAGATGACGTGGCACTTAACGAAAGAAATGAACGGACTTAGACGGAATGACCAATTTGAAACTTCTAGGAAAGATAAAGGACCAATTTAAAACTTTTAAAACATAAAGGACCAATATGAAACTTAGATACAATATAAGAGACCAAATGAACTTTTGACCAAAAGATGACTGACAGTTAATCGGTTATATTAATATGTTGGGCCCCGCACAAAAATATAAAGAAAAGAGAAAGAATAACACAAAAATTTTAACGTGGTTCGGTGCCTCAAGACCTACTACCACGACCCCCACTGGGACAAACTTTACTACTTGTAATTTTTGAACGGAAAAATTACAAACCCTCCTCAATACATAAAAATACCCAAAACCCAATACACCCAATGGTTATAGGCTAGTATTCTTATGTGTGTTGGAACCTATATAACTCACACCTATTTATATAAGCTCCTCACCCACTCACTCACTAAATCTAACCAATGTGGGACTTTGAATTACACACACAACAAATCCTCCCTTAATCCAAAGTTCTACATTATTTCTCTCTATAAAAAAACTAAACTCTCCTAATAATTTTTTTTTTTTACTTCTTCTGCTTCTGCAACGATCCTCCCTGAAGTCTGGGCATCTCATCTGTATGTGATCCAACTGTCCACAATAATGGCACTCAACAGTGCTCATGTCTCTCAATCGAGAATTTCTTCCAAGTTGATCACCCTTCTTCTTCCTATCACTATCCACTGCTAGTATATCACTGTCCCTGAAAGACTCTTCACCACTCATCATCCTCTGACTCTCCTTCAAGGTACTCATAACTTCATCTAGTTTCAGTGTGCTCTTTCCTGCTAGCATTGACTGGACTAGAGGCTTGAAGGATTTTGGTAGTGAAGCCAAGAGTAGCAGCGCTTGCTCTTCATCCTTAATAGTCTCCCTTGCATTCAACAATCTAGATACCATCTCATTAAATTTGTTAATGTGACCAGTCACATTACCTCCCTCTTCCATCTTCAATGAGTACAAATCCATCTTTATCATCAATCGATTGGTCAATGTCTTCGACGCAAACTTGCACTCCAACGTGTCCCACAACTTTTTCGGTGATGTCTCCTTCAACACAGTCATTTTTATCTGTGGGGCTAGTGCCAACCGAATTGTACTAACAGCATTTTTCTGAATTGTACTCCAGTCCGACTCTTTCATTTCACTAGGTTTCTCATCCTGCAATGCTAAATCAAGACCCTGCTGGACTAAATAATCTTGAATTGTGCATTGCCACAGTGTAAAATCCGTTCTCCCATCAAACAACGGAACTTCAAACTTCAGGGTGTTCATTGTATTTAACCCAACTCTTGGCTAAATACTTCCCCACTCACACAGCCAACCAACCAACACCACAAACAACCCAAATTCAAAAAATCTGACTTGAAAAGAAATGAGAAAATAAGCCAGAACCAACCTCTCTCCAAATTGCTGACTGGATGATGACGACTCCTTTCTTTTGCTCTTTCTCCCTTCTTCCTCCCTAGGCCGAAACCTGCCTCTGATACCACTTGTTGGGCCCCGCACAAAAATATAAAGAAAAGAGAAAGAATAACACAAAAATTTTAACGTGGTTCTGTGCCTCAAGACCTACTACCACGACCCCCACTGGGACAAACTTTACTACTTGTAATTTTTGAACGGAAAAGTTACAAACCCTCCTCAATACATAAAAATACTCAAAACCCAATACACCCAATGGTTATAGGCTAGTATTCTTATGTGTGTTGGAACCTATATAACTCACATCTATTTATATAAGCTTCTCACCCACTCACTCACTAAATTTAACCAATGTGGGACTTTGAATTACACACACAACATAATAGAATCTAATTGATTGTTAAATATTAATTTTAAATCTATTCAACTAAAAAATAATAATAAGACCTTTCGAAAAAATGCAATTTGTAAAATAAAATATATATGATTAAATTTATAAACTATACATAAAAATGTTAGCAGTGTATTTAGATAGTGTTTATTTTAACCTAAAGGGTGTGGTTGAATAGAAGAAGGAACTCATCCATCTTTAACTAAGTGTCAGGGATTCGATTCCTGCCTTGGGTATGGAACAGATTTAAATCTTTAGGCCAGCTGTCCCACCCTTCAAAGTGCTTACAATTCAGCGAGGGGATTAGTCATTGTACTCAAAGCTGGATACCCTAGTCTAGAAAAAAAAGTGTTTATTTAGAAAACAGTCAATTAGCGGCGGAGTTTAGCGATGGAAAATTTTCAGCGGCTAATTTGTCAGTATTTCGTCCGAAATCCTTTGCAAAATCTCAACTTTGTTCGTCAGAATTGGGAAGGTAAAGATGGAGAGAACTGAGAAGGGTGAATTTGTACTAAAAAGCACTAAGGAAATCAAAGCTGATAAATGTATGGCTATCAAGTATGAGTTCAGTGTTATATATTCATCCGATCCACACATATAAAGCGAATCCCTTAATACACAAGGCATTCAATTTGGTCCACAAGTAGTGCATTTGGAGTGGGAAAAGATGTTCCTCCAAACAAAAACCTACCTACCTATAAATGTACGTACATGCCAACACATATATATATAAGAATGATGTCTTCTAGATCTTAATCCCATGTGTAGATATATAAACTACCCCAGATAGAATATTTTGCTGTTTGTTTCAAGTGCCAGAACTACCAATACTCTCCACCATAGAACTCAATCACATAAAAACTTTATATAGTTAATTTATAACGTTAATCAATTACAATAAAATTGTATCTTAATCGATCAACGGTTCATATTGACTGCATGAAGTTACTTTATATATGTAATCCGAATTTACTCTACCATTAATCATCGAGATGGTTCACAAATTAAATTAGATGACGTTATAAATATATATATATATATATATATATATATATATATATATATATAATTTTTTTAAAAAAAAAAACCTTTGAATTTTTGTTATTTTATAGTTAACAAAAATTAAACCTTATTTCGATCTTTAATCTTTAGCACTTTTTAAAATTTGGTCTTAATCACCATTCATGTTTACGATTGATATCAATTTGATCCTTAGCATCTGCTCAATTTTAATTTGGTGTCTCAATTTGAGATCGGAACCAATTTAGTCCCTCCAATAGTAAGTGTTAAAATCACTTAAAATAATGTTTACATGAACAATTTATTGCTTAGTATACATGTATATATATACATTTAGGTGAAAATTTTCCGTCGCTTCATTCAAGTTTTTTAAAATTAAAACTAAAAAAAAATTTCTTTAATATTATTTTTATAAATCAAATTCAATTAATTTTAAAGATAATATTATTTAATATGAAAGGAACATTTTAATGCTTTAGGAATAAAATATGGCATAAACAAATTTATCATAAAACTTTTAAAGCTTTAATATATGAAAGAACCATTTTGCTTCTAATTATCATCTACATGTGAAAATTAGCATTTTTTTTATAGAAGCATCAATGTATAAGCAAAAAAACAAAAAGTTTATGACAATATATTGTTAAGTAATTTTAATACTCGGATAATGAAGGGATCAATTTGGTATCAATCTCAAACGTGAGAGAGACCAAATTGAAATTGAGCAAAAATTAAGGATTAAATTGATATCAATCGCAAATGTGTGAGGAACCAAATTGAGACTGAGCCAATGTTAAGGACGAAATTGAAAATTTTTCAAATGTTAAGGACTAAAATAAAAATTTTCTTTTCTAACTCTTTCAATTTTGACCGGATCAAAATGGTAATCCAACTCTTATACGCAAACTAAACGAAAGGGGAGAGATAGATACACTGCAATCCACAATATGGATAAAAGTTTAGTATTATTGTATCATAAAATTTCAGTGCATTCCTTTAACTATGTAGTGCTATTTGTTAATATTAATAAAAACTTACTTTAATTAGGACCTACCTTAAATGAATTAGGGACCAACTGATTGGAAGGAAGTACTGAAGTTCAGTACTACCGTATAACTGAACATCTACTCAATAAACATGATTATATATAAATGCACATGAAAACAAGTCACTATAGCATTTAGAGTGGAGAGATATATATAAATTAAACTTGAGAATTTTAGCAGTTAAATTGAGCATCAACATTTGTACATGAATATTAGTTTTTAAAAAAATGAAGATAAAGGAATTAATAAAAGAAATATAAGAATTTGAGTTCTAGAGAATTCAATCTCTTCATAACCAAATCTTTCGTTTATATATAATAATATGATTTATAGAGTTTGTGAGTGGAAAAAAATAAAAAGCCCGTCTATATTATAAAGAAATAACACTAAAGTTAAATTTTAGTGTTAACTAATTAACAATGATATTTATTAATAACGTTATTTATTAATTTAATAGTTGTAACTAATATAAATATTTATATTTGTAACATTATTTTTAGTATTGGTTGTGAAACTAAGGTAAGATCTGTTAACATAAATTATAGGGTAAAGTATTCTTGTTGTCCCTAAATTTTGTTGTAATGTTCATTCTTGTTCCCAAACTTTTTTTTGTTCATGCCTACCCCCAAACTTTCAATTTTGTTCATGCCTGCCATTTTTGCTAACACTGTTAACTTGTTTGACAAAATTTGCTAACGTGGACGATGAATGTGTATCTCTTTTGCCACCCCACTGTTCACCTCATTTTCCACCTCACATTTAACTTTTTACTTTTATTAAAAAAATTAACTTAATCCAAATTAAAAAAAAAAACAAACCAAACTTTTACCTTAAAATATTTGTTTTTTAATTTGGATTAGGTTATTTTTTTTAATAAAAATAAAAGGTTAAATGTGAGGTGGACAATGACTTGAAAAATAAATACACATTCATTATCCACATCAACAAATTCCGTCAATCAAGTTAACGGTGTTAGTAAAAAGAGCAGACATGACTAAAATTGCAGGTTTGGGGTAGGCATGTACAAAAAAAAATTTAGAAGTAAGAATAAACATTACAGTAAAGTTTGAGAGCAACAAGATACTTAACCCTAAATTATAACTAGCACTATTATAAGCTATTAATATATATATATATATATATATATATATATATATATATATATATTAATAATTTTAGCTTTCCGTTCAAGATGTTTGATAAATATATAATCTTCCGTGAATACTAACAAAAAAAAAACTCTACAGAACTTCAATAATGAGAGCTAAGCTTCTAACAATATGATCACCAACTGTCAACTGTGTAAAGGATTATCAGAAATATTAATATATTATTGCATCATAATCTAAGAACAATAATTCACCCTCTATTTGTTTTTTTAGTACTAATAAAAATTTAGACTTTAGACTTTTACCACATAGATAGATGTTACTAGCACTACTACATTGTGGGTGGTTGACTTTTGGAGAATGATTAATCCAATTTGGAATTTCCCTATTTATGGCCATGCCAATATCACAATTTCTGACAACCCCATCATTTTGAAGATTGCCTCAAATACTAATTTTTTAATTTCAGTATGGTCATCCCACCAAATATTGTCCCTATTTGGTGGGATCTATATATATATATATTAGTACCTTCTCTTTCTCTTTGCTTTCTTCAATTCAATTTGTAATTAAATCACACTTACCCTCATAATCACTTTGGCTCTAGCTACCTGTACATCCATCGCCATATTATGAGGATTCTAACACTCGTGCTGCTACTTTTGATCATACTTGTGAGTGCATGCGTGGGCGACGATAAGAAAGCGTTGCTGAAGGACGAGATGAAAATGATGAAGAAGGAAGAAGAAGATGATGAAGTAAAAGATAATCCAAGTTATGGATATGGTGGAAGCACTGTGATCAATAACCACCACCGTATCCCCAGGGAAAACTTCAACAATAAAGGAGGAGGTGGAAATGGCTAAATCTTGTATTATATATGTGTTTGTTTGTATATATATATATATATATATGAGGTTTAGAAATAAAAAGATACTGCAACGATTTGCAGTTTCGTGGCTATATATATATGTGTGTGTGTATAAAATCTATGTTCGTACTTATATATGTATGTAGAAATTATTGGTGTAGTAAGTGATATAATATTTTGTAATAAAGCAGCATGCATATCGCTGCATGTACGTCTTTCTTCTTCTTCCTCTCCCACTTTATGTAGTGTATATGTATTTTATCGTTATTAATATTTAATGTTACTCGATCTCACCTAAAATATGGCATATGAATTATTTTTTAAATTAAACTCGTTTCTCTTAATTAAGAAAGCTAGTTATTTGTAGCAAATTTTTTTAAAAAAAGATGGATATATAGTTCTATATATAATGTGTTGCTATTCCCTTGTTTTGATTTTTCTGTTATTTTAAATTAGGAGTGATTTCAATACCGTATTTGTAAGATTTTTTTTTTGTTGAGACTATTTGTGTATATATATTGATTCGAACTGAGATTACACAATAATATCCTTTAGAAGGACCCAATCTTATGACAACGTAATTGAGTGAGAAGCCTGAGAAATCATTAATTTCATTACGTGTTAGCTCCAAAAGCATTTTGAAGCTCAAATTTGTACTTGGTGGAGTGATAGTTATAGTGGGTTTTCAAAGTTCAAACTAGTGGAAACAATCCATTGCCTCTCGGGTTCAATTTTGGAGGAAGCAAATAGAGCATCATCTCTGTTAAAAAAGTTGTGTCCAATAATGAGTTCGACAATATTGTAGAGATTAATCATCAAACTCATTTGAGTGGATTAAAAAAAAAAAAGACCTAATGGAAACAAAGTATGAAGTCTGTTGACGCAATGGCTTCAAAAGAAACAAAACTATGGCGTTTAGTGTTTGAAGGCCCAAGTTGTAGGGCAAAACTGACATCCCAAGCAGATTTGTTTAGTACAAAGAATCCGCTCTCTCAAAATTCCACTTCAATGACCATATACATAGTAAGTACATGACGCCATTAGTCTTGGCGTTAATCAATTTGTACTCACACATCACACCAATCTAACCAATACCCTTCAATCATCGTGGAATTTTTCAACTTAATCATTTTATCGTTTTGAATGACAATTTTAATGGGAATTGCACTAAATCTGAACTCTGAGTGATATCTGACAAAACCCATCCCTACCCCAAAAAGAATAATATACCACTATAATTGATATAGAATACCATTCGATTCTTATTCACTAAATCATTTTATGATCGATACGTATTAACACCACTATCATGCAATAATGTGCATACCATGAAAATCTTTTTGTCTTTATATGCGTCATAAATAGAGTCGTTCATTGAATTAACATCGGAAATTTCTACTTTCATTTTTGTGTTTTTAAGAATCTCCTAAGAGCTAGAATACTTTCGTCCCAGAGTTAATTCCATACAATTCCGAGAAATGTTAATATTTAAAGGAATCTAACATCAATTTCCTGCCCCCTCATATTCCGGGAGGAATCTTACACCCACAAACATACTTGTTTCCCTTGCCCAAAAGGAACCATATAGAGAAATGGTTACGTCATTGCAGGATTTAATTACCATCTCGTTTCTAAACTTTTCTAGCCCACAAAGTCGTGTATCATATGCTCACCAAAGTGACGTCTAAGCTGATCCTCCTGCTGTAAATGCTGTTGTTGCTGCTGGTGGTGTTGGTGTTGTACACCTTCAACCCCATGTCTAAGACCCAAAGTTAGTGACACAGACCCAAGTCCCCCAACGTGATCAACACCGCCGCTGCCGCCACCTTCGCGCCTGTATGGTACAAAACCCATTAAGGTACCATCCATGTTTGGTGGTGTAATGTGAGTCTGACATTCCATTTTTGAACGCTTCTCTTGATTCCATTCTTGATCTGCACAACTACTAAGGAACCCCTCTCCTCCTCCACCCAAGGAACTCATTTCCAAACACTGGAATTGCTTCTCACACATCATTTCATCTCCTCCATGATGTTTACCAAACTTGTTTACAGCCACAATATCAACTACACCTTGTGGTAGTTGTTGGCTGCAGCTACCGTCGTCGGCAGCCGAGGTTCCCTCGTCGTTATTCTTGCTGCTGCCACCCTTAGTTAAGCCTTTTGTTTCAAGATTGTGTATTTCCTCAACCATCGGCTTCCACACACGGACTCGAGCATTTATGAACCAATTTGATACCTGCATTATACATATTACTGTCAGTGACAGGAAACAGACAAGAGAAGAAAGTTAATGTTATAACACTGTTCGGCATTAATTATGAAAGCTCAGAGGACAAAAATACTCAATTTATGGACCCGGGAAGAAGCAGCCACGTGATGGTGTCCAACACCAACTATAATTAATCAATGAGGCAAGTGAAAAAGGACAAATAGAACACGTAGTAATGAAGTTAAAAAGGACTAGACCCTCCCCCACCTGGTTTCGGGATAGACCTGTCTGAGTAGCCAACATGTGTTTATCAGTGTCCGTGGGGTACCTGAAATTAAAGAACTCCAAAATTCAATATACCTCAAAGTTTTCTACTTTTGTGAAAAGAAGAGAAGGAGGGAGGGAGGGACATGGTTCTCACGGGTGAAGAAAATGCTCAAATAACCAAGCTTTAAGAATTGCCACTGCACGTTCTGGCAGGCCTCTCTGGGGCCTCCACACTTGTTGAGGTTCAAGAAATCCAGTTTTGTTCTTTTGAAAGCTTTGATCTATGTACCTTAGCCTTGCCATATCAGTGTCAAGTTTACTACAACTTGTACCAGAAGTGGATCCTGACAAATCCTCCCCCAACATTTCTCCGATATGCTTGATCTGGTCTAATATAGCATTTTTTAGGCACCTGAAGTGTTTTGTTATCGACCTGAGAGCCATCGAGATGTAAGGGGTAGCAGAACTCAGACCCGCAACCGACTCGAAAGATGAAACAACCATTTGCATTTGTTGATGATACTGCTTGTATTTTCTTGTAACCTATTATGGTCCAATGCAAAAAAAAAAAAAAAAAAAAAAAAAAAAAAAAAAAAAAAGAGTAAAAGTGATCAGTCAATCTTTTAGACGCATATATGCACTTCTATAATATATATATATATATATAGCTAGTGCTAGGACAATTTGGTATAACGTAAATCCTGAAGCATCAAAGATATCATAAGATGCCTAGAGTAATGATGGGTAGAGAACAATGTTATAGCATCATGATCATTCCTCATTAAAATAATCATGCTTTCCTTTTTGGTTCAAATATAACAATCATATCCAATCAATGTTACAATTTTAGCAAGCTGTTTTCAACCAGCTGGCAGGTAATTCCTCCCATCAAATTCAATTTCAGTGTGTATAAAACAAACAGAATGCAGGAATATAAATAGCAACACATCATTAGAGGATAAAAGTGGCATTTAAAGCTGAAAGGTAATCATAGGCAGGGATCTTAGATAAAATACGTGGGAAAAAAAAGTCTTCTCATTGTTTTTGTTTGTTTTTTTATGTAAGAAAAACAATTACAAGTTGCAGCATAAGAACACTCCATTAAAGGTATCCCTCTAAATAACGACACCATTTAGGGACAACAATATTTGAAGAGCCAAAGTCATTTTTGTAGTGCTTGTATATATGCAAACTCGGATTCAGTAACATGATGGGAAAATGCATCTTTTCAGACAAGACACGAGTAGAAGACTTTTAATTATAACAAAGCAAGATGAAATAACAAACAGTCAATGCACATGGAATAATGTCATAAAGACAACTTAAATGACTTCAAAACTACTTCAACGCACAGTACATAATCAGCATGTTCTCTGTGATACATATAATTTAGCAGAAAGTTCAAAAAGAAAATTAACTACAAAAAATCATTTTGTGATAATACACACACTAACAGCTACTAGTCACAAAGTGCACTAAAGTCAAGTTAATTCAACGTTTAGAGATTCTTCCACTAATTAAAACATAAAATCAAAATCAATACATAGAGATATGTAAATTGTAATTTTTTTAAGAAAATATCCATCGCGAATAATTCTTGTGTGAACATGGAGCTTCTTGGAGCACAGGTGAAGCAGCCACTTGAATTGAAAGGAAACATAAACTAAAGAATTCAGCATCTTCAACAATGAAAAGGGGCACAAGACCAACAATAACCAAACAAATGAAAGTGTGCAGATCTTAGCAAGAGAGGGGTAAACTCATTCAGCGTGCAAAGTGCAATACAAACGAGACAATAAAAGAGACTATAATGAGTAATGGAATATGGACAATGGCATTACAATCAACTAAAAATATCTTTTTTCACTTTTCCCCTTGTCTTTCTCATCATGTGAAAACTATAATCATGCTAATTTTAACCAAAAGGAAACTCCATAAAAGCGATGTGCTCCAATATTTTAAGCAAGTTTGATATACAAAATGGGCAAGTCATGGTTCTTCAAATCTATTGCAAACCACCTTACATTTACTATATTTCATTTTGTAAAGCTATGTAAAGACATAAAATAGTAATACCATTTTCTTTTCGGTATGCTATGCTATATGAAGAATGAACTAGATATTGACAGAGCTAATCTTCTATTATCATATATATCTTCAATATTTAAATATATTTCGAATCCTCCAAAATTTTCACATCAAATTATAATACAATTACAGCGTCACATAGTAAAAATATATAATCCATTCCAGAGATTTGCTCCTGGATATGGACAACCTTGGAATACCACAGAATAATAAAGCCCCCAAACAAGACAACCCCACTTTTAATCTTTCGGTCTTGTCAATTGTCAGAAACCCAAAAAGAATAATAAACTTCTATTATACTTCTTTAATTCTAAGGATTTCTTCAAAAATGTTGATCATTCCCTCCAACTTAAAAGAACTCAGATTCAAATGCAAATGCAAATGCTAATTCATTCTCTCCATGTTCATTAATTAATTGACATAGCGTGATCTCATAAATAGGCCTTACACAACTTATCTTTCATGCATCATCTACTTGCTAGACACGGCAACAAGAAGACATTTGGCTTTTCTCTCACGGCTCAACAGTAAATTCCTGACACACACACACATTATGCCAATAACATACACAATACACAAAGACACATAAAAGGAAAATCATGAAAGAGGCTATAAAGAGTCAGTGATTAATAATTATAATAATAACCAACCTCCTCTTGCATGTACAGAAGCTTAGCCTTCCTTTGTTGATACTCCGGGCGAGAAGAACAACCACCACTATTTTCCTTCGAACCATACAAACCAGAAGACGAAGCACCACCTGCATTACTACTATCTTTCCCACTATCAGACGCATTAATGATATTATTGTTTGGACCACACAGGCCGCAGAACTCATCCAACAACTCTTGGGCCGGCTTCAAGAATCTCGAGCTCTTTAGAATGGTAGCATATCCCGTAAAGGGCCCAAGTGGGCCCACATTTCGATAACCACTCGCGTTGTTCGAAGCTATACCACCACCCACCACCACTTGGTCTTGTACCGACTTTCCGCAATCTCTAGCCACTACGGAGGCGGAAGGGGATGAAGACGGCTTCACGATGATAGATTTCGTAGATTGCGAATTCGACGACGACGAAGAAAGCGACAACGACAATCCCTGAGGATTATTAACGGAATCGCCACTGAAATTAGCGTTTTCGAAATTAAACTGATTCCCCGTCCAAACGCGAAGTCCAGAAGCTGATTTGACGATATCCTGCAAAGTATTCTGGAAGAGTGGAGGAGGCGGAGAAGAATTAGGCGGATTCACGAGTTCGTTATACACATTACTATTATTATTGTTATTACTGAGTTCCGAAGCGAAATTAGTGTTCGGATTGGTGGATCCGTAATTTGGCATCCAACCGTAAGCCATGTGATGATCACGTGGTTGATCGGAATGGGGAAATGAAGCGTAGTTATAGTCTGATGAAGTATTATAGAAGGCTGGTGGTGGCGGCTCGTAAAGCATGTTCGAAGCATTTCTAACATTCCTAACTTGAAGAAGGTCGGAGTTGCTGAAGCCTGGGTGTAGTGACAATTGCTCAATATTGGTAGGGAAATCTTCTAGATTATTCTGGATTCTCAACTTATCACGCCGAATCTGTTGCGCTACATGCGATTCTGGCCTTAAACCGCTCATTCCAACGCAAAGAATATAATAATCCGCCACTGTTTATCCAAAAAACACAAAAATCCACAGAAATCATGAAAGGTGAAAAGGAAGCTAACTAACTAATAAAGTCATGAAACAGGAGGAGGTAGCTAGTAGTTGAAGAAAATGACATCAAAGAAAATAATGCAAGAAAAACGCGAAAATTAAAAGTTCTTCCCTACTCAAACCCAAACCCAAACCCAAAGATGTCGTCACTATTTCTCCCGCACACATACATACATACATACATACATATACATATACACATAACTTTTCCAATTTTCAGTGTCGGTAACGTGTAACCTCCACGACGCACAGCGTAAGACCTCTCAACACTATAAACATACCGAAACCCTAGTTCGATCTACTTCAAACGGATCTGCTTCTTCACACGCTCACGAATCTATAACCGCATCCTTCAACCTATAAATTCTATACATAAAGCTTGTGCAGATATATAAAACCTCAATTTCTCTACCTCGCCACTGAAAATTAAAAGAAAAAAATGAAGAAGATGCGAGAAGTAGAGAGAAGCATGAAACGAGGGATTGAGGGGAGAGAGATAGTGAGTAGAAAACAAAACAAAAAAGTATAGTTGGAATACAGTTGAGAGGTACAGTTTGTGGTGATTATTATGTATATTACCTTGGGAAAGAAGAAGCAGCAGCGCAGGTAGTAGCAGCAGTGGCCGGATCGCGAGTTGGATGATGAGAGAGAAGGAGGTTAAAATTCCGATGAGGATAGGGTTGGCTTGGGAGTGCACATTCCGGTGAGCGTAGGGAGGGAGCAAATGGTGAAGAAAGAACGAAAGAGAAAGAAAGAGAGAGAGAGAGAGAAAGCACACAAAACTACACTACACACTAGAAGAGTACTGCACACACACCTAACAATGATTGCAATATGCGATGATCGGGCGTTAGCTTTAACGTGTAAAGCGCGCCTTTACCATAATTAACGTAAAGTCACACCGTTAATTAAATAAGTAACGCTCTAGTCTATGGTCTTTTTCTGTTTGACCCCCTTTCTTTATATATTTAAAAAAATGAAAAGATAAATAAAATGTAGGTGTAGGAGTAGATAATTGAGGAGAAAATGGGAAATGAGAAAGAGGCATTAATTAGGGGAGTAGGGATTGGGGTTGGAGGAAGGAAGGAAGGAAGGAAGCAGTGGTGTTAAATGGAGTGGCAGTAATATGTACGGCTCACAGTGGACGCAGACGACAATTCCAATTTGTGACCTCCTCCTTCTCCCGCCTCCTGTATTTGCACTCCTCGAACGGTCAAATTGATGGCAGGTGTTTTTTTACTTTTAAGTCTATTCATTATTAAATATTCATAAAAACAAATCAGATCATGTAATGAAGATACCGAGAGTTCTAGGGTGTATTTGACGGATCCGGATCTGCAGATCCATAAAGTATATAAAATGTACAATATGAATCGTTGAATAAAATTGTTATAATATGGACACGAATCTCAATTTTTATTTAATGATCTGGATAATACACTTTATACATTTTGCATTTTACACTTCATTAGATTCCCTTCCGTATTTGACGTGCACAAAGAAAATAGGAATGAAAAATATTTATTGTGTTCAATAGTAAAATTTGAGAATAAAGATAAAAATAAAGATGAGTAAAAATAAATTATAATTAAAATTTTATTTTTTATATTAAAATATTTTAAAAAAATATTATAATTGTGCCAAATTCAATAGCATAATATACATCTCATATTTCATTTTTTTATCAAATTTACATGAAACCCAAAATACCAATATGATACCATCCTGTATAAAAATATTTTTTAATTCACTATTTTTTTAGTTATTGAATTAGTTAGAAAATATGTATAACAATATTTTTTAAAAACTCAACATGATATGGATCTCAAAATAAATTTAATGACTAGATCCATAAATTTTGGCTCATCATAATTCCAAATATGCAAATCATGTTTCTTTGCTAATCAAAAAGAATTTGATAGAAATAAACAAAAAGAGGAAATGAGAATAAAAATAAAATAAAAATATTTATGATCATATTTGGTTACCCAAAAATGAATAAAAACTTGATAAAATAATAATTTTATCCTTACATTTAAAAATTAATAATAAAAGACAAAGAAACATGTTCGCATGGCAGCAATGTTTTAAAACTCGAACCAGTCGATCGAATCGGGAATCGACCAAGTGTTTGGTTTGAGTTTAGCTAAAAACTCGATTTTGAGTTGGTCCGAGTTGGACCGGTCAAAATCGGTGACGCAGACCAATTTTTTTATTGACCCTTTTTTGTATTTTATTTTAAGAGTTGGGCTTGATATTTAAGACCGAAAGCATTATGTATTTTACAATTTAAATTTTATATAGTTATGATACAAAAATGTCTTTAAAAATTATTTTTATATTGATTTATAATCATTTAAAGAAAAATATTTTTTATTTTACATATATTATTTATTATTATATTTAAATATATAATAAATGCTCATTTTCATGCGCATATTTAAATATTGTTCATAAAATACTCGTTAAACTCATAAATAGTTATAAGTTAATTAATGAGTCAAACTTGATTATAATCTTACATTTATTTGACTCGGTTCATTTACATCACTCAAGACATGGGACACATTCCATTTTAGTGAAAGGTATCCTCTTCCTAGTTAATTGTGTTGTTGGTGAGAGCATACCGAGTACTAAGAACCCCCTTGTTTTAAGGCTATAATTTTGAATTTAATTCAATAATCTTTATATCAAGCATATATTTTTTATAATTTAATAAAATTATGTTTTTATGTTTATTTTTTTATTTCATTTTTACTTTTAATATAAAGATAAAATAGTCATTTTACCAATTTTTATTCCATTTACATCATCACACCTATATTACATTGCCATTCCCTCTAATATTATCATTCTTATTACCATTTCCATTCTTTCGCATAGTGTAGATAAATTAGAAATAGAATGAAGAAAGAAATAAGTAAGAGTTAGCAATTAAAAATTAGTCTAAATAAAAATTAGTTAAGTAAGATTTTAATTTTGAGATATTATAAATAAAATTATATTTTTGTTACATACTCTTTTACTATAATTAAATATATAATATAAATTGAATCTAAATTAATCGAAACAGTACTAAATTAGCATAGCACCAACAAAAATAAGAAGTGGTTTGTTTAATATAGTTTGAGGATGGAAGGTGAGTGAGAAAGTGAATGTGTTGTATATTTAGTATGAAGAGGGAAGGTGAGAGAGAAGGTTGCGAAGGAAGGTTGTTGCCCTCTCAATTTAGAGGGAAGGTGAGATTGATGGAAGGAAGTAGACTTGAAAGTACTATTTTGCCATTCCCTTCCCATGTAAGGGCATAATTTTAGAGGTAAAATAGTCTTTTACACTTTTTAACTTCCACTTTTCTATCTCATTTCTATCATACCAAACAATTTTATTCTTATTTTCATTTCACTTTCCTTACATACCAAACGCACATAAATCTTCCACTTCCACTTTTACTTCTCACTAAACACTCACCGGATACCAAACGCAAGGAGGGACTGAAAAGTAAAAGGAAATGGCAGAGGGTGATAGATAGGGAAATGTTGGTGTAGGACCACGTGGGTCAGTCCAGGTTGAGGTGAGTGTGTGTGTATTGTTGATGGAATGGAATGACGACACTTACACTATCACTCACTCCTCCTCGTTTAGGACAACTTTTTTTTTTTAAAATTTTTCTTCTTAATTTCTGATTGTGATTGTGATATGATGGCTATCAGTATAATTCACTATCATCACCACAATTATATATAAATTATTAATAAATAATATTTCCATAAAATTCTCATTTTCATCAATCAAATAAATTATTTTATTTTATTTTATAAAAAAATATTAATTTTTTAAAGATGTGATTTATTTTAATTTATTTTTTATGAATAATTTAATTTAATTTTTAAAGATAAAATTTATAAATTTAATTTTTAAAAGATATAATTTATTTTAGGTTATTTTTTTAAATAATTATATTAATTAAAAATTTTATGTATTAAATTAAAGTAAATTATATCTTTAAGAAAATAAATTTGGTATTTCTAATTTTTAAAGATTAAATTAAGATAATTACACATTTTAATTAATAACTGAATTTGACGTTTTTTTAACATTTTTTAAGGACTTAATTAAGGTTTACTGCATTTGTGTAATATTAATTTACTCTAATATTTTTTATTTTAGACAAAAATACTTTGATGTTTAAATTTAACATTACTTCAATTTCAGTTTAGAACCTTAACTTTAAATTTAACAAACATTATATTATTTTTTTTAAGCATATTCAGTATAAATCATGACTGAGAATAAATTTCCAGTCAATTTTTTATCAAGTAAATTAACAATATTAATAGTTAAAATTGTTTTTATTAATTTTTAAAATTAGGGAATTAAAAAACCAATTAAACATAAAGAATTAAATTAAAATTAAGGGACAAAAATAGAAATGATGTGTTTATTATATTTTTCATGGAAATGTTGAAATTGGGGTGAGAAATTGCAAACAGGAGGTAGCGTGGATGTGTGTGGTTCATGGAGATTGAGGAAGAAAAATGGGATCCAAGGGTGGAGCTTCACTGGGAAAATGGAGAGTGAAGTGAAGTGAAGTGAAATGAAAGAGAGAGTGAGTGTGTGGGAAGAAGAGAGAATAAAGAGGGGGAGAGTCAGAGTCAGAGTGTGTGTGTGTGAGAGATGAGAATGATATATATATATATACACACACAGCGTTTATCTAATTAATTTATGATTCTATTAGGCCAAGTTTACGAAATTTTTAAATAACTTTTTTTTAAATATAGTTTGAAAAAAGTGTTTTGAGAAAAATTGTCTGTGTTTAATAAATTGAGTTGATGAGTATTTTTCGAAAATGATTTCTGTTTAGTAAATTTCTATTAAAAAATATTTTTGAGTGTAAAATTACCAAGAAGAGTATATGTATATTTAAGTGTTATTAGTATTATGAAATAGATTAATTATATAAATATTTATTATTATTAAGTTTTATTCATCAAACAAATATAAAATGATAATTACTATTAAGTTTTATTAGTTAAATAAATATAAAATGATAATTAGTTTATTAATTTTATTTTATATAAATTTTTATTTATAATTATTATTTTTATTAAATATCTATTAATTCAAATAAAAAATAATTAAAAATATTTATTATTATTTTAATATATTATTATTATTGTCTTTACTATTTAAAATAGAAATAGAGGATGGGGTTAAGGTGAAAGAATGGAAATATTAAAATGTTATTAAGAGTATTATTGTCCTAAAATAATTAAAATTTAGTTTCTGCTTTTGGTTAGTAACATAAGCTTTAATTTTTAATTTTTGATTAAAATTTAAAAATTACTTTTATTATAATTCAGAAACGCTTCTGAATAATTTGTCAAATACTACATTTAAAAAAATGCTTCTAAACCAATTTTAAACTCGGCCAAAAGAGACTCTATGTGTTGAATATATTTGTTAAGGATTTATGATGTGTTGAATTTAATTAGGATAGTTGAGAAGATTTGTTAAATTAAGGTGAGTAAGAGAAGATGGAGGGGCTAGAAATTGAGTGTGAGCAGCTTTTGTATCGGTAAATGGAGATATTACCACTGCCATTAACCAAAAGATCTGTATCTGCATTCTCCTGCTTCACTCCGACATTCGAGAACTCCTCTCTCCACACCTGACGTCACTTCCTATCCTATCTATCATCTTCTCTTTCTCTCTCTATCTCTCTTTCATTTTTACCATCTCATCTCATCAAAACACATATTTATTACATCCTATTTGTATTTTGTACCCACCTATATACATATACCTACCAATCATCCATCATCTACGTCTCTGTTATATTTTTGTCAAACACCATCCATCACTTTAAACCCTCATTTTTATTTATATATATATATATGTTCGTGATAAGAAAATATTTAGTCTTTACTATCACAAGTCATGCATGCTGAATTGCTGATTATATATTTTAATATTTAGATTGACAAAGAAAGATGGAAAACACAGCGGAAACAAAGGCTAATCAAAGTGAGCAGCATTATATAATGACTGTGACAAGGGAAGAATTGATGAAAGGGATAAAAGTTTAATGGCATTGTATCGTTAAGGTTTAGTATATTTTTTAAATTATATAAAGTTATTTATTAGTATTAAGATAAAAGTTTAGGAACCAATTGATTGGAGGGATGTACTGAAGTTCAGTACTACTGTATCACAGAACATCTCGTGATCAATATGTATGTTTGGTACAGAGTGGGAATGAGAATAGATTTATTGTATTTGGTAGTAAAATTTTAAGAATAAAAATAAAAATGAAAATGAGGAAAAGTGAATTAAAGATATCATTTTATTCTTTATATTAAAATATTTAAAAATATATTATGATTGCGTCAAAGATATAATGAATATTTTTCTAATGTTTGTGCACGTACTGAGACAGAATTATATTTTCCTTCCCCCAATGGAGACCATCATTTTAGAAGTGGATCTCATCGTTTCCTTCTTCTTTTCCCTTGCACTAACTACGTACCAATCGTAGTAGTAGACTACGTTTGGAGGCAAGAAATGATGATGGAAAAAGGAAGGGATCAAGTTTTTTCTCCTCTTTTTTTTTTCTACCAAACGAACCTTACTTTTTGCACTTACCTTTTTAAAAATTTTTATTCCATTCCCACTTTTAATGTAAGAAAAAAATAATTATTTTATCCACTTTTATTACATTTATATCACATCACATTATATTAACATGATATTCTTTTCTCCTTATGTAATACACCCTAAGAATTAAATGATGAATTAAATGAGTATATATGTGTGTTGGGCAAATAAGACCAAACAGTTTTTTAAGGGTTTGCGATAAAGTTTTTTAATCATAAATAATATTTTTACCTTTTTTATTAGTTATATAATATAATTATTTTCTTTTATATCATATTTTTATCATGATTAGTTATATAAATTTTTTTGTCACATGTCTTACTTTTATTAAAGAACTTCATGATAAGCACTTAATCAATTTCACTTTAATTTAGTCCTATATAAAATAGGATTATAAAAATAGGTCAACATATAAAAATAAATACTACAAATTAAATTAATTTATAAAAAATTAGAATTTAATAAATTATTTAGTATAATTTATTTTATAAATTAATATGTTATAAAAGAATATTAAAAATTGGCACATTAAAATGAAATTTGTTTTGCAAATAGGCAGATATATAAATTAACATATCAATTATTAATACAAGTTATAATAATTTTCTACATAACATAAAAATATATTTGTTATTTTTACAATTACTACTTTACCCCTTATATTAAATCAATAAAGAGAAAAGATAATTATGATTGTGTAATCAAAGGGTACAATAGACGTTTTGTATTTTGTATTTTTTTAATTATACACATTTTTCAAGATAAAAATAAAAAAGTAGGTAACATATGAAACTCACTACCGAACATGACCTTATTAAAGCGTGATTATGAGAACTTTATTTTAATTTTTATTCTCATATATATCCGAATTAGACCTGATCATGGGCTTTAAAGTCCGTCCGACCCGATAAAATACAAATATGAGTCCGAATCCAAAAGTCCGTTTTTAAAAAAGCCTGCAAAAAATGGGCTGGGCTCGGGCTTTTTTTAGCCCGGCCCGTATTTACATGCTTTCCTTTAAAAAAAATTTATATATAAATATATATATATTATTTGATGCATTAATTCAACTTTGTTGTACTTTAATTTTAGACAATTTAGTTTTATTGCGTATTATGTTTGTTTTTCAATTTAATACAACTTTGCTTACTTTAATTTAGTTTTTTGGTTGTACTTTAATGTACTAAACTTATTTTAGACTTGTTAGTTTTC
This sequence comes from Senna tora, assembly GCA_014851425.1. Lineage (NCBI taxonomy): Eukaryota > Viridiplantae > Streptophyta > Magnoliopsida > Fabales > Fabaceae > Senna > Senna tora. Next base: position 7,179,116 of record CM026266.1, on the reverse strand, counting down.
TACTTTCTATTATGTTGTTGTTTAATTTCTATGAAAAAAATCTTTTAACCATTTATGTTTAAGAAAAAAATATATATATTTATGTGTGTTAGATGAACATGATAAAAAAAACTGTATACACAATATAGCGGTCCGCTCGACCCGTTTTTTTAATTTTAAAAAAAGGTTTGGACTCGAGCTCAAATTTTTAAAAAAAAAAAAAAACCTTGCAAGTCTAACCAACCCGTGATCAAGTCTAATCCGAATCATACACTATATATACTTGGTTGATAGTATATTCCGAATCATACACTATATATACTTGGTTGATAGTATATTTTAGCAGATGTAAATCGAACCTTGTAATTAATACATATGAGTGACACTGAGATACGGGTCATTCACTGTCTATCTCATGTACTCCCTTTTATCAACCCATGGGTCCCAATATTTAATAATAAGAAACCAACCCAATACCCATATACAAATATAATTAAGTCCATCAATATTCATTTTTTATTTCTTTTTTCACTACCAATTCAAACCAGACAAATAGAAATTGAGAGGGGAGGGCATGTGTATAAAAAGGAGGAACAAAAGAAAACACAGCAAAAGGAACAATGGGTGCTAAACTGAGAGTGCTTGGGAGCCTGGGAGGTATATGTCTATATGATATATATATATATATATATATATATATATATATATATATATATATATATATGGTGATAATAAAGTGAGCTGAGATATTAAGTAGGGGAATAATAAATATATGCGTAAGAAAATATTTATCACTACAACAAAAATCAGATCTACTCACAGACAAATCCGTGGATAAATTAAAGAAATTTCTTGGGTAAATCAATTTACTCACGGTTTTCCGTGGGTACGGATCTCCCACGAGATGTTTTCGTGGTTATTTTTCTCCACGGAAGCGTCCGTGGGAAATCCGTGGGGAAAATTTTACCCGCGGCAGTTTTACCCACGGACGCTTCCGTGGGTAATTCCCCACGGAACATTTCCGTGGGTAAATTCAACACGGACCGTACCTATCGCCGGCGGCCTCCACCGTCGGTCGGCCACCGGCAACCTCTCCTCCGCTGGCCGGTGACCGGTGACTTCCTCCACCGCCGGCCGGTCCCCGGCAACCGTTGCCGGCGACCTCTCCTCTGCCGACCGGTGACTTCCTCCACCGCTGGCCGACCATCAGCAACCTCCTCCTTATATTTTTAAAAATAGTCTTGGGAGGATTCGAACCTAGGACATGATGCATGGTTGCAATTGGCTTAACCACTAAGCAAATTGTAATCTTTTGTTTAGTTAGTGTAAAATGTTTAATAAATATACATCTAACATATGGATTAGAGATTTTTTTTTGTTATTTTAGTCCCTAAAATCATATAATATAAAGAATTAGTTTTTCACATGTATTAAAAATTAAATTTTAAAATTACATGAAATTTAGCTTGTGTTAAATCCATTAGTTTTATTATATACTTCAGCAAATGTATAAAATGTTTTACATAAATATGATTAATAATATAATTTTTTTTAAAAGAATAATTTTGTTACTTTTAATAAAATAAAATCATAATAAATTAAGATTCCAATAAATATAATCTATGAACAATAGTAATATTATGTATTATTTTAGAAGAGAGAAATATATGTTTTTTCAATTGAAAATTAAAATTAAAATTATAAATCATTTAGCCACGGATTACCCACGGACTGAAAATCCGTGGCTAATTGACCACTTACCCACGGATTAGCCACGGATTATTACCCACGGATTGTAAGTCCGTGGCTAATTCTAAGACATTACCCACGGAATAAATTCCGTGGCTAATTTCATAAATTACCCACGGATTTAGCCACGGACCTACAATCTGTGGATAAATTGACCATTTTCCCACGGATTGTAAGTCCGTGGCTAAATCCGTGGGTGATGTATGGCTAATTTTCAAGAAAAAAAATTTGTTTTTTTTTTTCATTTTGCCACGGAATACCCACGGAAAATATTCCGTGGGTAAATTTGTGTTTTGTTGTAGTGTACACCAATATAAATAATTGAAAATATCCATTGTGCAGTGTAACTGAATGTGGATGTCCGGTTTGGATAGGCTAAAGTATTATTTTGATCCTCAATGTTTCAAAAGTTTAATGTTGGTCCTCAAAATTATTTTTTTGGGTCGATTTTGGTCCTCGAACGTGACAACATAAATTTTTGTCGTTAAATGATGACGTGACATGCTTATATGTCATACCTTCTCTCCTATATGTCATATTTTAATGACGTGGCATGACACATCACTGTCACGTCACCCCAGATGATGATGATAATGATGCTGATGAAGGAGAGAAAATGGTGATGTGGCAATATGGGGTGACGTGGTAGTGATGTGTCATGTCACGTCATTAAAATATGACATGTAGGAGAGAGGATGTGCCATATAAGCATATCACGTCATCATTTAACGGCAAAAAATTAACGGTGTTATGCAAACCCGCTTGTTTGTGTAAGTGTAAGATAAAAATATTGAAGACACAAATTTTAATTCTCATAATTAAAATTGTGCACTTCTTACGTTATGCACTTTAACATATCTAACCTCTCTCAGCACACTTATAGTTATCAAACTTTCATTTCTTTTATATTTTTCACTTTTATACTCTAAATTTATTTATATTTTTAAAGTAAATTAGTGATTTAATATTTGAAAAAAAATCTTATAAAATATTTTAACTTAAAGCTTAAAAAATCAATCCATAGTCAAATGAGTCGTTTAATTAATTTGATAGATAGAACTGAATAAAAAATTAAATAATTAACTGAAAGTATTATTAATAAAATTTAGGGTAAATACCCTTGCTGCCCCCAAACTTTTAATTTTGTTTATTACTGCCTTTTTTGTTAACACCATTAACTTGCTTGATGGAATTTGCTGACGTGGACGATGAATGTGCATCTCTTTTGTCACGTCATTGTCCACCTCACATTTAACTTTTGTACTTTTATTAAAAAAAATAACATAATCCAAATAAAACAAACAAACCAAACTTTTACTCTAGCTAAAATGTTTTTTATTTGGATTAGGTTAATTTTTTTTAATAAAAGTGAAAAGTTAAATGTGAGGTGGACAATGACATGGCAAAAAAATATACATTCATTGTCCACATCAGCAAATTCTGTCAAACAAGTTAACGGTGTTAGAAAAAAGGATATGCATGAACAAAATTGAAAGTTTAGGGGTAGGCATGAATCAAAAAAAAGTTTTGGAGCAGAAATAAACATTGCAGCAAAGTTTGGGGGCAGCAATAATACTTTACCCTAAAATTTATTTGCTAAGTACTAAGACATTGATTAAAGATTTTTTTCATTAATATTAATGTATTAAGATTTATTATTTTTATTGAATTTTACTAAATTTAATACTATAAGTTCTCTCTTAAACAATACAAAAATTTTAAAAAATAAACCTTTATTAATAATATGGTCTAATTAACTGTTAAATTAAATTATATTCAACTAAACAATTATAAACTTTAAGACATGTTTTGGCAATACAAAATTGAGCGGTCATATATCTTCTTGGGACTGATTAAATTACAAAATTAAACTTATTTATTATTTTTAGCACTTTGGTTTTCCTATATTTACACCACTGCCACTGTTCTCTCCCGGAGACTAACGGCACGTTCTTTACGCAGAAATGGAAATGTAAACAGAAATGGAAATGGAAATGAAATGCGTTTACTGTGTTTGTTAGTAAAAGTTTGGAAATGGAAATGGAATGGGAATGTATTAAAATTACCACTTTACCCTTTATATAAAATAATAAAAAGAAAAGAAAGTTATGATTGTATCAAATCAAAGGGTATAATAGATATTTTATATTTTCTTTTTATTTTTTTCTTAAAAAATTGATGAAAATAAAAAAATAAAAAATAAGTGAAACCCAATAAACCCCACCCATTTCATACTCTTTTCCATGATCATTTCTAATTAAACAACAAGCCCTATATATACTCCACCATTGCCCTTGAAGTCTACCATATATATTTTATACAAAACTTTGACTATAGCTAATAAAATATAAAAGTTTTTTTAAAAAATTATTTATAAATAAAACAAATAAATAAATAAATAGATGTCACTTCATTGTTTGTGATTTAAATTCAGACATACTTTTGCTGTTCATACCCTGCCCACTCATCTCCTGTCGTTTTATGCATTCGAATTTTGGGTAACTTCCCATCCCACATTTGAAAATGTTAATTAATTAAAAATGTCATTAATTAATAAAATAAATAAATAAATCAATCAAGTAAGCGCAAACCTTCTTTTCTTTCTTTCTTTTCATCGTATCTTTAACTTAAAGTCAGTAAGTTACATTATATATATATATATATATATATATATATATATATATTAATCTCAATAATTTTCATTCGCTAATTATATAAATAATGCTTTAAATCTCCACTTATTATAATTCCCCCTTTTAATATAATTATTATGATCAAAGTAACAATGATAGTGATGCATGCATGAGATATGGATTACTGTATGATATAGACTATCAAATACAAATTGAGATTCATCTTTATAGAGTAACATTATTATATAAAAATTCAAACTATACAATTTAGACATTGTAATAGATCTGCATTTTAATATGTTTGTATCCCACATCATATGTATGCATGCATGTACGTAGGGTACATTTGATTACGTGAATGTTGTTGGATGTAATGGAAATAGTAATGAGAATGATAATGTATGAAATAATGTAAAAGTGAATAAAATGATTATTTTACTCTTATATTGAAAATAAAAATAAATAAATAAAAAAAATATATATATATAAAAAAAATAGAGTATATTTAATAAAAAAAATATTTTTAAAAAAATGTTAAATTACTTAAACGTGCTCCGATCAACACAAAAACGAAGTAGTTTAAAGGTGATGATGAGTTGAAGAAAGAGGTACATCCATAGCTATAGGTATAGGTAGGGTCTCTATATATATATAGACTATAAATAATGCTCTAGCTTCAAGGAAGAATATGTATGAATGAAATTTCACGAAAAGGAAAAATAGATAGATAGATAGATAGAGCATGAAATTTCATGAGTCACATTGATGATCCCACTTCGTTTGCTTAATCAGTCAAATGGAAAAAAAAAAGCATATAATGAAAGAAAGATGATGTGTGTGGGGTCTCTCTATAGCTAGCTACGAAGGAACATGTTCCTTCTTCTTTTTTTTTTTTCACTTTTTTTTAATTACTTTTAATCTTTCAACTTTGAAGTTCAAAGTTATTACTAGGGGGTGTTTGGCATTTGCCACAAATGGATATGTGAATCAATCATGCATGGATCAACCTTTTTTTTACAAAAGGGGGGGTTTCTTCAAGCACAATAGGTATATATATATATACATGTATGTTGAATTGAAATGCTAGGCTAGATAGTAATATATATATATATATATATATAGTAAAGAGTATCAAATCACGCAAGGCTTTAAAGTTTAAAATATGACATTATTAGATGCCCACTTTCCGTTATATAGTTTCTGCTTTTTACTGGTTTTACTCTAACGAAAAAGTTACCCCTTTACCACATTGCATTGTTGATTCGTGACACGTCGGAAACAATAATGCCATGTTAGTTACTGTGTTGCTTGCTTACTTTAGTTTATTTGCAAGTAGAACTCAAGGTTAATGTTTTAGGATATTCATCAGAGGAAGCTTGATGATTAATCCCTTATGTATTATAGGGTTCAATGCTGAGAATTATCCTCTCAACGGATGACGCTCTATTTTCATCCTTTTAGGAATTGAACTTAAGAGACGATAATTAAGGAAATATAGATCTCTTACCATTTGCGTCACACCACGTTGGTACAAGGATAATGTTTTGATCACTCACAAATGCTCATTTTCTTTTAATTTTAGTTCTTCATTTGCGTTTTCAATTTGGTCCTCACAAAAAGTTAAAATGTATAGAATTCTCTTGAATTTTAACTCATGGGTGTTGAATTTTTCGTGAGTTTTCAAACCTTACATCCAACCCTGTTCATTAAGATTTTGGTTTATTTTTTAATAGAGTTATGTTATGTTAGGATTTAGCTTATTAAACAAACTTGAAAGTAATTTTGATTGGTTTTTTGTTTGTAAAATGATCAAAATGCTCTTCAATTAACTAAAAAATTGATGTGACAAAATATTTAATGACGTGATGGAAGTATGTTAAAAAAATGAATGGAATACTTCATAGATGGGTTTTCTAGTTTAGGATTTGTGTTCAAAAGTGAAAGTTTGAGAGACTAATTAGGCCTTGTTTGTTTACGTGAATGTAGTTGTAATGGGAACGTGAATGCTTCTGTTATGTTTGATAGTATAAAATAGGAATGTAATAAAAGTGTTATATTAAAATATTAAAAAAAATAAAAGCAAAAACATAATTTCATCACATAACAAAAAGTAATATATGTTTGGTAGAAACAATGTTAAACAAAATGTTAAATTATAGCGAAGATTACAGTCCTAATTCATGCTACCAAACGGGAACTAAGAGTAGGGTTTAAATACTCATGGAGGTTCTATACATTTTAGCCCTCCAAAATAAATAGATGTCAATTTTATCCATCATTTATTTGACTATCTTTTAAATAATTAACGGATATGATTAGTTAGACTATATATATATTTGGTATTAATTGCGTAATTTAAAGACTGCTAAAATAATTGGTGAATAATTTAAATGGAAGCCATATAAAGGGATTGAATTCATAATGATTTATTTTGTGAGAGGCCAAATTGAGAAAATGAACCATTGTGAGGGATAAAAATGAAGTTTTGGTGATATGATTTGATAATTTAGCATGCATCCCATAAATTACAAATTAGTGAGTAATTAATGGTGAGTGAAGTAATAAAAGTGCACTCTAATTATTAGAGATCTCTCTAATTAAAGCTTATCAAAATTAGAAAGTATGTAATTGCTAACTAAAGGTACTTTTAATTACGCCATACTAATTAAAGTAATTAAGATTACGGGAATGATTAATGAAAAGCAAAAGACTTTAAACTCACACGCTTGTGCTTAGTTTCAACTTTGGAAATGATTTTGGATTTGCAAGAAGCAATTTCTTGTTTGTCCCTTATTGCCTTGTCTCATGCATATTCTCTCTCTCTCTCTTTTTTTTTGAAGTATTTTGTCTATTAATTTTTAATAAGATTTTAATTTTGTCACTTTTTTACGTAATAAAATTTCTTTGTGTCATATTTGAAGTTCATGTAAAAAGATTAAAAAAAAAAGGCTGAAAGTGGATTATTATTATTATTATTGACCTGGAAAGTGGATTATTTTAATAAACAAGAATGTAATACTAATTATTTGAGTAACTTATACTCTCGAGAGATATTTTAAAATTATTATATTCCTTTCTTCTTTATTTCGAAAACCTACCCATCTCTCTTTTTAAAAATTAAAAGCCCTACAATTTTATTCTTTTTTATTTCAATACTCTTAATATCATTATTAAAATTTTAAAGTAATTATAACTATTATAAAAAATTAAAAAAAAAATTATTTCACTATTTTTTATTTTGGTTAAAAATAATTAATTAAATACATATTTAATCATATAAATAATAATATTTTGGTCAAAATAAATAAAATGACAAGTTTTCTTATATCTTTAGAAAAGAGAACGTAAATTTTTAAAAGAGAAGGGGGAATGTAAACTAACAATTTTTCAGGAGATAAATAATACTACACTTTATTCTAGTTATTTTCAAATTATAAAACTTAATTAAAACTTTATGTTTTCTTTATTTGGTGAAATTTCTGACCCCAAAAAATGAAACGAAATCTTTTGTTTGTTTATAGAAGATTAAGGCCTCGTTTGGTCCAACCCAATGGAGAATAAAGGTTACAAAATCAAATTAAAGATGTATATATACTATATAGCAACTTAATAAAATTATGTTTTTGTCCTTATTTTTTTATCCACTTTAATATAAGGATAAAATAATCATTTTACCAACTTCTATTCTCTTAATATCACAGTTACATCACATTTCTATTCCATCCAACGTTCTGGTAACAAAAAGGAGTGTGTGTAATTCCCATTTGTGTTGTGTAATAATAGAGTTGTTCATGTGTTTTACCTTATGTGTGTGTATACCTCATTATCAAAAAAAAAAGAAAAAAAAAAGGTGTGTGTATACCTCTGTGTTACATAGTACAAGCCCATTTAACGTTTCAGGGCTGGACCCATTGTCTTGACTTAGGACTTTGGATACATCCATTTAATCATGTGAATATATTGACATAAACGGCCCATTACGGCCCATCATTGATTCTCCATAGCATACAATGATGTCTAAACATACCACACTATCTTTAGACAAAACACCCAATCCTATCACTTCTTTTTTTTGTTTTGTTTAAATAAGGTATTCACCATCGAACACAGTAATTAATCTCTTCACTGAGTTGTAGGCACTTCAAAAAATAAGAGAATCGACAACAAAATTTAAAGTTGCTCTATATCCAAAACCAAGTATATCCCTCCACTTCTTTTTTTTAGTTAACACAAAGCAACAATAATGTTCTTTCAACGTTCAACCACAGTGCAAAATGCAAATATGAGATTGCCTCTGTTTTCTGCCAATGAATTGAAATTTGAACTAAGGTCAAGAGCAAGGTTAGATTTGGCGCAGAAGAAAAAAAGAGTAATATCTTGTTATTATTAATTGTGGTACTAATATTTTTAACTCAAACTTTCATGATTTTTCATTAGATTCTTATAGCATAAAATTTTGTTATCAATTTCCCAATGTTTAAATTAATAACGGGAATAGAATCTAGTGGATTGATAAATCGAGGTTCAAATTTTTATTAGAAAATATGTTCACATTTAGTGTTAAATAATACCTTAAAGAGAATTGTCTCTATTAAAAAAATATTTACAAAAAACATTAAAAGAAATCCATGTTTAAATTTTTGCAAAAACTGTATTAAACTTTCATGCTTTGCTAACTATATGTCATTTTAATATAATGAATTTACTTACTTCAAGTAAGACTATTTTTTTTTTATGGGAAGTAAGACTACTTATATTAATATAAGTTACATTTCATTTCTATAAATTTAAATCATTTTTATATCATTACTTATTTTTCTCTTATTTGTTAATATAAATCATATATATTATATTATATATTAGCAACATTAACAAAATTTAATACAATTTTTTTAAATAGATTAAATTTAACTTTGAATTTAAAACTAGTAAAAGTTAAAAATTTGTTAAACTAGAAGAAACTCAATTAAAAATAGAGTAATATTATAAAAATTAGAAGAATAATTTAACATTGAAACAAAATACGATTTAGTCCCTGAATTGTTAGTCAAACTACTATTTAGTCTCTGAATTTGGCAAAAATATTATTTAGTCCCCGAATTTGACAAAAATACTATTTAGTCTCCGAATTTGCAACTCTATCAACTATTTAGTCCTCAAATTTGGCAAAAATACTATTTACTCCCGAATTTGCGACTCTGTCAAGTATTTAGTCCATTGATCGTTACCCGTTAGATAATCGGACACCAGCTGATGTGGTACTGTTAAGTGTCTGGGCACATGCCACATCAGCATTTAACGGCCACGTCAGTTGGTTATCTAACGGGTAACAGTCAAGGGACTAAATAGTTGACAGAGTATCAAATTTGAGGACTAAATAGTATTTTTGCCAAGTTCGAGGACTAAATAGTTGACAAAGTTGTAAATTCGGGGACTAAATAGTATTTTTACCAACTTTAGGAACTAAATAGTTAACAGAGTTACAAATTCAGAAACTAAACAATATTTTTTTCCAAATTTAAAAATAAAATAATAATTTGACCAACAATTCAAGAATTAAATAATATTTGGCCTCTTAAATATTTATGAGTCTAGACATCTTGGTTCTCTCCTTTGGGTCCAAGAATAAACATAATCCATTTGGAATTCAAAACAACAAAAATGTTGATTTGTGAAATTTACAGATTAGAATGCCACTCGCGCTACTCATTAGAGTTAGGACCCTGTCAGTATCAACCATCACCAATCAAATTGGACAAATTGGAAGTAAGTTAATGAACCAAAATACTAACGCCCCAACTACAAATCCTCTCCATTTCACATATAGAGATGCTTTGCAAGAGAGATAGAGATTAAAAAAAGATCAGATAGAGATGAGAGAAGAAACTCCATTCGTAAATCCTATTTGATATTAGGTTCTTCCCTATCTCTACTTTTCTAAGGTGGTGATTGAAGGAACGAGAGTCATTTGAGGGAGACTACAATTTTATTCTTTCTAACTCTGTCATAACTCTACCTAGATTATTTTAGTATAGGATCAACTCTCATCGTTTGGTATAATGGAAAAAAACTGAGAAATAAAAGATATAAGTATAAAATATTAATTTTATTCTTACTTTTATTGAGAGAATAATTAAATTGATCCATGAAAAATACGAATTGTTTCAATTTAATTCTTAAGAGATGAAAATGTCTAATTTAGGCCATGAAAAATATTTTTTTGTCTCGATTTGATCCTTTTAAAATTTTGTGTATGTGCGGTTTCTTTTAAGGACTGAAAAGATCAAATTGAGACAAATTAAAAAACATATTTCAAGAACTAAATTAGAAATTTTTATCTTTTAAAGACTAAACAATATGTATTTTCAAGACCAAATTAATAATTCTTTCTATCTATTATAAATTTTTTAAAGATATTTTGATATTAAGAAGTTATTCCCCTCTCCCTTCTCTAACGTCATGTTTGGTATGCCAAAATACAGGGAAAGGGAGAGGGAGTAACATAAGTTGCATGTTTGGTATGAACAAGGAAATGGAAGAGGATTGAAGATTCTCTATCTAGAGGTAAGAAGCATTCTTTGTGAGATGGAAGGGAAACTAATTTGATGAGAGGGAAATGAATTAAGAAAAATACTATTTTATCCCGGGATGGGAAGAAAGTGAAAAACATAGGACTCTCACATGGAGCCGAAAAAATAAGGACAAAAATATCTTTTTACAATTTTATCTTTCACTTTCTTATCTTCTTCCCATTATATCAAATAATTTTATTTTTTAATTTCATTTCCCTTCTCCTGCCATTCCACTTCCACGTGAGCCAACTTTTCTCACTCCACTATCATCATGATTCATGGAAAAAGTTCATTTTCTCAGCTTCACCTCACCGCCTACTAATTAAATATGTTAAGACTAAACCAAACAATCTAGTAATCATGGCCTAAATGTACTAAATGCACCCCTCTCTCTCTCCCTCTCTCTGGATAATTTTGAAGTAGGCTGCTAAACTAGACAATAGTTTCGGATACATATTAAGGTGTCGTTTGGTATCCGGTGAGTATTTTAGTAGAAAGTGGAAGTGAAAGTAAGTGATAAAAAGTATGTTTGGTATGCAGGAAAATGAAAGTGGAATGTAAAAGTAATATTGTTTAGTAGGGTGAGAAGAAGATAGGGAAATAGAAGATAAAAATATGAAATACCTTTTTTGTCCTTACTTTTTTAAAAGTCACAAATTTTTTGACATTTTGTGATCTTTAAACCAAACCTCACCTCACTTTCCCTCCACTTCTTTCCAAATTTTTATAGTAACGAGTTCCTTCTCAACTAGAAAGTTCAACCTCACTTCCCCACTTCTCAAAGTATACTAAACGCATACTTCAACCTTCCCTTTGAAAGTGATACTATGGCCTAATTTTTTGAGTGCATCATAAAGTGCATTCCAGTATCAATATTAGCACTGTCAAAACGGGCCGGAGCCCGCGGGTTAGCCCGGCCTGCCCGCTAAATGGGCGGGCTTGGGCAAGCAAAAATAAGCCCGTTTAAAAAGGGCATAAACGGGCTAGCCCGCGGGCCGGGCCGCCAAAAACTTAAAAAAAAAAATAAAAAAAATAATTTTATATATATTTGTTTAAAATATGTATAAATATAGATATTTTAAATAATTTTATGTGTTAAATAATAATTTTATTCTAATAAAGTATATAAATAATTTAAATATTAATTTAAAGTTAAAAAATTACTAATTGTTAAATAAATATATAATTTTATAATTAATTTTAAAAAAATATATATTTTAAAAAATAAAAAAATTGGCCTGCGGGCTAGGAGTTCTTGACCAGAGGGTGACATTTAGAAATGCAAATCTGCACATCAGGACATTAAGTCCTGTATTTCCCGCCGCCGTGACAAGTTACTGTTCATATTTAACTCGCATTTGTAAGCTGCGAGCTGATGTAAATGACTCGCTTTTCACATTTACGAGTCCAGACATTTGACTCGCATTTGATATCTGCGAGTCTAACCTGGATTGCAGGTAATAACTGCGAGTCTTCTTTATTCACTCGCATTTGATATCTGCGAGTCTAACATGCACAGTAACTTGTCACAGCGGCGGAAAATAAATGACTCAATGTCTTAATTGTGAGATTTGAAGGATAAAATTGTCCTCTCTGGTAATTAATCCGCGGGCTAGCCCGTTTAGCCCGCGAGCCATTGCGGGCGGGCTTGGGCATTACTTTCCAAGCCTGTCAAATAAACGGACCAGACCGGACCGGCCCGTTTAACGCCGGCCCGTGACGGCCCGACCCGTTTTGACAGTGCTCAGTATTCCTGTGATATTCATTCATGCTTCTTGCACAAGTTTCTCAACATCATCTCAAGCCCTTGTATATTATGCATATGTAACGCAAGAAATTTCTTTATATGTTGTATTTATTTATTACCTTCAATTTGCAAGGTGAATTGACCACACCACAGATTCATCATTCATCCATATGTGTAGAACCAAAACGGCCATCAAGGTTGCTACTCCTATCTCAAGCCCAGCTCGCACCCCTCGCACCCGCACCCGCACCTCTGAACCCACCGCTCAAACCCCAAACCCACCATCGACCGCACCCTCCTCCTCCTTCTTCTTCGAACCCTCACCTCCAAACACAGCCCACACAGGTTTCAGGCTCACCTCCGATACTTCCTCCTTCGTCGTTTCAAGCCCAACCTCCCTTCCTCCTAACCTCCGAGACACCCTCCCTCAGAATCCCAACATCTACCATTTCTCTGAGATCCACTCCGCCACTCACAATTTCCTCCCCAATCGCTTCGCCTCTTCTTCTTCTTGGAGATGCACACTTCGCGGCAGGGATGTTATGGTTTTCCGGCGCAAATTCCGGCGCCGAATCGAGACCGCCCAGCTCAGACAACGCCTCTCTGTAATCTGCCGGAGTCACCACGTTAGTATAATCAACCTTCTCGGGGCTTCGATCTCCGACGGCCAGATCTACCTTGTCTATGAATATGTTAACGGAGCTAATCTCTCGGATTGCTTAAGAAATACGCACAATCCTCGATTCACGGTTTTATCGAACTGGATCTCGAGGATGCAGGTCGCGACGGATATCGCTCACGGTCTGGACTATATCCATAACGGAATGGGCGTGAACGGAGGCTTCACGCATCATAATCGGATCAACAGCGGTGGAATCATCGTCACAGAGCCGTCGTTAAACGCTAAGCTCTGCCACTTCGGCGCCGCACAGCTATGCGGCGAGATCGACGAAGGGGAAGGAGAGATCGCGGACGCGGACGCGGATCGATCGTCCTTGAAACCTTCGGGAAGCTCGAGGACGAAATTCGAGGGAGTGAGAGGGTACATGTCGCCGGAATTTCAGTCCACCGGCGTGGCGACGCAGAAGTCCGACGTGTACGCTTTCGGCGTCGTGATGCTGGAACTCTTATCCGGAGAGGAACCGCTGAAGTATACGACCGATGAAAAGACGGGCGTCTCGTGAGGACGTCTGTGATCGAGACGGCGAGGGCCGCCGTGGGCGACGGCGGGCTGAGGAAGTGGTTGGATCGGAGGATGAAGGACTCGTTTCCGATCGAGGTTGCGGAGAAGGCGACACGTGTAGCGTTAGAGTGCGTCCACGTGGATCCGGAAAAGAGGCCGAATATGATACGTGTGGCCGGAATGATCTCGAAGCTATATTTGGAATCGAAGATTTGGTCAGATAAATTCAAAATACCTTCTGAAATTTCAGTCTCATTGCGTCCTCGATGAGTTCTTTATAAATCACTCCTCTATTGATTTTAGTTACTAACGAAGATTTTGTATTTGGATTCACGTGATTATTTATTGTGACAAAATTGATAGAGCATGAATGCCGTATTTATTTACGGTATGAGTTTAACGTGATTTTGGAGAGAATAGATTTTTTAGTGAATTTTACAGTTTTGGTCTCTCAAATATTCTTTAAATTTAGTCTTAAAAATTATTTAGGGTAAGCTCGATATAAATATACAGATGTAAAGTAAAGTATTGTAGAGTAAAAAAAAGTACCGTAAAAAAATAAGAAAAGAGGTAGAGAGAAAAATTAAGAGAGAAAAAAGAATAATAAAAAGGATGTTTGATATGTAAAAAATATATAATGTACCGTTCGCAAATGTTACCAAACATATCGTTAATTTAGTTTTTGAAGTATTATATCGGTAAGAAAATTGTCTCTAAATTGAAAAAAAAAATATCAAAAGTAGCCTATGAAAAATATCTTAATATTATAATTATGTTGCTACTAAAAAAATAAAAATATAACAGGCAAGGACAAAAGATAATACAATATATTTTTGGCAAAATATTTTCTGCCTTCAATATTTAGGGATCTTGTTATTTTTATCCTTAATGTTTTTTTGCTGTCAATTGTACTCCTAATGTTTTATGTTTCTCTCAATGTTAAGTTTTTGGCTAATACCATCAATTTTTAGACGATTTTTAATGACGTGACGTTGATGATGTTTGCTAGTGGATTGGCTAATTTGGATATTATTATTCTTGGGACCGCCTTTTCTGTTGTTTTATGGACTATCAATCTGAAAAGTATCTCGTCGTTGCATAAATAACTATAATTGGTCTCACACACAAATAATGGATAGAGGACTAGAATAGAAGTCAAATTTTCACATATAGATAAGGACATCACTGAGACATTAATATTGACCAAGAAATAGAATTCAATACATGCCTACTCAACCCAATCATCTAACATTTTCTGTTCTTCATGCTCAAATTGCACATACATATAAGATTTTTTTTTTACAAAAGAAGAAAAATATGATTATTTATAGACTAAAATACACAGAAGACCCAAGAATTTTAGGTTACGAACACATAAATATTCTTAAGTTTTAAAATCTTGCACTCAACCTCTGTAACCTTTCAATTTTGGATACTCAACTCATTTCTGCAAGTTTTTGTCTATATTTTAAGTGTTCTTCTATATATAGAGAGCTCAATCTTTCAAGAGGTTGAGTTTTTAAATCTATCTCTCTCTTCTAACACTTTCATTTTAGTAAAAAATTCAAATAAGAGAGAGAAAAAGTAAGAGAGAGATAGAGAGAAAATACTCAACCTCTCAAGAGATTGAGTTTTTCATAGTCTTTCCTATTTTTTAACACTTCTTATTCACATCAGTATTTTTATACAGATTAGTGAACAGGTGTTTTGATCATTTCAATTAAAATATACAATAAACATGCTGACTTGATTGAAAAGTATTAAAAATCACCAAAATACCCTCATTATTTTGAATAGAAATGCTAATACCTAGCTAGTGTAAGAGAATTGAGTGTATAATTTGAAAACTCTTGTGTTATACTCGTACGTAGTCTAAAACTCAGGAGTCTTCTGTGCATTTCTGCCTAATTTATATAGTCAACAAATACTGGAATTCATAGTCATAAGGTATCTTTTCAACAATGGTGGAAGCCTTGACATTGGTATGGCCTCTGAAGCAATCCACCATTGATTTTCTTAGGGTTCCTGATGTGGGTAACTGATTGCACACCCACTCCACCAATGAATCTGTGTCCATTGCAAAATCAAGCATGTTTCTTAGCAATAGCTCTGGAAATGCAATCTTTTTAGTGCTGCTCACCATTATTGAAGCTTGCAAATAGTCTAGTTTTGATCTCTCCAACTCACCTATCACACCATCGCCTGTGTATATCCTCACCTGCATGCATAAAAACATCACCATCATCTTCATTAATTTAATATGTATTTGCTGAGAAATAGTTAGAGTAAATTCATAATTTGATCCCTAATTAAGAATGTAATTGTCTCAATTGAGTCCCTGATAAATACAATTTGTCTTTTTCTTTAGTTATGTTGCGAAAATTTTTAAGGATCAAATTGAGATAAATTATATCTCTTAGGGACTAAATTGAGATAAATGCATCTTTTAGGAATTAAATTTGACATTTTCATCTTTTAGAGATTAAAGTGAGAGAGATTGCGTTTTTTCAGAGATCAAATGGCTAATTTACTTGAATATTTAAAATATCAAATTTAATCGGTCAAAACCCCAAATTGGCCACTTATGTTTGCATGAAGTTTCATATTGGTCCTTTATGTTTCAAAAAGTTTAAATTGGTCCTTTATGTTTGCAAGAAGTTCCAAATTGGTCCTTCTGTCCACTTCCGTCAATTTCGTAAGTTAAGTGCTGACATGGCGTGCTGACGTGTCGTGCCACGTCATTGTCACATCAGTGCCACATCATTACATATGATAGTGGATGATGACGTGGTATGACACGTCAGCTTAAATGGACACGTAAGAGAGATGATATGTCCACCTCAGCACTTAACGGAAGAAATAAATGGACTTGGACGGAAGGACCAATTTGGAACTTCTTGCAAACATAAAGGACCAATTTAAACTTTTCGAAACATAAAAGATCAATATAAAACTTCGTGCAAACATAAAGGACCAATTTGGGGTTTTGACCAATTTAATCTTTCATGCAATCGGGCTCATTTTGGTCTTTGATAGATTATGCTATTTGTCTCAATTCTTAGGGACTAAATTTAACATTTCCATGTTTCAGAGACTAAAGACAAATTGTATCTTGTAGGAAATGAACTTGATGTTTTCGTCGAGATAAATTACAGAGATCAAATTGTTAATTTACTTAAATAATTAAAAGTGAGATCAAAGTTCTTACAGCAGGAGAAGAACGAGTTCCACAACACAGAGCAAATGAGACGTTGGGATCCATGGATTCAAGTCCATAAAGTTCACGTACTAATGACTCTTTCTCCTCCCACTCACCTTTCCGATGCACCTTTACCCATTATCATTAGTCACAAATTCATTAGTTATGATATATATGTATACATAAAGGAACTATGATATTCATATGTATAATATAATCATATTTATAAGTTTTACCTCTTTTATATTAGAAGCAACTCTTTTCCTTAAAATGAAATGCTCTATTGTTTGAGCATTTATTGTGTTACCTCCTACATTCAATGTTGCCTGCATTAATTAATTGAAACATCCACTGAATTACTTCCATTCATCTTTAAAATTAATTTCTAGAATCTAAAGTAAGAGAGAAATTAAAAAATATATATTTACCAATTTGATTCCTGAAAGATGAAAACACCTCATTCAGTCCTTGAAAGATACCTTTTTGTCCCAATTTGGTCCTTTTAATTTTTTTTTCTTTAGTGCATGTATGGCTTCTTTCAAAAAAATAAAAGGACTAAATTGGGACAAAAAACATCTTTTAAGGACTAAATTGCTATCTTTGAGTGACTAAATTGGAACAATTTGTATTTTTCAGGGACCAAATGATAACTCTCTAAAAAAAACAAAGGTGCTACACTAATAGGGAGCCGGAAGGAGTACTTCAACGGATAGTGCACAATCTCGATTGTTAATTTGCATATGCAACAATTTGCTTAACGTTGCATACAACTCAGATTGCACACTATCCGTTGAAGTACTTCAGTGGATCTGCTTCCTAAGGACCAACCAAGATTTTCATCAATGGATTAGAAACGAAATTTATTTTTTCTTCTTATCTCTCTTATTTTAGAATAATGTATCATTTCTCTAATTTAGAGAATCCAAACACATCAAATTATCTATATCATATCATGATTCTTGCAGTGTACCTTGTTCATCAGTGCTAGTAACTTTTCTGGTGTGGATGGCACTCCATACTGTATAAAACCCTGAGATGAAAATTAACTTGAGCAAATTAAATTAATGTAGTTCATAAATTTTCTAGATTTATCATTAAGAAACAAAGCAGTAATATTATCAAGTTTAGTATATACATGCATGATACAAGCATTGTACATGTTGATCCAGAAGGCTAACTTCTGCTGATAAGTAAGGCTTCTCAAATCAGCTGTTTGAAGATTGCTCATCAGTATCCTGCATGCACTCCACAAGACACAAAATGAGACAATTAAAATATTTAGTGTAAATTACCATTTTAGCTGTCGAAAGATTTAATCTATCTCAATTTAGTCATTTAAAGATGAAAATCTCAAATTTAGTCCCTGAAAGATGCAATTGGTCTTAATTTAGTCTCTGAACAATTTTTCGTAAGTTAAGTCAATGGATATTTTCAAGGACTAAATTGACACAAATTGTATTATTTAAAGACTAAATTGAGATAGATTGCATCATTCAGGGACTAAAATGATAATTTACTCTTAAAATATTTATGACTTAACGGTGTTATAAGCTAAAATGCACAGAAGACCCCTGAGTTTTGATTCAGGGACATATATAACACGCTAAAGTTTAAAAATCTTGCAATCAACACTTGGACCTTTCAATTTTGAGCACTCAACCCCCTTCCATTAGGTTTTGTATATTTTTTTTAACACTTTTCGATCATGTCAATATTTTTAATACAGATTAGTGAAGGGTATTTTAGTAATTTCACTTAAAACGCTAAATCAATATGTTGATCTGGCTGAAAAGTGTTATAAAAAATCATTAAAAAAAACCCTTCATTAATCCGAATAAAAATATTGATGTAGACAACTGTTAAAAAAATAGACAAAAACCCGAATTTTAAAACTCAAAAGTATTAGTGATGGCATCATGTATGTATATTGTATACCTTAACTTCCTTAGTAATGGAATAGAGGAAGGGCTTGAGATGAACTTAGAATCCATAGAAGCAGAAGTGAACATCACCAAGTTCTTGTAAGGACCAATGTCCCTCCGAATGGACTCTTCTGCATCGAAGATGCCATATGGGTCTTGCTGCCTTGACTCCCTCTGCAACACAAGGCTTGATTTTGGGTTCAAGCCACCACCAGGATCCACTCGGAAGCTTCTAGAACTCAAAGAAGAAGAAGAAGAATGGATGGATGATCTGGAATAATTGATGGGCCCAGATTTCTCCAATTCCATTGTCCTTGAGGTTCTGAGAAGTCTCACATATATGAAATTCAAACACTTCATGATGCTCTCAGAGAGCTTGTTGGGCTGCCACTTCAGATCGGTCTCTTCTGAAAGCAGAGGATCCAATAGGGACTTTGTTGGGAGATCCAGATACATCTCTAAATTCCTCTCTCTTGGCTGAAATACACAAATGTAATGGAGTTTTAGTATATATGTAATAGCCTAAAATGCCCATAACTTTCTCAAAGTTTGTCATGGACGTAGAATTTCTTAAGTTTTCAAACATTACACCTAACCTTCTTGAATGTGAAGAATTTCGTCACCAAATACTTTGACATCTTAGTTTTTTTTTAACTAATTGAAGGGCATTTTGGTCATTTCGCAAAAAATCTCAATCAAAATCACTGGCACTACCATGTTTATTTAATTAGCAACGAAACGATCGAAATTCCCTTCAATTAACAGAAAAAAATATTGATGTAAAAAGGTGTTTGCTGAGTGGCAAAACTCCGTTAAAAATGGATAGAATTCTTAACAAAGGGGGTACTGTGCTCGAAGTTGAAAGTTCAGGAGCTTCGGACGCGAGGTTTGAAAACTCAAGAGGGTTTTTATGCATTTTGATCTATTTAAAACAACTTCTTTTTGCCAACAATTTATTTAAAACAACTTTGGAAATATAAAGTGAATTACTATTTCGGTACCTAAAAGATTCTATGTGTTTCAGTTTAATCCCTGTATCATGAGAATATCACATTTATAGTCTCTGAAAGATACCTTGTATCACAATTTCGTCCCTACCATAGATCAAACAAATATATGAAACATAGGCATAAACTTGCAACATAATGTGCTTCTCATGGACTAAATTTGATATTTTTATGATTTGAGGACTAAATTGAAAGAAATGAAATCTTTTAGAAATAAAATAATAATTTACTCTATAAATTATGTGTGTATATATTTAAGATAACAAAATAACACTCAATTGACTGCTATATCTGCAAATTTCAAAATACATTAGTGAAAGTTTAAAAATTTTAAATTATAGAAACCAAAGCAATTCAACATAATATCTGAATTAATAATAGAGAGAAATGTACCTTAGGTGATGGATGGCGAGGGTCTCGGTAAGGTGAAGAGGAAGGCTTGAGTATCCCACTTTTTCTGGGAATATTATTTCTATTGATCTCTTGGAACTTCACATCTTCAATAATATTATTATGGAAACTATTTTCTTTCTGTTCAACAGAATTTTTCATGAATATTCCTGAAGCTTTCTCATTGAGAGAAGAAGTAGTGATGAAGTCATTGAGATGATAATCTCCCTTTATGGCTTTGCTTATGAAGTGCAATGCTTTGGTCTGATCAAATGCCATCCTTTCATGAACACTTCTGTGACGACTCGGACTCGGACTCGGACTTGGAATTGGAATTGGAATTGGTGGAGTACTGGAAAAACTATGATGATTATGATTGTTAGTGTTGGAATTTTGCCAACTAGGTTTTGGTTTTGATTCCTTTGTTGTGACTTCTTGTCCATGTTTCAAATTGGCTTGAAGTTGGCTTATTTGGGATTCAAGTCTTGCTATCTCACCCTCAACTTCCACTAGTTCCCCTAAAACTTCTTTCATCTGCACAAATCATATGGATATTAATCAGAACTGACATGTGTATGATTTTTACAGTTTATCTCTCTCGTAATTAGTTCTTTTTTAAAAAAATTAGAGTAAATTATCATTTTAGTTCTTGATAAAGAAGCAATGAGTTTCAATATTTAGTCCTTAAAAGTTGGAAGATACCCCACCAGAACCGCAGCGAAAGCGAGTCTTCACAGGGAATTGTCACTGCTTGTGGACACGAATCTGGGTGATCTATCCATGACCAGGGTGAAATTTGGGTGAATCTAAGTGGAAGGATTCCTTTACTAATGAAACAAAATGTCGTCAACTCCATTTGTTAGAATAGCTTTCGTTCAATTTGTCTCAGTTTAGTTCTTGAGAATTTCCATTAACAAAATCGATGAAAATTTTTTCAGGAACTAAATTGAGACAAATCACATATTTTGGAGAGACATTTTCATTTTTTAGGGACTAAATTAAAATTTGACTTTTTATATAGATTGTATTTTTTAAAGACTATAAAATGATAATGTATTCAAAATTTTTTGATAGCAAAAAACAAAGAATTCCATATAGTTTAATCTTATTTATATATATTACCTTGGGAGGAAGAAAATCTGGAATGGATATGGCTGCACCATTGGGTCGATTATGAGCCATTTCCAGAATCTCATGAATCTTTTCTTCTTGTTCCAACAACCTTTGAAGCATTGAAACCTAATTGTTACATAAAAAAGTTGTCACAAAATTAATTACTTAGCTTGAGTTTTAAATGTCATCTAATATATAGATGAGGATATTCGGTGGTAGGGAGTACTAAAAATTCAATACTTTCTCTATTTGTTACTATTTGTTAACATTACTAAAAATTTGGTCCTTAATTTATTTAAGATAGGTCCTTATTAGTATTAGTGAGAGGTTCTGTTAATATTAACAAATGACATTGAATAAAAGAATGTACTAAAAATTTAATAATTCCATGAGACAAAAACTCTATTTTGGTCTCTAACATTTAGCACTTTTTTTTAATTTGGTCCCTCACGTTTGCGATTGATACCAATTTGGTCCCTAACGTTTGCTTAGTTTCAATTTGATCCTTCACGTTTGTAATTGGTACTAATTTGGCGCCTTCATTATCCAAGTATTAAAATCACATAACAAAATTGAGAGATAACGAAGGAAATGTGAGAGACCAAATTGATACCAATCGCAAATGTGATAGGCCAAATTGAAACTAAGCAAAACCAAATTGAAAAAAAAAATAAGTGCTAAATGTTATGGACTAAAATAAGATTTTTGTCAATTCTATAATACTAAACTTTTATCCTATATATACTTGTCAATTATAAATCCATATCGATATTTGCCCTCATCATACATAAATAAATAAATAGGGTACTCCCTCCGATTCACAATAACTTCTTTGTTAGGAGATTTTTTATGTTTTAAAATATCTGCTGTTTTATAAAATTAAGAAAGCATTAATATTTTTTTTTACAATTTTATCCATACCAATACCTATTTCCAATATAAGATTAATGGAGAAAGAGTAAGTACTAAGTAGGAGCAATTAATTAATAAGAAAAATTTAATCTTTTTATCTCATATATCTTTTAATTTTAAGATGAACTAATTATTTTCTTGGTCTTTACGCACTTATTCAATAAAACAGTGATATTGTGAACCGAGAATAATAAATTATGAAATTGAAAGCATTGTCCTAATGAGGTATGGTTCTCATTTATTTCTCTGTCGGCAAAAGAAATAGCAAGCTTATAGTTCCAACTTCCAACGTTTGTACTATATAGCTAGGCATAGCTTTTTTAAAGAGAAATTGACACTTTCTTAATTGAGTGCAACAAAAAAGATATTGGAAAGTCATGGTCACTTCCCATTCTATAGAATGAAAAATTGAAGTACCCTAAAGATCTCCGCTCTGTAATGTTCCTTTATAAAAAGAAAAAAGAAAAAGGAAGGAATGTAATATAGCTAGGCATAACTTAGATATTGGAATGTCGGAAGGAATGGGAATGGAAATATTGGAGGGAATAGAAATATTACATCAGGGTGATATGAATGGAATAAAAATATATAAAATGATCATTTTACCTTTATATTAAAAGTGGATAAAAAAGTAAGGACAAAAATATAATTTTATCAGATTGCAAAATATAAAATTTGTTTGGTACGCAAAAAGGTTAAAAGGAATGTTGGATTACCTCCAACATTACCTTTGACAATTCTTGCTACCAAACAAAGCCGCGAAGAGTATTGAAAGGATATAGAGTTAATTAAGTAATCCCAATACTGCTAAATCAATGACTGTTTTTCCGAATTGAATCCCCATGATTAAATGCGTATTTAGACAAATTTGCTAATTAATTAATGGAAATTACCTCTCTTTGAAGCTCTTCTCTTTTCTGCTGGCCAGTGAGTTTCTTCTTTTTCTGCAACCAAAGAAACAGAGACCATCCATTATCAATAATAATATTAATGAATGAAATGAATGGAAATAGAGATCCAAAATGGACTTACAATAATGTCGAGAGAGGGAGAAAGAGGAGAGAAATGATGCACTACTTGAGTGGCCATGGTGGAAGAAATGTGAGAGCATGGAAGCTTGATCAGTAGGGCACCCCAATACGTCTAACATTAATAAAAGAAGAAGAAATAAGAGAAGGATATTCATGAGAGTAGTAGTAGTAGTGTTGGTAGGAGGATGACACAAGCTTGAGGCCAAAGAAAAAGCAGAGGTTGAGGTTGAAATTGAAATGGAAATTGGATGAATAGGACAGGACGAAGAAGAAGAAGGGTTTTTTTTATTGAAGATGAAAAAGAGCTTTCAAAAGATGATGATAATAAGGATAGTCTCTTTTGTTGTGGGTGGGAGAGCTGGTGGGAGTGGGACATCATGCACACACACACAAATAAAATAAAAATGAGTTGCTTTGCCTTTGCTTGCAATTCTGGTTTTTTAACACACTCACAACTCACACCTTGCGGTTTCTTTTGTGTGTTATATCTTTTTAATTTCTAAATTCTAACTACTAAAGCTTCTTTTTTTTTTTTTAGAATTTTTTACTTTTCACTCATGGGTACAATTACAAACAAGTGACAAACATGTTGGATCTCGCACAAAAATATAAAAAAAAGAGAAAGAAGAACACACAAAAATTTTAGGAAAAAACTTATATGATGTTGATTACATGCTTTTGGTAAATTTGATCACTTGAAAAATAACATGTGTCAATTTTGAAACACATGTCTTTTTTTAATTGGTCAACCTTACCAAAAGCATGTAACCAATAGCATATAAGTTTTGTCCAAAGTTTTAACGTGATTCGGTGCCTCAAGACCTACTACCACGACCCCCCACTGGGACAAACTTTACTACTTCTAATTTTTGAACGGAAAAATTACAAACCCTCCTTAATACATAAAAATACCCAAAACCCAATACACCTAATGGTTATAGGCTAGTATTCTTATGTGTGTAGGAACCTATATAACTCACACCTCTTTATATAAGCTCCTCACCCACTCACTCTATACACCCCACCAATGTGGGACTTTGAATTACACACAACAAAACAATGGGTATATATATAAACTTTGTGCTCCTTCCTATTTGATTTGATGTGTCAATTGTACTATTAATTTTTCAATTTTTTTATCATTTTTTCTAATACCGTTAAAATAATTAACAGTAATATTGTACCATAATTGTTCAACTGACTTACAATATTGTTAAGTCATATATTTAATAACGGTTATTTAGTTAGGGTTATTATAAATGTGTCTAACCACAAGTTATTTTGTGCTAAAATAAAGCTCGAAGCATTTTATGTGGCGAACAGTTATAATTATGGCTAAGTGCAATGTATTTTGCGTTTTACTTTATGAAATTCCAATTTTGCATTTTACATAATGGAAAAATGGCTTTGTTCATATAAAAAAAAGATTCTTGTAATATCGACTCCATTTGATATGAAGGAATCCCTGGATAAAATATGTATGTTCTTCAAATTATAGAATTTAGACAATTCATTGGAATTAATATTATATTTTAGGTAAAAGTATATTTCCTGTCCCTAACGTTAGGGGGTCCTGTCACTTTCGTCTCTAACGTTTTTTCGTTATCAATTGTACCCCTAACATTTTGTATTTCTCCCAATGTCAGGCTTTTATCTAACACCGTCAATTTTTAGACGGTTTTTTATGACGTGATATTCTATGTGGCCAACAATTCTGATTGGACTAAGTTTTTGGAGTCATTTTACTGATGTAATGAAAATTTTGGTGTACTGGATTATTGATGTACTGGGTTTTTTGGGTACATTATACCCCTAAAATGGATTACTGATGTGAAAAATTAAGTCCAGTCAGAATTGTAGGCCACATAAGATGCCACGTCATAAAAAACCGTCCAAAAATTGACGGTGTTAACTAAAAGTCTAACATTGAGAGAAACACAAAACGTTAGGAGTACAATTGACAGCAAAAAAACGTTAGAGGCCAAAGTGACAAAACTCCGAATATATATATATATTTTTTGTCGGCAAGATTTCATTCCATCCCAAAAAGTAATTCATTCCTTCAAGCCAAACGTACGTATAGTGGTAGAGATTGATGGAAAGGGAAAATGTATCTTGTAATGCCCATGCTCATGCATGATGATTATAACAGAGCTATAGCAAAGGGTCAGAAGTACTAGTACCAAAACTTCCTCTTTCGTTTTCTTTAAAAATCACAAAATATATAATATATAATATAATATAATAATATTACAAAATCAAGTAAGCTTAGACAAGAATTCTCAATTTTAATTTGTATAGACCGTCCGTCTGGTGACTATGCTGGGATTTCCAGAATATCCGAGATTTGTTGATTAAGTAAGCCATATATATATATATATATTTGTAATTGATAGTTTGGTAGAATATGTATGTATATAGATGATTCCTTTGCTGGCTTCTTAAGGATAGGTTTTCTTTTTCATTATTTGTGACTTGGAGAGGAAGTTGTAATTATACGTGGGATTGAAATAAATGACAAGTTAGATTGAGGGAGAGAACCACTACGTGTCTAATTTTGCAATGAGTTAGGCAATATTAGGTGAATATGTATACATATAAATACACAAAACTTATTAATGAAAAATTGGTCCAAGTGATAAGCGATTTGATATTATTTAAACAAGGTCTTAGGTTTGAGACTTTGTGAATGCTCATCTTTGTTGAGAGACTCTCCCACTATATCTAGGTGAGCGACATGAGTTAAGTCTGAATAAGTCGGGGTAAAGTCTCTAAGACCAGGCGGATAACAAAAAAAAATATAGAAAATTTGAATTTAAGAGTGTGAATTGAGTAGAAGAGACTCGACTATCCTTAAATAAGTATTAAGGGTGTGTTTGGTTAGTGGTATAGAGGATGTAATGGAATTGCAGAAGAGAATGAAAAAAGTAAGATGAAAGTGATATAAAGTGAGCAAAATGACCATTTTACTCTTATATTAAAAGTGAGTAGAAAGTAAGAGCAAAAATATAATTTTATCACATTATAAAAAGTAAAGTGTGTTTGGTTGAAAGAATGTAAAGAGATTACGTTTACGATTACGTTGACAAAATTGTCAATCAAGCTTGCCCTAAGAGTTTAGTCCTTAATTTTGAATTTAATTAAATACTTTGATTTAAAGAAAAATACATTTTATATATATATATATAATAAATAAATAAATAAATAAATTATTGTAGACATTTGTGCATGGCGGAAGAGCCCAAAACAGAGAAGGATGTGCAGCCCAATTAAAGGATGGATCTGTATTCTGCACCCAAAATCCTTTGAAGCCCACAATTTCCATCACATTTGGATTTGAATAATTGAAGCCCTGCAAGCAAATGTTTACTCAATTTGCCCACATAAATATGAATTTCTCCTTCAACTATGAGATTTTCTCTGTTTGAGAAGGTATTACTAAAGATTAACAAGTCTTCCTATATGCAATGTGAACCAATCTGTTGTACTTATTTTGTTCTAATCTTTTATAAAGGCTGTGTTGCCTCTTAATTAATTGAGTAAATTACACTGCCCTCCCCTAAGAGATGCTAAAATTACACTGTCCTCCCCTCTCATTTGAAAAATGACACTCCCCTCCCCTCACACATGATAATGGCATACAATTGAGTCCAAAGTGCACTTTTGGTTTACTTTTCCATCCAAATTTATTGATTTATGTGTAGATCATCAATTCAACTTATTTTTTTACCATTTTGCCCTTACTTTGTGATTGAAATATTATGCTTACCCAAATGCCCTTAGTGAACTCTCTAACATAATTTTGCTTCCTATTTATGATTAAATATAATTCATTTGTCAATGTTATTATTTTTTATTGTATTTTACAATAATAATTATTATTATTATTTTATTTCATTAGATTTTATGATAATTCTATATTAACTAACTAATTAGTTAGTCATTTTTTTTTATAATACTGTCTATTATTATTATTATTATTTTATTGAATATATATTTTATTTTTTTTAAAACGGTTAAAAGGTAATTTTTGTAATTAGTCAGTAATTTTTTATAATTTTATAACGTGTAATTATTTTTAAAAACTTGATAATGAGTAATTTATGTAATTATTAATTTTTCTATAAATTATTTTCTTATAACTAGTATAGTTTACAAAATTATTAATATGTAATTTATGTAATTAATAAATATTTAAAAAAACGGTAACTTGTATTTACGAATTTTTTATAACAAGAAATTTACGTAATTAAAATTTTTATAAATTTATAAATTTACAAAAATATTTATTCCTTTTTATTTTTTATTTTCATTTTAAATTTATAAAAAAGTTAATTACGTAAATTTCTTGTTATAAAAAATTCGTAAATACAAGTTACAGTTTTTTAAAAAATATTTATTAATTACATAAGTTACATGTTAATAATTTTTTAAAGTATTAGTTATAAGAAAATAATTTATAAAAAATTACTAATTACGTTATCAAATTTGTAAAAATAATTACACGTTATAAAATTATAAAAAATTATTGACTAATTACAAAAATTACCTTTTAACTGTTTTTGTAAAAAACTAAAAAATATATTTAATAAAATAATAATAATAGACAGTATTATAAAAAATGACTAACTAATTAGTTAGTTAATATAGAATTATCATAAAATTTAATGAAATAAAATAATAATAATAATTATCGTAAAATACAATAAAAAATAATAACATTGACAAATCAATCATATTTAATCACAAATAGGAAGCAAAATTATGTTGGAGAATTCACTAAGGGGCATTTGGATAAGCATAATATTTCAATCACAAAGTGAGGGCAAAATGGTAAAAAAATAAGTTGAATTGATGATCTACACATAAATCAATAAATTTGGATGGCAAAGTCAACCAAAAGTGCACTTTGGACTGAATTGTATGTCATTATCATGTGTCAGGGGAGGGGAGTGTCATTTTTCAAATGAGAGGGGAGGGCAGTGTAATTAGGGAGGGCAGTATAATTTACTCTAATTAATTTGGTAGTAAGTATTGTATCTATTCTTAGGAGTGTAGGTCTGAATTTTCTCTTTATAATATTTGAGCTATGGCCTCTCAAAAAAAAAAAGGGAGAATGAAATAGTAATGTAACACATATGATAAAATGTCTCTTAGAGTTATCAAATATCGCGGGTTGGCTCGTCACGAGTTGCGGGTTAAATGGATTAATTTATATGAGTTGGAATTTCAAGTGAATAAAAAAAATGACAACTCAGTAATTTTTGAATTATTTATTTTAATTTGTAATTTTTTTAAAAATAATTGATAATTAATGCTTCAATATGATACATTATATTTATATTACTTTTTGTATTGAATGAGTAGTGAAGCTAGGAAAGCCTAGCTAGCAGAGAGATGCAGACTTTAGTCTTTCTTTCCTCCTCAAACACCTTGCTACAATGGGGAGGAGGAGAATTAAACCGCTCATAGTTATAAGGGAGAGTCTGGTATATTTAGATTGGGGATTAAAGAAGAAAAGAGAAGAGAAGAGAATGAGAGATAATTAAGATATTTTTTTCTTGTTTGAGAAGATGAAAATTAGAGGGCAAGATAGAAGATCAATCATTAATCCTTCATTACACTTCCTCTTCACAGACTCAAGATACTCCAAATTGGAGTATTTTAAGGGGATATCAACATCCAAACAAGAGAAGAACCTTACGGACCAATTTGACCACATAAATTATTTTCATATCTTAGAACATGAGTGGTTTTGATTTCCCACTGGGTATGTTTGGTGTAAAATCCAAACAGTACAATCTTGGTGTTTCACGATTCCCAAAAAAACTTTACATCATATTTTATATATACCAAACACACTTTTTATCATACTTTTTCTCTCTCCTAATTTTTCTCTCTATCTCTCTCCTCACTTTTCTCTACAGTACTTTCTTTTATTCTACAGTACTTTACTCTACAGTACTTTCTTTACAGTACTTTGCATCTGTACATTTATACCAAGCGTACGGAGACAGCAACTCTTGGATTTTAATCACCTTTTATCTCCCCTTAATGGGAGACAAAAAATGCATCAAAACCAAATTCAAGAATCTAAACAACCAAATAAAATAATATTAATAATATTTATAAAAAATAAAATAAAATAATAATACAAGTTCCAAATTAAATAAAATAATAAATAAAATTGCATTTCTTTAAATTTAAGTAGAGATTACATGTGTACTAAATTTTAAAATGTCAATATTTAAAACTATATTCGAAGAAAATTTAAGTTTTTTAAAATAATTAAATCATTAAAAATAAAATAAAAAAGAAAACTAAACATATCAACTTATCTAATCCCTTACTTGTTGGGTTACATAAGGATTATTTAGTATTACTTTTATGTTTTAAATATTAAAGATGATGTGATAATGTGAGAGAGTAATATAGTGACAAATTAATGACATCACGCCAATACTTAAAGGATCATATCACATAACGTAATGACTTAACATATAATATCACAAGAATTAAATAGTTAACGAAAATATAAATTCAAAGACTATATAATTTATTTTTAAAGTTTAAGAATTAAATAATTATTTGATCTAATAATTACGAAAAAATAATTTGCCTTTTTATTAAAAACTTAATAACTTTTAAAAAATAGAAACAAAAAGTGTGATTTGTGAATGCCTTGGAAAACCAACAACTACAAACCTAACGCAAGTTTCTCCTCACCTCCTTCCCAGCGAGAACAGCGTCCCCTGCTACGGTAAACTCCATGTCAATGGCGGCTTTACTTCGTCAAGTATCAAAGACGCAAAGGCAATCTTTTCTGTATTCCAAAAGTTTCTACTTTAGGTCTTCTTCGTTGAATGGAGCACCGCTCATTACTTCGTCTCTAGGTATTTCATTCTCTCTCGCTCTCCTTTCTCACCATTATAACGGAAAGTGATTTTTCTGGACCTATTCTGACTATGTGTAATGACTTGTGAGTCCTTAACGACAATTATAAATTTGAAGAAAGCCAAGTTTCAATTTTTCTGCCTCCTTCCTGTCATTCTAAAAGTGCTTTTGTTATCAATAATAATAATAATAATAATAATAATAGTTCTTTTAGGGTTTAGGGTTTAGCAACAAACACTGTACCATCTGTTATCGAAGTAAGTTATGATTCTTCACATGATAGCTTTAAGAAATGGGAAGTTGCAATTTGCATTAATTAACTTCTTAACACATTAAGTGGTGAACTAGAATTGAAAAGCATTACCACTACATTGCAAAATTGGGTTCCATGGATATGTAGTTTGAAGGTAGCTGGACTTAGAAGTATCAGAATTTGATTTACTTTTGAGAGGTGTATATTCGCCTTTCACTCAGATTCTTAGTTACTTCAGAAGGAGCCAAAATGTAAGTGGATTCATTTCCTTCCTACAGTGAGATTACTGGGAACTGCTACAGAATGTGGATTTGATGACATGATGGCAGGAAGCCAGCGGAAGTATTACATGCTCGGTGGGAAGGGCGGTGTTGGAAAAACAAGCTGTGCAGCCTCCCTCGCCGTCAAATTTGCAAATCATGGGCACCCTACGATGGTGGTCTCGACTGACCCTGCACACTCCTTAAGTGACTCTTTTGGCCAGGTATCTAAAGTTCTTCATAGATTTTATAGTACACTCTTAAATCTGGACAAACTTCAATGATATAACGCTAAAGTTCCATTAGGATTTGACAGGGGGCAGCCTTGTTTCAGTTGAAGGAGTGAATTCTCCATTATGTGCACTTGAGGTATTCATTTGTTAAACAGAATATACCAAATTGATTTTGCTTTGATTGGTTGCAATGCTGTATACTGTTCCATATTTAACCTTTCTTATGTGATAGATAAACCCTGAGAAATCTATGGAAGAGTTCCATACAGCAGTTCAGAATGTTGGTGGTGGAGCCGGTGTTAAGAATTTAATGGAAAGCATGGGACTTGGAATGATCACTAACCAGGTGATATCCGCTTTTAATTATGAGCATTTTTTAATCCTCAAATAATTGAAGCTCAATGATGCAGTTGGTCCTGAGTCCTGACATCTGCCTGATTTCTTGCTGCCTTTTTTGTATTTTAACTGTCAATTGTCAAAATATATAATATTTAGTTATATTTATAATCTCGACTTGGGGCTTATGGCTTGCAAATAACCCCTTAAGATTCTGGATACTTAGTTCTTTTTCCTTACCTTCAGTTCAGCCTCTATAAACTATGCCTAAACCCTAAAGATCAGATTAGAAATTGCTTAGATATTGTAGGACGATTCAGGCGCTTTAAAAATTTTTTAATGTCTGATCTCTGTGGTGACATAAGACCTCAAACTATAATGTTCACTGAAGTCTGAATCTATCTGTTCTGCTATTCTTATCTGCATTAGGATTTGAGTGTAGGTTAAATGTTAGCATAACATTCTCTCTTTGTCATTTAATGAATTTGCCTCAGTTAGGGGACCTGAATCTGGACGAGATGTTGCACAGTCCTCCACCTGGCACAGATGAAATTATAGCAATTTCGAAGGTATGCTTTTCTCATCTTTTTTTTTTCCTTTTGTAACCGAGTGTTGATAAGAGAATGGAATAAAGTCACAGCATGACAATGTGCTGCTGTTTCTTGATTATGCTGCTTTAATCCAGGTGATGCAGTTTCTTGAGTCACCAGAATATGCTATGTTTACGAGGATTGTTTTTGATACAGCACCAACGGTCTGTAACACTTACCAGTTCATGTATACTTAGTCTTTATTTAGGGAAAATGAAAATTCATATTTAATAATTTGGTTGTCAGGGTCATACACTTCGGCTACTGTCTTTACCTGATTTTATGGATGGATCTATAGGCAAAGTAGTGAAGGTACGGATCTTCAAGTTTAAACTTTCTAAGCTTTCTGTTTTCCAGAACTTGATCGTTTATACTTGAATTTTACTGATGAAGTCATTTGCATTATTCAGTTAAAGAGAAAGTTATCTTCCACCTTCAAATCTTTGTTCGGAAAAGAAGAAGCTCAAAGTGATGCTGTAAGCTTAAATATATAATATATTTATAAAAGATCTCTTTCCCTGGTTAAAATTTAAGTATTCTGAATCTGAACTTGCAGTCAGACAATATAGAGAAACTTAAGGAGATGATGGCAAAAGTACGGGACCTTTTCCATAATGCAGACACTACAGAATTCATAATAGTAACAATTCCTACGGTAATACTGAGCTTTGTTTTGCAAGCTACTAACTGTGGGAACTGAAATGGTTATTGTAACAAAAACAATTGAATTTAAATCAATTTGTTGCTAATGTAAATATTATTCTGCACTGGTTTTCTTGTGGATGACTAATTCAGGTCCTGCAATTGAAGTTGGTTTTGAAGTTTTATCATACTTTTGCAACTTTTTCAATGGGTTATCACTGATCACCTTGAAAGTCCTTAAAATTATGTGGTTATAGATTGAATTCTTAAAGAAAGACAATCTTGAATCTTATAAAGTGGTCAAAGTAAGGATTAGTTTTCCCCACAGCCCCGCACCTTGCAATTGGGTCCTAACAAATACTTTTTTGTGTCATCATATTACTTCATAACATATCCTATCAAACATTTTGTTTTTCTTCAATCTACTTCAGTTTCTGCACAATCTCATTGTGATTGTTTCGCTTTAAGGTTATGGCAATCAGTGAGTCCTCAAGGTTACACGCATCCTTGAAGAAGGAAAGTGTTCCAGTTCGAAGGCTTATCGTTAATCAGGTCTTGCCTTCTTCTTCGGAATGCAAGTTCTGTGCAATGAAAAGGAAGGTAATCAGAAATTACTCCTCAATTGATTGTGATGCCTCAGTTTTGAACATTTCAACTACAATATATCATAATATTATAATACTAAATTTACCAGGTTTAATAGGTAATTAAGGGGTGTTATCCTAGATTTGGTAACAGGAACAAAAGCAGTAACAAATGAAATTGCAGAGATCAGATGAACAGAAAACATGATGCACTTAATAATGGGGTTTTAATTAGAAATGTGTCTTAGCAATTTGTATTTGAGGTGTTTAGGCTTTTTAGGCCCCTGAAAATTACACCTTGTTTTGTTGCTATTCAGTTTATACTTTTTAGAGGTACAGTTACTGATTGAAATTCTGGCAAACTGATCAGGTTTTAAATAACATAATGTTATACTTAAAATATAATTCATGATCAAACTGCAAGTGATTCAATATACATGTGGTTTAAAGCTCTACCAAAGTAAACCATACTGGTAATCCGGGGAAAACGGAAGAGAAAAAACAATGGAGGCTGTAAATAAAAAAAGTCTTCTGCTACATTGATGTTTCTGTACGTGCAGGATCAAATGCGTGCCATTGAAAGCATCCGCAAGGATTCGGAACTTGGTGGTTTGAAATTATTCCAGGTACCATTAGTGGATAAGGAGATAAGGGGTGTCCCAGCTCTCAAATTCATGGGTGATATGCTCTGGAGATAAAACTAACAATGACATCTTCAACACAGCTAGATTAAATATATATATAGGTCTGTCTTACTTCCTTTGGAATGTTTGTGTGCTAATTTTGGGACTATGTCTTTAATTTTTAATCCTTTTTACTACTAATGTACTGAAAGCAATGATTCAAATATAATGCCGTATAATCATTTTTGCAAGCTAATGGACCATTAATAAATTTCAGGAATATGGCTCACATTGTAGAGACTAGAGACTTTGCTTGAACATCTATGGAAGTCTGGAAAATTATTTATCATTCTTTCAAGCCGCGAGATGGAATCACATGAAGCTTTGCTAAACTTTGAAGCTCCTTCATTTCCCACTGGCTAAAATTGTAGGAGACACTTGTTTTGTTTCACATTTTCCTCTAGATTGGAAGCATACGCTTCTCACAATGATTATAACTTATGAGATGAGACAAACATAGCCTATGACCTACTCCTTTTAAACTTGCCCCCTTATCAATGAATTTTTTATTTCCTTTTTATTAAGAAATCCAGGTATGTTTTTTCTCCTCACCCATTTTTAAGCACTAAAGATTTATGGCTGTTAATACCAACAGAAGGTTGGTTAAAGTAACAAGTATTTCTTTCTCTTTAAATAAGGTCTTATGAGAGTTTATCTCTGTTACTTTGAATTAAATTATTGGTCCTCATGAAGTATATTTTATTGCACTAGTTATTAGGAAATGTCACACTCAAAGTTCCTATACAAAAGTCCCTGAAAATGACATGCACTGAGCTATCAAACCTCGTACAGGGCATATTTTAACACTTTTGATGGAGAGCACAAATCATAAAAGGACCACCAAAGCTTTTTTATTAATGCTATGAACACTACTTACTTGACCCCCACATAATAAACTACTATCAATCCTCCACTAAGTTTCTTCAAAAAATATCTTTAATTTGGCTGCTTCATCTTGTTTCCACGTTCCTGCACACAAATACATAAATTCTTTGCCCAATTTATTGTTTAATTAATTCTTATGTAAAAATTTTCTTTGTATAATCCATTGTCTTGGGCTAAGAGAAGTCAGTTAGGTAGTATGCAACACTTGCTGCATCAATCTTGGTGCCCATTTATACCCTCTTAAAAAATGGACATATATTTTAGTTTAATCTGTACTTTTTTGTATTACTTAACTATAACTTTTAAAAAATAATTAACTAATAGCTGATGCCACATAATTTGTTGCCATTTTTAGTGTTGAAATTCAATTCCTATTCTTATTTGTGTATATATATCGTGATAAAGGTGGTATACTCTTGACAAATTTTTATGTATATTTGTCAAAAAAAATTTTGGCCTAATATTTGTCAATTTATTAGTAACTAAAAGTTGGCTCGCATAATGACGTACTTTGTGCATCTGGAAAGGTACCGTAATAAGTTTCATTAGGGAATAGTTTGTGTGTGTTGGGCGTGGGATCTCTTTTTAAAATAGTACTGAAAAGTATATTAGAAGTAATTAATAATTAATAAATGTTTATTAATAAAGAAATCATCATATTGTATTTAAATTCAAAAAAACTATTGATATTATTTTTTTCCTTCAAAATATCTTTTACAAGTAATTTTGTTCAAGGTACTTTTCGATACTACCTCTTTTAATAAATATTCGAATTTTATCATATTATTGTTGTAGGAAACTATTCCCTTCTACTCAACCTATATTAGTATTAAACTATTTTGTATGCTTCAATCATTTTCTTGACTAATAACCGTAAAAAATTAATAATGTCATATTTTTTATTAATGTTGTGTTTCCAATTTTAGTATTGTTTTAGACGAATTGAGTCTTGTCTCTAAAAAAATCTTGGCCCATCCCATATACATCGCTATATGAAAGTAAAAAAAAAAAAAAAGAAAGAAAACAAAAGCACTTTTCTTATCCCAACGTTTGGGGTCTTGTCACTTTCGTCCATAATATTTTTTACTGTCAATTGTACTCCTAATGTTTTACGTTTCTATCAATGTCACTCTTTTCACTAATACTGTCAAATATTTACCAGTTTTTGCTGCCGTGCCATCCTATGTAACAAAAATATCTGACTAAGCAAATTTTTTTTTAGGCAAAAGCACATTTCCTACCCCAACGTTTGAGGATCCTATTAGTTTGGTCCCTAATGTTTTTTATTGTCAATTGTACTACTATCGTTTTATAATTATACCAATATTACCATTTTCACTAACACTGTCAAATAAACAACCTATTAACTAAAATCTTCCATCATTATTGCCATTTCTATCCAAAACTTCACTAGAAGATAAAACTTTTACAAAAAAAAAATATTTGCAACAACTCATACTTAAAATATATATATATATATATTTGTAACTAAGTGATTGTGAGAGATACTCTAACTTAACGTGAGTCTTCATATGATCTCCCGTAAGCTCCGATGAAGTCTTGAATCTACAAACTGAAAATATTCTTAACCCTGGCTTTCAAAAAAGGGAAAAAAAATATTGGTCAAAACCTCAAATTGATCTTTTATGTTTGCACGAAGTTTCATACTGGTCCTTTATGTTTTAAAAAGTCCAAATTGGTCCTTTATGTTTGCAAGAAGTTCCAAATTGGTCCTTCCGTCCAAGTCCGTTTATTTTCTAAGTTAAGTGCTGACGTGACATGCTGATGTGGACACACCATCTCTCCTACGTGTCAATTGAAGCTAACATGGCATGTCACGTCATCGTCCAATATCATATGTGATGACGTGGCAGTGATGTGGTATTGACGTGGTATGATACGTCAGCTTAGATGGACACGTCAGCACTTAATTTAAAAAATTGACTGAAGTGGACGAAAGGACCAATTTGGAACTTCTTGCAAACATAAAGGACCAATTTAGACTTTTTAAAACATAAAGAATCAATATAAAACTTCGTACAAACATAAAGGACCAATTTAAAGTTTTGACCAAAAATATTTTCTTAACCCGCCCTAACATTTTCAGTTTGGGCGCCCATTGTTCGGTACAGTACAAATGATATCATCTCAATTCTCAGACGATAATAATGCGAAATGACATGGCAAATGATCAATGTCTTCATGTGCTTCATGCATCCTTGTCTCACGGGAATCATCCCTCTTCACACTCACTCACTCCCTCCTTCATTCATTCCTCTCTCTCCTCATTATTTTTTTTGGTTTCCCAAGGTATCCCCCAGCCTGACAAGTCAAGGACTAATCCTCCGCGGATCTGAGCTCCATTTAAGGGTTTTCCGCTGGCCAATTGGTTGCTGCATACATAAGGTGGGATTCGAACCCCCAACACTTGTTTAAGCGACCTAGTGAGCCAACCACTAGACCAACCAAACTTGGTTCTCTCTCTCCTCATTATTCAATTCACTACAAATTAAACTAATTAGGACATTAATTAATTAATAATTATTAATACCTTAGTCACAATCATAATCTCAACTTCAGTACATCCCTCCAATCAGTTGGTCTTTAAATCATTTAAAGTGGCTCTAATTAATTTGAATTTTTATTAATATTAACAAATGACACTACATAATTGAAGGAATACACTAAAGTTCAGTGGTACGATAACATTAAATTTTTATCCTTTCAATCAAAACAAAACCCCTCCCTACCATACCCAAATCATTTTTTTTTATCTATAATAAGATATCTATCACAACCTTATGTAGTAAAAGAAAACGTCCCTTACCCACATCGATTAAATAAATTGAATTGAATTAAATTCTCTCTCACATCATCTGTCACAGTCTCCTCTCCTTCAAAGATTCGCTTCTGAAACACTGAACAAAACCTCGTGATGTTTGTCACTTTACCATTTTGTCCTTTTCCCTATCCCTCACCTTGAAAAGATCCTCTCGTCTCTCTTCACTCCCTCTCACTTCCCGCACCTTCTCTTTTCTGTTAGCCTCGCTTCGTTTTCAGTACTTTATATATATACACATTATATATATATATCATCATACTCTTTTTCTCATTTTTAAAACTTATTCTACTCTTCTGAGGTTTTTGGTTTTTTTTACTTGTTATAACTTATAACGCTTTGGAATTCGGATGGTTTTTATCTTCTTCGATTTGATCCAAAGGTGTGAATACTGTGAGTAGTAATAATGAATCCTGCTGCTCATTTCTTTATGCTGTGTTCGATTGCGTAGTGTAATCTGTGACGCCATTTGTTCAATTTCGGAATTCATTGTTTTCTGCTTGGAATTTTGTTCAGATTGAAGAAAGTGTTCGTAAATGTTTGATGATGCGCTGGTTTTGCTGCTGAATTAGTGTGAATAACAGAAGAAAAGCAATCAGGTGAGGAATCGGAAATTCCAAGATGATCTCCAACTCTAAGTAATTACTCAATGGCTACTTCTTTTTATCGTTTAAATCTTCATCGAAACATGAGGAAATGCCTGCTAAAACCGTTTCTCTATCTTTATATCGTATACATTTGAAGGATTCTCGGCGCATCTATGCTAGTAATTTTTCTTGGATCTTAAGTGTGATGTCTCAATCTTCAGCTCTTTTTAGTTTCTACCACGAAGCACTTGGCATTATTATCGGAGTATTATGATGGTTTTATGAAATTATTGGCTCTTTTTTCTTAAAGAATTCAGTTTAATTACCGAAGCCAATTGTATGTTAGAATCTTTCCTTGTATCACTGGAAAATTAATTACGTACATAGCACTGGCCAATCAGGGAGATTTTTTATAGGTTTTTGTTATGTGTGAAAAGGACGTGTGATGTTCTTTCAATATTAATCAGTATAGAGGAACTTAACTCTTTCGACTGATTAATTTTACATGTGCTCAGTATAAATCTTTCTCCGGTTGTTGTTCTCATTTGTTATTATGAAGTTGGATATTCTGCCCAAATTAACTGAAAGCTTCTCATTTTTCCTTAACTGGTGACTGAAATCATCAGTTTTTCTTTTGTGTAAACAACAAGTAAGGAGTTCGTCTAAAAATTTATCCTCTTGAAGTTAAAATTGAGTTTGAAAGTTTCTGAATGTGGAAACAAGAATTTATAGAAGGCTAATAGTTGTTTCACTTTTTTTCCTCAGCAGTTCAGAAATTACATTTGTATTTAGATTTCTTACTCTTGACTTACTGTAAGAGGTTTTTGTGCACAATATAGGAAATTCACTGACCTTTAAGATGTGAAATAAGTCTGTTTGATGATTGTTCCACAGGAATGCAGGTTGTTGAAATGTCTGTATGAAGCGAACTTCTCTATTTAGAATATTATTATAACATTGACCGAGTTCTAAGAACCAGGGTTCTGTTGGAATTGAATATGGTTGATTGCTGCAAATGTTCTTTGCGCTAGGAAGTTATTATTGTGGAATGTGGAGATGATTTCCTATGAGCAAGATCCTGATGTTGTGCAATGGGGCCTGCAGCTTTTTGATGCTTTCCCATATTCTACTTGTGGATATTGCGGCGCTGTTAATCAAGATAATGCCAGTTGTTATCATGGACATTATTTTAATGAAGACAATTATGAAACTGAATTTAGAAACATAGAAAATGATGAGCTAATGGCACATGCTCTTCAACAACAACTGTCACAACTTGCAGTAGTAGAAACTTCTACACCTCCACATCAATGGGAGGAAAATCTGCAGCTATCCACTTTCTCTCAAGACTGGCTTAACCATCCAATTGGTAACTATGACCTTGGTATGCTTTATATTGAACATTCTTAATCTAATGTTGTTGTAAGTTACTAGGTTTTTTGCATTACCTTTCTGTATTGTATTTAGTTTGTCCAAAATTTGTAGGACAGGAGAGTGATCAGGAAGGGGGAGAGGGAGATGATGAGGGACCTTCTAGTTCATATTCTAACTCTGAGAAGAATTCATATTGTGGTGATGAATGGTTGTATTCATTGGAGCAGATGGATGAATATGCTTTTGATGGAGATGTGGGGAAACGATTGAATCAGATGACTCCAATTCCAGTAAGTTTGGCTTCTTCATTGCATTTTGGGGAAGGCTTTACGTTATCCTTTTCATGTATGACTTTTATCTATTAGGATGAAATATCATGTATAGTAGACAAAAGAGAATTCGGATGTCTTATCTGAAATTGATGATGCCTAAGCTGTGGGTCTTGTAGCTGCACTTAGGCTGCTGTCTATCTATCAGTTTCACAATGGTGGTTGGCTAACATTTTCTTTCTCCTGTGCTTACTAGACTACATTTTTAATTCTCATTTAAGCAGCTTTGATTTATAATTGACCCATTGGGGTTGTGCAACTGGAAACCAAACCGACTTTCTTTTCACATTTTCCCCCACCCAGTCCCCGGGAAGGTGGTGGTGCTCGGGGGGATGTAATTTATGATATGTTTTCCAAGTTATCTATTTTTACCTATTCTTGTAATCCTTGATGCAGCATGTTCCAAGAATCAATGGAGAAATACCCTCACTTGATGAAGCAACATTAGATCATCAAAGGCTACTGGACAGGTAGTACTTGTTATGTTTTATTATTTTCTCCTTTCTGCCTTCTTCTTCTTCCTTTTTTGTTTTTTTTTTTTGAGGGGGAGGCGGGGAACTTCTCTATATAGTTATGAATTGATTTGGTTAAATTTGTTATGACCTAAGATGCTGAAAATGCTTTTCTCACTCATAGATTGCAACTGTATGAGTTGGTTGAGTCTAAAGTTGAAGGAGATGGCAATTGTCAGGTTTATTTTCTCTCTAACCATACCTACATCCTAGTATAATCGTGATGATTATATAGTTGTTACTCGTTTCTTCAGAAATTATAAACTTTCCGGGTTAAATAGTTAAATGGATGTCTCAGTAGATTTGTAATGCTTTCAGTTCCGTGCGCTATCAGATCAAATTTATCGAACTCCTGAGCACCATAAATTCGTGCGAGAACAAGTTGTGAATCAGGTTTGCTTATATGGCATTATATTTAAGCATATTAATCCCCAATATCTTGGCTCAATATGAATTCTGAAGTGTAATTGCTTCGAAGTTAATTGGGATTCTTTCTTTGCAACTTTAATGGGATATTATTTTTGGATCAGCTGAAGTTACATCCAGAGATATACGAGGGGTATGTTCCCATGGCTTATGGAGACTATTTAGAGAAGATGTCCAAGTATTTTTCTGCTCCTTACTGAATTTAATCTGTTTCTTTTTTCAAATATTTGTTCCTTAGTTTGCTTATCTTGCTGATGGAATCAGGAATGGTGAGTGGGGAGATCATGTTACTTTGCAGGCTGCTGCAGATTGTGTATGCTTCAGCAACTTGTCTATAAGTCTTTTAGGGTTATGATGCATGATCTTTATACATTCTTTTACTATTTGTGGCTGGTTGCTGTATATTATATGTACTTCTTGGTTCCCATTTAGCCATTAATCATTCACTTGTAAACATACATTCAATAGAATTGAGACTGAAATTATCTTTGATTCTTAACCTTGTCTTTGCATGTGTTAGGACCGCCTGATTATATTCATCACCGTTAATTAATGTCCTGAAATGATCTTTATGGCCTCTAATTTCTTTAAGTATGCATTGCAGTATGGAGTCAAAATATTTGTCATAACATCTTTCAAGGACACTTGCTGCATTGAGATTCTTCCTAACTTTGAGAGATCCGAACGAGGTATAGTTATACTCCATCTTTAATGGAGCCCCAATGGCATTTTACTGAAAGTGCAATTTTCATCTATAATACCATTTCTTAATGTCCTTGAAGTAGAAAGCATGTTTCTTTGCTACCCTTTTCAAGTTAGTTTCCAGTGATAACCCAAAAGACTCTTACCATACCTCAACATCCTAAAAATGATTACAACTCTTTACCCGTCCAAAACTAGTCATTATAAGTTGTCTAAGAATTTTGATGCAAGTTACTTTCTTGTCCTTTTGCAAAAGCAACAGGTCAATACTTTTCTCATCTTAGAATAAAAAGAGCTTTTGTTCTGTTACCTAGCTGATATGATGCACTGTAATAAATGAGTGCAAAAGTAAATAAGAGAATATCCACCCTTGTTTGTTGTCTTTCATGTTATAAATAACTATACCAAAGGATGAAAAAGAAATAAAAGTGTATCTGTTCTTGATTGTTTAATTTTATGGGTCCTTTTCAGTAATTTGTCTGAGCTTCTGGGCTGAGGTACACTACAATTCAATATACCCTGAAGGAGGTTAGTAGGCATATATTCTTTCAAATATCGTTCTGCAATATGCTCCATTAGCTGTTTAGAATATTGAAGTTTTCATAAGATATGCTCTATATAAAATTTGATCTGAAAAAAAAGGTGTTGAGTGGGAAAACAAGTTTTTATAATGGATATCACTAGAAAAGTTGGTAGAAACGTGCATTAGGTTGTTTGGTCGTGTTTAAAGGAGATCATTAGAGGCTCTTGTACAGTTGACCAGATGGAAAGTAGTTCAATTACTAGAGGTGGGGAAAGACAAAAAAATGCAATAGTAGAAACTATTAATAATCTAACTATAGAAGTGGGCAAAGATAGAATATGTTGGTGCCACTTGATCCATATAATTGATCCCATTCCCACCTAATGGGAAAAGGTTTTATTTGTTGTTGGATATTACTAGATTTTCTCAACAACAGAAGCTATTTATCTGGTAGTGCAACAACAACAGCAACAATCAAAGCCTTTTCCCACTAGGTGAGGTCGGTTATATGGATCAAGCGACGCTAATGTGTTATGTCTTTACTCATTTCTATTGTTAGGTTATTAATAGCTATTTATCTGGTAGTATTTAGTACAAATTGTCTGGCAAAGAGATGTAAATATTAATAATCTAACTATAGAAACGAGCAAAAACATAACATGTTGGTGTTGCTTTATCCATATAGCCGACTCTACCTAGTGGAAAAAGTCTTTGATTATTGTTGTTGTCTGGCAAAGGGAGATTGAAAGTAATTTGTTTGTCAGCGAGGCAAAGGGAGATTGAAAGTAATTT
The DNA here is from genome assembly GCA_014851425.1 of Senna tora. NCBI lineage: Eukaryota > Viridiplantae > Streptophyta > Magnoliopsida > Fabales > Fabaceae > Senna > Senna tora. The sequence goes on along the minus strand of CM026266.1, from coordinate 7,136,235 downwards.
GTTTGTCAGCGATGAATTAAGAATGCTACTGTTGAGACTAGGAGTATGGCCATAAAGAAAACAGTTTGATGAGTAATAGTGCAAGGTAAATTGCAAAGAATAGTGATTTTCAGACTTGAGCCTGTATAAATCATACATGGACTTATCACGTGTTAATAGTTTAGTTGAGTAAATAGAGTATAATATGCATGCAATTAGAATTAGCAGTTGATAAAAAAAGGAACTAAATTGTTAAACCATTTTTAAGTCATATTATCCTTTATTTTATCCACAAAACTGATGATATTTTCCTATCAGGCTATCATTAAATGGTAGAGTATTAAGAGATGAATACAACGTAACCTAATTAGTTTGTCAGGGCGCTTATCTATTGTCATGTTGGTTAGAACTTAGAAGAGAGAGTAGAGGCGTTAAGGCTTAGCCTTTAGGGATTGGAAATAAAATCTACAACTAATCAATTGTTGTGATACTTGTAATAACAGAATATATAGACCTTGATCATTGTTCTTGGATCTTGGTGAATGGGTTGGATCTTGAAATATTAATCCTAGTTTTCTCATTATTAAAACTTTTGGGCCATAAGCGTACCAATAGCTGATACAAAACTAAAATAAGTAAAGATTGGAGGAGGAATTAAAACCTATGAAAACATTGAGTGCCTAGATTATCAATGTGTACCTTTTATGATGTTACTCTTTTAACAATATGCAGTGGGAGAATTACATCAATATTCAATAAAATATTCTGGGAGTCGTACTTTCACGCCTCTCTTTAATTAAAATATTTCCTTCTTTCTAAATAACTGGAACATTGTTTTTTCTTTCTATTTCTAGGATTTTCACCTGATTGAAAATTCGTCAAGCATTGCTTTAAAAGAGTATATAGACAATTTTGTCCCTGAAAGATTCGGAAGTTGACAATTTCGTCCCTGAAAGATCTTAAGTGTACAATTTGGTCCCTGAAAGATTACACCGTTACACAAATTGGTCCTTCTATCATCATCAGTTAGATTCTCTTAACGGACTTGCTGACGTGGCACGTTAATTGCACACGGGGGCCGTTAGTTGCTCAGTAGGACATGCTTACATGGCACAAGCTAAAATCCACCTCCAACTCAGCACAAAACGCTGCGTTTTGTGCTGAGTTGAAGGTGGATATTAGCTTTTGCCATGTAAGCATGTCCTACTAAGCAATTAATGGCCCTCGTCTACAATTAACGTGCCAGCAAGTCCGTTAAGAGAATTTAACTGAAGATGACAGAAGGACCAATTTGTGTAATGGTGCAATCTTTCAGGGACCAAATTGTACACTTATGATCTTTTAAGGACTAAATTATAAACTTCCAAATCTTTCAGGGACGAAATTGTCTATATACTCGCTTTAAAACATTAAAGATGAAGGCTCTGTTGTATTTCAATTAAGGATGCTTCACCAATTATGTTTAGTTTACTTTATGCAGTATAAGCTTTGAGAAATTATTGTTACTCTTGATTCATGGGAAAGAGTCATCTGACTATGTGATAGTCTATTATCACTTGTCCGAGACTTTACATTCAACTTTCTGGATGGACTTCTACAACTGCCTATACGTGCATTATATAGTGCGTATTTAGATCCAGTGAAGTGCAATGGTTGCTGTGAGAGAAAAAGTAAAGAAATTATAGGTCCCACATAATTAATAATTTGTTAATAAAATTTTCTCTTTCTTTTTTCTCACATTGCACATCATTGAATCCAAGTTCACTTAGTACATAAACATGGTATTCGAATTGTCACATCATCCTTCCATATCATTTGTTTACAATAGCAAATTCGGAATTTATTATGGTAGATCGAGTTCTTCATACGTTATTAAATTATTTCAGAATGTGTGTATAATAATAAAAACTTATTGGCTTAAATACACTTTTGCTCTTTCTATTCCCCCTGACTTAATAATAAACAGTCCTCATATTTTGTGAAAGGAAAAAACCTTGATGCAGTTTTTATATTTTTGCTCTAACCTTTTCCAATCATAGTCCAACGTCACATGCGTATTGTTTATACAACTCACCTCTCTTACGATCGTTTTTTTTTTAAAACTTGTTCACATGCTTTATTTTTTAGCAATTTCAATTACATTTTTTTTTTTACTTTTTGCATCTCTTCTTATAACACTCCAAAGTATGGAATGGTTTTGGAGAATTTGCAGGTCTGCAGATTGATATGTGAGTTCTTTTCCATCACTTGTCTCTGCTGGCAAAGTCGCATGCATTTTCCTGTTGGCTTACTGAGTAATTCGCCTTAAATTAGTTGGAACTGAATTTTCCCCCCTTTTGGCACTTCGCGCACTTTTGGGCGATTAAACTGACAGTGGCAGAGTTACCGATCGCAATTTGTTATCTTACTGGCCTATTTATTGCGTGGGTTATACTTATTTTGATGCCTGAAACATCTTTTACATGAATTATCTATCTGTAATGGAAAAGCAGCATATCATGCGCAACGTTGAGTGGTGGTCTCATATACCTCACCCTCAGATTTATTGAATTTTTGAGATGATGGATGTAAGTGTCACTGCCTTGTTAATTAGGACTCATTTTTACTGCATGCTGACTACAATTGTTTTAATATCCAATTGTAGCTTGCCTTTGCCAATATCTCATTATATAACAAGGCAACGGAGGAAGTACTGTATAATGGGTAAATAAGAAAAAACTTATGTCCATTTCCTTATGTCCATTTCATCCAATTCCACTAATGATATATTGTATTTACACTCTCTTTCTTCAATGATTGATCAAATAAAAGGTGGTCTTCTATATTCTCTCTCCTGTGATTGGTCATTTAAACACTTTTTGCCACGTGTCATAATTATATTAGGAAATTGGATGAAATGGACGTAAGAAAAGTTTTTTCCTTTCTTTTAATGTATGAACGTACGTGCTGCCAATACCGGAGATAATTGAGTTTGATAAATGGTCGATCTATTGACCAAGAATCTACTCGTGTTGGTGTAATTATGTCATACAATTCATTTATATGCATTTGTCCATTTCAAATAGGAAAGCGACGCTATAAAATCGAACAGACACACAAGATGTTGAAAGATTGCATAAATTCACCATAAAACTAAGTAAACCTCTCCATTTAAACAATTAATTGATACAAGAATCAAAAAACCCTTTTAACTTGAGTGTAATTGCCGATTATGAAACAAATTAAATTGAAGTCAACAAAAACATAGCGTTAACATAACTATTTGTAAAGTAATACTAATTACTAAGAAGAAATTATGATCTCATGTTATTAAATTTTAAATTATTTATTTTTAAATAACATTACTGTACTTTTTTAATTATGCTATGTTTGGTACGCCAATTATAGAAGGGAAAAGAAGAGGGAAACGGTGGGTCACACTTTTGAAAAATGGTGGGTTCCACTTTTTGAGGGAGATTAGGATTTTCTTTTCGGTTTTTGTGCAGAGTTAAAAAAATATGTATAAAATACTTATATCGTTTAATTTGATATTGATACAGTCATAATTTTTTTTTTAATATTTTAATATAAAGGGTAAAATGGTAATTTTAATTCACTTTTACTCATTCCCATTCTCATTCTTACATTTTACTACTAAACATAGTAAATCCATTCTCTTTTCCTTTCTGCGTAACAAAAACGAAGTAATCTTGTATATCATGTGAATTTTTTTAAAAAAATAATTATAGAAAAGATAAATTATATGTATATTATTTTTTTATTAAAAAAATTTAATAACAAAAATATAAAATTTGTCCTATCAAAAAACTTTTATATATATATATATTTATATATATATATTGTAACTTAACTTTTTTTTTTTAACGACATGGAACCAAACAAGCCCACCACTTAAGGGCCTCGCAAGTATCAAGCGTTATAATTTATAACAGTAAGGGTTGAATCTTCTGGAAGCTAGTTCGTCCACTCCTTATTGACCCAAGAAAAAAAAAAGTTCGTCCACTCACCAATCCCCAATAGGCATAGCTAAACCCTACTAGCCCGAACCATTACCAAACAAGCCCACAAGTGGGCCCTCGCATCGCAATTCTCAACGGTTCTTCTGGCAAACGACGGAAACTTCTGGAAGCTAGTTCCTCCCCATATAGCTAAACCCTAAACTCGCTCACTCCTTTAACCACTGTGGTATTACCCTTATCCACAAGCTAGCACAATCTCATTTCCGGCGAGAAATGGCCTCAGCCAACGCTATCTCCTCCGCCTCCATTCTCCGCTCTCCCAAGCAGGTACTTCTCTCTATAAGGAATAGTAGGAATCATTAATCTATTGCTTAACTCTATTCCGTTGCCTTTAAGAGCTGAATTCACCATTCTCTAATAAGGACTTCGGGAAATGACTTATCTGTGTTTTGATTTAGTTTCTCTGGGAGTAACGTAAGGTTTAATTTTCCATTTTGTTTAGAAGAGGAGTGGTTAATTTAGCTATTTCATTTTGTTTATGAAACATTGAGTGCAGAGTTTGAGTAGGAGGGTTACCCAACAGCAGCACAATGGGAGGTTGAATTACAGGCAATCCGGTAAGCGGTTTGTGGTCAAAGCTTCGGCGAAAGAGATTGCCTTTGACCAGCATTCTCGGGCAGCTATGCAGGCTGGCATCGATAAGTTAGCAGATGCTGTTGGACTTACCCTTGGTCCCAGAGGTAAGTTTTTGTTCTTATGTTGCTTTTAATGTGAATAAAAGTATAATTAGTATCCATGGAAAGATAGTTGTTCATGGAGTGTGATTAAGTGATTAACTATGTCATGGTTATGTCTATGTTTGCATTATTTACTTAAGATTAAATGGATGTTATTTTCATTAGAACTGATACACTATAATTGCAAACTGCCAAGTATGTTATTCATAAGATATTTTGATGGATGATGAAGGAAAACTAATACTTGTTTTCTGACTGTTGCAGGGAGGAATGTTGTGTTAGATGAGTTTGGAAGTCCTAGAGTAGTTAATGATGGGGTTACTATTGCCCGAGCTATAGAACTAGCTGATGCCATGGAAAATGCTGGTGCAGCTCTGATTAGAGAGGTATGTTACCCCCTTTGAAGTTTTTCCCAAAGTGCGCCTAGGTTGTCATACTGATGCTCTGAAACTGTACAATTAAGGTTGCAAGTAAAACCAATGACTCTGCTGGTGACGGGACAACAACTGCATCAATACTTGCCCGAGAAATAATTAAGCTGGGACTTCTTAGTGTGACCTCTGGAGCTAATCCTGTATCACTCAAGAGAGGCATTGATAAAACTGTACAGGGTTTGATAGAGGAGTTAGAGAAAAAGGCCAGGGCTGTTAAAGGAGGAGATGATATTAAAGGTATTATTCTGTCATTCTTCGGTAGCTGTTGTTTTTTTTTCCTTTACTGTTTTATGATTTCCAGAGTTTCATTGTTACTATTTTTGTAATTCTGCAGCCGTTGCTTCTATTTCTGCTGGAAATGACGAGCTGATTGGAACAATGATTGCGGATGCAATTAATAAGGTTGGACCTGATGGTGTTTTATCCATTGAGTCATCATCTTCATTTGAGACGACAGTTGAAGTTGAAGAAGGAACAGAGGTATGACTTTCTCTTTCTGGTCAAAGATTTATAATTTTTCCAATTTTTGATTCTAGGGTACGAATAAGGGGAAGAAACTTGTGCTGCCTATATCAATTCTAATGACTTTCCCTTGCATCTTGTTCTCTGCCTTGTGACCTGCAGATTGACAGAGGGTATATCTCCCCTCAGTTTGTTACAAACCCTGAGAAGTCCACTGTAGAATTTGAGAATGCAAGAGTCTTGGTTACGGATCAGAAGATTGCATCAGTTAAAGACATAATTCCTCTCTTAGAGAAGACTACTCAATTGAGATCTCCCTTGCTTATTATTGCGGAAGATGTCACTGGTGAGGCTTTGGCTACTCTTGTTGTGAATAAGTTGCGAGGCATCCTCAATGTTGCTGCTATCAAGGCTCCTAGCTTTGGTGAGAGGAGAAAAGCCGTCCTTCAGGACCTTGCTATATTGACAGGTTTGTAAAATTTCCATTTGTTCAAGTTCTTGGTTGAATATTGTCTGTTGAGCAAGTCATGATGTTGGTTAATCTATTTTGGATTCCTGATTATTTGTTTCCTACGCTGCATTCTGAACTGTACCAGTTCGGTGACCAACTGAATTGGGAGAACTGGAAGGCCTTTGATGAGATTACTTTCTTCGACTGGTCATTGTTTTGAGAAGTCTATATTTCTATAATATAGATAAGGTGAATTCAGTTGTAATATTATTTACCTGGCTGACCAAAATTTGTGTACATGAAGACATTTTATCTTGACTGATAATTTTCAAATGAGGCAATATCTCCTTCAGTAGGCTTGACCCTGCGGCAGACATATATTTGTATTTGAAGTATCACTTTAGTGTTGGTTGTTTACTCGTTCAGTTCCATCTTAATGTTGTCCCCTGCCCTGGCTGATGACCATGTATCTCTGACAACAGGTGCTGAGTTCCAAGCCAGTGATCTGGGGCTACTTGTAGAAAATACCTCAATTGAGCAGCTTGGTTTGGCTCGGAAAGTGACCATAACCAAGGACTCTACCACTATCATAGCTGATGCTGCTTCCAAAGATGAGTTGCAAGCCAGGGTTGCACAGTTAAAGAAGGAATTGGCAGAGACAGACTCAATTTATGACACAGAGAAATTGGCTGAGAGGATCGCTAAATTATCTGGTGGAGTTGCAGTCATCAAGGTCGGTGCTGCTACAGAGACTGAACTCGAGGACCGTAAGCTTCGTATTGAGGATGCCAAAAATGCAACTTTTGCTGCCATTGAGGAAGGTATTGTCCCCGGTGGTGGCACTGCATTGGTTCATCTCTCCGGTCATGTCCCATCAATCAAGGACAGACTTGAAGATGCAGATGAGAAGCTAGGAGCAGACATTGTGCAAAAGGTAAGAATGCCACTGCCACCACCTCCATCTACGTCTTTGTTAATTGTATAAATTGATTGAGATTGTTGTGTTGGAATGCAGGCACTGGTAGCACCAGCATCATTAATAGCTCAAAATGCTGGAATAGAAGGTGAAGTAGTAGTGGAGAAAATAAAGAATGGCGAATGGGAGGTTGGATACAATGCAATGACAGACAAGTATGAGAATTTGGTAGAAGCTGGAGTGATCGACCCAGCCAAGGTCACAAGGTGTGCTTTGCAGAATGCTGCTTCAGTGGCTGGAATGGTCTTGACCACGCAGGCTATCGTCGTTGAGAAGCCTAAGCCTAAGGCACCAGCTGCTGCTGCCCCACAAGGCCTCACCATATGATAGAATCAACCATCCTATCCTATTTAACAACAATTTTGTGTAGTAAATTGAAAGAGCCAGAGTGTGTGTGTGTTTTGCATTTTATGTTTTGTACTCTTTTTCGGATATATATATATCATTGTTGAATTGGGAAGAAAAAGAGATATTGTTATTCTTACTTTTGGAGCCCATCTAAACGGTCCATAGCTTTAGGTTTGTGTTGTTTTTGTTTTATTTCTAGTATAATTTATCAAGCGTCAGCTCTCTTATTCTCCAGTCTTCACTGAAAATGAATAAATAAAGATCAAGTCCAATGTGGTATCTCTGCCTTCTTTTAAGTTTTAACTATTTTTTTATCAGTTTTTCCTGTGTTACTTTGTGAAAAATCCAAGTAGGAAATGATGTAATAGGTCATGGGAAAATGTATCTAATTACCGACTGACTATTGACTTTTTAACTTTCGAGAAAGTATCTAGAAGTACGATAAGATTAAATTTTAATATATATTTTTAATTTATTAAAAGTAGATCTTGTGATTTTTTATTATTATTAATTAATAATATTATATGATTAGAGGAATGTATCGAAATTTAATAGGATAATAATACTGAACTTTTATCCCTTAAATAATTATGAATTATCCTCAACGTCATTATGTCACCCGTAACTTTGTCACTTTAATTATTTTAATGATGTTGAGTGGTATAATTATGGAATAAATCTAAATTTAAAGTTTTTAATATATTGTTGTTTTTAATTTAAGACTTTTTATACAAATAATATTGATAAATATATTTAAATGTCTATTTTGATAATTTTTATTAATACAAAGTATTTCTTTAATTTTATATCCAAATGTTTATAATTTTATAAAGTACTTTTAAATTTTAATATCTAAACGCAAAATGACTTTTTCTTTTTAATAAAGGAAAGCTCTATAGAAAAAGTGCATGTTTTAGAAGCCTATCCAAAAGGCCTATAGGTTGCTATTGGGATGATATTGATTTTGAAATTGAATTGAAAAGACAAATGGAATTGGAATTGGTGAAAATTAAATTGAATTGAATTTTTGGAATTAAAAAATATGTTTGGTATGTAAAAATAGAATTGAAAATTTGTAGAACTCAAGAAAGTGAAGCAAATAGACTAAATTTTCCTTCGTTAAATATTAAAAAAGGCTAAAATATCCTGAGACCCCTGAGTTTTAAGTCAGGGGCACATACACCCCCTGAGTTTTAATTTAAAACCTTGTACAAAGATCCCATGAATTTTTATTTTCGAGCAAAAAATACCCTTCTGTTAAGATTTCATCCAACTTTTGCCGTTAAAAACCACATCAATAATTTTTTAGAATATTTTTGTCATTTTCACGTAACCCTAAAAACCCGCCCATATTCTTTTAACTCACTTGTTTCATATACCCACCCAAATCAACATAGCACCAATGGAAATTTCCTCAATTTGAGAATAATAATTTTTTAAAATCATATTAATTAAAATTATTAATTTATTTTATTAAATTAAAAAATTAATTAATATTTATATTTATTTATTTAATAAAACTTAACAATAATAAATTTTTATACTATTTATCTACTTAATAATATTTAATAACACGTTAAATCTATACATGTCTTTTTTGGCAATTTTACAGTTAAAAAAACAAGTTATATACAAATTTACCAAACACAAACCGTTTCTGAGCTATTGATAAAGACAACTCAATTTACTAAATACAAATTGTTGAGCCCTGAGCCTTAAACTCTAAATCCTGAGCCCTAAGCCTTAAACCTTAAACCAAAATCTTAAAACCCTAAGCCCTAAGACTTAAATTCTATGCCCTAAACTCTAAATCATAAAGCCTTAAACTCTAAACCTTGAACATTAAATCTAAACCCTAAATCTTAAGCCCTAAGCCCTTAGCCTTAAACTCTAAGCCCTAAACCCTAAACCTTAAGCCCTAAATCCTAAGCCTCAAACACTGTAGCACCTCGCCACTACCTCCTCTGGAATTTCCTTGTTCTGTGCCTTTAGCTCAGGACAAGTACTTTTCTTATGCCCATACTTCCCACAATAAAAACAAATGAGATGCAATCCCTCGTACTCAACACTGTAGCACCTCCCGCGAATAACCACATGGGGAATCAATTTTTTTCTTCAGATTAATCTCCACACAGATACGAGCAAACTTCCCTCTTGACGTAATAGACGTAGTTGGGTCGATCTTAAGAGTTTTGCCAATCAAGTTTCCAACTTTTGCAAGGCACTTCACATTATAGAACTCTAAGGGCAGGTTAGGCACACGCACCCAGGCCGCAATTTTGGTGACCTCATCAACATTATACGGATCAAAATTGGGCCGCCAACGCTGCACAATCAAATAGTGATCTGCAATAAGCCATGGACCTCCTTGAAAAGCATAGAGATAGTCCTCTTGATTAGTAAATGAAACTGCAAAAATCCCATTCTCAAGGTCAATGATTTGAGAAGGTCCCTTCCCCTTGTGCTGCCACAGCTTCTCCAACTGATTCCGCATAAAAGTAACACCCACCGATTTCCCCAATAACTTAACCAACAAGGTAAGTTTCCACGGCTGACACCCTTGATCATACTCCTCCTGAATATATTCTAAGACAGGGATATTCGTTCCGCCATCACCTTCATCCTCCGAGGCACTCACATCCTCGCTACTACTATCATCCGAATCTGAGACTGGGTCCTCATCCTCCTCACCACTTTGAATGTCCGTAGACGTGGATAACAGTTTATCCTTAAACGAAACAAATTCTTGCCCACCAGAGGCGTTTTCAGTTCCACTACTACCAAAAGCCACAATACTATTATCACCAAGAACCACATCCGTATTCATATCATCGCCTTTTCTCCCCTCCACTCCATTCATCTTGACCTTCTTATTACTTCGAGCATACAGGTCTAACTCCTCCGTCGAGAGCTTCTCCATTTTTCGAGAATTCTTCAACCAAGTGTAGGCTCTCATATTCTAATTTGAGTCGAGTTCAGTTCTTTCTAGCCCCATCCTCTGTTGTATTGGACCTTCACAGATCCACCGGATATCAAATAATAATCATAAGCAAGAAAATCTTATTAATTTAAATTAATATTTAATTTAACCAATATTTTATTAAATTAATAAAATAATTAAAATTTTATATTCATTTGTTTAAAATTTAACAATAAAATAAAATATTTATACTCTTACCTATTTAGTAACATTAATAACACTCTAACGTGGAGGACCCGCAAAAAGAGGAATAGTCACTGTTGTTGGCAGTAGATACCCTTTCTTACAGAAAAAAAAATCATGCTCTTTATGATAAATTTACCATCAAAAGCACCTTTTTACAAATTTTCCAAACACAGACAATTTTTGAGCTACTAATAAAAGTACTTTTCAACTCAATTTTTCAAACACAAAACACTTCTCTATCACATCATTTTTTTAAAAATAAATATTTTCTAGAGATGATTATTGATTCCCAAGGCCCTTAGAGGCTCTTTTGACTTAAGTTGACGTACACACTAATAATTTTCAGTGCTTCTGAATTCCTTCTGTATTTTTGTTCCTTGGGCCCTCTCTTACTACACCACTCGGCCCAAAAATAAATTGTATGTTAACATCCATCGAATTATAAAAACTTCAGTATTAACCAAAAAAAAAATAAAAACTTCAGTCCATTATATATTACGATTCAAAATATATTGGTCAAAAACACTATCATCTAGCGTCTTAATCCTCAAGTAATTGTCAAATCTTGTTTGTACACATATTATATATATACGAAAATATATGCAAGAAAGAAAAAAAAGAGTACTTTGAAATATGCAATTCGTCAATGTGATTGTTGAAATATTAAATTCTCAATCAATTTAATCATTTAGTTAATAAAATTGATGAAAAATTCACTTACAATAATATTAACATAAATTAACTTGACTAAATGATAATAAGTTGGATTCTATTCAAAATATTATATATATATATATATATATATATATATATATATATATATATATATATATATATTTACAAATTAAGGCCAACACGCAATTTGTAAAATTTTATGTGCAACTTATACATATAATATGTTTTATTTTTAAATTAAACATCGTCCAAATATTAGTAGATTTTAATTCATCATTTAATAGTCTATCATCCTATTAATTATCATGGACCAAAATGTTATTTTAAATTAAAAATACTGTATTATCAGTTAACTTCTATTTATGCTTTGCATTTTTGTTTTCTCATTAATATATTGTCCAAATTCCAAAACTACACGTAAACATGTATGGGAATTCAAATTACGGTACATCATCACATATATCAATACCCAACCTACTCCCTTGAATTAATTTGAACTTTTAATGAATCATTAAAAACTCAACTTACTCCATCCCTAAATTATCCTCTCCATTAAGCTCCAAGTATTATTACAACTTAAAATTTCACACTTATTCTCTCAGTATATATAAAAAAATTAAGTCAAATTACTCTTTTGGTTCTCAACATTTGTACGAAGTTTAATATTGGTCATCAACGTTTCAAAAGGTTATTTTAGGTCCTCAACGTTTTTTTTTGTCAAAATTGATCCTCTAACACATAACATCCATATGATTTTGCCATTAAATGCTGACGTGAAAGGCTTATGTGCACACCCACTCTCCTGCGTGTCATATTTAAATGACATGGCACCCTCTCTCACTCCAACTCAGCAAAACGACACCGTTTATGAATCAAAACGGCGTCGTTTTGCGGCCATGTCATTAAAATATGACACGCAGGAGAGAGGGTGTGCCACATAAGCCTTCTACGTCGGCATTTAATGACAAAACCATATGATGTTATGTTAGAGGACCAATTTTGACAAAAAAAAACGTTAAGGACCTAAAATAACTTTTTAAAACGTTGATGATCAATATTAAACTTCGTGCAAACGTTGAGGACCAAAAGAGTAATTTGGTCAAAAAAAATTAAAGATATGCCTTGAATTAAGGCAAAGCAAAACATGATGCATATTTGATATTTCTCTAGTGATACTCTTTTAATTTTTCTTTCTAGTTTTCCCCCAAATTTTGCATCATTTAAAGTAAAGCTACCTGCCGAAGATGTAATTAGCCACGTCCAAGAGATACTTTAAAAAACTAGCAACCTTCTTTTCAAAAGAAGACCCTTATATATAAAGAAAAAGACACGTATTCGGCGAGTTTGAAACCTCTTAAGGCCATGTTTGTTTGTGAGAAAGTAAGAGGGAATATTAGAGTGTATTTCACCCTCGTTTGGTAGGCAAAATCTACGTAGGAAAAAAAAATCTTTCATTTTCATTTTCATTCTTATTATTCTTTTCTCATTTTTATTATCATTCTCATTTTTATCCATTTTCATATCTATTCCCATTTCCTACTACTAAACATAATTTTAACATTTGTATTCTCATTCTCATCTCATTCTAATTCCTGATCACTAATAGAGTGCATAGAGAAAAAGATGAAACTTTGGCATCGTGGAAGGAAATCATTTATCTTTAATCAAGTGAGAGGTATATGGTTCGATCTCTATTCTTGTGTATAGAGTAACTTTAAATCCTTAGACCAGTGGTTTCACCATTTGATGTGCCTGCAATTCAACGAAAAAATTATGCTCGACATTGAATACTTTGATCGGACAAAAATTTTTTTTTTTTCCGTTTTATCACTTCACTAATTTATGCACTCTAAAAAATAATGTAGACTACACAAAATCAAACAAAAACAAAAAATGAAAAAGATACTATTACTTCTTCTTCTTCTTCTTTTTAAAAGCACTAATTGTATTCAACTCTATTGTTTCTTAACTAATTAGGTTTGAGATAAGGAAGGTTTCACAAAGAGGATATATATCCCCCTCTTGTGACAGAAATTTTCTTATACATGAAACTCAAATCTAAAACTTTAGTATAGGATGTTTATTAAAAAAAAAAAAACTTTAGGATATGTTTAGTTTGCGAAAACATTTTTCATTTTTCATTTTCTATTTCCATTTCTTAAAATATGTTTTCATTTTTAAGTTTTCAATATTTTTAAAATATGTTTGTTATGTAGATTTAAAATTTTGTTTACAGTTATTATAAATTAAATAAGTTTAATAATTATAAATTATTTTATTGATTTTTGAGTTTAATTATAATTTACTGATAATATTTGTATAATAAGATAATTTATTCCTTAAAATTTTACAAAACTAATATTGATTATTGTTTTTTTTATAGAAAAATTGATTCTAGTTTCAAAATACTAAAAACGTCTTTTTGAATTTTTTTTCAGCCTATTTAAAATTTTTTTGTTAAATTATATTAAACATGTTTTTTTTCACATTTTATATTTTAAATAAAAATAGAAGATAGTGAAAACACACATGCCTTATTTTACTTAAGAAAAATAGAGTATACACTATATAATGCTATCATTTCCACCAAACCAACCACAAGTTATTAAAGCCTTTGGGTATAATATTAGGCCTGTAAAAGAAGAAATGTAAAGTAATTGTAATAATTTAAAAAATATTTAGTATAAAATAAAATAGGAGAAAAAGTTTGAAATATAAAATTTATTAAAAGATAAAAATGTTCTTATTATTAAATTTTAAAAATAAAAACTTTATATTTAAAAAAATTGTGGTGGCGAGGATGGTGGGTGGATGGTAGTGGCCGGTGGTGGTGGGTGGGTAATTGTAAAAAATGGGAAGGACAATTTTATTAAAAATCTTCTATTACTTATGTAAACAAGTTTTACATAGCGTGTTTTATGTAATTTATTTACTTCATGTGATGTAAAGTAAATTATAATGTTTTAAAATTATACTCCCTTCAATTCACAATATCTATTTCGTTGGGTATGTGCGTACAGACCAAGAAAATTATTAGTTCACCTTAAACTTAGAAAAATATAAGATCAAAAGACTAAATGACTCATACTTACTCTTTTATCATTAATTTTATCTTAGGAATAGGCAAGAATAAAATTGTAAAAAAAAATAATTAATGTTCTCTTAATTTACATTGTAATAATTAAAAAAATATTTAGTATAAAATAAAATAGGAGAAAAAGTTTGAAATATAAAATTTATTAAAAGATAAAAATGTTCTTATTATTAAATTTTAAAAATAAAAACTTTATATTTAAAAAAATTGTGGTGGCGAGGATGGTGGGTGGATGGTAGTGGCTGGTGGTGGTGGGTGGATAATTGTGAAAAATGGGAAGGACAATTTTGTTAAAAATCTTCTATTACTTATGTAAACAAGTTTTACATAGTGTGTTTTATGTAATTTATTTACTTCATGTGATGTAAAGTAAATTATAATGTTTTAAAATTATACTCCCTTCAGTTCATAATATCTACTTCGTTGGGTATGTGCGTACAGACCAAGAAAATCATTAGTTCACCTTAAACTTAAAAAAATATAAGATAAAAAGATTAAATGACTCATACTTACTCTTTTATCATTAATCTTATCTTGGGAATAGGCAAGAATAAAATTGTAAAAAAATAATTAATGTTCTCTTAATTTTGTAAAACATTAAATATTTTGAAAAAAATAAAAACCTCCAATAAAACAGATATTGTGAACCGGAAGGAGTACCAAACAAATGCATTTCCTGTATCAATTATATTACATTCCTTCCACTCTTTCCTACCAAACGAACCTTTAACGGCCTGTTTGGTTGACTTTTTTAGGGGAGGGAATGAGTTAGGTATTTGCAAAGCTTAAGTGGTATAAAAATTAGACATTGTAAGGTTTAGACATGGCCCTCAAATGAGGGCTATGACAAAACCTTCTCCTATGGAGGTTTTGTCAAAGTCTTAGTGACTTTTTATCATTTTACCCTCAATTACTATTATCAAAATTTAATTATAGGAATAAATTGACCACTTAATCCTTTTTATATTCTTATTTCTAACTCTATTTTTACCTTTTTATGTCATACTAAATATGATATTAAACATTCTTATTCTTAGGTGGTGTTCGGTTTGTAGAAACTACCAAGGAAAGGAATGATACGGGCCCCACCTACATTTACCTTATCCTTTCCACTGACACATTTTTAAAAAAAAAAATACAAAATATCTATTATATCCTTTGATTTGACACAATCCCAACCTTTTTTTATTTTAATGTAAGGGGCAAAGTGGTAATTTTAATACATTCTCATTTTATTTTCATTCCAAATTTTTACTACCAAACACATCAAACTCATTCCCTCTCCCTCTCCTTTTCTCATAAGCGAACATGCCCTTAATCTCATTTTTATTTCTATACTCTCAATATAAATTCACCAACCAAGCGAATACTTTCACAGCTTAAAAAAAAGTAAAAGTAAAAGAAAGAAAGAGCTGGTGGGCGCTGGGGATTTTTTATAAAAGAAGAAAGATGGATTTTTTATAAAAGAAGAAAGATGGTACATTTTTTTACTGAGAGACATGATTGTGTTGTGAACACCCAAAATTTATATTTTGAAAGTCAAATTGAAGTAAGGAACTACTTCGGTCCCCATACAACGTTCAAAAGAAAAGGGATTTATTTTTTCTTTTTTTTGAAAGGGAAAAGAAAAAGGTTCTAAATATCTTATGAGTGATTGATATTGATCCCATAATTATTATTGAGCAAGGTCGTTTAAATTAACTTTAACGCTTTAATCCATGGGTCATAATTTGTTATTTATTTCTTAAGTCAATGCGTTTAAACTTAGGCAAAAGCCCTCAAAAGCATTAAATTCTATTAATGGAGACTTTGAATGATTAACATTTTTATTTGATTGAGTGATGAAATTTTTAGAAAATAAAAATCGGCACTTTTGTTGATTTTTCATAAATTTTAAATCATTAATTGTTCTCTCAACTAATCTAAAGAAAACTTGACATGTATTCTCAATGTGATCTTAAAAATAACGGTTGACAAAAATCATTCAATTTCATGATATTATATATATATATATATATATATTATTTAAGACTAGGGTGACATTTAGTATCTAATGAGTGTTTTGGTGGGAAGTGGAATTAAGGGCACGTTTGGTTACGTGAATGTTGGATGTACGTAATGGGAATAAGAATAAAAATGAGAATGTTGGAGTGAATAGGAATAGTAATGTGAATGTGATATGATGTAAATGGAATAAAAGTGGATAAAATGATTATTTTACCCTTATAATTAAAAGTGGGAATGGAATAAAAATGAGTAAAAAAATAAAGACAAAAGTACAATGCAAAAAGTAAGGTATATTTGGTATGAAGAATGTTTGAGAGAATGTTAAATTACAAGAAAGATAAATTACTTTTTTCAAGCAACCAAACGTTCTCTAAGTGATAATAGCTGCGTTTGGTTGATACCCAAGGTACCTAAGGAAAGAGAAGTAAAAGTGAAAAAGTAATTAATTTGATATAATAAAAAAAATAGAGAAGTAGAAGTTAAAAATGTATGAGTTGAGATTTTGTATAGGTAAAAAACTTTTATTTTTAATATATTTTATATTACTTAAAATGTGAAAGTTCGTAAAATAATAAGAGAGATAAAAGGAAAAAATTTAAGGACTTATATTGATATGAATCTCTTAAATTAATGAATTAGGAGATTATTATTATTATTATTATTATTATTATTATTATTATTATTATTATTATTATTATTACTTTCGATCTCTTTCGGCCAACTTCAATTTTTATTTTGGACTTATTTAACATCCCTGTGATAAAACTCAAGTGATTTAAAGAATCATTTATCAAAAATTAATTGTTAAGAAAAAAATTAAGCTAATTAACTTTATCAAACATCTCATACTATAAGCTAATTAACTTTATCTTCAACATTCCTCCCAAGTCTAACTAATCTATATCTATATCTATATCTATATCTATATATCTATATATCTATATATCTATATCTATATATATATATATGGCTTTGGACTTTTTGGTGTCACACAAGCAAAGTGTGACACCAAAAAAATAACTTTCCCCTCAACTTCCCAATAAATAACCAACTTCTCACAAAATAGCTACATTTTATAATTATAAAATACAAAAAATAATATGATTGGAGGATGTGGGAGAGAGAAAACAAGTATGATAGGTGGTTACTAAAAAAATGGAGAAGTGCATAACTTCTCATTTTTAAATTTTTTTATTTTAAATTATGATAAAAATTCTATTTGAAAATTTTAAAATGATCAAATATTTAATTTTTAATGATTTTAAAATATAATAACTATTTTAAATTATATTTTTTAAAAATTTAAGAATAAATTACATGTATGCACGTAGGTGCATGCGAAGCCTCTAATTTTAATTATGGCGATCGAGTTGGGATTAGTCTAATTTATGTGATTCTTGTAGTTTTAGAGACTTCATATTCCTTTTTTTTGTTTGGGCTAGTACCTTTTTAAACCTTAGAGGTCATAAATTTATTTTTAAATATCTCATTGGGCTTCTTTTTCTAATGGACTTTCTTCGTACTTTGGACATTGGATTTGTATGAATTGTACAACCAATTGAACTTTGATAACATGTTGAAGCTCAAACGACTTGAAAAACCTTCCCTCAAAAATTAACTATTAAAGGTGAAGAATCAAGTCACTTAACTACTTTATCGAGCATCCCATGCTATCCGATTTAAGACTTTGTAATTTGTATCTCCAAGACTCTTTATCAAGTGTGATTTTATTTGACGGACCAATAAATTTTTTAAATATTAAAAATCAATTTTCAGTTATTTTTTTTTCAAATTTAAAGTTATTAAATACTTAATTTATTTCAGACAAAATGTGCCCAATTTCGATATAAAAATACTTTATTTTCAGATAAAATGTTACATGTGGCCTAATTTAGATAAACCATTTGATCTTTCTCTTAATTTAGATAATCTTCTTCCAATTATTGGTTTAGTTTTGATTAATATTCCACATATCATACATCAATAGGATCCCCACATTGGAGCGATGAGAAACACATTTAGCTTAGGCGTCCATTATTGCAGTACTAAAAAGCAGGTTTAATTAATTTACATGCACGTTGGTTTTTCATTATTAATTTAATTATATTATGGAATCCCTAAAAGAGTCATCATAAGAATATTTTCTTTTTAATACATTATTATAAGAATATTCTTTTTATTTTCTACGAGTATCCTCTTATTAGACTTATAGGTAATCATATTTGAAGTATTGTCAATCATTTTCCCCCAACAAATATTTAAACCTGAATTCATCATGTCGTAAGAGATTAGTCTCACGTCATAACAATAGATTTAAGTATGTGTGATCATTCTTATCAATATAGGCTACAATGGAGTAGATGTTCAGCAGTATGGTAGTATTAAATTATAGTACATCCTTCTAATTAATTAGTCCCTAATCCATTCAAGGTGGATCCTAATTAATATAAATTTTTATTAATATTAACAAATGACACTATATGATCAGAGGAATGTATTAAAATTTAATAATACAGTCGTACTAAACTTTTATCCGCTACAATGATTCCTTTTTCACCGTAATTAAAGAAAATCATGTGATTTCTTAACCGTCAAAGATAAAGAAGGTATCTAAACATATATATATTCTGTTCCTTTCCCCCTTAGCTTTACTATATAAAAAATAAAATAAAATATAAATAAAGTTGTGTGTATATATCTTTATCCTTTGAATTTTGCTTCTACTATTGCCTTCTAATTTTTTTCCTTTTCCAGAGCTTATGATAAGAATCTCCTTTATGAGAAGTGGTCATATTTAATATATGATAATATTTCAAATAAAATTATCTCTCAAAACATTAAAGAATAGGATAAAAGTACAGTGATATTATATTATTGAAGTTCAATACATCTATTTAATTATACAGAGTTATTTATTAATATTAATAGAAATTCACATTGATAAAGATTTACCTTGAATGATTTAGAAACTAACTGATTGAAGGGATATACTGAAGTTCAATATTACCGTACCAATAAACATATCCTCAACAGTATATTACACACAACAACATTATATTATTACTTTTAACAATAATAAAAAACTGTTCTTTAATATTACAAACTGTTGTTTATTGAAACAGACAACGGTTTTTTCGCCATATTATATTCTGCCATTACTTATTGTAAAATGCACTATTTGAATTTTTGTTAAAAAAATATTTATATTTAATTAGTGTTTAACAATATTTAAAACAGAATGTTTATAATGGAGTATATACCTATAAAAAAAACTTTTTTTTAAACAAAAAATTATAGGATATTCAAGGTGTCACTTCTCAATTAAAACTTGTGATTAAGTGATATGAATTATTCTAATTATGAGAAAGTGATTATTTTGAAACAGAGACAGGAATCAAATAAAAAATGAAAGCAACTTAAAAAGATTCTATTGCTAGAAATATAAAATTAATGGAATCAAATTCCCTATTATAGTTTAGTATAGGTTAGGTTGAATTTCTCCTTTTCAATAAAACTCGCAGCTTTCATGTCTAATTGTCTACCCAAATTTTATCATCAATGTGGACATCTCAAAGAAGAGAAATACGGGTCTTTAACGGATTGGACTGAATTAGTTGTGACACTTTTTTTAAAATTTATTTAATTTGGATATTGGAGTGGAAAAGTTGTATCCAATCCAAACCAAACCAGATTGAATCAGTTTGAATTGGATCGATTGATCGGTTTTATATGTAAAAAAAGGTTATTCTCTAATTTTCATTGATATAGAGTATACTTATTGAACCGCATCCAAACACAATAAAGAGTATAAACTAAATATTAATATTTATTATCTTACCAAAAAATACTAATATTTATTACAAATTCAATACCAAAATTCAACTATAATAAAATTTATTGCTTTTTAATTTAGAAAATATGCAAAAGTTATGCTTCTAATTCAATCCATATTAATTGCAAATATATAACAAACATTATATTCAAACATATATTAACCAATTAACTAAAACAAAAATAATAATAAGACAAATAAAATATTAAAAAGCTTTCATAAAAAACATTAAAAAGCTATATATATTATAAAATTAAAATATTAATAAATGGATTGGATTGAGTAGGTTGTTGGCACTTGGCACCTATGATCATCCATAATTCGATTGATTTTGCTCCTCACCCATCCAATTGATCCATAGGTCAATTTTCATCGAATTTTGTTGGATCAAATCGAATATCGATTGATGAAATTAGGTGAGATTGAATTTTAACACCCGAAAGAGAAGTATGTATATATAGAGGGAGTAAAATGTTATTTTGGTCTCTCACTTATGATTTTTTGTCAATTAGATCCCTCACATATTTGTTGTCAATATGATGCCTTACATATCAAAACATTATCCATACGGTTGTCATAAATTCACATTGTCAATTTAGTCCTTCAGCTACCCAACCGTTAAAATGCTTAACAAAGTTGATTGTGTGAGTATAGTTAACTGATGACTAAACAAATTAATTAATCCAAGTTTTTATATTATTTTTTATAAATTTGCTTAATCAATGGTTAACTACACATACATCATCAACTCTATTAAGTATTTAAATAGTTGGTTAAATGAGGGGCTAATTTAATAATGTTTCGATGTGTGTGAGGGACCAAATTGAACAACATGAATATATCAGAAACTAAGGGCACGTTATTTACGCAGAAAGAGAAAGGGAAAAAGAATGCATTTACTGTGTTTGTTAGTAAAAGTTTGGAAATGGAAATAGAATAAGAATGTATTAAAATTACCACTTTATCCCTTATATTAAAATAATAAAAAGAAAAGAAAGTTATGATTGTGTCAAATTAAACGATATAATAGATATTATATATATATATATATATATATATATATATATATATATATATATATATATATATATATATATTGGATTTTCGTACAGGAAACCAAAAGGTAAGGCCCCATCCACTTTTTACTCTTCCTTTCCCTTTCCATTTGAGAAAAGAACGTGACCCAACTTGATAACGTTTTGATCTGTGAGAGAATTGACAATGCGAATCTAAAGGGATTAAACTAAAAAAAAAGAGGCATATGTGAGGCATAATAATATATAATGTAACACATGATGCAATTTATCTAAGTTTAATCCCTGAAAAATAAAAATGTCAAATTTAATTATTGAAATATGCAATTTATCTCACAGTTTAGTTTATGAGAATTTCTATTAATGCAACTGACAAAAATTTTTAGGAATTAAATTGAAATAAAGTGTATCTTTTACTCTTTTAGGGATCAAATTTAAATTTTTCTTTTTTAAAGACTAAATTTTTTATGAACTTTTTAAAAATTAAATTAAGATAAATTTATATATTTCAAAATACCAAAATAATAATTTTCTCAACTTTTTATTTAATAATATATTTGAATTAAAGAATTCAAACGAGAATAATTACATGTACATTCTCTTCTATTTTTTAGACTAGAAAATGAAAGCACTCTACTCCAAGAATAAATTCGGCATCAACCAATCTGGAGAATAATAATAATAATAATAATAATAATAATAATAATAATGATAATAATTAACGAAGGCCCTCTCATTTTCGTGCCACTGATATTAATTTGCTCTTACAAGTTACAATATATGAATATAAATAATATAATACTTCGTCAATTCGGTTGGCACAAAAGATAAATTTTTACTTCATTTATAGGTGAGAATTGAAATTCTTTCAAATCATCCAAAATATTATTTAGTGGATATTCATTTTCAGAGAGATTCTCGGCTTTATCGATATCTAAGGATTAGTTAGGTAAAATTATTTGCGATTTAAACTTATACAATAATCTTTTGAATTGAACCTATGATAATTTCTCCAAAGTATCATTCACACTATATCCAATATATAGTACTTGGGAGTTGATAGTGTGTTCCATGCTACTATTTTTAAAATAAAAAGAATGAATATATATATTTTTTTGGTAAAGCAATATAATACTTTTATTAGTTTTATATATGTGTGCCTCAAAAAAATGTTTTATATATGTGAATTGAGGATTCCTCGTGTTTTTTTATTGTTATTTTATAGTAATTAACTGTAATTAGTTTGGAGCCTGTACTATACCCTCCACAAAATAATATATTCTTTTATATATTAAGATATAAATAATATAGTTAATATTATAAAATATATTTAATATAATAAATTTGACATGATAAAAAATAATTAAATAATAAAAACTTAGCTAATAATAAAAGTAAATAAAAAAGAACAGATACAAATTTTTAAATTAAAATGTTTACAAAAATACTAAAAAGGATATAATTGAACAATTTTAAATATAAGAACATAATAAAGTATTCATGTATTTCAAATTATATATAATAAAAAAATGTATTATAATATGCACTTAAATTATCTATTACTAAGGGTGTGTTTGGTAGGTGGAATGAGTGAGAGAATTAGGGATGACAATGGGTAGGGTCTTGGTAGGATATTGCATTCCCCGTCCCCAGCCACGGTAGTTAATATTTTCCCCATCCCTGGACCCGTCCTTGGCCGGGTATGAAATTTAATACCCGTCTCCGGACCCATTGAATACTTAGATCCTCGGCCCTGGACCCGGAAAATTTACAATTTTTTCTACAAAATTTGCTATTTTAATCACAAGTATTGAACACACATTCATAAATTTAATTATTTCCAAATTTAAAAAAACAAACAAACTTCAAACACACAATTTGATATGATATATAAAATATTTTTATATATATTATATCACCGGGTCCGGGGTGAATACACCCTTACCCGTTCCTGGACCCGGACCCGGACTTTTACCCGTTAAAATCCCCAGACCCGAAGCGGATAAGTTTTTCGAGTACCTGTTGGGTCCGGGTAAGATTGCCATCCCTAGAGGGAATAAAAATGGAAATGGGAATGCTAATGAGAATAAGAATGTTGGAGGAAATAGATATGTCATGTCAATGTGAGTCCATATGATTACTTCACAAATGAAGTAAAATTGTGCATTTTTAAGGAATTGCAGTGAGAAAAACAACATCGGATCCAACTTCCAAAAAACTCTAGATAATTAAAATTTATTGGTTATGATAAAGAAAATATAAAGTTTATATTTTAAAATATAAATTATACTTTCATATCTTGAAAAAATTAAATTTACTTGCATCTTATGGTAAAGAAATTTTAAGATTAGTTTGATGGATGAGTACTTTATCTCTTTTTCTCAATATATATTTAGAGCTGATAATTTGTAATGAAAGTACCATTCCATGGTTTCAAAAATATTAAATTTACACTTTCCATAAATTTATTTTAGAACATACATTTTCTCTCATATTTATTATTTATATAACTAAAGTAACAATTTCACCTAGATTGACCAAAATGTCCTCATATTTAATATTTATATAAATATATATATATTTAAAAAATATAAATAATTATTTTTGAATTCAAAATATTTATTTTTAACTTAAAAATGAAATAATAATAATAATAATAATGAAATAATACTCTTTTGAGTCCTATTTTTTAATACATTATATTTTTAAAAATTAATATTACCATTAATGATATTTTGGTTAAAATTATTAATTGTAAGTTTTTTATTTTGATTTCTCAAGATAAAGAACTTTAGGTTTTCAAAAGATTAAATTAACTGTTTAGTATTTTTTGAAAGACGTATGTTCTCAATTTAGTTCATAAAATATAAAATTTTTCAATTTAGGCTCTAGAAGATTAATTCTCAATAAATTTAGTCCTTTAATTAATAGGAAAAATAGAAAGTTAAATGACAATATTATTGAAATATAGTTTTAAAATTTAAATATACCATAAATTTGCTTATTTGTTTTAAAATTTTATTCTAAAGGTCGTTCACAATTACCAATTTTTTACTTATTAAAATTTAAGCTTTTATTGGAAACTATAATTAATTTATCTAAATAATTACATAATTTATTGTAATAAACTAAATTATAATTAATTTAGAAATTTTAGTTTTAATAAATTGCTCACAATATTTTATTTTACAGAAAAAATAGAATTTAATATATTTTTAATTGGGATTAGATGAAATTTTAATATTAAATTGGTTTCAATTGTTTATAATTTAACATTCTTAGTTAATATTTTCTATTTACAAATCAAAAATGATATTAGCTGCCACTTATTGTATATATATTTTTTATTATTTTTAAATTTTTAGTAATTGAAAAGAAATTTATATTAATTAAAATTTAGAACTACGCCAAACATAACATATTATGATTCTAATTATAATAAAAAAATATTATGATTCTATATTTTAAAAAAATTTAATATACTAAGATTCTATAAATATAATAGTTAATAATATAGTTTTTAAAGTATGCATCCCTCTTCAATTTAAAATTTTCTTAATGCTATATAAGTTGGTTTTATAATACTCTTATCCTAAAAAAAAAACTAAAATATAGTTTTTAAAATATATTTTTCTATATGTATTCCACAAGTTTTTGTAATCAATTTAATGGAATTTAACATATTAATTTAATTTAGTAATGTACTTTTAAGTTTTAATGAATAATATAAATATATATAGATGGAATATATTTGTTATTGTTTAAATTCTATTAAATTAAATTATATTTGGTAAATTGATGTAAATCTTTATTATAATTATAATTTTGTTTTATTAAATAACAATTTAAATAATCTAGGATGCCAAATGTTATAATTTTAGGTTGGTAGAAGACTTTTATATATATAACTAGAAATTCATCCGTGCACTGCACGGGTTACTCAACAGGTTTTCTATGAAAAAAAATTTGTAATAATATTCAATTAAAATTTAATTATTTACGTACTTTTGTTCAGATATTATTAATTATAAAAGAAGAAGATGTCAACATAATCAATACACTAAGAGAAAAAGATGATAACCTATATCAATTGAAATAATTAACATTAGATCAATACAAATGAAACATTATTTCAAAATTCAATCTCAAACACCACTGCAATTATAATGTGAAAAGAAATTGTTACAAATTCAAACAAAAAGAAAGAAATACAAATAAGAAGCTAATTTATAGAGTCTAAAAATTCTATTTAACATTCTGAAATATTTCTTTGTATACAACGTTTGTAGTTGTATTAATTGATGCACCATGCCGATTTCTGACCAATATCTTAATGTCGGACCGTGATCGTACACGTGAGAGAGCAACATACAGTTGACCATGACTAAAAATTATGAAAAAAATGCAAGACATCAACGACGCAACTAACTACTCAGAAAATTTAAGCAACTTTTATAATAAAAAAATTATGAAAAAAGACAAAACTTAGAGGCACAAATAACTATTTAATTAACAATCATATGAATTAGTGCAAAATTCAAATTTCAGCCTCAAAATAAAATCCATATGTCTCGGCTTCTTAGTTTATCAAGTACAGGTAAGAGCCTGTTTGTACATGCTTATTTTTAAAAAAGAAGCACTTATTTTTTTAATAATAACTTATTTTAAAAAAGTGTGCTGAAATTTTAGCTTTAAGCAGAATGCACTTTTTTAACGTTAAGCAGAAGCTAGAAATTGGAGCTTCTTTTTCTAGAGAAGCTGAAATTTAAATAATTTATGACAAAAATACCCTCAATAAAATTTAATATTTTCCATTATACCCTTTATTATTTTAAACCTAATTTAGACCTATACAATTACAATTTACAATCAGTCTTTTTAACGTTGCTCCTCCTCTTCCTTCACCATCTCACTTCATATCTTCATCTTCTTCCTTTACCGTCTCACTAATACTAAATATTAAATAACATTTTAATATATTATTAAATATTAATTAATAAAAAACTAATCATAGGTAAGGCCCCTCTTTTTAGACCCAAGGCTCGTTGTGCGGGCCCACGTGGCCTTAGATGCAATGTTGTAAGAACCGGAGATCGGTTCAACCGCCAACCGAATACAAAGGTGAGTCGGTTGGACCAAAAAACCGTTTTTCTAGTTGGACCGGAGTTGGACCGATCAACTGGTGATCCAACCAGTCCAATTTTTATTTTTTAAAAAAAATTTAAAAATTAAAAAAGAAAAAAGAAAAATAACATTAAAAAAAAAATTAGAGAAATCTTAAAAATTAAAATTAGAAAAGTCTTGAAAATTAAAATTTAAAAGTCATTATTATCAATAATTTCATATTGGGTTTGATTAAGTTCTTTCAAAGCTTGACAAGTCTTAAAAATTAAAACTTTGAGAAGTCATGTAATTTAAAACTTCAAAATTATGTATATTGAAACCTAAATTTTGAGTGATGTTATTTTATATATTAAGAATAATAATTATTTATTAGTTATTAAGTCATCCGGTTCGACCGATCAAACCATGAACCGAACACTTGTCTGAATCTTTGTCCGGTTCGGTTCTTACAACATTGCTTAGACGGACACACTAAAAATAATATATTAAAAAATAAATTAACATTTTATTTTTATTTATTTAATAATAATTAACAAATTAAATATTGATATCTATTTATTTATTTAATAATATTAATAACATCATAATCTATACATGTCATTTTTAGTAATTTTACAGTCAACAATCATGTCACCATTTTGACCTGTGCGATGCACGGAATATATCTATAAATATCTGTATATTATTTTAAAATAAATAAAGAAACTAACCAATTAAAGATACAATAATAAAAAAACTCATAAATAAAGTATAGCGTTGTTGTTAAAAATTCTATTGATAATATAACATCTAAGGTTGAAGCTTATAGATGTGTTGCTTTTGGAATCAATTTCAAGGTCAATTATCATTCACACCTGTAATCAAATAAAAAAGATTAAAAATAAGTTCACCAGAAAAACTATTTACATAATTGCATATCTAAAGTGATCACAATACGAAAGAACTCATTGATTATAACTCACAATGAATATATATAACTGAACCCATAAAATACCCGAATATAACTACCCTCCATAACAAATCGAAAAAAATTATGATTATCTATATTTTTTCTTAAAATGTGTTCCATAATCTACTACTTAAAAAAATATTATATATATATATATATATAGTTTAGCCTTATTTTTCTTTAGTATATGCATTTTATTCATTTTTAGTAATTTTTTAGCTGATTCAAAAATAATAATATTGTTTCGAGCATAAAAAAATCTTGTCCAAACAGCAAAATTTTAAAAAATTGTTTTCTTTTTGAAATAGATAAAATTTTACATAGTAGTAATGTCCATTAATTTATTACAGTTAATGAATCTGTCATTTGTTTACATATCCATGAAGAACCAACAAATTACAAGTAAATAAAAAAATGAAAAATAAATTAAAGATAAAATAGTTTTCCATTTTTTATGAGCGGAGATCATAGGGGCTCGAGTTCATATATTTTTATATGAACTCGTCATATGTCAACTCCAAATAGCATCTCCAAAAATAATCTCACAATTATATATCATATATAAGCAATCAAAATACCATATGTTCGAAAAAGTGATCATGATTTCATGGTACCTCACTCTAAGAAATTAAATAAAGTATACTTTTTGTTTAAAATACATAAAAATTATCTTGAAAGTTATAAAATTATATAGAAATAGTCTTTTACGTTTCAAAAATTCCAAATAAGTCATATATGTTTGCAAGTTGTTCCAAATAAGCTCTTTTGCTTGGCACCGTTAGTGTTCTCTGTTAAATGATGATGTGAACAGTTGATGTAGACAACTTTTCTCCTATGTATAATTTTAAACTGGTGTGAATAATATTGAGCCACGTAGAACTCAAAATAAACTAAAACAAAGATCATATGTGTTCCTACAGTTACTAAAAACAAAGGCCAAATACACAAGAACTCAAAATAAACTAAAACAGAAGCAAATAGAAGAGAGATTTTGTCCACATCAGCTGCTTACATCATCATTTAACGGAGAACACTAACGATATCAAGTAAAATGACTTATTCAAAAAATATACGTTTTTAATAACAAAGTTTGTATTAAAAAAATATAATAGCCTCGAGATTAAATTCTGAGTATTCTTATAAGGGAAGAATGAATGAAAATAGTACCTTCACATTACATCATAAGTAGTGCAGTGTTCTCCAAATTCTACTATAGAAATGAGAACAAAAAAACAATTTTTCCTATATTAATAAAAAAAGAAAGAAAAAGAAATCACAAGAAAGTGAAGACCATCTATGAATTTTCAAGCTCTCATATGGCCATACTCAATGTCTGAAGGATTAAAGCCAAAATAAGCACCTACCCAAATAAACTATAATACTCAAAATTTTGATCAATGTCACCCACGATCCAACGTATACATGCAATGACACAGAGTTAGTGGTGCATGAAAAATATGTTACCAAGTAATGTGAATAAGATTTATTATATGTCTACCACTAATAAAATGAATTGCAGAAGCGCAGAGTAATGAGAGGAATGATAGAAATAGCACTTACACAGGAGTCATGGAAAAAGTAGACACCAAGTCAATGATAGGTATTGAATTTTGAGAATGAAAAAAATGAGCTAGCAACACATCTTATATATGAATATTTTGACAAAATTTGCGGAATCAAAAATTTAATATAGTTAAACATATTAACAATTGGAAATTCAAATTTCAAAAATATGATATGATTGGTGTTGTATGATTTGAGTTTAACATTAATTTCGTACATTTAAAAAGATTGTACAGATTTTGTGATTTATAAATATAAATTAATTATATACATGATTGATTGAGATTTTAATTAACAATTAAAAGATATAAGACCTGATATCGTGGAAGATAGTAGTTAGTGCCATTGAATAATTGAATTAAATGATTTTAGATATGAATTAATTAGGAGAATGGTATTGATTGGTTGATAAAATATTCAAACGGCATTCATTAAGGAATTGTGCATAAAAACAAATTATATAGTTGAAGATATTCCATGAACGATAAAAAAAAATGATGATGTGGATTCAACAATCATGTCACCATTATTTTATAGTTTATTTTGATATTTTTAGTTTACAAAATATTTCAGTTAAGATACATTATTAATATATTATTAAATCTTTAAGCTAAATTTAATTTTGCATTTATATAAAGCTGATTAAATCAGAAAATTTATAGCACATGTCAACAACAGATAGATTTTGATATTTTATTTTGATATTTTCAGTTTAGAAAATATTTCAGTTAAGATACATTATTAATATATTATCAAATCTCTAAGCTAAATTTAATTTTGCAGTTAGAATATTCTTTTATATACCGTCCAAAGAATAAAATATCTATTATTAATATATTTTGAAATTAATTATAAGGTTTACGAAAAAAATAAATTAACTATAAGTAAATGATAATATTTCTCTATTACCATTATTTTATATTTTATTTTGATATTTTCAGTTTACAAAATATTTCAGTTAAGATACATTATTAATATATTATCAAATCTCTAAGCTAAATTTAATTTTGCATTTATATAAAG
Organism: Senna tora; assembly: GCA_014851425.1. Classification (NCBI taxonomy): domain Eukaryota; kingdom Viridiplantae; phylum Streptophyta; class Magnoliopsida; order Fabales; family Fabaceae; genus Senna; species Senna tora. The sequence goes on along the minus strand of CM026266.1, from coordinate 7,106,422 downwards.
CTGATTACATCAGAAAATTTATAGCACATGTCAACAACACGTCAACAATATATGTCAGATGATTAAAAATGTTTACACGCTAATTTGACAATAATTGCATTAGCGCCTCTACCTTTAAATATATATATATATATATATATATATATATATATATATATATATATATATATATATATATATATATATATATATATATATATATATATATATAAAATATATACTAACAGTGAGTAGGTACAAATATTGTTTAAAAAAATAATTTATTAGTTTACAAATGGATTTAAAAAGTTATTATTTATAATATATATGTAGATTATTATGAAGAGATAATTTATATTGGATTTAGATTTGAATTATTAAAATTCAATATAAATGCAAGCATCAAGGGATTCTTAGTAGATTGAAACAAAAAAGATTTGGTTTAGATTTGAATTATTAAAATTCAATATAAATGCAAGCATTAAGGGATTCTTAGTAAATTGAAACAAAAAAGATTTGATAATCAGATTCGGTTTAACTAACACACATCAGCAGCCAGCCAAACGCCAAGGTGGCGACCAGTCAGCGTCACATGCTTAAGAAAATAGATGTTTAAAATGCTTATGTGGCATGATGAGACTTCATGCCTCTTCTTTTATTATATTACTAGCTTTTGGCTCGTGCACATGCACGGGAATTTTTTTAAGTTTTGATATAGTAACATTAAAAAAATATTATCATTCATAACCAATAATGGAGGCTTAACATATTTTATACAATAAGATGGTACTACGAAACCTTACACTTATGTAGTAGTATTAAATTTTTGAATTTGCTATTATAACATGTATAGTCCAATTTAACTCTCATTCAATTCTCTCCTTCAGTAAAAAAAACCCTAGCGCCTCTTCAACTTCTGCTTCTTCTTCATCCTCCAGCGCCTCTCCTCTTGCAGATAAGTGCAAGAGGGATTGCTACCACTTACAAATTTTTGTAAGTTTAGCAACCCCTCCTTAGTTTCTTAATTTTGTTTATTTTTAGTCTTTAAAATAAATAGATCTTTCAGATCTACATCATCCCCTATTTTGGTGGTGTTTTATTCAAGATCTAGTCCGTGTCTTTGTCTTTCTTTAGAAAAGTTTAATCTCTAATTACTAAGTCTTCTTAGATCTAGTAACTAAAGGTAGTTTTTGTTATTTTCGTTTGTTGGGAAGGTTTTGCAGATCTATATCTAAAATTTATAGATCTTTATGTCAGAAAGCTTCCACTCTTTTATCATGTTGTTAAAAAATTTCAATGTACTTTTGACTTTGAAGATTGTTCCAAATCTAATATGCAGAAAATTTAACAGTAAAAACTTTGTTGGCAACACCAATAATGGTGCAGTTTTTCATCCCAAGTTCATCTTACAAATGTGATCAGTTGACCTTTTTATTCGTCTTTTAGTTCAATATTCTTTACGAATTATTTCTTTAGCATTGTTGGAATGGAGTTGTTTGATTTACTATAAGTGTCGTTGGACTTTTCTATAATTTGATGAAATTTATTATAAAAAAATGTATAGTCCAATTTGATGTAAAATAGTGCATTACAATAATAAAGATTGAAATATGTAAACAATCATTTTTTTTGTCCTTTTTGTGGGATAATTATTTTAAAATTTATTTTTAAAAAAAGAGAAAAAATAAAGGCTCTTAGATATTGAAAAAGGCTCACAACATTTCTTTTTTTTGGTTGGCAATGACAATTAACTCACATAATCTATAAACGTTTGTAAAGATATAATAATCTATTTAGAAAGTGGTTATAATATGTGATTATGTGATTTTCTGAAAAAACAAAGTAAGTAATGTACACTTAATGATAGAGCGGAACTCTCGGACTAAGAAATGGGATTTGAATTGTGATTCAATAGAGTCATACATAGGCATAATGTGGGGGGTCTTAAATTTTAATCCTACATAGTGTCAATGGGTTACACTTTGGTTTTGTGAAATTGAGAGTTTAAGGAGAGGCTTTAGAGAATGTGAGAGGATGGGTAGTTGGATGATGAGTATTCATTATTGGGACTTCAGAAGACACATGGCAAGAGAGAAAACCATGTATAGTCTTATATATATATATATATATATATATATATATATATATATATATATATATATATATATGATTAATTAAAGAACTATTTAAATTTGAAATAAAAAACAAAAATAGAGAAAATCAAAATTAATATAGATATTATAGAGTATGATTTCCAAAATCATAATTTTATTTTTAAAAGTTGATTTGTTAGTTAATAAGGTTAATTAATATGATTTCAGAGATTTATAACTAATCGTAGCATATGACTTCTTATTTAACTTCATTTGGATGTATATATTTTAAAAGTTAGGAATATTTCTTAAGCCATGAAAAAAAATTAACTGAAATGAAATTGAGTGAAGAATTTCATTTATGCAAATATATATTTATATTTAATAATATTCAAATTTCACAAAATTCTTTACAAGCAGCATTACTCTATACATATTCAAATAGGCAAGTGACTGATAGTGTTCCAATTCAGCATTAAGTACATTGTCATTTGCCTCATCCTCCTCAAGTTGAAAGGTCTTGGATGAAGAATTCCATTTCTGCAAATAGATCTTATAACCACACATAATATCCAACACTAAAGATAAGTCAGAGAATGCATTTGTGAAAGAGCAAAAATCGCCAAAAGAGAAGAAAAAATAGACAACAACAAATGGGCCTGAAAAACATAATCAAATGTCATTATTAACCCAATCGTAACACATATGTTGCCATGCACTTAATCAAATGTTAATATTTGATAGCTAAAAGAGGATACAACAAAATTTGGAAAGTATAAAAGAATGTTAATCTATATATATACATATAGAGAGAGAAGCATACAACAAAGAACGTGAAAACACATATATAAAAAAATCAACAATGAAAAGAAAAATAGAAGAAACAATCATGAAGGAGATAATAAGAAGAAGAAAAGAGTGGGAAATGAAATCTAACCTTAATAATGATTTAGATCACAAGCTGAAAATATATATATAGAGATGTTAAAGGAAAGAGAGAAGGAGAGAGTCGGATTTTGATTTTGAATTTCAAAATTTGGAGATGATAGGGACTGTGAATATATTTAGGTGTATTTAACACGATTTAAAGAATTTAAAATTAATTGAAATAGTTGACATGTTATATATTAATGACAAAATAATAATTCATAATTTAAAATGTTGAAGTAAAAAATTATAAAACAGTTTTTGATTTTGACATCCAGAATATTTTGAAAATATATTTTATTACTAATTAAATATAATAGTAATTGGTGATGATAAGAGATCATCACAAAATGATAAGGCAAGATATAAATACTCATTAAGTAATATTCATAAAATAGTGATGGTATATAGATTATTTTTTTTATATAGATAAAAAGTCTTGAATTAATTTTCACAAAATAAAATATTATTTAAAAATAAGATTTTGACGTAGAAATTTAAAATTAAGTTAAGATAAGGATTTTAAAGTTGACTTGCACTAATTAAGGAATTTGATTTTATACCTTTAATTTAATTGATTGATTATTTAATTAATAATTTGTTTTTAAGGTGGAGCCTATGTGGATCCTATTTAGTGCTTATTCTATAACTATAACTATAACTGCACAGGTTATCTCTCTCATAAGTAAATGATGATGTTTTCCTATTACCATTATTTTATTTTGATCTTTTCAGTTTACAAAATATTTCAGTTAAGATACATTATTAATATGTTTTGAAATTAATTATAAGGTTTACGAAAAAAAAAGAAATTAACTATAAGTAAATGATGATATTTGCCTATTACCATTATTTTATTTTGATATTTTCAGTTTACAAAATATTTCAGTTAATATACATTATTAATATATTATCAAATCTCTAAACGAAATTTAATTTTGCATTTAGAATATTCTTTTATATATAGTCCAAAGAATAAAATATATTATATAAAGCTGATTACATCAGAAAATTGATAGCACATGTCAACAACACGTCAGCAATATATGTCAGAGGATTAAAGATGTTTACACGCTGATGTGACAATAATTGCATTAACGCCTCTACCTTTAAGTATATATAATAGATAGATAATAGATATAATAGAAATTATATAGATAGATGATAAATTTTATTATATGTTTTTCAAATAAATAGAATGAATAAATTATACATGAAATTTCAATTCTTTTTCAGCCAAAATTTAGTTTAATTTTTCGAAATGTACCCATTATTTAATTACAAAATTGAATATTTAAAAATTCTAGAATATATATAAATAATATTAATATATTTACGTTAATATAATTAATCTTGTGGTTCCAATATTTCATTCAATTAATTAGATCTATATAGTTTAAAATTTTGTTGATTCTCTAAATAGTTCAACAAAATTTTAAATGAGTTATTAAACTTAAATTTTTGTCAATATCTTGTTAAATTTTAATTATATTATGTATCACGGTCTTAATAATATAAATTTACTTCATTCAAGTTAATATACTTATATTATGTAACATAATTAATTGCATTTCATTCGATGCCGGTAAATACCTTATTTTGACAAAACAAATTATTTTTATATCATTATTTTTATTTAGGGTCATTAATTATTGGGTAAATTACACTTTAGTGTCCGGTAATTATACTATTTGAATTAAAAAAAATTTAAATGTGACTTGCTAGGATTGAACTCAAGATCACTAATTTTAAAAACAATGCCTTATCCATAGAGCCACAAAGTCTTAATTGATTATTGTTTTCATTTCAGTATATATATATATATATATATATATATATATATATATATATATATAATAATTGCACTATTAACCCTCTCTACTTTCACTATTCTCAATATCATTTCATCTACAGTTTTAGTTTTATAATTTAAACCAATTAAATAAAAAATATAAATAAAATTAAAAATTATTTAAAAATTTATATCATTTAATTATATAAAACTGTTTTAAATGTTAATATTATTTAATTATTCAATAAAAAACTATTATTTAATTAAAAATATTGTTTTAAATTACATATTATTTCATTAATTTTAAATAACATAATTATTTAATATAAAATTTTAAACCAAAAAAATATAACATTTTAACTATTACTATTATTTCAAACTATTATAATTATTTAATAACATAAAATTATTTTAAAATATGTATTATTTAATAATTTTAAATGACTTAACTACTAATTATAATAATATGTATAAATTCCATGTTTATAATATTCACTGTAACATAATTTATTGTATTTATTTTAATTAATTATAATTTATTGTCATTTAATAGAATAAATAAATTTAAAATAAAAATAATAAATTTATTTTTTTATTAGTTCAACATATTTTTAAGTGATTAAATAATTGAATTTTATGACTCAAACCTTTCAATGATTTAGTGGAAGAGAAGAGTGTAATTTTGCAAAATAAATGTGAGGGTGAGTATAGTTGGTCTTGACATATTCTATTTTTTGAAAGGAAACTAAAATATATCAAGACTTTGTGGTCCAATGGCTAAGGCATTAATCTATGTTATTAGAGATTTTGGGTTCGATCCACAACAAGCCACATTTAAGATTTTTTTTTTGGTTTCCTAAGGTATCCCCCAGCCGACAGGCCAAGGACTAATCCTCCGCGGATCTGAGCTCCATTTAAGGGTTTGCCGCTGGCCAATTGGTTGCTGCGTACACAAGGTGGGATTCGAACCCCCAACACTTGCTTAAGCGACATAGTGAGCTAACCACTAGACCAACCAAGCTTGGTTACATTTAAGATTTTTTTAATTCAAATAGTAAAATTACCGTTAAAACTAACGGTAGAAAACCTCAGGGCACTAAAGTGCTAGCGGTGCAAACCTCAGAGCACCAAACTGACAAAAATGAAACCACAGGACACCAAAGTGAAATCGGGCAAAACTACAGGACACCAAAGTATAATTTACCCTTAATTATTTATTTTTTGTATCACACTATTTTATACTAAAAAAATATACCAAAAGTGCGCACAAATTAAAATGAAATGAATATCTATCCACACAATCTTGCTCCTTTGAATTCAATACTTTAAAGATCTCGTGCCTTTTTTTATTTTAAGAAGAATATATATTCAAATAATCTTTTGAAAATTTTCATATTCAAACACAGATTTTCTTTTTCTGAATTTTACAGTTATCAATACAAATTTTTTTTTTTTTTTAATTGAGCATTCTACCTATAAGCAACGTCTGAAATCGCACGTGCAAGAATGAAGTTATTATTATTTTTTTGGACAACGAAATTAAACAAAGGTAGGACATTGATTTGTTCATGGAAATGAGTGCCCCGAAAACCCACGTGTCGTCCACGTGTTGCTATTTGTTAGCTTTATTACACACGTGTATTCCTCTTCCCACAACACCTACGGCTACCATATTACTAATATCTCATGCTTACCATCTGCCCTTCATTTTGCCTTCAATTACAATTCTACCACTTTTCTTATTATTATTATTAGTCAGAAATGATTAAAATATTATCGGATGTCCCCGAAGGGTTGGGTGTTCGAATCCCACCTTGTGTATGCAGTAACCAATTGGCCAGCGGCAAACCCTTAAATGGAGCTCAGATCTGCGGAGGATTAGTCCTTGGCCTGTCGGGCTGGGAGATACCTTGGAAAACCAAAAAAAAAGAAATGATTAAAATATTTATGTTTGGCGGGTACACGTAAATTTTATCTGTTTGGGTTTGGGTCATGATCTGAGTAAAAAATGAATGGATCTGGGTATGAACATTTAACCATTTAAAATTGTAGATATGGATATAGGGCTAGGGATAGGGGTACCCACCCAGACCGAACTTGCTACAATAACATGTTTTTTAATATATATATATATATATATATATATATATATATATATATATATATATATATATATATATAAAAACAAACTAAGAAACTTTAGATATAATATCATTAACTGCTTTCAGTTTCTAGTTTCCAATCGCCGCACCAATGCTTATAATATTTGAGGAATTCTTAAATGAAAATTTTAAGAAATTCAAAAATAAAATTTTGGATAAAAAAATTCTTGTAAGATATGAAATTTCACATTTTTTTGTGATTTTAAATGAATAAAATTGTTGTAAATAAATTATATTTTTTTCAAAAAAAAGTATTTATTTAAATTTTTCCGGATCTGATTTCGAGTATAGGGGTATGTAACGTTTGGAGATATGGATTGATATTCGTACCCGCACAGGTATATGGATCGGGGAATGATGATGACACTTTCCTATGGGTTCGGGGACGGAGATCAAGATACCATACCCATGAGCATCCCTATTATTAGGTCAGATATTCACATCCATATAAAAGTATGAGATCAATTTTAAATTAGTTTTAAATATTTTATTTATTTTACATTGATTTTAAAAGTATAATGTTTCATTCATTTAATATTGGTCTTAGTATACATTAATTTCATTGAGTTTCATATTAATCTAACTGTTATAGTCTGTCGATTTCTCCTTTTGCGGTGACGAGTAACACACTAATATGTCACTATTCTCTCTCATATATATCATAATCTCTCTTCTAGATGGCTAATAATATGGGATGGCTATTTAAAAATAAGAATTTATTAAGGTTTTTCTTGATTGGTCAATAGAGTATCTCATGTCTTGAAATTCACAAAATTTCATTTAAACAAATAATTCTTTTCATGTTCAAAAACCCAATTGATCAATTAGATGAAACATTAACATGTGCTCTTGAAGGACCCTAAAAATAAAATAAAAAACTTATTAAACATATATGATTTAGCGGGCTTCTCACATTGTGTCATTTGGATGTTTCAAAAGAGATTTTTTATTTATTTTTAATTGCCACTTCATGTAATTAATCACATAAGAAAGAGAATATGATAGATATGAGAGATAATAGTGTAACATCACCATTAACAAAGAAAATTGACAAATTATCACGGTTGAAACCAATTTCAAATCCACCCTATACTTTTAGAACCAAGGTAAAAGTGAATTATTTAGGATTAATTTAAAATTCACCCCCTTATTCTTGGGACTTATAATGTGAGTATTTGACCTTATTATTATTATTATTATTATTATCTTCAATATATTACACTTCCTTTATAAATCTTGAATTTGCACTCTTTCTGACAAAGAAATATATTTATAATTTCATGCTTTTTCATTAAAATATCCTTATATTTAATATAAAATAAATTTATTATTTTCCATGCAAAATAGTGAGCGAAGATAATTTTAAAATATATTTTTATGGGCCAAATTACTATTTTGGTTCTCAACGTTTGTACCAAGTTTAATATGGGTCCTCAACGTTTCAAAAAGTTATTTTAGGTCCTCAACTTTTTTTTGTCAAAATTGATCCTCCAGCGTAACTCCGTCTGATTTTTTTTTGTTAAATGCTGACGTGGAAGGCTTATGTGACACACCCTTTCTCCTACGTGTCATATTTGAATGACATGACATCCTCTCTCACTCCAATTCAGCAAAACGACGCCGTTTTGCATCACTTCTCTCTCACTCCAACTCAGCAAAACGGCGTCGTTTTGCTGAGTTGGAGTGAGAGAAGGTGTCATATCATCCAAATATGACACGTAGGAGAAAGGGTGTGTCACATAAGCCTTCCACGTCAGTATTTAACAAAACAAATCAAACGGAATTACGTTGGAAGACCAATTTTGACCCAAAAAAATGTTGAGGACCTAAAATAACTTTTTAAAACGTTGAGGACCAATATTAAACTTGATGCAAACGTTGAGGACCAAAAGAGTAATTTGGCCTATTTTTACGATAAATCATAATTTTGTAGAAAACTAATAATGTAATTAATTAAGAAGACATTAAATATTTAAAATAAACAAAATTCTACGTTTTTAAAATGAGAAAAAAATAATAATTTACTCTATTATTATCTCTTAAAGTTTTAGTTAACATATATAAACAGCATATAAGTGCACCAATCATTATGCTTGAAACTATTGGTTAGTGTCCTAATAGACTAATATCAAACCTATATATCTCCTATCCAAGAAAAACCTGATAATATATCAATACAAACATCATATAAAGCATAATAAGTTTGATATTATGAATTAAGAAACGAAAAAAAATATTTCTATCTTTCTTCTAAGTCTATAAAATATATAAAAGATTATTTTTAAAGGATTTGCTTCGATTCCATATATTTTATACTAATATGGTAAAAACAGTGTTAAATCTACCTTTTTTTTCTCATTTTTATCTATTAAGTTTTGATTTTTCATTTTTTTAAATTTATTTTTCACATTTTAATTTGGTCATTTTATTTATTTTTATTAATTGATACACTTTCTTTTTTAAAATTAAATGTAATGAATTATATATAAAACTCAAAGAAACTTTTACAACTTTATTTTAAAAATTAAAAATAAGCTACAAAATTTCATATAAAGTTAAAAAATTAATAAAAGTCAATTTTAGAGGTAAAACATTTATGTCATGACATTGTTTGATTAGTCATCATATGATATTTAAAATTTTCATTGTTTTAAGTTTTATGCAATGAACAAATAAAAAAGCCATTTTAAGAAGTGTTGAACAATTTCAAATTTTCAACATACAATACTTGTCCTTGCAAATTGATTCACTTGAGATCTAAATTCTAAAGTTAAATATAGTTAATAAACTGATAGAACTAGCTCAAGCTTCCAAGTATATTTAAATTTTTGAAAAAAAAATATTAATTCTTATCTGTGGGGAAAGGCCCGGATCCACATGATCCGGTCCGACCCAGGGACCTAAATGAAAAACCGAAAATAAATCCAGGCAAAAATAAATATTGCGGAAGCTACTAACCTGGACGCCATCGCTAAAAGCTTGGATCTTGCTAGTGCCTCTGCTCCACCAGGGCTGTCCTCCAAACGACGAACACCGAAAAGGGCCGCACCAAACGGAGGACTCTACCTACGAGAGGTAGAGCCACATGCCCATGACTGATGCGCGGAAGAGGACTCAAGAGAAAGAGAAAATTATACTGAGTGGGGTTTCCCAAACGGGACCCCCCTTTCCAACACATGGAATGAGCAACTAGAAAGGGGTGGAGTCACTCCTATTTATAGGAGGATGAGAGAGCTCCCATTATTGACGCAAGCAATGTGGGACTTGGAATGTGAACAAAATATTCACTTCCATTATGATCACCTAGCCCACTTTGGGCCACGAGTACGGGCTCGTGTGACCTCCGATGAGAGTCATTTTCGTTTCGTTCTCTTCGTCTCTCTGCAAGCTTTCCAACGGATCCTCACTCGACCCGATCGGACTCCCACATGGGCGGATATTTAGTCCCGAAGACCCCAATATATCCAACATACTCCCACTCGCACATGGTGGGAGGCCCATGACTATCCTTATCACAAAGGACTTCTCTATTTCTCTCTCTCTTCGTCTTCTTTCATACTCCGTGTCAGTCGTGACCGCTTGGCACGATATGTGGGAGCCTTATACTAGAAGCCTGTTAGGGCCCAGCTATAAGTGATGCTACAACCCAAGTGTCTGATGATGTGACCACATGTCTCACCGAAAAATAGTGCCATGGGTTCCCTAGACGTGTTCATATACATGGCTAGTCCAATCCCTCTAAGTCTACAATAAGACTAGGACTTCAGCCACACTCAGTTGCGATAGGTATCCACATCCATGAGAACCTCAAAGGGATCACATAATGGGTCGACCTCAGGATACTATCACACATGCATATGTCAACACAATCTTCCTTTCGACCTCTTATCAGTTCAATCAAAGATAGCTGCTTTCCTGACAGTCTTCCATCGGGCCGTATTTTTCCATAGCCTCTTGGAAAGGTATCAAAGTAGCATGCACTACCTCATCTCTTCATGACAGAGTCAAAGTGCATAAGGGTACCCTTTGAAAGGATTTATGCATCCTTTCAGGGACTCACACAGCATTGAAGCAGGGATTCATTCAGATGCTTCCCTTGCGGTTCTTAAAGCACATGCGGTATGAAACGCACGTTGTGGTGTTCTCGAGCGTATGTCGATTTTGATCCTCAATCACTTACACCACACAGACCTTAGTCCAGACTCACTTAGAATCTGACCTGAGTTTGCTACCACACTTCGCTCGCTTCACATAGCGCCAAGTGGAGCACTCACGTCTGGCTACAGGCATTATGAATAGCGGGAATTCATAATTCGATCATAAGACCTCATCATCTTAGCGGATCTCATCCGAGTACACTTACTAGGGCGACTTATCAATTCTCAGTGGCATTTTTCTGTCCAACACTCGGCGCTTTTCAGCTGCCTCTCGATATTCACACTATATCCCATTTTGGTGTTTAAGGAAAAAGCACCCAAGTCTCATCTTGGCCCACACCACTTGCGTGTCCAAGGCGGTTGTTCGTGTGAGAGAGCCAATCTGCCAAGCCTGTACGACATACTTTATATGTTGTGTAATAAGTACTTCTATTTCTTGATCCACACAAAATAAAGGCAAGCCTTGGCATCACACTTTACTTATGATCAAATAATAGAGCTCTCACAAATTTTGTCCTCATGACATAAATTATGTTAAATCACTCTGGTTCTAAGCAATCCAGTGTATCTAAAACACTTGTTTTATGGCTTGTATCTCTATACAACCAACCCACCAATGCGGGTCCGTGAGGATGTAGAGCCAATGCTCTATCACAGGTCATACTGTGAGGACCCTCTCTTCGGTCACTTGATGCTTAGACTGACACAACAGGGTAGTTAACTACTGTGTAACGATGTCTCATACAAAGCTATGTTGCGTTCTCTTGTGGTACTTAGGCTTTCTTTGGTGTAAACCATAGCTGTTTGCCTTGATGAGATCAATGTCACTAGGTCAACAGCTCTTTCTGCTATCTATAAGTGACTTTAGATCTTCCAATCCAAACTGCCCTGTACTGCTGATGATAATGCAATGAACTCTATGTCCCTAGTGGACAGAGAAATGCATAATCCTTACTTGCCTCTCTGCAAGATAGTTACAGTGCTTAGCAAAGCACACCAAGACGTGGATGTCCTCTCATCCAAGTCTCTTACCTAATCGACATCAATGTGTGGCCCGCCATTTGCAGGTCACCAATATGATGAAAACAATCGATTTTCAGCAGCGCCCTTCAGCTTCGCCCTTCAAGTACCACAGAACACTCTAAACAGTGTGTCTGACCAAGGTTTGACTGATAACGGCTTACAAAGCCAACTACAAAAAGCACGTTGGAGCGAGTACAATCCTAATTGTACTTCTAGCTACCAACCACATGTATCAAAATACTATCCAATGACTCCATCTCTGACTTAGTCTAAAGACGTGTAGCAAGACTCAAACTCTTGCCTCTAGCTACTAGCACATCACTCGGGTTCAGGTCCCCTCAATTGGAATCCACCAAGAATCTCTTCTTCATAGGATTCTTGTGACATAGTGAGTCAATTCTTGAAACATTCTCCATGAATCTTGACTCCCACTGTCTAAACCTTTTCCTTTATCTTAAAATATGAAAGGATAGCCATCCTTAATTGGCTAAAGTAATCTTTGTGTCATTTCTAGCTAGCCATATGTCCTCTACATAGAATGTGAGGGTAATGAAATACTCTCAGCTTTCTTGAAATGGACTAAGTGGTCAATTACCACGAGTCTAGATGAATATTTGAGATCTTAACAGATCCTCGGAGTCAGCATACTCTGCGCTCTTGGCCTTTTACCATGAGACCTATGTGTTTGTGCACGTAGATCCCTTCACCTAGTTTGCCATTCAATAAAGTGGTCTTGACATCCTAATCGATGTACTCCCAGACTTAAACTGGTGACCAAAGCTAGAATTAGACTCTGACCACACAACAAACGAGAAGGTTTTGTCACAGTCGATACCTTCTTGTTTGTGTGTACTTCATCACTGCTTAATGTGCCTAGTAGTGGTCGATTGACCAATCTGTCTTTCTTAACTTCTGAGAGCACACTTGTTCTCAAAATGCCTTGTGACGCGGGGCAGATCCACCAAGCCTTATACTTGGTATGTCCTTATAGACTTCGTCTTTTCTTCTTCCATCGTTTTAGTCCAACTTTTACTAGTAGGGCCGGAGAGAGCCCTTTGAACTATCAAAGGCTCTACTTGATAATTTAGTACTCATCTAGTACTCCTCTTGGATTGTGCTTCGTGGAGATATGCTCCTCATAAGCATTACTCCCACTGGACTCAACAACTGGAGATGCGTCTATACGCTCCTCTCAACGTGTTGTAGGTCCACCTTCTTTCAATAAAGATGCACATCCCAAAATCCGTCTCCCTTTCTCTAGAAAAGTTTGTCTTAAGGACCACTACATCCTTAGACTCAAATTATGTGACCGAAGTGTCTTCATTCTTACTAATGAAGACGCATCCTTTTGAGTGACCAAGCTATCTTACCAAGACACGCTACTTGCCTCTAGGGTCAAGCTTCCTATACTCACAGGAAAGATCAAGTATGTTGTATACCCTTATGGTCTCAGCATACTCTAATCAGGTCTTTTACCTTACTAAAACTCATCAGGAATCATTCACATAATTTGAAAGAGCATATGGTTAAGTACGAAAGTGATCGTTGGTAAAGCATCTCCCCAATAGGAACGTTCACCTGAGTCATTATCAACTTAACCAACTCCAGGAGCAACTCATTTTGCTGTGGAGTGTGTGGAATAGATGGTTGTCTAACTATCCCTAATTTCATCACGTAACTGTGAGCAAATATTGGGCCACTTGCCTTGCCCCCACACTTATCGGACCACTGATGTCCGAGTGGACTAATTTGATGAAAGCAGGTTTTCTGATTTCATGACTGAATGGTTCTCAAGTTGTTTTGTCTATAAGGCAACGTTTACAAACTAGCATTGGGAATTTGTCCTCACAAATTCTCCTTTGCTAATACGTAATTGCGTCCCACACGCACTTGCCAAATAGGTGTATCAACCATAGAGGAAGACACAGCAACAGGTTGCTTTGTCTGTAAGGCAACGTTTACAAACTAGCATTGAGAATTTGACCTCACAAATTCTCCTTTGCTAATACGTAATTGCGTCCCACACGCACTTGCCAAATAGATGTATCAACCACATAGGAAGACACAGCAAAGCAACTAGTTGAATTACGGGAATGTAATTCAAAGTGTATCACAACACAACCATTGTCATAAAACTAGAACTAACACTACGGAGTCATGATAAACATGTAGATCATATTATATCTTAGTTCTCTCACGGAAAAACATCTAATAATGAGTTCCATTCAGTATCTAGAACACAAAACATTTATAAAGATAAAGAGTGGCCACTACACAACTTTGTTTTTGTAGTTGTCCGACCTCTTAACTTTAATAATTCTGTGTTCCCACGAGGATACTTCTGCTCCCATTGGGCAGAGGACGGAACTCCATGAACCAATGTTCATGGGTGAGAGGAAAATGATTGCTGCAAACAATTTTTGCGCATAGTGCCTTATGGAATGACACAAGCAACATTTGACCTTGGCCAAAATCTCTTTTCCTCTCTTGTTTTTCCTTTGAACTGAGGCTACTTACCTTACACTTACCCTTTCTCTTCCTAGCACCACATCTCTTGGACCCATTGTCCTTGTTCTTGGAACCTAGAGCTCTAAGTCACTTTAGTCACTTAGGCTACGTGCTCGATAGATTTTGCAGCCTTATGCCACCAATTTTTTAGCACTAAGTGGTGTTTAATATCATCAAGAAACTTGATGGTATTAGTGAAGGTCAGAATGACCTACATGCACTCCCAATAGGAGGGAAGAGATCTATCAACAGTTTGAACTTACTGTTTGCTAGTGGAGAGTTTTCAAGTTTACTCACACTCTCAAATTAAGTTTGATTTCTCCCTTAGATGCGTTTTCATTCTCTTGTCAGAACGCATCTTGGAGGCATCAAACTTGATTGTAAGCTGCCTCAGTTTGGTGACCACAGTGTCACCAAAGCGATATCTCTAATGTGATATACGTTTACAAGTTTTGTAGTTATGCTATCAGTCAATCCTAAACGCTAACACTAATTACACAGCTCCTTATTACACAACACACAACTCCTGAAAATTGTAATCAACGCAAGACGAGTGTAGATATAGTCAGTCTCTGCATTCGAGAAGTAGGGTCAACCACCCTCATCACACAGAGAGCCTATATATGTACACCTTTCTCTGCTTGACTCAACAGTTTTCATAGAATAGTCACATACTATTCAAAATCCCTTTTGGATTCCCACTATGTAAGCGATCAAGAAGAACATCGATTCGCCACAGGCACGACCTCGAACTTCCACTTGATTACAACGCTTACGATCAATTAAATAGTCACTTACTATTTAAATTTCCACGTGGATAAGCATTTACATCGAGTTATGGGTTTGCCACGTGCTGCCCCTAGCTCCCACTCGAGTAAAACACTTAAGGTAATTTAAACGATCACAAATCGCTTAAATCTTCTCTATGGTTGTGTATGTGAATGAGTCAAGAATTGGTCATATCCACTCTTTAAACTCCAATTCACCCTAATTCCTCCCCATATTTGGATTCGTCTCGCTAAAACGAGAAAAACGACTCAAAAATCATTTAAATCAGAGCTAAAACGGAGAAATTATGCGCGACAGAAAATTTCGCGACGCTGGTCAACGGTCAGTGTTGACCAGTGGTCAACGGTCAGCAAACCACCACTGGCGACCACCGTTTCCGGTGGCGCCGGTCGCCGGAGTCCCTCCGACCGACGCTGTCTCCGGCGGCACGTTGACCGTCGGCGGTCGCCGGACCCCCATCTCCGGCGATCCCCCAGCGGTGGCGGAGGTCGCCGGACCTCGGCTGTCACCGGCGGTCCTGGTCCTCCACCAGCGACCCACCGTCTCCGGCGGCGTCGGCGCCGGAGTACTACCGGTTGTCGGGTGCCGCGGTCGCCGGCGACCCGCGACGACGGCAGTTGCCGGTGAACCGCCGCCCGCGGCAGTCCATGGCGGCGCCGGCCGCCGGATGTCGGCCGGCCGCCACCACAGGCTGCTCCGTCAGCCGTCGCCAGTCAAACCCCCATTCCTTCCTAAAATAGCAGCATACATCCACATGTATATATCTATTTCGTAGGGTACACATACCTTAAATAATATATACATGCATGCAAATTAGGGTCTTTAATATTTGAGAGGGAAACCTAAACATGTTTCTAGGTTTTAGGGTATGGGTTACCAATCAATATTGAATTAAAAAATTAACACATATAATTTAAATTCAAAAATTATGGTACCTTACCCTACAATATTTGACTATCAAATGTTTTAAATTAAAATTAAAACATATAATTAAAACTGGGAACCTAAGCATGTTCCTAAGTTTTAAACAAACAAGCCCTAAACATGTTCCTAACCCTTTTCGATTCATCAATCCCTGGAGAACAGAGCACTAGCATAAACCAGGCTCTGATACCAATGTGGGGAAAGGCCCGGATCCACATGACCCGGTCCGACCCAGGGACCTAAATGAAAAACCGAAAATAAATCCAGGCAAAAATAAATATTGCGGAAGCTACTAACCTGGACGCCATCGCTAAAAGCTTGGATCTTGCCAGTGCTTCTGCTCCACCAGGGCTGTCCTCCAAACGACGAACACCGAAAAGGGCCGCACCAAACGGAGGACTCTACCTACGAGAGGTAGAGCCACATGCCCACGACTGATGCGCGGAAGAGGACTCAAGAGAAAGAGAAAATTATACTGAGTGGGGTTTCCCAAACGGGACCCCCCTTTCCAACACATGGAATGAGCAACTAGAAAGGGGTGGAGTCACTCCTATTTATAGGAGGATGAGAGAGCTCCCATTATTGACGCAAGCAATGTGGGACTTGGAATGTGAACAAAATATTCACTTCCATTATGATCACCTAGCCCACTTTGGGCCACGAGTACGGGCTCGTGTGATCTCCGATGAGAGTCATTTTCGTTTCGTTCTCTTCGCCTCTCTGCAAGCTTTCCAACGGATCCTCACTCGACCCGATCGGACTCCCACATGGGCGGATATTTAGTCCCGAAGACCCCAATATATCCAACATTATCAGTTGAGATTTAAAATTTAAAATCAAATAATTAATAAGAATTAATGTATAATTATATATTAACATATAATATATAGTATCGTTAAATACGTTTGAATTAACAGAATACACTATCTTATTTCATAGACAGTAAAATCTATTTCGGATTCTTTTACGATTTAAATAATTGTTGACAGATTCATTAAGAAAAGCCAATCCAATCATCATATTTTAATTTAATTTAAAGTAATATTTTGTTATTTTAATTTAGTTTTTAATAGATGAAAATATCAAATTTAATCTCTGAAAGAAGCACTTCGTTTCAATTTAATTCCTGAAAATAGAAATATCAAAGTTAATTCCTGAAAGATGGAATTTATCTTATTATAGTCCTACAAAAATTTTCTGACATTCATATTAGTAGAGATTTTCAGAGATTAAATTACGATAAATTACAATTTTAAAGGATTAAATTTAACATTCATATCTTTTAAAATTAAGTCTAACATTTTCAATCAACTAAAATGCTACAGATTAGTCTTTACAATATGATGAACATAAGTTTGAATTCTCACTGAAAGATATGTCCATATTTTGTACCCAACAGTGTTTCAAACTTGTTTGTAATAAAAAAATATCACTAAAAAAATTAATATTTTTTAAGGATTAAATTGATATAACTAAGTTAAGGAAAAAACTAAGTTAAAGTTCATTAGGTGCTTGCTATTAAGTTCACCAATCATAAATTGGATTTTTACTCTATCTTCTTTGATTGGTTGTGTAATTTTATTGTCTTTTATATTAGCTCTCTATAATGATTGGTTATACAAAAAAATTTTGCCACATGTGTAATTTTTATTGGAGAACTTGATAGCAAGCACCTAATGAACTTTACCTTAGTTTAGTCCTTAAGTTAATTTATACTTTACATTAATATATCTATTTTGAAAAGGCAATGATATAAACCTATCAATAGTTTAAACTCACCATCTATCAACTGTTGGATTTATCTAAAAATTTGTGTCAAAATACTATTTTCTTTTTAAGATATAAGATAACACAGATTTCGAGATAAATCTAATGACTTGCTACTAATGAATTTAAATTTTAAATTATTAATAAATGATAACTTGAAATACTCATCCTTTTAAAAAAAATAGTGATCAAATGTGACCCCACCTTTTGACTCCAATTACACAATATGCCACTCCTTGATCCCCGTTTGGTGGGACCCACAGAAGGATTTCCTTCCCCCCCGCTATAAATGAAGCATGTCTCATGGGTGAAGCAGTAATTCCCGCAGGGTTCAAAGGCTAAATCTGTCATTCAAAAAGGATCGGGTTTTATATTAGGAGCGAGAAAGAAAGAAAGAAAGCAAGCGGTGGTATTATAAGAGATCGAGGAAGCCAAACGAAACGAGAACGAGACGCGAGAGAGAGAGAGAGAAACAAAGAGAGGGACTCGTGTAGCGATGTTCGTTTCGATGCGTGGAACCCAATCCCGGTGACTCAACCTTCATCGATTTCACACAATGCAGAAGATCGCTTCGCATTAACGACGACGAATCCAAGCTCTTCACCATGGCCAATCCTTACGACGACGTTTCTCCGATCACACTCTTCTCCTTCCTCTGATTTGATTCTTCCAAATCCCTATCGTCATCATTCTACAAGAAGCCTCACATTACGGTTAATTGATTCTCTCTCTCTTTCTTTCCTTTTCTCTTTCTTTCTTTATTGATTTGTTTGTTTGCGTCAATCAACATCCGCCTTGTGTTTTACTTTACGACTCATTATTGCGTCCTCGGTGTTAGTATTGTTCTCTGCATGCTTGCGTGCGTGCGTGCGAGCGATCTCTTTTTCTGAATCGTTCCGCGATTTCGACGTTTAGGTATGGGCGAGGCGGGGAAAATACTCTTCATTGTGGTGGTGGACGATGCTGAGAAGAAAGAGAAACAAAAGGAGTCGTTTCGCTATGCGCGGCCTGTTCTACAGAGTACTCTGCAACTCATGGGATGTAAATCACGACATGCCTTCAAGGTATTTATATATAGATTGTATAATATGCACAATTTTCGTTATAATAGTATTTCCGTTGGAATTTTATTGATCGAGAAAAGCGGCGGCGGTAGTATTCTGTTCCTTGTCGCTTTCTTTCCTCGTGAAGAATTTTTTTTGTTTGTTTTTCTTTGGTGGTGCTCTTAATCAGTACAAGGTCGGGAGATATTTGTGCTTCGATCTGGATTTCTTTTCTGAGCGTCACGTAGTCTATGGAAAATTTAGCCATTGTTAATGGAGCTGTTTTGTTGCGTTATGAGACATAACGGTTTGGGCAGTTGTTCAATGTTTGTTTTGGATGAAAGGAACGCGTTTACTTTCTGTCCGTTATGCTTCTTCCTTGTCCATCACTCATTTAAACGGACCTGTCCATGATCTATATTTTTTGTTATCTTGTATTGTCTTTTTGTTCTGCTTATGGATATGACGAGAAGGATTTCTTAATTCTTATGCTTGTCTTATTAAAGCGTTGGAAGAGTTTGGTATGGGAAAAAGGTATCTATCTTCCTTGTTTATTAATTATTTTTGGTGAATGGTGACTCGTTTAAGGTAAACTCTTGCATCGAGTTTGAGTTGAGTTGCTCAAGATCAGTTCCCAACCCCAAAAAAAAAAATTTTGCTTCACTTCCAAGTGTTAAGCTGGATTAAGGTTACTTAGCAATTAAGTATGGAAAATTTATGTTGCTAAGAATTTTTTGTCGAATTAGTTGATATACTATGGTTAATTGACATTTAATACATCAATTGACTTTTATTTATTAATATCTTGGGGGAGTTAATTGCTTTTTTTTTTTTTAACGAGCTTTTGTTTGTCCTGGACATCATGGGGTTTGCTAGTTGCTTTACGTTAAATGATCTTTACTTTGTTTGCTACACTTCATTTCTGATAAATGTGATTTTTTTTTTTTGGCAAATATTCTGAATATGATTTTTGTCTTGTCAGATCAGCAGAAGGGTTTTTGAAATCGTGAAGAATGAGAGTTCTACTGTTACAGTGCTGCCTGATGGAATGATAATATCGGGTCGGGATGCTCCTAAAGGAAATTTTGAGAAAGAATATGGTCAAAGTGCTAGTATTTACCTTGGTAAATCAAACGGCATGAACCAATTGTTTTCAGATAAAGATGATAAAACCAACAGTGTACCATTTGAGTTGTATAAAAGGCGCACAACTGCATTTGTACGAAGAGAAAAATTTTTAGATATTATTTGTGATGCTTTGACTGAGTATAAGTATGTGGGTCCCAACCAGAGAGCAGACTTGGTTCTAGCATGCAGGTATGGTATTATTTCATTTGGTATTGTGAACTATATGGATGTACACCTAAACAGAGAAAAAAGAATTGACTGTAGTTTCTTTTATGGTTAGGATATTGTTTACTATTTTAGCATGTGATACATTTAATGAAAATGGATTACATAAATTTGACGATGTGGGTTTGGTTGTTATATTCATTTGAATCATCTACAAATTGAGATCAATAACAACAAACTTAGCTGCAACATTATGGTCTGTCATTTGATTCTTTGTGTTTGTGTTAAGGGATTTGTGGCTTTTATGTACGACTCTGAAGTCATATAGTTACCTTTTTGAGAGGACCTTTTGAGAGGACAAACCGATGATTAAGTATCTAGGCAAGCTCATCATGTTTTCGGCCCCTTCCCACCATAGAGAAGTAAACGGTGTATGCTGACATACATGGTTGAATTTGATAGGCTTCTCTATTTTGACATTTCTTCAAATATCTTCCTGGTTTAAGCTAGGTCTAAAATCTATCTAACCATTAAATATGACATACCTGGATAGAGTAACCGGCAACATATATGTCATTTAAAGTTCATTCTTGTCAAGATCAGCTGCATGAGTAAATATCATGCCTCTAAAGTATGCTCTACCTAATATAATATCTTCTCTAAATTGCTGCAATCTCTGTTTGATATTTCTATAGTCAGAACTATTGTTTGTTCAAAGTATGTGAAATCTGGGGTAATAAACTTTGAAATCTAAATTGAAACTTCGACACTTTGTTATGTCTCTCAATGTTAAATGATTACACTCATGGTATGATTCTAGTTACCAGGTTAAAAGAATTCCCCCTGAATTTTCGTTCTTGTTTTTTCTCAACATTTCCTGCCTACAAATTTGGTTATGCGTTTATCATGCCAAAAATAAAAACAGTCTAAAAGTACCTTCATCACTATCTTGTAAGGATGTCTCTAGTGAAATTGTTTATAATTGCTTTCAAGTGTTTTTTTTTTCTGATATACAGTTCAATTTCCCTCTTTATTTATTATATATATATATTTTTATAGAATTCGGGAACGGAAGGAATCAGTAACGGTGCTGTTGTGCGGCACTAGTGGCTGTGGAAAATCCACCTTGTCTTCATTGCTGGTATATTTGCAGAGGAAGTAATTGTCTTATTGCAATTATGAATATGTAGTGGTAGGATACTTGTAGTGACTAGGAGTATTATTGCTGAAATTGGCAACCTTTGGTTCATTTTAAGAACTTCGGTACCATTTATGTTTCACTTCAGGGTTGCAGGTTAGGAATCACAACAGTGGTATCAACAGACTCTATTAGGCACATGATGAGAAGTTTTGCTGATGACGAGGAAAACCCCTTATTATGGGCTTCTACCTACCATGCAGGAGAGTGCCTGGATCCTGTTGCAGTTGCAAAAGCAAAGGCTAAAAGGAAAGCAAAAAAGCTGGCTGTTGTGTCACGTTCAGTTCCCAAGGATGAATCAACTGTGGACCATAGTTTAGGAAAATCTGATGCACAGACATCAGATGTGGATTCTGGTATTACTGACTTGCCAAGTGCAAAACAAATGGCTATTGAAGGATATAAGGCGCAGAGTGAGATGGTGATTGACAGTCTTGATAGGCTAATCACAGCTTGGGAAGAACGAAAAGAATCTGTTGTTATTGAGGGTGTTCACTTGAGCCTCAATTTTGTTGTATGTAAAAATTCTTCAGTTCACCATATTTCTCTTATTTGCTGTTATGGTCTAATTATATGTGACCCTATTTTCTCTTTAGTTGATAATGATAACTGAAATCCTCATGCAGATGGGACTTATGAAGAAGCATCCTTCAATCATACCATTCATGGTATATATTGCTAATGAGGAAAAGCACTTGGAACGATTTGCTGTACGTGCAAAGTACATGACTCTGGATCCAGCTAAAAACAAATACGTGAAATATATTCGAAACATCAGGACAATCCAGGATTATCTCTGTAAGCGTGCTGACAAGTATTTCGTTCCGAAGATAAACAATACAAATGTTGATAAGAGTGTAGCAGCCATCCATGCCACTGTCTTCAGCTGTCTTCGTAGGCGTGAAGCTGGTGAACAATTATACGATCCCGTCAGACAAACTGTAAATGTTGTTGATGAGGAATACAGGAATCAGTGTGCAGCCAATTCTTTGAGCTCCAAAGGAATGTTTCAGTTGATCCAGAGACAAGGCTCTTCAAGGCATTTAATGGCTCTTGTTAATACTGATGGATCTGTGGCAAAGGCTTGGCCTGTTAATTCAGTTGACTACAATGGAAAGCCTGTATGGGCTCATGGATCAGGGAATGGAATAGGAAATCCAATGTATGGACCATTACTGATTAGTAAGGCAGAGCCTGTAAATATTCAGTTTGGTTTTTATGGGATCAGTGCTTGGCCCACCGACGGTGGAACGAGCCGGGCTGGAAGTATTGACGAGTCGAGGGCTGATGGGATTGAAACAAGTAGTAGATATCTCTCATCTGGCTGCAGCTCACCAAGGCAGTCTGATGCACACGCAAAGGAGGTAAACTTGAACATCACGTCAATATGAACTAATTATCTGCTTTCTGTACTGATTTTGATATTTGATTTCCCTTTCTTTCAGCTCAAGGAAGAGCATTCAGTGCATGGTAGTGATGAAGAAATTGATGATCCACCAGAGGTGGGAAGTGATGAGGATTTTAGTGATGGTAATGACGAACGAGTCCATGAGGAGGTAGAGTTCCTTGTATTCATTTTTCCATCAAAGTTCTATTAGCTGAAGATCTTATAACAAGTAGTGTTCAACTGTTCATTTTTAATTTTTAACGAAAGCTTCCATTTCCATTGGTGGACAGGTAGGTTCGGTTGATGACGAATCTTCCATCATGTCTGATGAAGAGTACGAAGATCTGGCAATGCAAGACATGCAGGATAATGGGTATTGCTCAGACATAGATGAGGAATCTTCTGAGATGAAGATTTCCAGTGTCTCAGGGACTAATTATTGTGGGAACCTGGATCTCTTCGTTAGAACTAAAAGTGAGCCTCTTTGCTCTTATTATTCTCTGCTTAAGGAGAAGAGTGAGAAGAGTCTATCCTCTCTTGGCCCTGGCGAAGTCAAGTTGAGTAAACGTCGTTCTCTCGGTAGTATCACAGCATTAATGGAAAAGAGTGGATCGACTTTATACGATCCCATTCCTTCTGGTGCTCCTCAAAGGTAGTATTTAGTAACAACTAGACTTAATGCAATTTCTTATATCTTTATTATCATGTTCTCTAATCACAGGAGAAATGAGTTGCATAAGCCTACACATATCGGTTTCTGATTAGAGAATCTGATAGTAAAGGTATAAAAATTGCAATTGAGTTCTTTTTTCTTTTCTTTTTTTCATTTAGTAACTAGTAAGGCTTTCCATCAATTTCATCCTCTGCCTGCTGTTTCACTGATTTTTCCTTTGGATGAAATTGCTGGGACTTCAATTTTTAGATTTTAGATAGAAAGGCGCAAACATAGTTTAATTGGTAGTTGCTGTAACAAACAATTAATGATTAATAAGATTTTGTTAACTATATTATAGTATGATGATGACTATGATGATCATTAATTATTCTTGCAATCAAACTTGTCTGCTCTATACGAGATATCAAAGCAGGTCATTCCTGTGGAAACACTTTCACTAAATGCTCTAAATGTATGCATTTTAATTATGTTTTAAATGAAATTAACATTATCTATTCATGGAATTAGATTTAAAATGTAAAATGGAACATTTATTATCTCTGAATGACAGAATGAATACCTAGTCAGTCATTAATCATTCCATGTGGAGACCACAGCTATAATACCTGCTTCTTAAGTTATTCGCTGTATGTATCACAAAATGGTGCCAATTCAACATCAATTCTTTCTCCAAGAAACCTGCAAATAAGGACAATACGTGGGATGAGGATAAATTGTTATTACACTTGTTGAGAAGTTTAGTATCTCTCTTTTACTTTTCTTTTATTTGTTTGAATTTTTTATTAAAGTAAAAATGAAAGAAGTGATCATTGAAAGAAAAAAATTTGTGGGATAGTGACAAACTCCAAATAAAATTTACAAGTGATGTACATGAGCTCAATTAAATAAAATTTCTAAACCATTGATTATTGAATAAAAGTATAAAACCCCAAATTATGTAACCTAATCACTAATAACAACCTTAACCAAACCTCAATATCTCCAAAACTAAAAAGAAAAGGAAAGAGAGGGGGAAGCTTAGGTAAGCACAATAATTGAGTGGTGAAACAGGGGTTGGATTTTGCTGTCTAAGAAGATCTTGAAGGTGGGGCCCACGGATGTCCTTGAGTTGCATGCCTGCCACATGTAATTGTGCCACATCAACGTACGTACCAAATGGGGACCAAAAACCCTGCAACTCCGACTAATAACCAAACATTATGCAACCAAACTTATAAAAACTACCATTCTCATTTCTGCACACTCCACCATTCATCATCATCATCATCACTCCCTTCTCATTCAACACAATTCTATGCTCAATTTCAGTTTTTCTTTTTTAATCATTCACTTCCTATTTCATTTAAAAATAGTTTCTTATTAGTACGAATCTTTATTAATATTAAAAAATAATATTAAATAATTAAAATAATATACTGAAGTGAAACCATTTTTATGTAGCTTAGGATTTTTTGGTATAGGTGGAGAATGGATAGATTTTGGGTGGTCATGATTATATATCACAGACTGAAAATTTTTCATTTTGGCTCTGCTAGCTATATATATATATATATAAATAGATATTCTCCAAGCCTATCATTTTGACTCTGCGGAAGATATTAAGAGCAAATTATATATGTGTCACCGAAATGAAAATAAAAACCTTGGGAAAAGCATCTTTATATATATATAATATAAGGACGGCTCAATGCTCAAAGCTCTAAGTAAGATTTGATAAAGATCAAATGTACGCATACGAACAAAGGGGTTATTTCTAATTAAATTTTGAGTCCGTGAAATCGTGACCTCTAAGTCGCATGATATGTAATAGGTTCTAGAGAGAGTGAAGGGTACCACATTTGTGTGGTTACAGCTTGTTATTGTAAAGGAATTGTACGTATGGGACATTAGATGATGGATGGATGCATGTAATCATGTAATGCTGCACATTGAGGCATGTGATTGTGTCCA
This sequence comes from Senna tora, assembly GCA_014851425.1. Lineage (NCBI taxonomy): Eukaryota > Viridiplantae > Streptophyta > Magnoliopsida > Fabales > Fabaceae > Senna > Senna tora. Next base: position 7,080,754 of record CM026266.1, on the reverse strand, counting down.
TTTCGATGCAAAAAAAGAAGTACAAGCTAGGCTATATATATCTAGGAGGAGGACCATATTTTGGAAATGGAGGAAAAAATGAGATATATAATGTATATTCTTATATGTAAAAAGTATATATATATATATATATATATATATATATATATATAGAATCACATTAATCTTATGTGGAGTTAAATTAATGATCAGTATGAGTACATGATATATATGACAGTAAATTTCTTAGGTGTTATTTTATATATACTTGAATTCTAGCTAACTAGAAACTAAAGACCTAGCTCCTTGATTGCATTTTTTTTTCAAATTTTTTTTTCTTTTAAAAAATTAACATGTTTGAATTACTGTTTTCTGACTGAAAAAAAATGGAATATATAAACAGCTTTAAAAATGGGAAAAACTGAACACCTTCAAAACAAGCCTAAAGGGTTCATAGATAATGGTTTATAGATAAAAAGATCATTACTACTATTTAATTATCTATTAGATCATATTGTTAGATCAAATTTCATCAAAATATTATTATAATTAGGAAAATTTATATCTTCTATACAAGCACTTGCATTTACACAAGTAAATTTTTTTTTTTTTAATGGATACACAAGTAATTAATTAATGAGCTAGAATTGTCTTAGGGCTGAAGTTAATTATTAGGCTCCACATTTAACAATCAAAAGCAACATGAAAGTAAAATAATTAATGATTTAATTTAGTTTTCTAAAGATAGATTCTCTTAATTATATATATAAACCCTTGTTCTTTCAGTTTGATGCTTAAAAAAAAGTTTTTTAACTGAACATTTCAACCCCTCTCCAATCAAAATGGTGTCTCTACAGAAAATAAAAAAGTTGGTGAGCTCTCTATAATTCACTAAAATTTTGACCCTAATACAAAACTGTGTAGTTCTAGCCTTCTAGGATTTGAAATTAAAACTCTAAAAGCAAGTCCATATTAATTGTTATTTAATAGCTAGCCATATAAGATTGCGTTTTCCCTGATTTACTCACATGTTTATTATATATTAGACCAGGTTATCCATTAACCTGATGACTAATCATTCAAATATTATCGGACTTATTATTGAAGGTAATCCTCCCAACGGATAACTGAATTCTCATTCTTTCAAAAATGTTACTCAGAAAACAATAATTAAAAGAATATAAACCCTTGGTCTAAGACCCCTTTTCATGATGTGCAATTTGATTAACCATTGTATCTCTATAGAGCATTGAAACTCATATATATATATATATATATATATATAATTGAATTGAATGACTTACAAAATAAAAGATGTTTGTGAAGCACAATGTATTGGCAGAGACTGGACTCCTCCATCATATTGTAAGAGAATACCTTTTTAAATCACCTGCACCCTGCAAACCAAAGATTGAGTACGTACGTTACTCCCTCTAGTAATTAATCTTGTACTATATATATATATACACACATATATATTAATATATAGATGATTTTCAATATATATATATATTACAAGTGTTTTTATATTTGTACACAAAAACTAATTTCAATTAAAAAAGCAAGGGAAGTTTTAATTGCTCGATCAAGAGAAATAAAACACCCACATCTATCGTCATCTTTATTGTCATAAACATATGTAAATATATATATTTTTACCAATTCGCGATGTGGTACTGATAAGTTATTTGTATTCCCTTAATCATCATCTTCTGAGTTTGATCTCTAAAGGAATAGGAGTGAAGTGTCAATTGTTGAGAGAGCCACCCCTATTTAACAATAGGCTCAACAGTACCTAATGAACTAGTCATCAGCTTGTTTTGGCTGGCAGATACACCCTATATATATACATAGAATAGATGGTTGCTTTATTTATGAAAGAATTAGAGAGGAGTAGTGAGGAAGATGGAGAGTGGGCCTAATGTATATATTCTCCACATCCTTATAAATAGAGAAGGAACAAAGGAGTAGGGTAAGCACTATAAGGAGCTCAGGGGTGATGCAATGATATATATTCTTTCTTTTCTTTTTATTTTTTCAACTTTTGGGACACACAAGAGTGTTAGGCAGAATCACTCAAAAACCCTTTTTGAAGCAGAAGAATATGTGAAGAAGCAAGAGTAATTGGAGACAGTGATTGGGGCACACAGATTTCCATGGTCTTGAATAGACTCATCACACACCCACATATAATGCTTGAAAAGACCCACTTTTTTTCACCATCCAGAAATTAAATACATATAAATTCAAATTTCAAAAGGTAGATAATTAATGAAATATGTCATCCATAAATATATATATAGACTATTAACCCGATGTGCCGCAGATAACAAGAAATTAGTGTTTTTTTTAAAAAGAAATGAGAAAGAAGCGCCATCACTTCTAATAATGAGCTGGATAATATCTGAGAGACCAGGCCTGCTTTTATGAATACCTAATTAAAAAAATGCGAGTATATAGTGAGGGAGAGGGTCCAAATTGCAAGACATATATATATATATATATATATATATATATATATATATATATATATAGCTGTAATGGGTGATTAAATAAATTAATGCACACTAAATCCAAAGCTACAAGATCATGGAAATCATCGATTTGAGACAACATACATGTATCCGTGATTTTGCATTTCCTATTTCCCAAAGCCTGCTTCAATTTTCAATGATAATATTTATATATAAATATGCTTAATTCCATACATATATATATATATATATGCAAACCCAATTGGATTTGGAAGACTGTCCTATGTGCTATATATGTGTGTACGTGTACACATAATTAATTCTACATAATAATATATGTAATTAAGAAGGTAGGACAAAGTCCTCAAAACTCCACAAAATTATGAGACCGGATATTTTTGCTGTTGTCCATTCATGCTATATATTCGATTATTCACAATTATAATTGTACTAAAAATCAAACAGCAGAAGATCTGAACTCCAAAACTATTTGGCTCATATATATATATATATATATATATATATGTATATGGAATCAGAATCATAATATAATTTTTCCTGCAAAACTTAATTGGAGCTTTGTTTAATTTAGAGATCAGCATCTAATAGAAATATATGTACGCAATTAATTTTTTCTCTGTCCCTGCAGCCTCTTTATTTATGTAAAGTCCATCGATCCATCCTTAATTCACTTATACTAAGAAAAACAAAACACACACACACATATGTATACATATATTATATAAATAAATATATATGTGTACGTTCACTAAAAAATATTCATAGATCTGTGGAGTATAATAATATATATATATATAGCCTACATACATAATATGATAACCTAGGATATGATTATATGAATAATGGATTGGATAGCCTGCAAAACACAAAAGATCTGTAGTAGTATAATAATAAATAATAAAAAATAAGCACACAACGAGAAAGGCATAAGGCCATCCTTTAATTTGATGTGCCAATATTAATTAATAATAAACAGAATTGGCTGGATATATAAATTAATTAAACGGAAACATTTAAGAAATTAAAATGAAATAAATTAAATAAAATTAAAGGTAGAACAAGGACAAGTAGAAAGAGTCACTCACCAGTCACCACCTGCTTGCTGGTGTTTAAATAATGTGCAAAGCGGACATTTTTCTCTGAAGATGCTCTCTGAAGAACTATTTTATAATATAATAATTAAACAATATATATAGTCGTTTATGGCCGATGCAGCATCATCAAGATTCTCATTCATCTGGTGAAGAGTATATATATATATATATAGCATTTGCATGTGAATCTTGATGATGCTACATCCGTCAACAACGACTGTCGATCCCTGACTCTGAGTATGAAACAGTTTTAAATTTTCAGACCAATTGGCTCATCTTTCAAGGAACTCAATATAATAGATACTCTAATTTTATCTTTCTCTCTATCTCAACCTCCAGTATATATATATACCTATCTCATCAAAAACTATAGTTGTAAAACACACACATATAATATATATATATATACACACACCAGAAGAAAGAAATTGTGTTAATTAATTAGGTTATACATATATAGATAAGATTGTGCGAATAAAGAGAAATTGAATTAATTAATTGAAAAGAGGGAACAATAAGAAGTGGAAGAGAGGGGAAAAAAAGAAAGAAAGGAAAATTAGGGAATTGAGGAGGGAAGCACGAGCATGAGCTTATGTGGCCTTTTATAAGTGGTTTGGTACACGAGGCCTTGTGATCCAGAGGGAATCTACCCAGATATATATGACATGACCTCAAGAACCAAACCCCAGAAAATTAAAAAACACCACTACAATTAATTAATTAATAATAATAATAATAATATTAATTCACAAAAATATACATATACACAGCAAAAAATAACAACAATTAATTTCAAGAATTAAGATCAATATATATATGTATATGAAGATTGGAAGAACAAGAAGAAGAAGAAGAAAAGGCGAGTTTGAAGTAGTTATAAGAACTTAATTAGAATCTCAAACAAAAACAATATTATTATTTGATATATTCAAATAGAAAGAATTCAGGAGAATCCGAAGAAGAAGCTATATATATAGAGAGGGAAAAAAGAAATAAAACTACACACACACACACATATATATATATATATATATATATATATATATATAGATCTAATCTAAGCCTGAAAAGAGAAGAAAAGAAAAAGAGGGTTTAGAAATGAAAAGAGAGGAAGAAGAAGAAGAAGAAAAGTTGAATAATGGTTAACAGTAGAAGAAGGAGATGGAGATATATATATAGGAGAGAGACAAGGCGTTAGTTCATTGGTTGAAAATTTTAGAGGAATTTGGTATCTCTATATTCCCATTGGTTGAAGAAGATGAGCTGTATGTATATATATATATATATATTTGGTAGTGTATAATAAAATCTCTCCTTCCTCTAAACTCTAAACTCTAAACTAAACCCTAATTTTATATATGTATGTATGTATGTTTATGTTTATTGGTGGAGTGATGATGATAGGATCACATCACATCACCTACATATATAATGTGGCAAAAAAGTAAATCCAACTATACAACCATAGTTTGATCTTTGGAGGAATAGAAATAAAGCAACATTCATTAAAAGAATTATCTTAAGAAATGAGCCTGTCAATATTTAAGAAATTAATCATCAGATTTATTGTAATGGATACTCTCGTGAAAACCAAAAAGGAAAATATTGAGATGATCCTATGGTAAAAAACTAGTCACTTACAATCTTGTAATGGACCACTTGTATTTTATAAAATAAGCTAGCTAGCTAGCTATCAAGCTCACTTATTTTAAACCTTTATTGTGGAAAATTGAAATATTAAATTGAGTAGGGCACACATAACTAAATTGCCCACAAACATAAGTGTTGTTTTAGTACATGCTATTTTTTAAAAGAAAATAAAGCTATTTTAAATATAAATGAGAAATTATTTCTCTTGTTTTTTATAGGTACGTAACTTCTCTTCTTCACTCTTTAATTTAGATATTTATTATTATATAATTTAGAGACAAAGGCTAAAATTCATATAATATATATATATACTGAAATCAATTCATATGGCCGGTGTGAGTAGAATTAAATAAATCTAATTATTTCATTGAATATTTCACAAATACTTTTGGTTTTAATTAAAATTTTAATCATGAATATCATAGCTACAAAAATTAATATCATTTCAATAATATTTGATATCCCATCATTATAAAACAGTTGTTTTTTAAAATGCTGATTAATTTTCAATCTCGTTTTTAATTCTTCTTTTGGTAAAAAAGAATATATATATATATATATATATATATATATATGGCTTTGGAGTTTTTGGTGTCACACAACCAAAGTGTGACACAAAAAAAATAACTTCCCCCTCAACTTCTCAATAAATAATCAAGTATGATAGGTGGTTACTAAAAAAATAGAGAAGTGTATAACTTCTCGTTTTTTTTATTTTAAATTATGATAAAAATTCTATTTAAAAATTTTGAAATTTTAAAATATTTAATTTTTAATGATTTTAAAATATAATAACTATTTTATATTATATTTTTAAAAAATGTAAGAATAAATTACATGTATGCACGTAGGTGCATGCGAAGCCTCTAGTATATATATGGTTTTGGAGTTTTTGGTGTCACACAAGCAAAGTGTGACACCAAAAAAATAACTTCCCCACTAAAAAAACTAATCAATAAATAACTTCTCAGTAAATAACTTTTCATGATTTAATACATTATTTAAAATATAATTATTATATTATATTTTAAAAGATAAAATACTATCAGATGTTTAATATTTTATTATTTTAAATCATAATAATAATTTTATATTATATATTTTTTTAAATCATAATAATCATAATACACGGTACGTACATGCAAAGCCTCTAATATATATATATATATATATGTTTCAGATACTTTTGCAAAAATTTTATCTATAGTTGCGTTGTCAAAATTAGTAAAAGAAAATCTAATATGTTGATCTATAGTCAATCTGTCTTGATATTAATCTCACATAATATTTTTTTATCTGAACACGAAATGTAATGTACTTTAATTATATTTTTTAAAAAAATAAAGTATATATATACATAATATAATAACTCTAAAATCTTGGTAGTTGGTACTAATCTCACAAATTATATATTTTATAATATATAAAATAAATTAAAATATGCAATGTGAAGGATGAAAAAGAAAAAGTACAATAATGGAAAGTTAACATAGAGGACACGTTCTTTACGCAGAAATAGAAATGAAAATAGAAACGAAAATAAAAATAGAATGCGTTTTCTGTGTTTAGTAGTAAAAGTTTGGTAATGGAAATGGAAAGAGAATGTATTAAAATGACCATTTTACCCCTTATATTAAAATAATAAAAAGAAAAAAAATTATAATTGTGTCAAATCAGAGGGGTATAATAGATATTTTTTAAAAAAATTGATAAAAATAAAAAAGTAAAAAATAGGTGGGACCCAGTGGGCCCCACCCATTCCATCCTCATTTTCATTGTTCTTTCTTATAAAAGAACATGACCAAAGTATAGCGGCAGTTTCCATAAAAAAATCATAGTAATGGAGAGTTCAGAAAATTTATATTATTTATAAAATTTATTATTTCAAAATTTAATAATTATTATTTTATAATATATTTTAAAAAATAGTATGCAATTCTGTGCATGCGAAATTGCGAATGATCTAATGTGAATTATGTGGTTAATTACTGTCCAAACTCGTATTTGTATTTATATCCTTTAGTGATTATTTAATTAATTAATCATACTTAGCTTTACAATGAGTTACTTTCATTATTAATTCGAATATAATTAGCAATTCGAATGGAATTGATCATTTTTGTAAAATAATAAATGAAATTGACCCAGCAAATTAAACAAACTTTTGGGACGATATTGAAAATGAATAGTTTATATATAGAATTAAAAGAAAAATGAAAGAACAAATATTCTTATTAAAATAGTAATAATCATATAAACATGAGTTTATTTTTTAAACTATATGCTTGAGAAGATATTTTTTTTTTCAATATTTGACATATATATGGCCATCTACCAAATAAAAAGGTAAGACTTTGTTGTTGTATTGACATATATGATCAATATAATAATTATATATATAATTTAACAATTAAATGAGTAAAAATTACAATCACTAAGGCGTGTTGGTTACCACTTATCAGAAATTTTTTTTGTTGAAATAGAAATGAGAATGTCATTGGGATGTTTGGTTGACATAAAAATAATGATAAAGGAGGGGCAATAATATGTAAAATGACCAAAATACTCATTTGAATAAAAAGTACATTTGAATTAAAAAAATTCTCATTTACTTTTCTAATAATTATTTTAATAAATTCAATATTTTATAATGACATTATTTATTTAAAAAAATATTAAAAATTTAATATACATTTAATTATATTATTTTTATTGTAAAAAATATGTGGGAGCAATTTTGTCCCAAAATTATAAACTTTGGAATGAAATCCCAATGCAAGTCCATGCAAACGCTTGCATGGCACGTCAAAGTTGTAAAAATATTTCTAAAAAAAGTATATGTTTACAATTGAACCAATACAAATACTCCACATAAACGTTTGTATAGATTTGCACCCTAAGCAATTTGCACTCTAAAAAAGTTTCCATAAATTATTTTTTTTTTGAGTTGTTCTCACAAGTTTTCCCAATCTTTCAATCGTGCCCTAAGTCGTATGACGATGTCAATTACATGTTGTTTTGAATCAACTCAACTCTATTTGGCGAGTTGATGATTAACTCAATTTAATGTACACACACCCCCTAGGCCTAAGTCATATAGCACATATAGTAAAATGTATGTATTCTTCTGATCATCGTATCTTAAATATGATTTCTAAAAAAATAAAAATCAAACGTTATGTGTTGGAATGATCGCATCTAACAATAAAAGTAAATTACATTCTTCACTCATGAGAAAACCTTAAATTACACTATCCTCCCTTTTATTTTAAAAATTTACACTCCCCTCCCTTAAAAGATTAAGAAAAAAATGTCATCCAATTTGTCCAAATTAAAATACCCTTAATAACACGTAGTATTAAATTTTTAAATAATTACAATTTATTATAAAAAAAATTTCCCCAAATTATCATTTTAATATTATTTATTTTGAGTTTTAAAAAATTACTTTTCATTTAATTTTTTTAAAATAATTTATATTAGTCAAATACATATTTAACTAAATAAATAATAAATATAAGGGTATTTTGGAAAAATAGATGAAATTGTAGATTTCTTAATCTTTCAAGAAAGGAGAATATAGGTTTTCAAAATAGAGGGAAGGGGTCGAGAGTGTAATTTACTCTAATAACAATTAAAAAAATTAGTTATGAGGGCCGCCACAATATATATTCTTATCTATTGGAGTAGATGCTCAGTGATACGGTAGTACTGAACTTCAGTATATCTCTCCAATTAATTGGTTCCTAAACTATTCAAAGTGAGTCCTTATTAATATGAATTTATATTAATATTAATAAATGATTCTACATTATTGAAGAAATATACTAAATTTCAGCAGTACGGTATCATTAAACTGAGAGATAATTTGAAATCATTCCATATATCCAGTTTGATAAATATTAAATTAATTAATTAGTGCGTAACTTTAGCTAGCGATTGATTAATGCTTAAATAAAAGAAAGAAAGCAAAAGAGTGACGTCGTGATGATCCATGTTTTAAATTTTTTACTCCAAAAGCAATAATGTCCCGCCAGACATGCTAACTATTTCAACTTTCTTCAATTATATTTTTTATAGTCTCCTGGACCAAATTGTTATAGCTAATTTTTAGGGATCAAATTTAATAATTTTTAATAGGAATTAAAGTGTAACAAGTAAAACATTTTATGAAATAAATTTAATATTTTTATGATTCAAAGAATTAAATTGATTGATTGAGGCAAATAAAATTTTGTAAGGATGAATCAGTAATTTGCTTTATTTTTGTAATATATCTAAATATTATTAGAGTGAATGTAAGTTTTTTTGTTTTGTCTCTTCGATTTCTGAGGTATTGTTTCGATTAATCTAAACTCAACCTATATTGTATACCTGTTTATGGTGGGACAGTCTCCCAATGATGATAAATATATTCACAATGCCTCAAACTTGAGACATTACTTAAGCGATATCAAAAGACTCACCACTTAGGCTAACCATTCATTGGTAGAATAATTAAATATTGTAAGGGTCCTTCTAACAAGTAAGGGCACGTGTTAAGGTTTAATTACTTGATTGATCAAATGAGCTTTTAAATATTAAAAATTAGTTTTCAAAATGAATTTTTAAAAAATTTAAAGTCATTAAATATTTTATTAACTGCGAAATCTTTAATATGTGCACATGTTTAATAAATCTTAAATGAAATTATATGTATAAATTGTGAGCTTCTTAACATGGTTATTAATTAATTAATTATTTTATTTAATCAGCCTAAACAGCAATTATTGATAATATTATGTCATAATTAATTATACTGAGGATGCCAGAGACAAATATTTAAACTAGGGGATCGAACATGCATTCATTAGAAAATTACAAGTTGACTTTTACGTATAAAATAATGAATTAGGTATAATTAATATTGGGACATGAAAGAATATCATAATTAAAATTGTACTCACATTTAATTAGTGCGCGATATTACAAGATTTTACTTTCTAAGATACCTCTGAAACGGATAAAAGTTCAGTGATATCGTATCACTGAAATTCAGTACATCTCTTTAATTATGTAGAGTCATTTGTTACTATTAATATAAATTCACATTAATAAGGACTTACTTTAAATGGTTTAGGAACCAATTGATTTGAGGGATATATTGAAGTTCAGTACTATCATACCATTGAACATATACTCCTCTGAAACCCAAAAATAAAATAAAAAAATAAAAGATGAGCAGAGCATGCCATATGAGGGATAAAAGTTCAGTGGTACCGTACTACGTACGTTCAGCACATCCCTCCAATCATACAGAGTCATTTGTTAATAGTAATATAGAAATTCGCATTAATAAGGACGACATTAAATGATTTAGGAATCAACTTATTAGAAGAATGTACTGAAGTTCAGTACTACTGTACCACTGAACATCTCCTCCCATAGAAGAGACGGAGACAGAGTTAAGTGGACACTGGACAATGAGCACATAATTAGTTAATTATTAAGAGTGTGAATTAAGAAAAATAAAATTAATGAAGAAAGAATCTTCGTGCTAGCCATTCTTCAAAATTGTCTATATATTATTAATTACTGCATTTTTTTTTCATAATTGTTATGAAACACTTAAACAATAAGCTACCAACATATCTCACATCATTAGTCATTACATATTTAGGTGAAAACATCCTAAATTCAAGCTATTATTAATTAATGTACCCAAAAATCATTGGAGATTTTTTAAATCTGATGTAAGGCCAGGCCAAACAATTTCCATCAAAAGTACTGTAACTTGGAATTTTGTTCGCTAAATATGCAATAATAAAAATTGTTAATTACCTTTTATTTTTCTTAATATTACAAATAGATATATTTTTAAAAAATAAAAACTCGAACCTAAATCTCCAATTAAATAAAGTTTATGAATTTCACCATTTATGTTTAGTTTATAAAAAATGATTCTTCAAATAAACTCTTCAAAACTATATATGAATATTGCAAATGAATTCTCTCAATTGACCTATTGAGAGATTATATATATATATATATATATATTAGTCCAATAATCATGAATAACTCGAGGAAGAAAATACCAAATTAATTTCAATATTCTAGAGAGGTATGAAGCACTATATATTAAGACGTGTCACAAAAGAAGGGTATCTACTTTCACTACTAAAAAAATTAGCGTTTTGTGACTGCCATATCAGTCACAAAACAGTGAAATTCGGTCACAAAATTTGTAATTGACACGCGGTCAGAATTTAGTTAAAAATTTTGGGGCACCACACAGTCATAATTCTGTTAGAAAATTTCTAGTATATAATTATATATTGTAATAATTATAATAGATACAAACATTAATATAAATATAAAGAGATTGTAAGAAAGCAAAGAGTAAAAAATGTGTTTGATGTAAAACTTCACAATCCATCCCCTTAGGATCGAGCATCATCGTTAGAATACTAAGAGTATAATTGCACGAATGTAAAGTATTATAAAGAAAGTACTGTAGAGAAAAATGAGGAGAGAGATAGAGAAAAAAATTATAAGAGAGAAAAAATATAATAAAAAATATATTTAATATATATAAAATATAATTTAAAGTTTTTTTTAAGAATTGAAAACACCGTAATTTTACTGTTTGGTATCGATAACAAGGGGAAATAGAATTTAAGGAAGATCAGGAAATTAGAAAGTCATGGATTTTTCTAATACACACTGAATATTATTTTCAGAAACATGCTTTGTCTTAGCAATTGAGGAGGCCTCTTATTTATATATAGGCCTTCTTATAAGAAAATAAAAAAGAAAATACTTTAAATAGGCACCACGTGAAACAATACAATTATTGCTAGAGAGACTCCACACACACACAACTATAGTACAATAATTTTCTAGGATAATTAATACTACATGCTTTAACACAAGACAAATACTACAAAAAATTTGTTTTCTACATCATATTATATAATAATTATTACAACTTGATAGAAGAATATAATGATGTGTTAGGATTGGGTAAGGGTACATTCAAATTTGTTTTCTACATCCTATTATATTACCATTTGATCAATTTTGTTAATCAATATTTTAAGGGCACGGGTTAAAAAGGTGTAATAATTTAATAGAATTTTTGGATATTAAAAATTTTTAATTTTTAATTTTAAATAGTTAAATATGTTTAATTAATCAAATAATATTTTAATGGCCTCCAGGATAAATATAAAAATGTAGAAGAGCACGAACTTCTTGTAGTGGCATTCTATTTTGATTAAAGGTTTTGTGAATTAATATCGTAAATTTATTTTCTGTCAAAACAAAAGTATTTTTTTTTTAATGTAAACAAAAGTATTCATCATCAAATATTTTAGTAAATAAAAAGATTTTATAATTTATTAATATTAACTTTTGATTGATTTAAAATGATAAATTCTTTGTCAGTCAATAACAAAAATTTTAAAAGTACCTTTACTCAGCAATACTTTGTTATTAGGGGTATGGATTGGATTATCCCATCAATCAATCTGCTTAACTCGAACAAACTCGTTAAATTGGGTTTGATTTATTTGAATTAATGAGTTGATTCCAGTAAAATTTTTAATTTGTTGTATTATTGATTTAGGTGACAGGTTTGAAAGGTTTTTAGTCCGATCACCCCGATAACTCGCCACTTTATTAAAAAAAGAGTAAATTTTTGTTAAGTTTAATAATGTCTAAGATAATTTTTTTATTATGCAATTAGTTTTTACTTGTGATTTATGAGTTATAAAGTATTTTGTTTTTTAAATTTATGTATAAAATATAATTGATACTCAACTAATTATTAATATGAATTTTTAAATTTTTTATTATGTAATTATATTATAAATTTTATTGCTTTTTAGTTTAAATTATATTATAATTATTTATTAACTAATATAAATATTAAGGGTGCACTCGGAAAAAAAAAACATGTGAAAAACTAAAACAGAGTACAAAGAAGGAAAAAGAAAAAAGAAATTGGTTTGAACCAAACTCAACCCAAATCAACTTACCATTAGACGGATCTTACTAATTAAGATTGAATGCTTTTTTGGGTAAGAAAAATGGTAGTAAGGGAAGGCACTTCTAAGTACTATTGGACAGGGCGCCAGTGACATATTGGGGAGACTAACAGAGGCCAAACACAAACGATTATTGTACAGGTCTAAACCGCAAGTAGTTTTACCCAGTCGTAACTACTCAACTAGCCCTTGGGTGTCAGGGGATCTCCCTGAGGAGAAATGTCCACCAAAGCAGGATTTTGGATGGCTTCAGGGGGATTCGAACTCTCACCCATGGGTGAGACGAGAACTTTCTTCCGGATCCTTGACCATTTGTACCAACTCAGTATTATTTAATTGAATTAATTTCACTCATCCTTCAAATTAAACACACCCATGGTTGTTATTTTACACAAATTAAAGAAAATAATTATAACTTGGTCAAAATTATTTGTATATCCATACTATGTTAAAATCTCCAAATACTAAAATTTAGAATTTGTTTTCAGAAGATTAATTAGATTAAATTCAATTTATCTAAAAAAATTGATTTTAAAATTAATTTAATTTTATATTATTAGTAAATCAAATATTACTATATTTTTTATTATTTATATTAAATAAAATTTTATTTCTTATAAATAAAATTAAATATATAAATTTGACAACAATAAAATCTTAAACTTTCAGGACATACGAACAAGTTTTAAACCATTGAAACCAATTATTTATAATTTAATTTAATATTATAAATTCAAACTCACAAATACATTATTTTTTTAAAAAAGGTCCACCAAATACTGCTAATTAAAACCACAAAAAGCAGAAATATTCAAAAAGAAAAGGGTAAACTACGGTTTGCTTCCTGTGATTTGACTTAAATCTAGTTTGCTTCTCTGTGGTTTAAAATGCGACACTTAATTAATTACCATGTGGTTTGGCATAAAATTAATGTACTCCCATGTGGTTTAAAGTGTGACACTTAACCCTCTTGTGGTTTGTTATGTTATCACTTAACTACTCTATATTATTTTTTTCTTAAAATTTAATATTTAATATAACTTATAAAAGAAATTACCTAAAAATAATTGAATTAATTAATTATTTTATTAAATGTTTATTTTATCTTTAAAATAAAATAAACTCTAATCTTCAACTTTCAATTATTTTTAGCGTTTCTTTCAAACTCTTTCTTTAATTTCCTCTAATCTCTCCACTATATCCAAGAGTACTGTTATGCTCCTAGTCTAAGGATACTTTTCTAAGAAAATTATTGTTTAATGTTAGAGTTTCTAAGCTCAATAATGTTAACATTCAATCCAGGTATGTATATTATGAACTTGAAAAATAAAAAAAAACTTAAATTTAGTTATATATTTGTATTATATTATTCTTTTACAATTTTATTTTGATTTTGATTTAATAATTCTAAGACATTAAATTTAAAAAATAACAATAAAATGAATAAATAACTAAATATAAATAATCAATAGAGTAAATAATAAAAATTAAATTATTTTATTGATTTTTTAAAATTATAATTTTATTTTTATATTAATTATAATTTTTTTTGAGTCATTTTATAATTTTAGAGTGTTGAATGACAAATTTTAAACATTAAAAGTATTAAATGATTAATTTGACTAAAATTTGAATAGAAGATAGGTGAAGGTCGTTAAGTGATAACATAACAAATCACAGGGCGTCAAGTGTCACACTCTAAACCACAGGGGCACATTAATTTTAAGCCAAACCATATGATAGTTAAGTGTAGCATTTTAAACCACAGGGATCAAACTGGATTTAGGCCAAATTACAGGGGGCAAACTTTAATTTAAAAAAAAAAGGCATTTGCCACGTGGGAGCGCGCGGGTTCATTGAAGGCCAAGTAGAGCAGCAGCCTCATAATGATATTGACATTCAATATTATTTTTTTTATACAAAACATTTGTACGGATTTAATTTTTAAAGATTCTACCAAAAAATTTTAAAAATAAAAATATTAAATATAATCTTAAATAATATAATTTATTTTAATTTAATTTTTTAATTTTAAAAAAAATATCAAAATTAGGTTTCAAAAAATATGATTTATCTTAATTTTATCCTCACAAAATTTTTTTACTAATTATATTAATATAATGCGATTTCACTCGGATAAAATTATTTTTCATATGAAATAAAATAATAATTTTTTTCTTTAATTTAATAAACACATGATTGATGACTGATGAGACAGGTAAGTTGAAAATATTGTGACAAATTTCTTAGGCTCCCACCTGAAAACAGGATGGCCCAGTCCGTACAGTCTGATCTGTAATCTCCTGCTTTCTCATTTTCACTAATGATATTGAAAGGTCTTGAATCGATTTTTATCTCATTTTATCATTTTTTTATTTTTATTTTTATTTTTATTATTATCGATTTTTAAATTTTATTTTTTAATTTATATCAAACGTACTGTTCATGTTCTAATTTGTCGTTGGTAACGGCAAATTGAAAGTCAGTCCAATCTGCTTCAATTTGCCGTTAATAACTGTAAATTGGATTTTTTGAAAAAAATGATCCTACATGCCGTGCTGATGTGTCTAATTTGCCCTTGGTAAGGGCGAATTGGACTCTGTAAAAAAATTTTAACCTATTTTTTGTCAGATCGGGATCCCAATTGGTCATTAAAAAAAGTAAGTCGTGTTGACAAGTCTTTATAAAAGAAATAAGGAGTGATCACTGCTCCATACAATATAATTTACAATCAAATATTAAAAAATCAATATATATAGTTAGATTTAGTACTTCATACCATATAATTTACATGTACAGTGAAAGGTGAATAAGTTCAAGAATGTTGGTTTGATTTAGAGGGGAGGTAGGGGTCGTATACTGAAAAAGCAATACCAATTAGCCATTCTCAAGGGTCAATTGGTGTTGCTTTTTTTAAAGATCAATTGGTATCAGTTTTCTCAAAAAAAATCAATTTGCCATTGCTAACGACGAATTGGAACAGATTGGATTGACTCCTAATTTATTGTTAGCAACGGCGAATTGGAGCGTGAACAATACGTTTGGTATAGATTAAAAAATAAGATTTAAAAAGTGATAATGATAAGAATAAAAAAAATTTGACAAAATGGGACAAAAACCAATTGAGTCATTGTTTATCATTTTCTTAAATTTAGTATGAGATATATATTATTTTAAATTAAAAAAATATTTTAATATAAAATTTAATACTGATTTAACGCTGATAAATGATAAGCTACATTTCCCTTCACATTATTCTTTTTCTTCAAAATCAATGTTTAATATTTATTAATTATTGGCCTCTCTTTTTCTATCACATTCATAATTCACATCCTCACTCTTTCATAATGTTTTCAATATCTTTTTTTTTCTTTTTCTTTTGTTTCAAGTG
The DNA here is from genome assembly GCA_014851425.1 of Senna tora. Lineage (NCBI taxonomy): Eukaryota > Viridiplantae > Streptophyta > Magnoliopsida > Fabales > Fabaceae > Senna > Senna tora. Next base: position 7,064,118 of record CM026266.1, on the reverse strand, counting down.
GTTTTGTCATTAGATATAGGGTAGTATCACGGAGAGTTAGTGAGCATTGGTTTATTAATTTTTAATTGTTAGATATGTCTTAAAATTCATATCATCTCAAATTTAATATATATATATATATATATATATATATATATATATATATATATATATATATTTATATTTAAGTATAAATCTTAAAATATATCTAACGACTAAAAACTCGTGAGTTAAAACTCACATACTCTCAATAGGATTACCATTAGATATATGGTCTTTTTATGCAATGAAAAATAATGTATATACTCTTTTTATTGTTCATTAAATTTCTGAGGTACTGCTCCAATTAATTCATATCAGATTGATCTGAATAGCACATCTGACTATAATAAAAGAGTCTTTCAAAGAGGAGAATTACATTCATAAGATCTCGAAGTCAAAACATTACTTAAACGATATACAAAATTGTTTATCACTTGAATTGACCTTCATTGATAATAAGGATGTTCAAAATTGAACCAAACCAATTAAACTGATATAAATCGAACCAAACCGATGAGAAACTGAACCAAACTAAAAATGATTGGTTTGGTTAAGGTTCTTGAAATTTTTTGTCGTTTTAATCGAACCAAACCGAAACATTTTTTATATATATTTCTTAATATTTATGCGTCTCAATAATAGAAATTAAAGCATTTCTTATAATCATATTAGGTAGATAGTACATATTATTTTTTTTAAGTTAATATTAGAATATATTCATAATTTGTAGATAAAATATTTGATATGATTTTATAAGATAATATAATTAATTAGTTATAATTTTTTTGCAATATTTATTAATATTTTTATAATCTTGATTAAGCAAAGTAAGATTAGTTATCTAATATAATGTTATAAATTAAAAATTTTAATATTATTATTTTTATATTATATAAATGTACAAAATGTAAAGAAGTTAACATTATGTTTAATATATATAAACATAAAAAAAAAAGTTAATTCGCATTAACCAAACCGACATAAAAATCGAATCAAACCGATCTTAAAATCAAACTAAACCGATTAAATACAAAACCGGTCCATTAGTTTTTAAACAAAATTGAATCAAATTAAACTTTGAACACCCCTAATTGTTAATTAATATACTTTAGGATAGTGCATATATTTTAAATTTTAAATTTAAAAAATAAAAATAAAAATGGTCACTGCGAATTTCGCCCAAAAAACTCGAGCTCCTACTAGCTTATATTTTATATTTAAGAGTAAATTCTATCCTTCTCTCTCATAGATAAAAAAAATTGTCACAATTTTATTCTTTTGACAAATAAATTATTATATTTTTTATATATAATTAAATATGAGTTTAATTAATAAAAAAATTAGTTTTGTAGAATTTAAAATAAATTAATCTTTTTATTTTTAGATCAATGAAATTATCGCGAGGTGTTAACTTTTAAAATATGGGTACGTTTTTTTACGTAGAAACGGAAACGAAAAGAGAAAGCGAATGCACTTATTGTGTTTCTTAGTAAAATTGAGAATGTATTAAAATTACCACATTACCCCTTATATTAAAATAATAAAAAGAAAAAAAGTTATATGATTTTGTCAAATCAAATGGTATAATAAACGGAAAAAAAAAATAGTATAATAAATATTTTGTATTTTCTTTTTTTAAATCATACACACTTTTCAAGATAAAAATAAAAAAAGTGAATAAAATATGAGGCTATATAGTTTTTTTCCTTCAACTTTTTTCAACAACACATTTACAAAAAATAATATTAACATTAAGAATATTTTAGCATAAAGTGATGAAATTATAAAGTTTTTAATGTTTTGAAGAATAAAACTATGATCATTTAAAATAGAGAAGATGAAAATGTAAATTAAACGTCTCTGAAAAAAAAAGGTAGGACTCACTTTATATTTAAATTTTATGAAGTGATCAATTTTGAAAATAAAGAAATGAGAATATTGATTGAAAAAGTCGTAAGAAAGAAATGAATATGTGAAAGAGTCAAAAAGGAGGAAAAGAAAAGGAGAAAAGGAATGTGGTCCCATGAGTGGAGGCCTTAATGAAAATTTGTTTTATATATATATATATATACACTAAAGATTTTATGTGCATATTTGTGTATATTTTTTATTTTAAAAAAACAAAATAAATTTTTTTAAATAATAAAATTTATTTATTTTTTTAAAACTATCTTTTTTTTATTATTTTATTTTCTTTTTCATCAAATTACAGCATATATTTTATTGTATTTTTAAATTATAAAAATAAATTTTTGTGAAATTAAAATAAAGTGTGATGTTAAAAAAATTTAACAATCATATTAATATAAGTGGTTTACTAATTAATGCTCTAAGAGCATTGTTTAAGAATTTCAGACCAATGAGAAGATTTAAAAAGTTATATTTGTTAACTTTTTACTAATTTAAAAAAATCTCTCTCAGCCAATTAAATAGAACCTTAACATGTATCATATAGGCCACTTGCTTCTTCTTCTTTTTTTTTTTCTCAAGGTATCCCCCAGCCCGACAGGCCAATGACTAATTCTCCGCGGATCTGAGTTCCATTTAAGGGTTTGCCGCTGGCCAATTGGTTGCTGCATACACAAGGTGGGATTCGAACCCCCAACACTTGCTTAAGGGACCTAGTGAGCTAACCACTAGACCAACCAAGCTTGGTTACTTGCTTCTTTTTTTAAACTCTTAATATATATATATATATATATATATTATACTGTATGATACTTTATTTATATAGTAATTAATAATTTTTATTGTTATTTCATTTATTATATAAATTTTAATTTATAACACAAAATTATTTAAATATTAATAAACAATATAAACATACAAATATTATATTAATTAATAAAAATATAAAAACTGTTCTTATTGTTTTTTTAATAATAAACTAAAGAGTTTTATTAACTAGTGTTATAAAGATATTGTTTAAGGATTCATTTCAACTAATGAGAGAGCTTAAAAATTAATCATTTTGATTTTTGACTTTTTATAATGTTCAAAATAATACATTCTCTCTCAATTAATGAGAGAAAACTTTAATAAGTATTTTAAGACCCTTATTAGATAAACTCTAATGTGTTTGATAAGTAGAAAAGATGAGAGAGGGAAATGAGAATGAGAATGAAAAAAAAGGAGGGAATGGAAATATTATATCAATACGATGTGATGTGATATGAATAAAATAAAAGTGAGTAAAATGATCATTTTGTCCTTACTTTAAAAGTGAGAATGAGATAAAAGTGGATAAAAAAGTAAGTGAGGTGATGTTAGCCGTCAGGTGGCATGCACGCACTTTATGATAGCAACCCACGCTCCTCTACATTACGTCCCGTCTATTAATTTAAAGATGTATTTTAATTAATAAAAGAGTTTTAATTTTTTTATTGATTTTTTACTAATTTCAAAATAATTAGGTTTTACTATTCATGGTGTCCGAGTTGGTAGTACTTTAAATAATGTGTATTTTGGTTTACATAACATTATAAATGAAATATTAAGTGGTGATGATAGTGATGGTAATTGTGGTGGTAAAAATGAATTTGATGAACTTCGTTGAAAGTATAGGCCACGTTTGTTTCAAAGAAATCTCGGGGGAAAAAGCGGAGCTTTTGTCTTCTCCCATATTCGTTACATAGAGATGGCAATGGAATGGAATGGAATGCTGTTCTCCACTGCAGCAACACGTGCGCTCTCGGCGGGAAGGAGAAAATATAGCAAAATCCCTATTTTGCCCTCATCTGCATGCGCGAAACGGATGGATTTTTCACCACATACTTTTCATCTCTAACCCACCCACACGAGTCAGTACCAATGCGAGCAGAATCGAACAACTCTTGTCTGAATCACTCTGAATCGGAGCACGGCAATGGTCAGAGGTGGTTGCGTAGGTGAAAACTTCTCTACTTCGTGTTCTTCTTCTTCGATACCTCATCTTGAAGAGATCCAGCAAAATTTATTTAGATCTGAGCAAGATTCGATTCGTTTTCTTACCTTAACGGCGAAAGACGAAATGACGAGGGACAGATTCACGGCGTCAGACAAACCAGTGCCGCAACGGATCGGAGATAACAAGCCAAAGAGTTTAGGAGAGAGAAAGTGAGAGGAGGCCTGCTCTCCGGCGGCGACGGTGGCTCAACAACGACAGGTCTCTCAACCGGACATTTTTAGCTTGCTCTGCTTCTTCGATCAGACTCCTCGTTGCCACACCTCTGCTTAACGACTTCTTTCTCTTATTTTCAAAACTTTTATTATTTAATAAGATAAAAAAATTAAATAAATACATAATTATTTTAATTTTAGGGGCAAAATAGTAACTTTACACCCCTAACTTTTTCTTTTCCATTCTCAAATCTTACTAACAAACAAAGCAAATGCATTCCATTTTCCTCTCCCTTTCTGCGTAAAGAACGTGACCATAGTATAAATTATTAAACTATGGATACGGGATGATGTTTGATTTTTTATGTAATTAAGTATGAAAATTTCCATGTGATTTGGTATAATAGTTTTATATGTAGGGAAATTGGTATATGATTTTACTATAGGTAAAATTTTATAATTTTACGATACAATTTTACAATACGAGTTTATCTTCCTTCAACGAATTTATCCAAAATCTAGATTTTGACTATCTTGGCTATGAGCAATTGGCCAATCAAATAATTTCTATTTTATTTTATAACTTCATATTAAATATCAGAAAAGTAGCGTATCATTTTTAAAATTTGAATTAACTATAAAATCTTATCTTTTGAAAAATATTAAAATTATATCTCCCTCAATTTTTGTAGGTCAAAATTTCATTTTGATCTTTTATCTTTCATCCAATTTTTGTATTGGTCATTTATTTTTTAAAATTTTATATTGGTTCTTTATCTATTCCAGAATTTCTATATTGATCATTCCATCAATTTCTTCCAACTGCTAGCGTGGCGTGCCGATGTGGACACATAATCTCTTATGCGTGTATCAGAAAGCTTAAGTGGCCTTAAACACTCCAACGATGTCGTTTAAGCCAAAAAATATAAAATCATGCTGAGAGGACCAATATGAAACTTTAATTAAACATAAATGACTAATATAGATTTTTTAATGAAACATAAAAGACTAATATAGAACTTTAATGAAATATAAATGACTAATATTGAATTTATAGGAAAGATAAATGATCAATTTAAAAATTCTAAAAGATAAAAGGACCAATATAAAACTTAAATAAATGATAAATGACCAAAATGAAATTTTGACCTAAAATTATTTAACTGCACGTATTAATTTTCTAAATAATAAAAATATTGTATAAAAAATTTAATGTTAGTTTAATGTTTTAATTATGATATTAAAAATAATAAAGTTATAGTTTAATAGAATTCAAAAAATTGTATTATGTTAGTTTAATATTGTTTATTAACAAAAATAATTACCAGAGAGCTAACTGTAAATTTCAAAATAAAAAATATCGAATATAATGTAGTCAATCATGGATATCTATATTAATGTCTACTAGATCTTTTGTTTATTACACTTACGAAATATTTATTTAATAATTATTTTTTTGAAGATATTTATTTAACAATTATTGAAATAAAAAAATAATAGGTTAACGTAAGAAAAAGAAATTAGATATAGGTGTGTAACTATTTAAAAGTAAATAAAAAAAGAATAATTTTTAATTTTTAATTTATTATTTAAAAAAACTTAAAAAAATTATCAAATATTTAATTTACTTAAAAAATAAGCTTTTGCACATGTATATATACATTAAAATATATATATACAAATTCAGCCACCTTTAAAAATTATCTACAGAAATATATCACTTTCACTGTTCACATTAAAAAACGCCCCCAGTGAGGGCGTTTATAGGGTCAAATGGTCAACTCTATAAACGCCCTCACTGATGGCGTTTTTAACGCTACTAGTCAAACCTGAGTGAGGGTATTTTTAGCGTTAAAAACTCTCTCAGTGAGCTGAGGGCGTTTATAGGATTGACCATTTGACCCTATAAACGCCTTTACTTAGGGCGTTTTTCTTGTAAAAAATATTAATAAAAACCCTTCATTGAAGGCATTTTTTTTATGTGCACAATAAAAGTAATATATTTTTGTGTATACTTTTTAAAAGTAACTAAATTTATGTATATATTTTTATAATGTGTATATATACCGTGCAAAAACTGTGAAAAATATCTAATAAAAATGATTGTTATTTACGTTTCTACGTAACACCTCATCCATCTGTGACGTGTAAATTTGATTCATAAACGATACCTTCCGTCCGTCCGTCCTTCCTTTTCTTTGCCAATTGCCATTTCTTCTCGGTCACATAGAATATGATTGTTTCTATTCTTTCAAGGGTAATATCATAGAGAGCGGGTAAGTTTTGATTTGCTATCTGTCGATTGTTGAATTTGACTTAAATTTATGCTAAAATATTGTTTCTTTATGAAATTTAAGATGATATAAATTTCGAGACAAATTTAATGACTAACAACTAATAAGCTTTAACTCTCTATAATTCTAAATATTTTTGAGTTTATTATTGATGAGCATAACTCTAATAATTTATAATATTTTATTTTTATTATTTTAAAAATTGAATTTAAAAGGTACTGATTAAAAAATGGATGATGCTATAGAGACATGATGAGCTTTGACTCACTATTGTCAGAATCTGTCTTGAGATCTCTTCTAAAATATTTTTTTCTTTGAAATTTAAAATAATAAAAATTTCGAGATAAATTCAATAATTAAAAATTGATGAGTTTTAGTTCTCTATAACTCCAAATAGTTATCCTTTTTTAATTCATACATTTTAAATTAAAATTTTAAAATAATAAAACAAAATATTATCTGTTATTAGAGTTATACTCAATAATAAACTCGAAAATATTTAAAAATTAATAATGATATTTATTTTAGTAGATATTCTGATGATCAAAACAAAATAAATATATTATTATTCTTATTATTTTAGTGTATGACCGAGATATCCATTAAAGCGATCTGATAACATATTATTTAGTCCTATTGAAATAATTTTTGAAAACAAGTTTTAAAGAAAAAAAAGTTTGATTAATTCAAAATTTTTGAGACGAAATTAAAAAAGAAAAGAAAAGAAAAGAGGAATAGCTTATTGTTAGAGATATTCATTTTATTTTGGACAGATTTAAAGAGAGATATTTATTGGAACCATATTATTCACCAATGCAATGCAGGTCTCTGGGTTTTACATAGCTTAATGTTAGAGATATTCATTTTATTTTTTACCTAATTAGAACACTCTTATATTAAGAAAATTTTAAAATAAAAAAGGGCAAAACGATATTCAACCAATCATTCTCACAAATATTCTTCATACAAAATAATGTCATTCAACATTCTCACAAAAATTCTTCATACCAAACAAGTCCTTAATTTCTCTCTTCCCTCCATTTCCTAATTGTCAAACATACCCATTAATTAAGGGTGTGTTTAGTGCACAAATTAATTTTTTATCTCCGAAAATTCAAGTCCCGAGAATCATATTTTTGAAAATAGGATTCCCATGAATATTAAAAAAATTATTTATTTCAACTTTTATATATATATATATATATATATATATATATATATATTATAGAGTATTTCTATAGTTAAAAATAATTTCTCATGATATTAGAATAATATTACTCCTTTATGTGAAATAAATTTAAAAAGTGGGAAAAAAAAGCATAAGGTTACAAGATTCTTGAAAATTGTAACTCTTTTGAACTTATTGTTTTAATTTTGTATCAATCATGATATTATAAGATCTCTCCGACACCTTTGGTATAAATGTACGGATGTAAAGTACTGTAAAGAAAATATAATAGAGTAAAGTACTGTAGAATAAAGAAAAGTACTATAAAGAAAAATAAGGAGAGAAAAAAAAATATGATAAAAAGTGTGTTTGGTAAGTATAAAATATGATATAATTTTTTAAAAAAATTGTAAAATTATATGTACTGTATTGTTTGGGAAGTATACCAAACGTGCCTGAGTCATATTTTTAACTCTTGTTTAATAAGAATAAAATAAAATCAATTATTAAAAAAACATAAATCATTCACTAATAAGACAAATATTTTTAATTGATGAGGAGTTGATTTTCCATTCGTGAGTGTGTCACTATCGCACTCGCTAAATATAAACAAGTGAAGAAGAATGGTCCAAACACAAAATAAGAAAATGGTGAGGGGATGGTGTGTTTGGTATGTTATTTTGGGATGGAATATTGGTCTGTGTCGTATGTTATTTTGAGAATGTAATGTTGGCGCGTTTGATATGTTGTTTTGAGGATGTAATGTTAGACGTGGTGTGTTTAGTATGTTGTTCTGAGGATGTAATCTAATATTATATCCAAAATTATTTCTACCAAACATACTTTACTTTTTACAATGTGATAGAATTATATTGTTAGCCTTATTTTTTTATTCACTTTTATTCTATTCTCACTCTTAATGTAAGAGTAAATAATCATTTTACTCATTTGTATTCCATTCACATCACATCACATTGACATAGTATTTTCATTACATACAACATTCCCATTTACATTACATCCTCTACCTCACTAATCGAACATACCCAAAGAGAGTTTGATAATAATATATATAAAGCGAAGAGTGTATGACATGTGAAGTATAAGGAAAGTGTGATGAGTGATGTCCGTCTGACAGCCTTAAACTGGCCTTCCAACTCCGTCCACGCTCCCATCACGTGGCATGGGTGGTCCCCGCCGTACTCTTTCTTTAATGCTCTTTCACCAATGTCTCCCCCACGTGTGCCCCACGTGACACCCTGCTGACACGCACACACATAACACATACATCCCCAATTTCATCTCTCTCTTCGTCTCTTTATTTTTTTTGGAAAAAAAAATATATCTTTAAATTATTAATCAAATCAAACTATTAAAAATAATTTATTTAATCGTCAGTCAGTTGTCACATTTAATTTTTATATTTATCAATTATTTAGTTTATAAGTCATTATTTGATATCTAATCGAATGATTAAATCATTTCGTATTTACATGTCAGCATTTATTTATCATGTGTGCTATCTTTTTATATTCTATGTCATCTTAATATTTAATAATAAAAAAATAACAAAATTAAGAAAAAAAATCTGTTAGGATTTTCTATGAGATTGTACTCCATAATGATCTTATTACTGCCTTCGTTGTTGTTCGAAGACAAAAGCTATTATTGTTGTTATCGTGAGCTTTTCCTATATTTATTTCAGTTTAATTTTTTGGAGAACACTATAAACAACCAATCTTTGAAGTAGGAGATGGTGAAAAGCCATTTATTTTAAATTTTTTTTAATGTTTATAAAATTAATTAATCAATTAAGTGAAATCTTAACATGTGTCCTTAAAACACATGTTAGAAGGATCCTTAAAATAAATTATAATATTTTTATTAAATATTATTCTTATTTCAAATAATCAAGAACATGTATTAATAAAATTAATCTTTATGCAAAGTATAATTGTATATTTTAATATAATAATAAAAAGAATTAAATTATAGTAAGAAATTCAGTTTAATTTTTAAATAACACAATTTTTATATGCAATTTAATTATATTTTATAAGAAACCAATATAATTTATTTCAATATAAATATATTAGATAAAATATAAATTAAAATGAATAATTTTAAATTATGCTATGAAGAAATTTCAATCTTTTAATTTCCTCTAAAAAATTATATAAATTAATTATTTATTATAAACCATATAAATTTCCAAAGATTTTAATAATAAAACAACTAATCAATCTGTCCAAAATATATATGTTTCAAAAAAAAAATCTGTCCAACATAAATAAATAAATTTCTTATATCTAGATCCAACACTTCCCGGAGTGATTATGAGTTTTAGCAATTTGTTATATCATGTTTAATACAAGGATTAAAAAAATAGTCTCGAAAATTTTACAATCCTATGTTTTTTAATTCTCATCCAAGAGCCCATGAGATAGAATTATTTTCAACTATATAAATTTATTAAATTACCCTCAATCTAATTGACATTAGATCGGATCACGGTCCTCAAACCTCGCTCGACCTGATAAGTTTGACCTACTAAAAAGAGAATATGAGTCCTAAAATATGAGCCCAAAAGCTCGTATTTTGAAAAGCTCGCAAAAATACAGGCCAAGTGTCATCCAAATATAAGCTTAACCCTTCTTAGGATTGTACTATAACAACTTCCCTTATTTCTCTATATTTCTTTCTTTAAATATTTTGGTCTAGGGGTTGCTTGAGCCTTAAAGGGAAGTTAAAAGATGGCATTAATCTTATTAGAAGAAGTTAAAGGAACTATAAAAATTAGAAGAAATGAGAGAATTCATTCCTTTGAAATAAGTGTGTGTTTCAACCTTTATAACAATTTGGAGGAAAGTATAAAACTTGTTTCAAATGGGGAAGAAAAGTTTAATCGCATTAAAGGTAATATTTAAGTCTTAAAAAGAAGATAAAAACAAGGATTAAACTCATTTTAATTGAAGGAGAAGAGACCATTGAAATTAAGGAAGAAATGAAAAGTTTTCAAAAATTAGAAATCTGGCAGTGTGTGAATATTCGACCATTGCAGTTATATTTCAAGTCACTAGGCTTCAAATTTTATATCATTGCGTAGAGGACGAAAAACGATAAAAGTTGATATAAAGTTCGCGAAAAATAGACACTGGATAAGAAAGTTATGGGTGTTTGAAATTTTCGGGCCGCGAAAAAAAAAGAAAGAACGGCCATCCCAACGTCGGGAATCGGGATGGCCATTCTTTTAAAAATTTCCTTTTATTTTTTTTCTCATCAAATATATATTTTTTTCTTTACCGTTTTATTTCCTCATCAATTATTTTTCAAAAAAAAAATATAAAGCAAATGTTGGCCAATGATCTTACGCTTTAGAAAAAAAAAAAGACAAGGCATTGTTGGCGTCAACAATCAGAAATATCCCTTGTGCTTTTTTTTTTGTCGCGGCCCAAAAACTTTAAACGTTTATGATTTTCTCGTTCAATGTCCATTAATTTCATCAAGTAAATACTTCGGTCTAGGTGTTGCTTGAGCCTTAAAGGTAAGTTAAAAGATGGCATTAATCTCATTAGAAGAAGTTAAAGGAAATTATAAAATTTAGATGAAGTGACAGAGTTGATTCCGTTCGAAATAAGTGTGTGTTTCAACCTTTATAATAAATTGGAGGAAAGTATAAAAGTCATTTAAAATGGAGGAGGAAAGTTTAATTGCATCAAAGGTAAGATATGAATCTTAAAAAGAAGATATAAACAAGAATTGAACTCATTTTAATTCAAGGAGAAGAGACAATTGAAATTAAGGAAGAAATGGAAACTTTTAAAAAAAAAAAATTAGAAATCTGGTAGTGTGTGAAAATTTAATCACTACATCTTCATTTCAAATTTCAAAATATATACCATTGTGTAGAGGACAGAAAAACGATGAAAAATGATATCAAGTTTGGCAAAAACATACACCAGATGAAAGAGTTATGAACGTTTGAAGTTTTGGATCACGACAGAAAAAAAAAAGAACGGCCATCCCGACGTTGGGATCGCCAATCCCTATGTCAGGATAGTCGTTCTTTTAAAAATTCATTTTTTTTATTTCTTATCAAATATATATATACCATTTTATTTACTTTTCAATTTTTTTTTAAATAAAGTAATTGTTGGCCAATAATCTTACGCTTTCGAAAAAAAAGTACAAGGCATAACAATCCCTTTTCTGATTGTTGACGCCAACAATCCCATGTGTTTTTTTTATGTTTTTCTGTCACGGCTCCAAAACTTCAATCGTCCATAACTTTCTCATTCACCGTCCCTTTTTTGCAAACTTTTTTTTTATCAATTTTCATCATTTTTCCGTCCTCAACGCAATGGTATAAATTTTAAAGCCTAATGACTTGAAATAAAGCTACAGTAGTCGAATTTTCACACACTGGCGGATTTCTATTTTTTGAAAAGTTTTCATTTCTTCCCTAATTTCAATGATCTCTCCTCCTTCAATTTAAATGAGTTTAATCCTTTTTTATCTTCTTTTTAAAATTCAAATCATAGTTTTAATGCAATTAAACATTCCTCCACCATTTCGAAATCAGGATTGCAATTTCGACGTCGGGATCGTCGTTTCACCATTGGGAGGGCCATTTTGACATCAGCTATGGAATCACCACCCCCTTAATAATGCAATCACTAGGGTAATGCAGCCTAACCATGGTTATGCCTAATCCTAAGTAGTAAGTACGTGACCCTCCAATTGGCTATTAAAGTTCACCAACACGAGTTTTTAAAAACAATTTAACTAGATATTTAACTGTGGAACATTCAATGGCCGTTTCATACCAACCACCGGTCATCCAAACATAAGATTCACCCTTCCTAGAATCGTACTAGAACTACTCCCCTTATTCCTCTATCTTTCTTTCTCTAATTCCCTTTTCTTTCTTTACTAAATTGTTCATGTTAATTTCATCTAAAAAATACTTTGGTCTAGGTGTTGCTTGAGCCTTAAAGGGATGTTAAAAGATGTCATTAATCTCATTAGAAGAAGTTAAAGGAAACAAAAATTAGATGAATGCATGTTCGGTTCCAAGAAACAACTAAGGAAAGGAAAAATAAAAGTTGGTGGGGCCTAACTTTTTTTTTTCCTTTGTCAGAAATTTTTTAAAAAATAAAAAATAAAATAAAATACAAAATGTCTATTATATCCTTTGATTTGACACAATCCTAACCTTTTTTTAATTATTTTAATATAAGGGGTAAAGTGGTAATTTTAATACATTTCCCTTCCATTTCCATCCCACATTTTTACTACCAAACACATCAAACCCATTTCCTTTCCCTTTCCCTCTCCCTTTCCATTTCTGCAAAGCAAACGTGCCCGAAGTGACAGAGTTGATTCCGTTTGAAATAAGCGTGTGTTTCAACCTTTATAACAACTTGGAGTAAATTATAAAACTCTTTTGAAATTGGGGAGGAAAGTTTAATTGCATTAAAGTTTCACTATCCGTATCCGAATCCGCCCAATATATCTAATATCCGAACCCTATCTGAATCTAAAAAAATTGTTATTTTCAATATCCATATCCAAAATACTCGAAAAAATATTGGATATTGGATATCCTATAATCAAGTAAACTACCCGATATCCAATATCCGATATCCACCCAATTAAAAAAAGTTATAAAAATAACATTTTAAAGTAAAAAAACATACATAATTATTATAAATAAAAATTAAAAACAACAATTATAATAACATTAGAAACACAAAATATTATTTAATAATATATATTATATTTAGTAATGTATATTATTTGGATATCGGATATCGGGTACTCTATCCGTCCATTCATTTTAGAACGAGTATAGAGTACCTGACATCAATATCCACATCCGCCCAATACCCAATGGATAGTTATGTTTTACTATCCGTACCCTATCTGATATCCGATACCCATCGGATATCGGATATTTTTTTCGGACGGATACCATTGGATACCTATTTTCCAAGTACCCATTGTCACCCCTACTTAAAAAGAAAATAAAAATAAGAATTAAACTCATTTTAATTGAAGGAGAAGAGACCATTGAAATTAACGAAGAAATTAAAAATTTTCAAAAACTAAAAATTTGGCAGGGTGAAAATTTGACTACTTCAACCTCATTTCAAGTCATAAGGCTTTAAAATTAGGAAAAAATTTAGGTCCATTTTCTTATGTCCATTTCATCCAATTCCCCAATATAATTATGACACGTGGCAAAAAGTGTTTAAATGACCAATCACAGTAGAGAGAGAATATAGAATACCACCTTTTATATGACCAATCATAGAAGAAAGAGAGTGTAAATACAATATATGATTGGTGGAATTGGATGAAATGGACATAAAGAAATAGACCTAAATTTTTTCCTTAAAATTATACCATTGCTTAAAGGATAGAAAAAAAAGATAAACATCAATATAAAATTTTTAAAAAATAAATATCAAACGAGAAAGTTATATATATTTAAAGTTTTCGAGCTGCGACAAGGAAAAAAAAGAAAAAGAATAGCCATCCCGACATCAAGATTGCTTATCCCGACGTTGGGATGGATGTAAATTTCCTTTCATTTTTTTTTATCAAATATTTTTTTTTTCTTTGCCACTTTATTTCCTCATCAATTTTAAAAAATTAAGCAATTGTTGGCCAATGGTCTTACCCTTTAGAAAAAAAAAACAAGGCATTGATTTTTCTAAAAAAAAATCGTTTAATTTCATTTAATTAATATATATACATAAAATGATAAAACTTATATTTAATTCCTCTTCTCTTTATTTTTATAAATAAATTTTTATAATATAAAAGTATAATTGAAAAAATATGAAAAATAATACTAAAATTTATTGTAAAGTTTTAAATTTTAATATGACAGAAATATATAGTTATATTTACCCAAAATTTCTTTTAAGAAAAAGGTCAAGAAATAAAATAAAACTTGTCAAAGTTAATAATTCAAATGAGTGTTATATTTCTGTGAAGCATATTCGTTATTCATCCCTCCATTGGGTGCAGCATTGTTAATGCAAGGCTTTGGTGAAACTTTGCTATTCATCTTCACCATCATCAATATATGGTTGAGGCAACTCCAAACTAGTAATTACAGCTCCCTCTCACAATATTTGCTTTTTTAAAAAAAATTATGAGATTAAAAGATTAAATAATTACCCTTATTAAATTACTCATACTTACTTTTTTTTCATGAGTCTTGTCTTAGGAAAGACAGGGATACAATTATAAAAAAAAATTAATATTCTATTGATTTTGTAAAATAACAGATACTTAAAAAAATTTCAAACAGAGTAGATATTGTGCATCGAATAAAATACCTTTTATTGGGATGTTGAATAAAAAAATGTACAATAGCCTTGCTTGTTAATGATACATTATTATTTTAAAAAGCAGTCAATGGCAAAAAAAAAAAAAAAAATCAGTCAATGGTATAATTAGAAAATCGCCACGTATTCATAAGTTTATGAAAGTTGAACCCAACGCAAGATTATAATTCTTTTTGGCCAAACGCAAGATTATAATTCATTACAAGAAAAATAAGTATTTTCAACAAATTATATTTTGGCACTCACTTAATTGTTGAAAATGTACTTTTTTCTGCAATTAAATTTTGGCCGTTAAAATAAGTGGTTGAAAAAAAAATAATAATAGTATTTTCAATGTTCATAACTGTCGATAATATTTTTTTCAATGGTATTTTTTCGACGACCTTTGTCCAAAAATGTATTATCAAAAATAATATTAGCGAAAAATGTCAATAATTATTGGCCATAAAATAAAAAAAAATACTATCATTGACTATTTTCGATAACTTATTTCGACGAACAAAATTTAATTGTTGAAATTTTTTTTCAACAATTAATAGTAATCGTCGAAACATAAATTATTGAAAGTACTTTTTTTTGTTATTATTCCAGAGAATCTTATAAAATAGTCTTGAAAATGTGAAAATTGAACCGAAAAGTTATTTTGATATTCCCAGGAATCTTAAATCACTACAAGAAATATGAGTATTTTCAACAATATATATTTCGACAGCTACTTAATTGTTGAAAAAATGTACCTTTTTTTTAGAATTGTCAAAGTAGACAAATTCGGCCCACAACGGAATGGACTCACCACTTGTTACATTCTTTGGTGAGTCAAAAATTGCTAACCCGGCTCACCAAGTTGGCCCACCAGACCCACCTACTTTTTTTTCTTCATATATATTTTTATTTTAAACTCTAGTTTTTTTAAAAAATTTAATGTTTTTTTATATATTCAATAAACTAAAATACATAATAATAATAATAAAATATTAAAAAGCAAGCCAAATACAAAATTCGTTTTAAAAAGCATCTTAAAATATATCCAAGCATATAAAAAATATAAGCCAAATACAAGTATCTAATTAAAAAATAAGCCAAATATAGAAATATTAAAATATTACATTCAATTCCAAACATCTAAAAAGCAAGCCATAAAAAAAAACTACATCCAGATAGTGAAATACATAATCATTGAACAATATACATATTTTGAATTAAATAAAACAAATGAGATTGCATTAAATATAATAATTTTTAATAATATATGTATATATATATGGGCCAACCCACGGTTTAACCCGCGAATTAGGTGGATTGGGTTGACAAACGGACTAAATTTTTTGAACCCAACTCACGTACTTAGTGGGTTAAACGGGCCAATCCGGTGGGTTGAAGTTCAACCATTGAACTCATTTTGACGGCTCTACTTTTTTCAACAATTAAATTTTAACCGTCGAAATAAGTTAAAAAAAGATAATAATAGTATGTTGATAATATTTTTTTGACAACACTTTTCTCGACGGCCGTTGTTGACAAATGCATTATCAAAAATAATATTTTTGACATATATCGACAACTATTGACCGTTGAAAATACTATTATTGACGACTTTTTTCAATGGTTGAAGTTTAATGGATGAAAAAGAAGTACTTATTTTGACAGCCAAATTTTAATTATCAAAATAGTATCTTTTTTCAACAATTAATAGTGACCGTTAAAATATAGGTAGTTGAAAATATTTTTTTTTTTTTTTGTGAATGAGATTGTACCAAACATGAAACATCCCCTTGCTTTTTTTTTTTTTTTTTAATTTTGATATAGAAAGTTGGACTTTTTGAAATATCAAATTTTATAATTAAAATTTTTTAAATTACGTTATTTAGAATACAAAAATATAGTCCTTGAATATTTTAATAAAAAATAAATAGTCTCTTAAAAATTTAATTTATTTTTAATTCTAATATATTAGATAAGACTATATATATATATATATATATAGTAGAGATCAAGGTCCGGAGACATGGATGGGAATTGAAATTTGAATTATTATAAAGTTAGAGTGGGGCTTTAAAGTTTAGCCCATCCCTACATATATGGTCCATGTTTGTATTGGGTGGAGAGTATATAGACTTGTGTAATTTTCTCACTATTGCATTATAAATTAAAGCAGCGATAAGGATGTTATTACATGATCTCAAAGTCCATAGGTTGTTGGATAAATAAAAAAGGATTAGTAAAAATTTGATACCACTTTTAATCAATTGTGCTCATAAATTTTTTATTCGCTAGTAACATTATTTTTTATCTTAACTTCGTCTAAATAATTAACAACAACTGTAAATGTAATTGTTCACGTAACATTCTATATTAACTAATCAAATATAGTTAGCTAACATTGTTAATTTTGTTTCTAATATTTTTGTATACTCTCAATCTTGCTCCAATATAATGTTTATGTTTACTATTAAATTTATATATACATCTTTAATTTACAGTTAATTAATGCAGTTAAAATTATCCAAAACCTTTTGGTTTAGGTTGAAAAAAGTTTGCCTTAATGGAAACACAATTCTAGATTAATTGATTGCGCAAAAAAATCCAACCCATAACCTTAATTCTAAAATAAAAACACATTGTATATCACTACGCTATCTCTTCCAATTGTAGTGATACAAATTGGTAAGTACCATGGTTTCTCTTTAATTGCGGAGAATATACGGGTCACGTTGTTTAAGTAGAAAGAGAAAGGAAAAGAGAAGAGAAATGAAAATAGATTTATTGTGTTTGTTAGTAAAAAATTAAAAATAAAAATATATTAAAATTATCATTATCCTTTATATTAAAATATTAAAAAGGAATAGATGTTAAACATTTTGTATTTTATTTTTTAAAATTTGACACGAAATCCGAGAGGGAGATCCTCGATGGGCCCACTCATTTCCTTCCCCTTCTCCCTTAATATTTTTGCCTAACGAAGAAGTCAATAGTTCTAGTTACTCTTTGCACTTCCCCAAAACTTAAGCCTAAAATTTTGATGATGAAAAAAATTATCTAGTATGTATACTACAAAAAACTTGAGTATTTTCAATAATTTATATTTCGACCGTCACCTAATTATTGAAAAAAAGTATTATATTTTTTTTAACAATCAAATTTTGGCCGTTGAAATAAATTGTTAAAAAAATATATTAATAATATTTTCGATAGTTAACAATTGTCGATAATACTTTTTTTTTACCAATATAACACTCAATAGCTTAAAATATCTTAAAATTAACAATAAGATAATTTTTAATATAAAAAACTTTAACAACTAGTTAAATGAAACATTAACATTTGTCTTAAAGAACCTAGATAAACCTTAATTTTTTTTTAATTATTTGTAGGGTTAAAAACGGTATATATCTATATATCACTTTATCAAGTGTTAGGTAGGTGTTCCTTGTTCCACAACCGATTACCTTCCCTACTCTATATAGACTGTGTAGTATAGATTACAGAATATAGACTCAACAACAATTAGGTGCGCAGACTTCAACTGCATCATTCACCAACCTCACATGTTATTTTACTTTTTCAGGTATAACTTTTTTTTTTTTTAAGAATATTATCCAACTTGTTACATCATACAATAGACATGTGATATAATTAGTTTCATTAATACGATTCTTATTAAATATGTGGCATTAATAATACAAATTGTGCCACAAATTGTATATTACATTATAGACACACCATTTTTAATTTTTTTCTTTGCTGAGGTATAATTTAACTTATATTTATTATTGAGCACATTATTGTTATTCATTTATATTAAAAATCACATTCAACATTCGCTATAAAAAAATATGAATATTTTAATAATTTATATTTTAACAACTATTATTAATTATTTGAAATGATGTTTTTTCATCAATTAAATTTGGTTGTGGATCGAAATAAGTATATTTTTTTAAAAATTAAATTTTAACTGTTAAAATAAGTTGTTAATAAAGTCAATATATAATATTATTTTTGTGAAAAATAATTGTTAATAAAGTTATTTTTAACAATATATTTATTAACGTTAATCGTAAAAAAAATATTGTTAAAAAAATATTGTCAAAAAAAGTATTATTAATAATTATTGACCGATAAAAATACTATTATTATATTTTTTTATCAACTTATTATGACGAATAAAATATAATTATCGAACTTTTTTTAATAATTAAGTGACTGTTGAATTATAGATGATTAAAAATATTATTTTTTGGGTACTGATTTAATTTTTAGATTTGATAAAATATTACATAATTTTTTTTAACTTTTTTTTAATAAAATATTTTAAATCGTATGGTTTAACTTAAAACAATAAAATTACTCAATTATTTTATTAAAAAAACTTATGTTAAATTTTTTCATAGTTTAATTTAGATTGTACTCAATCAAAAAAAAAATTTAGATTGTACTCATCATGGTTATATTAAAAGTAAACTCTCAATCGTTCTAAAAAAAGAAGAAGACGTAAACTCTCAATCATATTATATACTAATAATTATTTTCATTTGCAAATAATAAATTAGAAATGAAGTAAATATAATTTTTTAATTGTAAAAGTGGTGATTAGTGTAATTTAACTAGACATTTTAAGATAGGTCGTTTGTGTATAATTTGTTAAATTTTCTAGATAATTTTTTTAATAAAATGAAATTACACTTGAAAATTTATTTTCCTAAATTTCAAAACTTAAACACTAGATCGAATCCTAACCTGTGACCTCTGAATCATTACATATTAAATTGTAAATAATAAAATTTCAAAATTTTTAAACATCAAATCATAAAAACCAAAATTTTAAATTTTATTCTCTAAACCAAATTTCTTATTTAAGGAATCAAAATTTTAGATTTAAGGACAATTTTATCCTACTGAAACAAAATTACAACATTAGTTTATATTTAATTAATTATTGTATAATTCTATAAAAAAAATTAATTATTGTATAATAATTAATTATTTAATATTATATTTTAAAAAATTAATTACAAACTTTCCGTTCTATTTGGGCCAAATGACTCTTTTGGTCCTCAACGTTTGCACGAAGTTTAATATTGGTCCTCAACATTTTTTTTAGGTCAAAATTGATCCTCTAACGTAACATCCATATGATTTTACCATTAAATGCTGATGTGGAAGGCTTATGTGGTACACCCTTTCTCCTACGTGTCATATTTAAATGACATGTCACCCTTTCTCATTTCAACTCAACAAAACGACGCCATTTTGATTCATTTAAATGACAAAAAATCTACAATAATAAAAAAAATTAATTGTTGCCATCCGCTATCTGAACTAAAGAAAAATAATTAGGGACTCATTTGGTTCAATGATTAAGATGTTAAGCCCAATTATTGGTCTAACATTTTAATTAGTAGGTGCTCTCTCAACATTGTACCATGCTGATGTTGGGCTCTTTTTGAGTATGAATTCCTCTGCAGTTAAAAAGTGACAATGTCTTTGGAGTTTAAAAAGAAATTATTGGCTCATAATCTATTCATATGAATAAGACTTTTTCTTTTCTATTATAGTAATTTTTATTTGTTTCTTACCCAAAAAAAATACTGATGAGAATAAATTCTAAAGTACATAATTCTTTTTAAGGTGTTTTTGTTTCCCCAATCTCCTGTCAATATCTTTAATAAAAAAAACTTTTACTTCTAATATTGTCCTTTTATATATCAAGCTTTCATTATGTTGTCTAGTTGCAAATTAATGTTTTCGTTCTGTTTTTGAGATTTAATTTTCCTCTTTATCTCAAACTAATTTGTAAGTTTTGGGTTCTCAATATTTGTCTATTGTGTTGCCTCCCAGCCATTACTTTGTCTTATATATATAAAGATGGTTTGTTTTTCTTTTGATAATTAATATAATTGTTTTTTAAAAAAAATTAATGAGGTACATATAGTTTCGCCTTTTTATTTTTTGACTGAATGATTTTAAAGAAAATAGAAGGTTTCTTTTTTTAAAAAAAAGAAAAGAAAAAGAAAATTGAAGGTTTTTTCTTTTTATTTGGTAGGAAAATTAAAGGTTTAGTCTTTAAAATATTTATTTTATTTTAAGTATGAGAAAAATAAAATCTTACAATTTAGTCTATAAAATTTCACCCTAATATAAAAGCCCTTTATTTAATTTTCTCAACATTTTTTCCAACTAAAATGTTCCATCCAAAAGCAATTTATGAACTTTCAATGTATTTAAAAATTTAGCTCTGACACATATATATTAGGTTTAAACTCCATCATTTTGAGGTGTGAGAATACCATTCAAGTTTATTTCATTAATTAACAAATAATTAGAATAATCAATTGAAATGTTTTTCTTTGAAATACCAAAATGAGACGAAAATAATTTCCGGACTTCTAAATAATTAATAAAATTCTTAAACTTATTTATGAATACAATCTATCTCAAGTTTAATTACAAAAACAAAAATAAAATAAAATCCTTGGCCCACTCCACTCTCTTTTTTTTTTCACAGGTATCTTTTTATTAGAGGCAATCTTGTTCGAGCTAACTGAGTTCCTATAATGGGGTAGAGCTCTCCCAACATAAGTTTTTCTTTTTCATAAGCAAGTCTCAAACTCAAAAAATGGAGTATCTACCACTTCAATTAAGGAAAAAACTTATGTCCATTTCCTCCAATTCCACCAATCATATATTGTATTTACACTCTCTTTCTTCTATGATTGGTCATATAAAAGGTGGTATTGTATATTCTCTCTCTACTGTGATTGGTCATTTAAACACTTTTTACCACGTGTCATAATTATATTGAGGAATTGGATGAAATGAACATAAAGAAATGGACATAAGTTTTATCCTTCAATTAACTACCTATTGGTTCTCCACTATATTTTCTGTGACATATAGTTAATTTCAGGCCTTATTCGGCTCGGCCCAAAAAAAGGCCTTATTCGGCCCAAAATGAAGAAACCCATGACCCGAATTGGACAACCCGATCCCGAAGATCTCCATGTGTCCTTTCATCGTCTACCTTGCACACATTATTTGGTAACCCATCTCACCGGCTACTTCCTCAGCTTCCGGCTTGCTTTCTGCAACTTGTCTCCTCCACCATTGAAGCTTTCGATTCTAATTGGTACGCCTTTGATTCTTTCCATTTCTGCACAATATTGCATCGCTCGCGATTATGTTTCCCTTTGTTTTTCCCATATCGGATTTGGGTTAGTTGCTCTTTGTGGCTTCAATTCCATGCTCTGTGTTTTTAATTAATTAGTGTTCCATTTTGGCCCCGGTTATCTTCCAAAGAATTATGGCTGCTCCAATTTCTATTTCGATTCCCAAATTCGAGAATTTCGGAGCCATTTGATTTTGTTTTCAATTGGATTGGGGATGGAGGGTTTGAATTAGTCTTATTGTTGCATTTTAACCTAATTGGAAATTTGTAATTTGTAGATAACTGAGTCCTTCGCTGGGATCTATGCTGTCTAGTTTGGCTGGGTATATTATCCCCGTTTGTATTGTTTTTCCCAATTTTCTTGCTTCTTATCAAACCAGCCATGATATTAAGTTTTTGAAGTAAATATACTCTATCTGTTTGTAATACGCTTACTTCTTCTAATTCGAATTTCATATTTTCATTTTCTTTTTATTACCATCAATTCTATCAAGAGACCTAAATAAGTTCCGTACTTGTATTGCCATTACTTGTTCATTAACAGCTGTGAATCTCTATTTGGCTGATAAAAGCTCTATTTAGAAGTCTGGGTTTGGCATAAAAAGAACATATTCATAATATTCACCAGGAAAAGGCTTTGTTTGTTTATTCACACCCAACTTATACTAGTTATGATTCATTGTGGATCACATTTAGCGAAATGGTTGCTGGGAATCAGTCATAGACAGCAGACTATGTTGTTCTCAGGTGAAGCAGTGAGTACCTAAGTAATAGTTGACTTACTTGGTCTTAACTCTCATTTAAGCGTTACTATGCTTTTTATTTTTTACTTTCTTATGAAAAGGTTGCTTCAGGTTGATCCACCCTCCACAAATCAAACATCGTTTCCACCGTAGTATTTTGGTCTAGGCCCTGTGCGCTTTCTTTGGTGCAGCTATTGTCATCTTTCCTTCCCCTTTTGGGATGGGGTGGTTGCCTCAAGTAGCAATGATTTGTGATTAGGGCTAGAAATGAGCTGAGACATAGTTTGGCACTTTGGCTGAAGAGAGAAAGATGCAGGATAGAATTATAATTGTGTATATATTGACAATTTGACATATACCTTTCTTACTGATTATTTCAGAGCTTTTATTGAGTTATTTTTGGCCAATCAAGATAATTATGGTAGAGCTAGAATTCTAATAGGATGCTAGATAAATTAGGAATGGGCCATCTAGGCTTATAGCTCGTGAACATTATAATTTCAAAGATTTTTTTCGGTGTCTTGCTAAATTCTCAAATCTCAAGTGCTGACTTTATAAGTTGGTGGGTGATCAAAGTCCTGACTTTGGATTGCCCCTGACCCTGGATTTGGGTGTTATCCTTCACCTCAACTTTTGTTTATCCAAATGTGCATGATGCTGATAGAAGTTCATAAGTTATGGATAAGGGAGAGAGTGCTCTGCCTAGTTAGTAGAACTGTATTACTGTTATTAACTAATGCATGACACAATGTATTCTGCGTTCAGTTTTTGAAGGGTGCTCGCTCTAGAAACTCCATCCTCTTAATTTTGTTATGGATTGCAATTTGCAAGTTGCATTGCATCCATCTAAGGTTATAGCTTGTGGATTTGATCTAATATATATCATGCATTAAGTCAGATGTATCATGCCTTAAGTAAGATTTGATCTAATCTATAATTTTGTTGGATGCTTAGTTGAAACACGCCTTAGGTGGTCTGGTCATGTACAAAGAAGGCCGTTAGAAGCTTCTGTAGGTAGAGTTGACCAGATGGATGTTAGCTTAATAACTAGAGGTAGGGGAAGATTGAAGAAAACAATAGGAGAAACTATTAGTATGAGTTTAGCTTAATAACCTAACCTTAGATGAGTAAAGACAGAACACGTTGGAGTCGCTTGATCCATATAGCCGACCCCACCTAGTGGGAAAAGGCTTTGATTATTGTTGTTTATACTTGGATCCTCCTTTTGAGAGTATTATGTTAGATGAACCATTAGCTGTTAATTTATATCTTGCTGTGGGTCATCTGCTTTAAGTTTATTTTGCATGCTTATGAAGGTAAAATTACTATTCTTCAGGCTTATCAGAAAGTTAGTTGGGCTACAATTGATGTATTCACGCTGGTAGTGGTTGGTTCCTCTTGCAAGATGAGCAACTCATACACTGATGATCACGTAAGTAATTCATCCTTGTTAATTACATAAACTCTTTGTCATTAGTAGGTCTAAAAGCTAGAATCTACCCGCAGGGTGAAGCAACTGTGGCAGGGTTTGAAGTTCCGAAATCACCTGATTCCAGTTACAACAACACATACCCTGGTAATGACGACGAAACACGTGATCCGCCTATGGTCCCTCCACATTTGCAGCAAACCTTACTCAACTATCCTGCTAGTAGCGACACTTCAGGAACTGTTCCACTTCCCCAGAACGTGATCCTCAATCATCTTTATATCGAGAACAGCGAGTCCCCAAGGTCAGTGGTCGCATTGGGATTCACTCATCGATTCCGCACTAAGTATGTTACAGTTGTTCTTTACAAACCAGTCCAAAGAAGGGGGAATACAAGCATTTAATGTGCATATAGTCATTATTGCCCTTCATTAGTGTTGGTTTGTGATGATTGTGCAATGAAATTAGATGATATAGACTAGATATCCCAATTAGCAGAAAATTATAATTATTTCCCCATAGCAGTTGATGAACATTAGATCAATTCAGGGTAAACTTGCTCCATAGTTTATGTTTATCCTGTTTAGTGTTATGTGGTAATGATAAGCTTTCATTTTCTCGTATATAAATAATGTGTATTATTCTCTGATGCTGTTTGGATTGTATCTGTTATACCTAATTGATCTGTTATGACTTATGATAATTATTTGCCCTCAAAAGTATAGGCTATAGCCATCTTGTTGGACATTGGTGACGTACACCCTGACACATCAATAATAGATTATCCTTAAACATTATCTGTACGGTGTGTACTCTACTCAGCTTAGTTTTGTTTCTATTCCATCCCTTATTCAATTGAGAAATTTGGAATGTAAGATTTATTTTAGTTTTAATACGACTTATAGAATATATATTAGAATCAACTTGCTTCATCGTGTTTATTTGACTTTAATAAAGAATTAGAATCGTGTATTATTTGTATGTATGTGAAATGATTGTTTCATTATATGAATATTAATAGCATTATTCTCCACTTGACGCCTTTGCAAAATTGCCTTCTTCTTTCTTTCCTTCTTTTTTTCATTTGTTTTTTTTTTTGTTACTAATATATCACATAATGATGTTAGCGTAAGGCAACATTGAAAATGCAAGTGAAACAGAATTACAAAACTGCAATTGAAGAGACACAGCAAAATTTGACTGTCAATTATTGAAGGTAACATTTCAGATCAATGAGGAAAAAAAAGGGTAAATGTCTGAAGTAATTTTGTTCTCTGTTACCTTGCTGTATAAATATTATATGTAGAGTGTTGGTAAAATGTTGGAAAGACTAATATAGGTCTAACCTATAAGATTATTATACAAATCTAAATGGTAAAATACTCAGCTAATCCTTAAGTGTTGTGATGTCTTCCTATGGAATGCCCATCAAACAATAATTTGAATGACTTCAAGGGATTTAATTAAATTCTCCCCTGTGAGTAAAGAAAGATTGTTTTTTTAATCAATGACTTCTTTTTTGTCCGCCAGGTCTCCGAAATTTTGCTTGAATAATTCGAACTTGACTCGTGTCGCACATTTATTATGGTGGAATAGTTTCTTAACAAAGATAAGTGTATTTACAAAGTATCAGACATGAGACTTTACTTAAGCGTTAACAAATCGTTTATTATTTGAACCAATAATCTGTTTGTCCCAAGTCATATTGTAGTTTCTATCTAGAGCTGTGATCTCAAGTTAGTCTTTATTAATCCTATAAGCTAATATGATTGTGATTATTGTGTATATGACGTGGTGCCTATCAAGGCAGCCTTAAATTATCAATGTATTATCTACCAACAAAGTGTGCACAACCTCTTTCTTTGACATTTGACAAGTACAATTGTACAAGTGTATATTAAATTATCAATGTATTATATACCCAACAAATTGTCAACGACCATTCATCTAAATAATTAAATATCCTCTCATATGGCAGTTCAATCTTTTATTTTTCTATTTTTTTAAAAGATTATTAGATACAAAGATAGAAACAAGAGAGAGTATACCATAAAATAAATAAAAATTATTTAGTAGACAAAATATCAAAATTGAGTCATGTACACCAAAAAAGAAAAAGTTACATTAAACTTATACATTCAAGAGAAAAACTAAAAGCTATATTGATATTATGAGAAAGGAAGGCCATGTAAAAATTAAAACAATAGAAGTGGTAAGGTAAATTTAACTAATCTTATAGGAGATATGAATAATTTATTATCATTGTATTCCACAAATAAATTAATTCCTGAAAAATAGAAGAAGGCATATACATAAAGTCATACATTGGTGTCAATATTTTGTTCATATACATAAAGCCATACAGTGATGAGATACAAATAAGCTTTTTATAATTAATTGTAAACAAAAAGTGCAAAAAAGTTTGATAATCCAACAAATCGTAGCCACAACTTAGTGTTTTTTAATATGTTAGAAAAAAGAATAATTATATATATAGAAAATAACTCTAAGAGCTCCTGAAAGGTTATTATGGGCATATAAAATAGGGTTTGTGTCAACATCTATCGCTGCAAATTTCAATTGGCAATAAAGGAAAGAGACTATTTATGTTTGTTTATAGTATACACTATACACAATTCTATGACCTCATTATTTGATTTTTTTTTTGGGTTTACATCATTGATATTTGATACGGCTTTTTATATATATATATATATATATATATATATATATTATGCTTTAAATAAAAATATACACGGTCAGATTCCCTCTTCAAGTGGTTAGTTAGGCTTTCATGTATTTATATTAACATGACTATTAGATTTTTTGATTATTTTCATAAAATAATTATTTATAATTAAAAAATATAATAGAAAAATGTGAGAGAAAAAAATATAATGAGCAGTTATTAAAAAAAGAGAAATAAAAAAGTTATTATTATTATTTTAATATTTAAAAATAAATATTTTTTATTTTATTTTAAAATAAAATAAAAATATTTAAAATTTATGATCTTTTATTTTATAATATAATTAATTTTTCATATTTAAAATCATTTGAAAATGATGAATTGCAAAAATATTACCAATAGTGTGGATATCAACTACAACTAACTAGTAACTAGTATTATATTTAGTATTGTTCAATTAACTAAATCTAAAACCAAATAAAATTAAGATTATATATATATGCACATGTCATTATAATTCAACGGTTTAATTAATAAAAAACATATTTATTATATAAATATTGAAACGCAAAATCAAAGGCCTAATTACGATTGATTGACTAGCAAGTTGCTTTGACAAATTATATCTCAATTCTCAACTTTGAAGGTTGGCCACGGATCATGCAACTAGCAGTACCTAGTAGCCAAGTATCTGGGTTTATATATATAATTAATATTTGTATTTAATTACTGGATTAATATAATTATTTCTATATAGTAACATATTTATATATATATATATATATATATATATATATATATATATTAGTCAGAGTCGATTGCAAAGCTGCTAAAGACGTTTTTAAAAAGGATGTAAAGAATTTAGCATCAAAACAAATTTTTGCCCGTTGGCAAGCAATTCTTAGTATTTTTTATTTTGATATTGAATATCTAAAAGGAACCTCAAATTCTCTCCCAGATTTTCTAACCAGTGAGTTTTTACAGGGAAAATAGATGCCCCCCAAAAAGAAAGATAAAGGGAAGGGAATTGCCCTTTCAGATGATTCAAAGTCCCTCTCTGAGCAAAACCCACTTCAGGTTCAACCTGAAAAATTCTTCTTGGGGTCTTCGACCCTTGGGTCTTCTACCCAAAAACCCTTAGGGCCTTCTGCCCTCAAACCTAAAATTGAGCCTTCCGCTCATTCAATCCAAAGCGTGGTGGGCCCATAACCCACAGGTCCCTGGATCGTAACCAGGCTCTGATACCAAGGAGAGCGGGATCAAGGGGTAAGGGGAGAGATAGGGGTGAGTGAAGTGGGGGAGTATGAATGCAGTGCAGATTTAAACCATGCAAACAGAAATATTTAAACTTGCAGAAAAATAAAAGCTTGAAATAAATGGGGACCTATGCCGGCGGTAGTCCGCACTGGTATAGGTATAGGAAAGGGAATGCAAGAAAAATGAAGAAAATTGGATTGTATTCAAGAAAGAAAACTTACAAAGACTCTCCTTCTATAAGTATTCTCTCTTTCTAACTCTCTAAATGTAGCCTATTTGTGACCTGCCTACAACTGAAGGCAAGAGGCCTTTAAATAGAAAGTTGAGGGAACAACTAGACAAAAGATTGAACAGGAAAAGCAGATTCCTGAATAGTAAAATTACAATAATTTTCTTCTACAGTGCTCGGACATGTGAACTAAAGTAGAAAGAGACTGACAGCTACAGGAGCCAGATTGACAGCCACCGAAAGATACCAACGATAGCTAGAGAGGAACATGTTTGGCGTGCCGGACTACGTTAAAATTTCTTTACTCGTCGTCGCTAAGGTTGATGCCAAAACAGTCATCTTCATTACTTTGCAATGACCCAGATAAAGAGGAGTCATCAGAAGAGGTGTTTGATTTTGAAGCCGGAGACTTCGGAGGACCTACTACTTCTTCAGTCTGGAGAAGCATAAGAATATTGTTGAGTTGTTGAGCCAGATCTTTTTTTTTTAGTTGAAGAGGCTAAACAGGATTGGATTTTTTACTTCTGGTTGAGGAAGATGCATGTTTCCTTGTCTTCAGCCAGAAGGAATTTAGGGTTCTTTGCGAACCATTTTCTAATCAAGCCAGGAGAGACTCTCTCAGAACCTTCGAACTTTGGCCACCATTTGACAGAGGGTAGCCTTTGAAGCATGGGAGAATTGTTTGGGAAACGGGATTCTCCATACTTATATTGCCATTTAAATACCCAGGCTAAACCAAATTTTGAAAAGAAATGGAGATCCGCTGGGTGAGGATCATCATAAAGATTGATTTTTTTAGAAAAATATTCAAAACCTATTGTCACATTCTGTGGGAAAATTTCTTGAATTGGACCGAAGTAGTTCCACCAAGAATTAAACCATTGTGAAAATTGGTAGTGAACACCATTTTTGAAAAGAATTAGCTAAGAATGACTAAATTTTTTGTTTTGATACCAAAAGGTGTTGAACCAGGCACTACGATAGTCCCAGTAATTGAAACCGATTGGATCAAAAGGCTGAGAAAACTTCGTAATTTTATTTAGGTCATTACCCCACTCAGCTGGGGAGATGACTTTAAGGATCTGGATGGTGGAGTAAGCATGAGCTCCTTTTTCAGAATTGTCAGGGAAGTGTTTGATGCTTGCAGACTTGGTGTCAACAAGAATGAATTCGTAGAATAATTGGGTTTTAGTTTTTAAAGGAGGGACAAAATGGAAGTTTGGGGGGAAAACCTTTGAGGCAAGAGTTTGAGGATTAATTGGGTAGAAAGAATTTTCTGTCTGGAATAAATCCATGGGTTTACTGGTCTTCTGGACATAGGAAGACTTTTGGGAATTGGTATTAGTTTGGTTCAAGGTAGGAGAAGAGATTCCTGCTTTAGAAGATGATTTGGACCTATTGTTAATAGTTAAGGCCAGATTTTTGTTAAGATCTTCTTCTTCGGCAATATCTGCCCAGGTTTTTGTAGGGAGCTTGGCAAGTTTTTGGTTGGATTGAAGAGCAAGCAGGGTTTCAATGGGGATTGCATAGTCACTAGGGCTTTGGATTGAATGGGCGGAAGGCTCAATTTTAGGTTTGAGGGCAGAAGGCCCTAAGGGTTTTTGGGTAGAAGACCCAAGGGTCGAAGACCCCAAGAAGAATTTTTCAGGTTGAACCTGAAGTGGGTTTTGCTCAGAGAGGGACTTTGAATCATCTGAAAGGGCAATTCCCTTCCCTTTATCTTTCTTTTTGGGGGGCATCTATTTTCCCTGTAAAAACTCCCTGGTTAGAAAATCTGGGAGAGAATTTGAGGTTCCTTTTAGATATTCAATATCAAAATCAAAAATACTAAGAATTGCTTGCCAACGGGCAAAAATTTGTTTTGATGCTAAATTCTTTACATCCTTTTTGAAAACGTCTTTAGCAGCTTTGCAATCGACTCTGACTAAAAACTTTTGATTTAGTAAATCACTTTGAAATTTATTAATGCTTAAAACAATAGCTAGCATTTCTTTTTTGATGGTGGAATAGTTCTGTTGGGTTCTATTCCAATGTTTTGATGTGTATGCAATGCAGACTTCTTTGTTATGAATTTTTTGTTTTAAAATGCCTCCATAACCAATATCGGAAGCATCAGTTTCAACAATTTTGAATGCATGAGGGTCAGGAAGATACATGCAAGGGAGATTGTGGACATACTTTTTTATTTGTCTGACCACGGAAGTATGATCATCTGTCCAAGGGGGGGGGGGGTTTTCTTTAACCTTTCATGAAGGGGCTTAATAATATTACTAAGATTTGGAATAAAATCGGCGACATAATTTATGCAACCTAAGAATCGTTGCAATTGATTTTTATCAAGAATTTGGTCTGGGAATTTATCAGCGAACTGAATTGCCCTATGAATTGGGGTAATTGTTCCTTGGTAAATATCATGACCAAGAAACCTAATTTTTGTCTGGAACAGGCTGATTTTGGATTGGGAGATGGCCAGGCCATTTCTTCTGATTACTCCTATGAAGATATGAAGATGCTTTATGTGCTGATCTATGGAATCAGAATAGATTAACACATCATCGATATATACAATGATGAATTTGGTGTAAGGATTGAAGATTTTATTCATAATTCTTTGAAATTCGGAGGGGGCATTTTTTAAACCAAAAGGCATGACATTCCATTCATACTGTCCGAAAGGGACAGTGAACGCTGTTTTATATCTATCTGATTCATGAATTTGGATTTGCCAAAATCCTGATTTCATATCAAATTTTGAAAACAACTTTGCTTGGAACAGTCTATTAAGAAGGTCCCTTTTGTTGGGAATTGGGTACCTTATCCATTGGAGAGCGTCATTAAGGGGTTTGTAATTTATTACGAGTCTAGGTGTTCCTCTTTCTAGCTCAGCATTTTTATTAACATAGAAAGCAGAACAAGACCAGGGACTCTGGCTTTTCCTGATCAAATTTTTTGAAAGAAGATCCTTGATTTCCTTTTGACAGTGCTCTAAGAGCTCTTGATTCATTTGGATTGGCCTAGCTTTTGTAGGGATATTTCTTTCGTCAAAATCCTTTTCATAAGGTAAGGAGACCACATGTTTCTTTCTTTCCCAAAATGCATTAGGAAGATCAGAACAGATTGATTCTTCGATATAGGATTGAATTTCCTTAGCCTTAGTTTTTACTTCAGTTTTGGCCAGTTGGGACTCTATCATCTTATGGGATATTTCTTCCTTAAGGAAATTGATTTGATTTTCTTTGTCTTGAATGTAATTTATAGTTTTGGTAAAGGGTGGTTTTGAAAATGGGAAAAGAATTCTTTTACCAAAATATTCAGTTTCGATCCCTTGTCTGGAGATGGAGAAGGGCATAATTTGGTCAATGAAGGGGGCTCCAAGAATGATATCACAGGCAAGATTTTTGACTATGATAAAAGGAGTAGAGATTGTCAAATGTTCATTTTTTACTAGAGCATCTGAGAGTTTGTAAGTGATATCTAGTTTTGCTCCATTAGCACCATGGAGTGATTCGATGGTTTTCTCAAGGAATTTTGTTGGGATTATACCTTCCTTAATACAGTTTAAGGATGCCCCTGTATCAAAGAGAGCGGTGACATTGTAGGCAGAATTGTTCTGGAGAACTAATTGGATAGGAATGTACCATTTTTGCATAGATACACTGGTGATCAGATTTAGAAATGCATCGGGAAGTTCATTATCCTTCTTCTCAACACCTTCTTTATTGATTTCAGGAGTTTCTAGATTTTGGATTTGGCTGATAATCAAAGAATGTAAGCTTTGGGTGGTTTTTAATTCCTTGACTTCATTTTTTAAATTATTTATTTCCTTTTGAAGGTCTGTCATAGTTACAGGCCTAGATTTGCTATCGAAGCGTTTGATGATTTCAGTAAAATCATATCTTTTAGGTTGCTGGATTGGGGCACTGGTTGAGGTTTTATCTTCTTTTATCTTAAGGAGGAATTGGACCTTTTCTTCTTCAGTTTGTAAGGAGTTAAGAGCTTTTGAGAGAATATCTTCTTCAGTGTTTATGACATTGATCAGAAGAGGAACTTCTTCTTCTATTAAATTGGTTTCGCAATTTTGTTTTTCGGATGAAGAGGAGATATCATCTTCCAGGATATAGTTAATATCTTGGTCAGATTCTTCAATTTCTTCTTCAGAAGATGTTTGAGCCATGAGGCTGAAAATCTGTTCTTTGACTGGCTCTTCAAGGTCTAGCAATCTGATTTTTCTGTTTAGCCTGCAGTATCTAGCCATATGGCCTTCTTTACCGCACCTAAAACATTTGACTTTAGTTTTGGGTAAATCTATAGGATTTTTGGAAGAAACGTGTTTTGATAAGTTCCTAGGGTGCCTATTCCTAGGGGTTTTATAATAATTCTTTGTCTTTTGATAATCTTTGTGTTTGTGGTAATGGTTTTGACCCTTTTGTTTTGATTTGGGCTTTTTACAAGGTTGGAATCCAAATTGTTCGCAGAAGGACCCCAATTCTTTTCTGTTTTGGGCTTTCTCTTTGTTAAGCTGACGTTGGATTTTGTCATCTTGACATATTTTGAGGGCTATTTTTTGGACTAGGGCAATTAATTGTCCATAGCTTAGGTTTTCGTAATTGATTTGGTTGTCTCCAGACAGGCTTCTTAATTTTTCTCTAACCTTATCTCCTAAAGAGGTAGGTAGGCCAGTAATGAATTTTTCTTTCCATAGAGGGTGGTTACTATCTTCTCTAGTATAAACCCTGATTAGGAAAGTATCTTTGTACCATCTAAAATCCGCTAGGGTTTTGCACCTAAGGTTAGACAGTAATTCTGCGGATTTATCTCTCCATAAGGAGGGGTCGCCTATAAAATCTTGGGTAATTTTATAGATAAGGGTATTGACAGCATCTGGTATTGGTTCATCATTGTTGGTTACAATCTCACCATTGCTTGTTGTTTTGATTGCCCCTAGGATTTGGGCCTTTTGTTCTTCTGAAAGATAGAAGTCCCACCAGCCTTTGAGTTGGCCAGTGAATCCGGCTATGAGGATTTGAGCAATGGAATGCTCATCACAGTTGTGATAGATTGAATAGGCCGTACTGACCATGGTCATTTGTTGGAGAAGTTCCAAAATATTATTTTCAGCTAGCCCATCTATATTCCAAGCATAGATATGGCTTGCATCAAAATGTTTTGGGGAAAGACTCTTTTCTTCTAAAGCCATATCTGGATAGGTGGCTCTAGGGTAATAAAGTTTTGTGGAATGCTTCCAATTGGGAATAATAGCATTGATTTGGCTAGAAGGGATTTCTCTGGGAAAATCAAGGTGATTAATTTCCAAAGGAATCTTGCTAGAGGAAGTTCCTGAAGCTAAAGTTTTAAGAGGAGCTTGAGGCGTGCCACCTGAGGTCACTGTTTTAAGTCTCTGGGGTGTATTAAGAATTAAACCTTTGAGTTTTTCATCAATTATTTGTGAAAGGGGTTTTTCTTTGGCTAGATTTATGTTTGACTCAAAAGGTTTGAATATTCCTTTAGGAGAAATTCCTTTAGCATGTCTAGAACTAGGTCCGTTAGATCTAGTGAAAATTTTAGAACTGCAATAGAACCATCTAGGCAATCTTGCTCTTCGATTCCCCATACAGTAAGGACGGCTCCTTCTGTAATTCATCTTCAAGGATTAGATACATCATCTAATCTTCCGAGACCAATTTATTAACCACCCCATGAGGAAGATCAAACCTCTGTCCAATCTCCAACATATTCTGACATGGTAGAAAATACCATTAATGTCATAACCCAAGACTTTCAATTAGATAAGGAGTCCTTAAGGAAGGATTTCTATTCTGAACAAAACACTGAGAAAAGAGAATGGTTTTTGGAAAATTATGATCCAAAAGCTAGAAAACCAATCCAAGAAACATATTATAAATCTCTAAGCAAAGTCCGTGACAATATTCCTTTCTTTGAATGGTTTAATGCGTATGCAGTATACCATACAATTAATTATCCTTTTAAAACTCCATATATATATATATATATATATATATATACCTTAGCTTGTTTAAAAGTGAATAATATTAGATTAGTAGTACCTAAATATAAACCTGAATAGTAAGTCTTTAATTATCGGTTGAGTGAAAAATAATCATCTTTATATATTTTTAACTAAGTGTCAATAATACGATTTCATCCTTAATTTTGAATATAAAATAATTTTAAATTTTTTTGTTCAACTATTAATTTGTATAATGACAATGAATTAAAAAAAAAGGGTCTATGAAGGTTGTGAATGCTAACTCTCCGAGCTTTTGTGCTTCTCGATGCCTTGCCTCTTCATTTCCAAGCCAATAGTCAT
Organism: Senna tora; assembly: GCA_014851425.1. Classification (NCBI taxonomy): domain Eukaryota; kingdom Viridiplantae; phylum Streptophyta; class Magnoliopsida; order Fabales; family Fabaceae; genus Senna; species Senna tora. Next base: position 7,029,336 of record CM026266.1, on the reverse strand, counting down.
TACTCATTAGTCAATAGTCACCATCATATTTCATAAGTAAAATTGATTAATTTATCTTTCTTTTTCCAAGTCCCTTCTTTCTTTTCATTTCCAATCTATCATTCTATTTACGAGTTTTTTTTCTGTCTCGCTCTTCTTTTACCGACCCGTAAAACCATTGAATAGCCAATTTTAATCAATTATAAGTTTTTGACAACTACCAACGATTTTAAGCGTATTTTTTAATACAGATGGGTCGCTAATTTTTTAATTTAATCCATTGATCCAATTTTTAAAACATTTATATATAATCATCATACTTGTGATCAACATACACTATCAAAATTAGATATTTTTTACACAAAGAAAATTAAATATCATTGTCAATAACCAAAAAAGTTCCAGCTACATAAAACATTTGAAATAAAAACTTTTATCATTCTATTGTAGAGCAAAAACATTTTTAAAAAGATTAGTTAGATATTGTACTTAAAATTAAACTTAAACACAAAAAAAATGTTTTTGAAAATATTAGTTAAACACAATATTGTGATATATATATATATATATATATATATTGTTTTTTAGTTTAGTCAAAGGTTCATTTTGGTCCTCTATGTTTCACTCAAGTTTCAAATTAGTCTTTTATGTTTCAAAAGTTTTAAATTAGTCCTTTATGTTTCCCAGAAGTTCTAAATTGGTCATTTTGTCCAAATCCATCAATTTCTTAAGTTAACTGCTGATGTGGCGTACCGAGGTGGACACATAATCTCTCCTACGTTTATCAGATAGTTGACGTGGCCTTAGACACACCAAAAATACCCAAACGGCGTCGTTTAAGCCAATAATAAAATTATGCTGAGATGACCAATATGAAACTCTAATGAAACATAAAGGATTAATATAAAACTTCAATGAAACATAAAGAACCAATATAGAACTTGAATGAAACATAAGGACCAATATAAAACTTTAATGAAACCTGAAGGACAAATATAAAACGTTTGAGAAACGTAAACGACCAATATAAAACTTTTAAAAAATAAAAGACCAATTTAAAAATTGAGTGAAACATAGAGGACCGAAATAAACATTTGACCTTTTAGTTCTTATATGTTTCCTATCCAGTGTTTCAAATATAAATTTACACGTATATAATTTTCATGATAAGTTTTTTAAATTCTCACATGTTTTATTTTATTAAAGAACTTAATAATAAAAATATAAAAAATTACATATAAATCTAAACTTTTATATATACATGAGTATCATGTTATTTGACATGATCGATGTATGCACTATACATATAAATATTAACGAGCTGTTGATTTAAGTAGTAAGCGGTTTGGTATAGTTTAAACAAGATCCTGAGTTCGAGATCTTGTAAATACAGTTATCCTCATTGAGAAATTACTCTCCCACCATAATTAGTTGTACAACGCGGGTCGAGTCCAAGTTAGTCGAAACAGTACCTCAAACACCATGTATACAAAAAAAACATATAAAGATAGTTGTGAATAGTTATTTATTATATATTATATCGGAGTTAGTAGTGAAGCTTTATGGTAAAGAGGTATAACTATTAGGAATGGCAATGGGTAGGGTACGGGGAGGATACTGCAATCCCCGGCCCCGGCCTCGGCTCTGGAACTCAATTTTTTCCTCGGCTCTGGACACGTCTCCGGCCGGGTATAAAATGTGAGACCCATCCCCTGACCTATCGAATACTTAAATCCACGGACCCGGACCCGGACCCGGAAAATTTATTACTTTTTTTTACAAATTATAAATTTAATTATTTTCAAATTTTAAAAAAAAAACTTCAAACACACAAGTATTGAATACACAATCATAAATTTAATTATTTCTATTTTTTTTTTAAAAAACTTCAAACACACAATAAGATTAAAATAAAAAGTCTGGGTTTTTGAGCTTAGTAAAATGGAAATGTGTGTGAATCGTGATGAGGGTGAGGCACGCCGCACGCGTGTGGATACTGGACTACCGGGTAAGTGTGAGATGGTGTGTAATTTTTTTTTAATATTTATATATATAAATAATATATAAAAAGTATTTATATATAAAATATTTATATAAAAATACTTATATATAAAATATTTTTATATATATTATATCACCGGGTCCGGGGTGAATACCCCTTACCCGTCCCCGAACACGAACCCGGAAATGTACTCGTTAAAATCCCCAAATCCGGACCCAGACCCATATTTTCAATACTCAGACCTGAATCCAACGGGTAATTTTACCGGGTATGCCATCCCTAATAGCTATATATCTAATATAGTAATATCTAGTGGTATAATTAGGTTATAATTATACTAACAGCTCAGATGTACCATATTTTTACGCAAATATTAAGCTCAAGCTAACCATATTGCATGCGTGAGGAGAGACAGAGAGATCATTAATATATCCACAACTAGTTAATTACTAATAATGATTAAAAGATTAAACTTAAAGGTTTTGTGAATTTGTTTCTATGTGATCTTTTGGGGCACACGATGAGGCTTTTCCTTGTTCATTAAACAGATGCGGCGAAATGGAATCATAATTACGTCACTTTATTCAATTAATTAAATCTAAACCCATTCTCTCACCCATTGGGATTCCCCATTAGCTCCTCTTATGATATTACCTATTACGTATCTTCTTACATTGTCAACGCCTTCCTTTCCTATAAATTCCACACTCTCCTTCCCTCTTCCCTTCACAAAACAACACTTCTTAGTCTAAAGTTTATAACTTTATTATACTTTCAGTACTTCTTCTTCCACAATCCTTATGGCAGATATTCAGGGTATGCCTGGAAGCTCCATGCATGGAGTCACAGGCAAAGAGCAAACATTCATGTCCTCTATTCCTTCTCCAATTGTCCCCACCGACCACACTGCCAAATTTGCTCTTCCTGTTGACTCGGAACACAAAGCCAAAGTCTTCAAACTCTTCTCCTTGGCCAATCCCCACATGAGAACCTTCCACCTCTCATGGATCTCCTTCTTCACTTGCTTTGTCTCTACTTTTGCCGCAGCTCCTCTTGTCCCTATCATTCGGGACAACCTCAACCTCACCAAATCCGACATCGGAAACGCCGGTGTGGCGTCCGTGTCGGGCAGCATCTTCTCTAGGCTGACCATGGGTGCGGTGTGTGACCTTCTAGGCCCGCGCTATGGCTGCGCCTTCCTCATCATGCTCTCGGCCCCGACCGTGTTCTGTATGTCTATGGTTGAGGATGCAGGGGGTTACATAGCGATAAGGTTCTTGATAGGGTTTTCGTTGGCTACGTTTGTGTCGTGTCAGTATTGGATGAGTACAATGTTTAATAGTAAGATTGTGGGGTTGGCGAACGGGACTGCGGCTGGATGGGGAAACATGGGAGGTGGGGCCACTCAGTTGATAATGCCGTTAGTGTATGAGTTGATAAAAAAAGCAGGGGCTAGTCCCTTCACTGCTTGGAGGATTGCCTTCTTCGTCCCTGGTTGGTGTCATATCATCATGGGAATACTTGTCTTGACTCTGGGACAAGACTTGCCTGATGGTAATCTCGGTGCTTTGCAGAAGAAGGGTGATGTGGCTAAAGACAAGTTCTCCAAGGTAATATATAGGTTAAAGTGCACATAAATCCTTGAAATAATTGAATATATTGAATTGGTTTTTAATTAACTTTTTTTGTGTGTGCAGGTGTTGTGGTATGCTATAACAAATTATAGGACATGGATTTTTGTTTTGCTATACGGCTACTCCATGGGAGTTGAATTAACCACTGACAACGTCATTGCTGAGTATTTCTTTGATAGGTGAGCTATATAATAAGTATACCTAGCTTTAGCTCCACTATATATGTTTGACTAGATCTTCCATATATATTTATTTAACTAACTAGTTTATATGAAACTATAGGTTTGATCTTAAGCTACACACAGCTGGAATCATTGCTGCATCATTTGGAATGGCTAACATAGTGGCTCGTCCCTTTGGTGGATACACATCTGATATGGCTGCTCGTTTGTTTGGGATGAGAGGGAGGCTGTGGACCCTATGGATTCTTCAAACCTTAGGAGGTGTCTTCTGCATCTGGCTAGGACGTGCCAATTCTCTCCCTATTGCTGTGGTAGCCATGATTCTATTCTCCGTCGGAGCTCAAGCAGCTTGTGGTGCAACATTTGGCATCATCCCTTTCATCTCAAGGCGTTCTCTAGGGATCATCTCGGGTCTAACCGGTGCGGGTGGGAACTTCGGGTCGGGTCTAACCCAGTTGGTGTTCTTCTCAACTTCGAGATTCTCCACCGCCACGGGTCTGTCCTTAATGGGTGTTATGATTGTGTGTTGCACTCTGCCTGTGACTCTGGTTCACTTCCCACAGTGGGGTGGCATGTTCACTCCTCCTTCTAAGGATGTGGACAAGAGCACAGAGGAACACTACTACGCTTCTGAATGGAACGAAGAGGAGAGGCAGAAAGGGTTGCACCATGGCAGCCTCAAGTTCGCAGAGAATAGTCGCTCTGAGAGAGGCAAGCGTGTGGCCTCTGCACCTACACCGCCAAACACGACTCCATCTCATGTCTAGTCAACTTTGGTGAAGTAGCTTCATCAATCTCAATAGAATATTCTACGTTGTTTGGGGAAGAAAAAGAAAAGAAAAGCAAATGTATACAGATATATCTGGGGGAGTTGTTTTGGGAGTTGGAATTCTCCAAGCACCAATGTTTTTTTTTGAGAAGAAGTGCTACTTATATAGAACACATTGAACAATGAAAGCTTGGTTCATATTCTTTCATGCTTAAAATATTGAACATTCATGCACCTTTAAGAGCACTCATGTGCTTTAAGTACATTCATACATCTTTAAGAGCACTCATGTGCTTTAAGAAAATTCATGTCCTCTTAAGGACATTCATTTTCTTTTAATTTTATCAATAAACTATTGTAACCTTTTGTACATGAATAGTCATGCTTTAACAAGGTACAAGCACTCTTCACAACCCTTCAACTCACCCAAATGTGGGACCTTTAATTACTAACTATACTAACAATCCCCCACTTAGTAATTTATTTAGTTCAAGAATTTATGCATATAGGAGGTATCTTTCGATTTAAACCTACTACTTGTATAAATACATCAAGCTTTGCCAGAATTGATAGTTAGAATTATTCTATTAAACTTCAATTCAGTAAATGACAAAACGGATGTAAAAATACACATAAGTCCTCAAATTAAATACAATTGTGTTCAATGTAAAAACTTAGCACTATATATGGCCTTGTGCTTCTTCCTGTTTCATAAACACTTAAAAAGCTTTATTCCCAAACTTTTGACTGAAGCGGCACCACTTCATGTGTTTAGATAGGTGAAGTTTTAACCAAGTTCATTGTTTGGACTAACCTTAGTTCTTATTCCGAACTCTGTTACTTCATTAAGAGTATTATAATACTCACCCTCTGATTCATAAGTACTTTCAAAACTCAAGTACTTGATAACCATCACTAACTTAACTTGTTGTTACCTCTTGAACTTTTAGAAATGCATAGCAATAAGAAAAGTAAGGTTCCCATTATGAGTGATATTTTTTTTTTAAATATTCTTCAAACCCATAACTTTACTAGTACTATTAATTAAATCTCTCGAGAGTCCTTTAGTTAATGGGTCTGCAAGATTGTCTTTAGACCTTACATAGACAACTGTGATGATCCCATCTGAAAGCAGTTGCCTTATGTATTCATGTCTTAAAACAATGTGTCTAGATTTTCCATTATAAATCTTACTCAGTGCTCTAGACATTGTTGCCTGACTATCACAGTGCAAAAGGACAGCTGGCATAGGTTGTAGCCACAACTCAATATCTAATAACAAATTTCTCAACCATTCTGCCTCTTTTCCTGCAGCTGCTAAAGCCAGAAACTCAGATTCCATTGTAGAATGAGTGATACACGTCTGTTTTTTAGAAGCCCATGAAACAGCTCCTCCACCTAAGGTAAAAATCCAACCAGACGTTGATTTATTATCACTCACACTAGTTATCCAACTAGCATCACAGTATCCTTCTAAAACTGAAGGAAACTTATTATAACTTAATGCATAGGACTTTGTTCTTTTGAGATAACCAAAAACTCGTCCTATTGCTTTCCAATGATCACTACTAGGATTATGTGTATATCTGGAAAGTTTCCCAACAGCAAAAGCAATATCAGGCCTAGTGCAATGCATTGCATACATTAAGCAACCAATTGCACTAGCATAGTTTAATTGACTAACAGATCTACCCAAGTTTTCAACCAATTTGTCAGATACATCATATGGAGTATTATATTCTTTAATACCCAAATGATTAAACTTGGATAGCATCTTGTCAATATAATGAGATTGGCTCAAAGCAAATCCTCCATTATATTTTTTAACTTTAATGCCTAAGATAGTATCAACTTCTCCCAAATCTTTCATTTTAAATTGAGATTATAGATACTTCTTAGTATCTTTAATGCCTTGCATGTTGGTTCCTATGATTAACATGTCATTAACATATAGACATACTATCACACCATAATCCTTTGTGAACTTAGAGTAAACGCACCTATCTGCTCCATTATACTTGAAGCCATTTGATAATATTACTTTATCAAATTTTTCATGCCACTGTTTTGGTGCTTGCTTTAATCCATACAAGGATTTAATCAATTTACACACTTTCTTTTCATTTCCAGGAAGTACAAACCCTTCAGGTTGTTCCATATATTTTTCCTTATCCAGATCACCATTTAAGAATGCTGTTTTCACATCCATTTGATGGATGTATAAGTCATAAATTGATGCTAATGCAAACAACATTCTTATAGAAGTGATCCTAGCTACAGGAGCATATGTATCAAAATAATCTACTCCTTCCTTTTGTTTGAACCCCTTAGCAACTAGTCTAGCTTTGAAGGTTTGTAGAGATCCATTAGTATTATATTTTCTTTTAAATACCCATCTACATCTAATGGGTTTTGAATTGTGGGGTATATCAGTTAATTCCCATGTACCATTGGACAGAAGAGAATCCATTTCATCATTCACTGCCTCTTTCCAGAAAGCATAATCTCTTGAAGTCATTGCTTCACTAAAAGTTTTAGGATCATCTCCCACATTTAAAACCATAAAAATTTTATTAAGTACCTCATCTCTACTACCTTCAACTAGAAAAACTAACGCTTGAGAAGATATAAAATCAGAACCCAAATTCTTTTCTTTCCTAGCTCTTTGACTTCTCCTTGGTTCATTAGGAGATTCAATTAATTTTCTTTTATTTGATGAACTAGGAACAAGAGTTTCTACATTTTCTCCTTCAATCACTGTTTGCATTGAACCATCAAGACTTTGTGAAGAATTATGTGAATCACTAATAAATTTTGTTTCAAGAAATTCAACATCTTTTGACTCTATAATAACACTTGACTCAAAGTCTAATAAACGATATGCCTTTGAATTTTCAACATATCCAACAAAGATGCTTTTAATTCCCCTAGGACCTAATTTTGTCCTTTTAGGATCTGGTACTCTGTAATATGCCAAGCACCCCCATACCTTCAGGAAATTTAAGTTGGGTGTTCGTCCTTTCCATAATTCATATGGTGAAACCTTAAATTTCTTTGAAGGTATTCTGTTATGTACAAAACAGACAGTTAACAAAGCTTCCCCCCATAGATTCATTGGCAATTCAGCATGCACAAGCATAGCATTTATCATATCAACCAATGTTCTATTCTTTCTTTCTGCAAGACCATTTTGTTGTGGGGTATATGGCGCACTTGCTTGGTGAATCAAACCATTTTCTTCACAAAATATAGAAAATTCATTTGAAAAATATTCTCCTCCTCTATCACTACGCAGAATTTTAATTTTCTTTTCCAATTGATTTTCTACAACTGCTTTATAATTCTTAAACATTTCTAATGCTTGATCTTTTCTTTTTATTAAGTAAACATATGTGAATCTAGAATGATCATCTATAAAAGTTATAAAGTACTTATTTCTTCCTCTGGTTAAATGACCATTTAATTCACAAATATCAGAATGCACAAGATCAAGCAAATTTGTTGATCTTTCATTTTTTGGAAAAGGTTTCTTAGTCATCTTAGCTTGAATGCATATTTCACATTTTTCAGAAACTTTATCTAAATCAGGGAGCAATTTATGTTTAGACATAAATTTAATTGAATTATAATTCACATGTGATAATCTAGCATGCCACAAGGTAGAAGATGACAAAATCATATAAACAGAATTATTCACTTTATTATTAACACACATTTTGAACATCCCATCACAAGAGTAACCTTGTCCAACAAAAACACCATTTTTTAGAGAAAATGACCTTTTCTGCCTCTAATACAGCTTTAACACCCTTTTGCATAAAAGACTGGCAGAAATTAAATTCTTTCTAACATCAGGAACATGAAATACATTTGTTAGAATCATCTTTTTACCAGAAGTTAATTCTAAATCCACTGTTCCCTTTCCAAGGACCTTGGCAGGATTATGATTCCCATCAGCACATTTTCTTCATTGGTTGTTATTTCATATTGCTTGAAATAACTTCTATTATTACAAATGTGCACAGTTGCTCCATAATCATACCACCAATCATCAGATTTTACAGCAGTTGCCATATTGCATTCAGTTACCATGCTTATGTTTAAATCAGTAATCATTGCAATAATTTCTGAAAGAGAGGCTTCTTTTTCAATAACATTTGCTGCCTTTTTCAGGCCAGCACTCTCTTCCACCATCTTTATTTTCTTGTAAAATCTGCAATCTTTTTTGAAATGGCTCTTTTTGCCACAGAAGAAACAACTCTTGTTGTTCTTATTGTTAGAAGAACTTTCTCTTGAAAAATCATTGAATTTTCTCTTGTTTCCAGCCTTATTATTGTTTCCAGGCTTTCCAGAATTACTTTTAGACTCAACTAGATTTACTTTAGACTTAGTTTCTAAAGCATATTTGTTTTCACGAATTCTGGTTTCTTGTTCAATTCGAATATGCTTTAGTAACTGATCTATTGTAAAATCTTCAGAAGTATGTAATAATTTTTTCCTGTAATCATTCCAAGTTGGTGGTAATTTAGAAATAACAGCAACCACTTGGAGAGATTCAGAAACATCAATTTTCAAATCCTTGAGTCTAGATACCAAAACAAGTAATTCATCAACTTGTTCCATGATAGATTTAGAATCTACCATTTGAAATTCAAAGAATTTCATACTCAAAAATCTGTCAATGCCTTGTTTTTCAGACGTATATTTGTTTTCCAAAGCATTCCAGATTTCTTGTGGGGATTTAATTGAACGAAATAAATCATATAAACGATCAGAAAGAGAGTTTAAGATAAAACCTCTACAACGTATTTCATCTTCCTCACGTTTCTTTCTATTTGCTATGATTCCTTCCGTGTCCTTGTCAGACGGTGGTGGAATTTCAGGCAAATTAGACTTCAGTATATATGCAATACCCAATTCTGTGAGTAGAAACAGCAACTTGTCCTTCCATCTTGTGAAATTTGTTCCATCAAAGCGGTCGAGTTTGAAAACGTCTGGATTGAATAACTTGTTTCATGACATCTATAAGATTCGAATTCGGATCAACTGAAGTGCAAGTGCATGAAATGTACGATCCATACTCATCAGATAAAGATCGAGATTCCTAAGATTCTTACACTTAATTTCTGCCATTATATTTCTCCGTCTACTCTTTTGATTTCTGTTTGCTAGCACTTCACTATATTACTACCCTTTTCATCTTCTTCCTCTTGCTCCATTTTTATTCTTAGCTTGTTCCCACCAAATAGTCTAGTGATAAGCTTTCATTTCCACGTATATAAAATAATGTGTATTATTGTATTACGCCGTTTGGATTAATTGTATCTGTTGTACCTACTTGAGCTCTATTAATTGTTATGACTTATTATGATAATTATGTGTCCTCAAAAGAATGGGAAAGGACGATGGAAGAAAAAAAAAGTATAGCCATCTTGTTGGACATATTGCTGACATACAATACATCATCTCTCAGGAATAATAGATTATCCTTAAACATTATCTCATTTATCTGTACGGATGTGTACTCTACTCAGCTGAGTTTTGTTTCTATTCCATCCCATATTCAATTGAGAAATTTGGAATGTAAGATTTATTTTAGTTTTAATGCAACTTATAGAATATATTTAGAATCCTACTTGCTTCATCATGTTTATTTGACTTTAATAAAGAATTAGAATCGTGTATTATTTGTATGTATGTGTGAAATGATTGTTTCATTATATATATACATATAGCATTATTCTCCACTTGACGCCCTAGCAAAATTGCCCTTTTTTTCATTATATATATCACATAATTGATGTCAGCTTTAGGCAACATTGAAAATTGTTAGTGGAACAGCAAAATTTAACTTAATTCCTGAAAAAGAGGAGAAAATCAGACATATACCAAAGGCCATACAAAACAATTGGTGTCAATATATATTTGTTCATATATATATATATATATATATATATATATATATATATATATATATATACTAGAGGCTTTGCATGCACCTTCGTACATGCAATCTATCATTAATTTTTTAAAATATAATTATTATATTTTAAAATAATATATTTCATAGTTTTTAAAATTTTAAATTAGAATTATTATCATAATTAATTAGAATTAAATGATGGAAAGTTATTTACTTTCCCACATTTTTAATAACTACTATCATATATGTTTTCTCTCTCCCACTACCTTCCATTATATTTTTATATATCTCAACTTCCTCACTTACCTTTGCTCCAATCATTTTTTTTGTTATTTTTTAATTAGAAAATATGACTATTTTGTGACCCCAATGACTAGAAGGGGTCACAGTCATATTAATATAGATATATATATATAAGTTTAATCGATATATTATATATACCAGTTCTTATAGGGATAGAGTATATACACAAACAAGCTTTTTATAATTAATTGTAAACAAAAAAGTGCAAAAAGAGTTTGACAATATAATCCAACAAATCGTAGCACAACCTAATGCTTTTGAATATGTGTAGAAAAATAAATAAATATATATATAGAAAAGAACTCTAAGAGTTCCTGAAAGGTTATTTTGGGCATATAAAATAGGGTTTGTGTCACCATCTACGGCTGCAAGTTTCAATTACCAACAATGGAGAGAGACAATTTACGGTTTGTTTATATACTATACAGAGAAATTCATAACTCTATGACCTCATTATTTGGTTTATATTATACGGCTTTATATACATATATATATTGCAAAGCTAAAAAATCAATAATTGTTAACATTTTTAAAAAATAAAATTTTTTAAAAAAATAGGGCTATAATCCAACTTGTTGCATTATATAATGAGTATGTGGCACAATTGATGTCATTGATGCAATTCTTATTGGGTGACACAGTGAGTATGTGGAATCAATGGCACCAATTGTATCACCTTATAATTGCATGATGCAACAAGTTGCATTATAGACCCATCCGTTTGTTCTTCATAAATTTGATACGTCCCTCTAATTATATAGTGTTATTTGTTAATATTAATAAAAACTCATATTATTAAAGGACTCACCTTAAATGGATTAAAGACTAACTGATTGGAGAGATGTATTGAAGTTTAGTAATACTGTACAACTATACATACTCTAATTTAAAACAAAGAGTTAAAATTTATATCTATATTAATACGATTATTTTTTTTTGGTTACACGGAAATTATTAATATGATTGTTTTATTGAGTGTTTTGGTCATTTATTTTATAAAATAATGATTTTTAATTAATAAAATACAAAATATATATATATATATATATATATATATATATATATATATATATATATATATAAAAAGAAAGGACGTGAGAGAGAAAAATTACAACATAATAATTATTTTATATTATATTATATTTTAAAAAATTTTATAATTTTAAAAATTATTTTATATTATATTTTTAAACATTATTTAAAAATAAATTTGATGCATGTAAAAAATCTGTTTGGCTTTGTTTATTTTAATTCAACGTTTTAACTAATACAAGAGGTTTCGCATGCACCAAGGTGCATGCAATTTTTTTTTAATTTAGTATAAAAATATTTTGATTATTAATAAATAATTCAATAACAACTTATATTTCTAACTTCTCTCTCACCATTTTTGTTAACTACCTTATCCATGTTTTCCTTTTGTCTCATATCTCCTCCAATCATGTTTTATTTTATATTTTTTAATTATCAAATATAATTATTTTGTGACCCCAATAACCAGAAGGGCCCAAAGCCATATATATATACTAGAGATTTCGCATGCACTTACGTGCATACATGTAATTTATTTTTAAATTTTTTAAAATATAATATAAAATAGTTATTATATTTTAAAATCATTAAAAATTAAATATTTTAAAATTTATATTAGAATTGTTATCATAATTTAAAATAAAAAATTTTAAAAATGAGAAGTTGTGCACTTCTTCATTTTTTAGTGATCGCCTATCATACTTGTTTTCTCTCTCCCACATCCTCCAATCATTTTTTTTGGTATTTTTTAATTATAAAATATAGATATAAATTTATTGAGAAGTTGGTTATTTATTGGGAAGTTGAGGGGGAAGTTATTTTTTTGGTGTCACACTTTGCTTGTATGACACCAAAAACTCCAAAGCCATATATATATATATATATATATATATATATATAGATAATGAAACGCAAAATCAAAGCCCTCTACGATTGATTGACTTGCAACTCTCCACGGAACAGCAACTAGCAATACCTAGTTGACAAAAATATATCTGGGTTTTTATATATATAATTAATACTAGATTGTTACCCGTGCATATTGCACGGGTATTTTTTTTATAAATTATATTCTTTTAAAACAATATATAAATAATAATAATAATAATAATAATAAAGTGTATAAATTATATTTTAGTATTAAAATAATTCATATATATATATATATATATATATATATATATATATATATATATATATATATATATAATATGCAACAAAAATATCTCATATACTTTAACTCTTTAAATATTTACTTTTGAGATTATAAAATATGTGTTTCAATTTTTTCATATATGATATATTAGATTCAATTTATTAAATCTATTAAATCTTTTATAAAAAATGATTAAAAATAAATAATAACATAAATATTAATTATTTGTTTAAGTAAATAGCAGTACTATTTTAAAAATTAAATAGTATAGTAAATTAGATTTCCTAATTTTCTCTATCTTGAAATATTACAATCTCATTCTTTAATTTAGAGATAAAAAAATTTATAATTATAATCATTCTGAGTAAAATAGCCTTATGTTTATTATTAAAATAATAAAATAACTATTTGATGACAAATATTAAAAAAAAACAAAAATACAATAGTTAATTTTTACTAAAAATTAATAGTGAAATAATAATTTTTAAAATTAGAATCATAACTTGTATATAAATAAGATATTTGTAATTAATATACTATCAAACTTGTAACTTTGAAATTTTCTTTACCCTTTTAATTTAATTGATTCAAATTACAAAAAAATAAAAAATAATATCACAATAAAAAATAAAAATTATACTTTTTATAAGAAAAATAGCAAGCTATATAAAAATACACTTATTTTTATTATTTAAATAATTAAATATGTACTCCAATAATATAAAGGCTAAAATAATGCACATACACCCATGCATGTGTAAGGGTAATTTAGTATTTTCAAACCCCTTGAGTTTTCACTTTAGGGGCACATACATGATACACCCCCTAAGTTTTCACTTTACGAGCACATACCTCTGAGTTTTTACTTTGGGCAGAGACACCCACACATGCTTGCTGACGTGGCACTTAATGCCTAGTTTTCACGGAACCCTAACAGAAGGGGTGTCTCTGCCCCAAAGTAAAAATTCATGGGGTCTATATGCAACTTTTTAAAACTCAGTGGGTGTATGCATCCCTAGCTCAAAACTTAAGTGATATATGTGCATTTTAGCCTAATATAAAATATTATTTTATAAAATTTAAAATAAAATAGAATAAAAATTTTATAAAAAAGAATAATACTATCCATAAAAAATAATATTAAAATAATATTTTTTAAATTAAATAAAAATTCATATATAAATCAAATATTTATAATAAACTATAAAAATTATAACGTATTATTTATTTCTTTCACTTTTTTTATTTAATTAGTTGAAACTGCAAAAATGATGAAGATGGAGAAAACTAAAAAATATCCTAATTTTGATAATTTATTATAAATATATAAGTTTAATATAAATTTTATTTTATTTTCAAAAAATATATAAATTTTATTTTAAATTTAATACTAGTAAATTAATTTACTTTATAATTATATAGATATACATTTCTTCTAAAATTATTTTATTTTTCTTTCTTGTTATATTTAAGTTCATTCTCATTTCTTTATTGTTTAAATAAATAGAAGCTTGGCAGTGTATAGTATACTATCAAATTATTACTTTAAAATTTTTTTCATCTTTTAAATTTAATTGATCCTAATTGCTCAAGAAATGAAAGATCACAATTGAAATGTTAAAATATATGTTTTATATGAAAGAAATCACAAGCTAAACGATAAAATATATTTCAATTGTTATCTTCATTTTATATTTGTACAATAATTCCCATCAATTAAATTAAAAAAAAAGGTGAAGACAACTTTTATGTCTTTTAACTTTACACTATTTTTTTTTAAATTTGTCTCCAAAATATTTTTGTAGTCAACTTTGACCAGAAGGTTTCAAATTAGATCGATTTTTTCAAATTAAATTTTGTCATAACGTATAATTTCGTCCAAATACTAATGGCAAATAATGTCATGACACTATACATATAATGTTAATGTGAACTCATAACTTAGAACGGCAACATCTCTTCATATTAATGCCAATTCACTTAAAACGACGTCTTTATATTAAGAAAAAATATAATAAAAATGATATCACAGTGATTAATGAGTTAGTAGTGAATAACATTAAATGTATAATGTTATCTTATTGTTTGCTTTTAGTAATTTTGGTAATTTTTAGTGTTAGAAGTTAGAACAAAATGTGAACTTTTAAGAAATAAATTGATTGCAATTCAAATTTTTTGCTATAAAATTGATTGCAAAAATAAGTTCAGGGACGAAGTTACAAATTATTTTAAATTTTGAGACATAAAAGAGATTTTTATCTAAATTAAAAATGTAAAGAAAATTTAAAATAATAATAATAAAATCTAATCTTAATATAATTTTGAATTTAAATTTAAAATAATTTTTAATACTAATTAGTTAGTGCACTATAAAATAAGATATTCTTCATTATATATGTAATGTCAATATTCATGTTTAAAATTAATAAAATATATTAAAAAAAATCTATATATATATTCTAGGCTTGCACTGTAGCTGATGTGACATTAGCTACAGTGCAAGCCTAATAGCTTTTATATATATATTGATTTGTATTTAATTACTTGATTAATATAATTATTTCTATACTATCATATTCCGACACTATCACACACAGGCTATATATATATATATATATTTGACTTTGAAAATTTTAAAGTCCCTAAAATTTTATATACATATATATAATCTTGAAAGAAACCTTAACCAATACTGTAGGGCGCATTTAGTTAGTGGATTAATTTTGAAAGAATAAGAATGAGAATGAAAATCATTATATTTGATATGACACAAAAAGGAATAGAATCGAGACCGATAAAAATAGGAATGAGAATGAGATATAATGATCAATTTATACCCTTGTAATTAAATTTAGTGACGGTGACAGTGGAGGTGCCAGCAATGGTGGTGATAGTGGTGGTAGTGACGGCGATAGTGACAATAGTGGTGGTGGTGGTGGTCGATGACGACGACGATAATAATGGATAATAGTGATTAATGAAGACAAAATGAAATCTCATATTGGATTCCCATGGAAACCACAAAACCACACCCAATTGTGATTACCTCCAACATTGGGAGTAAGATTCCCTTTGAAAATGGGAATCCCACTTTTGATGTACAATCCATTCACCCAATTCTGAAAGGACTAAATTAAGGTAAAATTATTTAGGTGCTTGTTATAAAATTTACTAATATAATTAAAACACGTGATAAAATATTTTTGTATAACCATTCATGGTAGAGAGAGAAAATGAAAAGCAATAAATGACATAACCAATCAAATAAGAGAGAATATAAATAATGTTTATGATTGGTGAACTTTATAGCAAACATCTAAGTAACTTCACCTTAGTTTTTTCCATTCTAAAAATCAAACTCTTAGTATACTAGTTAGCAAAATCTTTATTAATTTATCTACATTTTATTGTCTCCATACTTATTTTTACTTAACTCCTTATTATTTTTCTGTACATATCCATTTACCTATTTTTTATATATTTCCAATAAGTTTTTGTTTTTCCTGTACCTATATCCATTAATTTATTTTATCTTTTTTTCATGCCTATCTCCTTTCCATCCTATCTCTCCCTCTTTCTCATTATTTCTTCTTCTTCTCCTCCTCCTCCCTATATTATCTCCCTTTTCACACCTGATTATGTATTTTTTCCTTCTTCCTCATTTTAATTTTCCTCATGCATCCATCATCTTTCCCTTCTCTTTCTTCTTCCTCTCCGTCTCTTTTTTTGCTCCTTCTTTTCTTAATTATTTTGCTATTTTTTTAAACATAATAAAAGAATGGAAAAAAGTTCAAACTTACAAGTCAGGCCGTTAAACAGCAGGCTTGGAAATGGAGAAAATAAGCATGTTTAGCCCGGGTAAAAAAACATAATGAAAATTTAATATAAATTTGTTTAAAATATGCATAAATACATTCATTTTAATCAATTTTATATGTTAACTAATAATTTTATTCAAACAATTTGAATAAATGATTTGAATACGGATAAAAGATTAACAAAATATTAATGTAAAGCGAAAATAATAGTAATTTTTAAAAAAATTAAAAATAATAACATTATTAGTTTTTATTTTCCTATTAAAAAATTATAATACTAAAAAAAGTAAAAAGAAAAAGGTGGCCCACAAGCTGATACGGACATTAATTTTAAGAACCGTTTATTAAAGAGGCAAAATACTATTTAGTCCTTGAATTGTTGGTCAAACTACTATTTAGTTCCCGAATTTATCAAAAGTACTATTTAGTCCCCAAAATTTGTAATTATATCAACTATTTAGTCCCCGAATTTGACAAACATACTATTTAGCCCCCGAATTTGTAACTATGACAACTATTTAGTCCTCAAAATTGGCAAAAATACTATTTATTAATCGCCGAATTTGCAACTCTGTCAACTCTAACGGGTAACAGTCAAGAGACCAAATAGTTGATAGAGTTATAAATTTGGAGATTAAATAGTATTTTTGCCAAGTTTGGGGACTAAATAGTTGACATAGTTACAAATTTGGGGATTAAATAGTATTTTTGTCAAATTCGGGGACTAAATAGTTGACATAGTTACAAATTTCAGGGACTAAATTTTTGATAAATTTACGGACTAAATAATAATTTTGACTAACAATTCATGGACTAAATAGTATTTTGTCTCTTTATTAAACGGACTAGAACGATCCAACCTATTTTGAGATAACAAGTTTTACCCATGGATTGATTCTCTTTTATTTTCGAGTCGAACCGGGTCGATGGTTCGATTTTCATAAATATGAATAAAAGTACTATTCTACAATTTTCGATTTTCACGTATGCATTACATTATCTTATATATGTGAGTAAAAGCTAGTTGTGCTAAATTGTTATTATATAATATATATCGGGGTTAGTAGCGAAGGTGAGGTTAATTATAGAGGTCCATGGTATAATTAAGTTATAATACTAACAGCTAATATATGCAACTTCTACGCGGATATTAAGCTTAAACCAACCATGCACGCGTGAGGAGAGATAAAGAGACAAAAAGATCTTTAATATATATCTATTCCTAGTTAATTACTAATAAAGATTAAAAGATTAAGCTTGAAGGTTCTGTCTTCTGTGAATCTATTTTTATGTGATCCTTTGAGGCACACGACGAGGCTCTTCCCTATTCATAACACGAATGCGGCGAAATGGAATCTGGTTACGTCACTTTGTTCAATTAATTAAATCTAAACACTTTCTCTTACCCGTTGGGATTCCCATTAGTTTCCTCTTATAGTATTACAAACTCCTACATTGTCAACGCCTTCCTTTCCTATAAATTCCACACTCGCCTTCCCTCTTCCCTTCACAAAACAACACTTCTTAGTCTAAAGTTTATAACTTTATTATACTTTCAGTACTTCTTCTTCCACAATCCTTATGGCAGATATTCAGGGTATGCCTGGAAGCTCCATGCATGGAGTCACAGGCAAAGAGCAAACATTCATGTCCTCTATTCCTTCTCCAATTGTCCCCACCGACCACACTGCCAAATTTGCTCTTCCTGTTGACTCGGAACACAAAGCCAAAGTCTTCAAACTCTTCTCCTTGGCCAATCCCCACATGAGAACCTTCCACCTCTCATGGATCTCCTTCTTCACTTGCTTTGTCTCTACTTTTGCCGCAGCTCCTCTTGTCCCTATCATTCGGGACAACCTCAACCTCACCAAATCCGACATCGGAAACGCCGGTGTGGCGTCCGTGTCGGGCAGCATCTTCTCTAGGCTGACCATGGGTGCGGTGTGTGACCTTCTAGGCCCGCGCTATGGCTGCGCCTTCCTCATCATGCTCTCGGCCCCGACCGTGTTCTGTATGTCTATGGTTGAGGATGCAGGGGGTTACATAGCGATAAGGTTCTTGATAGGGTTTTCGTTGGCTACGTTTGTGTCGTGTCAGTATTGGATGAGTACAATGTTTAATAGTAAGATTGTGGGGTTGGCGAACGGGACTGCGGCTGGATGGGGAAACATGGGAGGTGGGGCCACTCAGTTGATAATGCCGTTAGTGTATGAGTTGATAAAAAAAGCAGGGGCTAGTCCCTTCACTGCTTGGAGGATTGCCTTCTTCGTCCCTGGTTGGTGTCATATCATCATGGGAATACTTGTCTTGACTCTGGGACAAGACTTGCCTGATGGTAATCTCGGTGCTTTGCAGAAGAAGGGTGATGTGGCTAAAGACAAGTTCTCCAAGGTAATATATAGGTTAAAGTGCACATAAATCCTTGAAATAATTGAATATATTGAATTGGTTTTTAATTAACTTTTTTTGTGTGTGCAGGTGTTGTGGTATGCTATAACAAATTATAGGACATGGATTTTTGTTTTGCTATACGGCTACTCCATGGGAGTTGAATTAACCACTGACAACGTCATTGCTGAGTATTTCTTTGATAGGTGAGCTATATAATAAGTATACCTAGCTTTAGCTCCACTATATATGTTTGACTAGATCTTCCATATATATTTATTTAACTAACTAGTTTATATGAAACTATAGGTTTGATCTTAAGCTACACACAGCTGGAATCATTGCTGCATCATTTGGAATGGCTAACATAGTGGCTCGTCCCTTTGGTGGATACACATCTGATATGGCTGCTCGTTTGTTTGGGATGAGAGGGAGGCTGTGGACCCTATGGATTCTTCAAACCTTAGGAGGTGTCTTCTGCATCTGGCTAGGACGTGCCAATTCTCTCCCTATTGCTGTGGTAGCCATGATTCTATTCTCCGTCGGAGCTCAAGCAGCTTGTGGTGCAACATTTGGCATCATCCCTTTCATCTCAAGGCGTTCTCTAGGGATCATCTCGGGTCTAACCGGTGCGGGTGGGAACTTCGGGTCGGGTCTAACCCAGTTGGTGTTCTTCTCAACTTCGAGATTCTCCACCGCCACGGGTCTGTCCTTAATGGGTGTTATGATTGTGTGTTGCACTCTGCCTGTGACTCTGGTTCACTTCCCACAGTGGGGTGGCATGTTCACTCCTCCTTCTAAGGATGTGGACAAGAGCACAGAGGAACACTACTACGCTTCTGAATGGAACGAAGAGGAGAGGCAGAAAGGGTTGCACCATGGCAGCCTCAAGTTCGCAGAGAATAGTCGCTCTGAGAGAGGCAAGCGTGTGGCCTCTGCACCTACACCGCCAAACACGACTCCATCTCCATCTCATGTCTAGCTCAAAAATACTTGGTGAAGTAGCTAGCTTCATCGATCTCAATAAATTAAAAGTAAGCTCAAGTTATATAATTAGTATAGTAATTACTTATTACCACTATAGCTTTATGAAGTGTGTATTTAGATTTTGGATATAGAAATATAGAATATTCTGGTTCTGGCTTGTAATTTAGGGAAAGGAAAATTTATAGAGATGTATCTGGGGGAGTTGTCTTGTTTAGTGCTGGTATCTCTTGTGTCAACTAATGCGGATCTCGAGGATGATTATTATAAAAATGTATTTAGACAGATGGCGTTATGTGATTGGATGGAAGGAGTATATTATGATATTGTAAATTCTGAATTATTGAAGAGTGTGTTGAGGAGAAATTGTCTCTTTCTATGAAACATAGAATATACCAAGTCAAATTTATAGAACTGAGAGAATGGTGACGTTGGTGCAGATTCTAATACACAAGTAACCATTAATAGTTTAATAGCTTAATTATAAAATAAAATGAAAACTTAATAATATATTGTTTGGTGTAACGTGAGAACTTGGATATGGAGGGTCAAGTTGCATAGCATTATTGGCGTCTGCTTCTGGAAAATCACTATCTATCGTTTTCTATCTGCTCTACGCTACAACCCAGTTTCACTTGATTCCAACTTCTTAGGACGGCAATATATATATATATATATATATATATATATAGTGATTAGTGAATAATGATATTTTTTTTACATGAATAAAAGTTTAAGTTCAAGTAAGCACCGGTACCTATCAGCTTATCAGAAAAGACCTCTCATCTCTTTGAAGGTTTATTGAAGAATTTACATATTATCTATTAATATGACCATCCTATTGATCATAGGGTTCAAACCTTCGTCATTGTGAAATCAGAATCTGAACCTTAACAAATTATAATACTCCTGGTTGTCAGTGAATTGTGATATTTTACAAATTAATTTTGAGTGAAAAAGACAAAAAAAACTCGTTTGTTTGTTTGTTTGTTTATATATATATATATATATAAAATACAGCAGATAAACTCATTTTTGTTCTACCAAGAAGACAAGTGCAAGTAACGAAAATATAAGATATAGGAAATAGAGCTCTCTAAGGAAGATGCAGAAGAGCACGCGTGTTTAGGATATTTCCAACTGTGGACGAGGGTTGAACACTTGTAAGGTCATCCAAGACCTTGTTTGGTGAGGGGATCTGAATTCGCTAAAATGCAGATCTGATAAAGCGTGTAAAGTGCATGTGCATCTTGAGTCGTTGGATGAAACTGTTACAGTATGAACACGAATCTTGATTTTTTTATTTAACGGTCTGAATGATGCACTTCATATCGTTTGGTGAGTAACGAGTATTACTTATTTAGTGTGAAACAAACGAAAATCAAGCATTTTACTTTGACTATAACCTATGGATGAAGTTTTAAATTTCTTTCCAAAAGAAAAATTAAAAAAAAAAAGTTTAAACAAAACTATCAGAAAGAAAGATAGTTTCTGAGTTCTTCTGAAACCCCATAAAATTAATCACTAATGGTAAGGCGTTTCCCCCTTCTCTTTGGTCTCTTTTAGCGATTTTAATTTCTCTTCATCTCTTGCATCAATCGAAATGTTGGTTACACAATATTAAATTTAACAAATTATTCTTTCCATAAATTATATTTCATATTTTCTAATGAAATTTGAATCGGAGATCTTAGTTGTTTTGGGTTATTTTTCTTTTTCTCCAGTGTGTTCTAGAATGTCTCTCTTTTTTTTTCCCTTTCTACCTCTATCTTATTTCAAAGAATTACTGCACAAAATAAATTTAGATGATCCAAAATCAATATATTACCATTTAAATGCATATTGAAATATTATATCATATTTTATACATGAACATTTGAGAAGATGGGTTTTATTTAAAAGGATAAATACTGAAAAATTCTGCGTTATGCATCTGTGTGTTTATTAATATGTATGGAAATTGTAACTTTGGTTTCTTCTTAAATATTGCAGATTCACTTTGTAATTCTCATTAGTAGACAAGGCAAAGTAAGGCTCACCAAATGGTATTCACCTTACTCTCAAAAGGAAAGATCCAAGGTATTCAAAACATTTTAACCCAATTATAAATACACTGAGTCTTGAGTTTTAGGTCAGGGACATAAAAATTTCCTGAATTTCAAAAGTTTATAGTCTGATCCACTATCTTTTTAATTTATTTAATTTGGTGCACTCACCATCATTCCTTCAAATTTTCGTCCACTTTTTACCATTTTCCGCCATGTCATTGGATTATTTAGGGGTATTTTTGTCAATTCACATATAACTCCAAAATATTACACGTTGAATGTGGGCAGAAAATCGTGGAATGTAAACAAAAACCTGCCAGAAAAGTGGTGAGTGCCTCGAATTGAAAGGTAAGAGAGTTTGTCTGCAAGCTTTTGAAACTCAAGGAATTTATGTACCTCTGATCCAAAACTCAAAAGTCTCCGTACATTTTACTTTAATATTAACTGAGTTTTCATTCTAAATATTTGTTTCAAATTTCAATTAGTACTCTACCATCGAGATTTGAGTTTAGTAAAAATAATTAGTCCCTCACTAATTATGATAAACCAATCATGAAATCCTCGTTAGGAGAGGTGGAAATTTTTTTAAAAAATTCCAATTAGTACTCTACAATATCTTTTATTGTTTAAATAATCTAATTACATGCCTCCATAATGAATTCTTATCATATATAAGGTTCCTTGATGAAAGTATAGATGAAGTTAAAAGATGTTCTTAAACGCCATGTCCCGTGAAATTCGATCGGTCCTTTTTTTTTATCAAAGTGTAATGACTTTTGATCTCTCAAGGGAAAGACAGTGTAATTTTGCAAACTAGAGGGGAGGGCAGTGTAATTTCAGCATCTCTCAGGGGAGGGCAGTGTAATTTACTCTTAATTTTAATACAATTCCTTCAAAATGCATATTTTTATTTTATTTGTGAAGTAATAATAAGAACTTATATTAATAAGGATCCACCATAAATGGATTAGGAACCAAATTATTATTAATATTGATAAATAGCAATTTGGTCCCTGATCCATTCAAAGTGATGTTATTTGTCAATATTTTAGAGACCAAATTACTATTTATCAATATTAATAATAATTTGATTCTTAATCTATTTATGATAGATTCTTATTAATATAAGTCCATATTATTACTTTACAAATGAAACAAAAATATATATTTTAAAAAACTTGCAAAAGAATTTAAAAAATATTACACCAAATCCAACTTGAAAGAATTTTCAATCATTACATTATGAATGCACTATGTTGCTTAAGGAAATCCTCATAGTCATAAATAATACAAATAACTTATATTGTTAGATAATAATAGTGGTATCAAAATGGATAACTCCAAGGCATATGGACTAGAACAAATGGGCACTTGGGCTAAGTTGGGCTGACCCACCTATTTAAGTTGGGCCCATATTGCTAGTTTACCCTATTCCTGGATGAGCCATTGATTGGCCAGGCATAGCCCTTGGGTTTCTTTATCTTTTCCATTGTATAATATACAAAAAGAAGGTTTTTAAAAAACCTTAAGCTAACATTTTTAAAAAAAATTTATCATTTAAGAAATTTTTAAACAATGAGATATTATTAAAGTAAACAAAATTTAAACAATATGTTTGGTTGACAAATGAAGATCACATGTATAGTATTATAGTAGTATTCATTGATTCAATTATATTTTGATAACAGATAAAAAGTAAGTTATTTTAAGAAGATGTGAATATGTTTTTTTAATCTAAAACACTATATGGGTATAAATCATTATATATATTATAAGTATAAAATTTTTGTTCGGAGAATCGCCTACACTTAATATATGATAGTACCTCAAATAAAATTACTTTAATAGATGATTTATGTGAGAAAAAAAAGCATCAAAATATAAAATAATTACAATTTTTTTTTTAAAAAAAAAACCCAAAGGCATAGCCATAGTCCAATCCATCTCAACTTATATGTGTGGGCTAGGTTAAGAAGTCCACATGTAAAAAAGACCATTAAAATTGCAATCCAATCCACTTCATTTTTTTAAAAGGCAAAAAAAATCCACTTCATTTTTAAGGTTGGGTGGACTCTTTTTAACAGCCCTAGATAGTAGATAGTAGATAGTTAGATACTAATAGTACTTTGACCAAAAAGAAATATACTATTGATGAATCTCCGAATCCCTTGAACTGCTCCGGTGACCTGCAAGGCGAGAATCACGGCGGGGGAAGGCCCCCTGGTCGGACTCCGACGCTCAAGTTAGTATGGGTCGTATGGAGAGTAAGAGGAATTCAATATAGATTCGATAAGTCATACCTGGAGCTGGTCTTGAGTATTTATAGGCTTCTGTCAGGGGTAGTTTGGTAATTCTGGGTCCAGAGTTTGGCCCATTAATTCTGGGTCCGATGGAGCAGACCGACCGATCGAGGTGGCTCGTTCGTCCTGTCGAAGGGCCATAGCTCGGGTGATTCGGTCGGTCAGTCATGTTATATCATTTAGTCCCCAAGTTTTGAGTTTCTTTTCGAGAAGAAACTCGAAACTTATAAGAATCCGAACGATCGAACAGCTGTCTCCATCGATCGAGCAAGCTTTTATGGGTAGGAACTTTTAAGTCCCCTGTGGAGCGCGTGTCGTTTCGCATTCCTCCCGCTCTTGTATGTTTTTCCTGCATTTGTTATTCTTGCAAACATTTAAAAGAATTTTGAAGAAATATTGAAGGTATAATATGCATATTTAATGCACAGTCCCTCATTTCCCTTTTCTTCCTTCCTTCCTTTTTCAAAGGTCAACATGTGGCATTTTGCAATATGCCAGATAGCTAATTATTTTCAAATGGAAATTAAGACTATTAAGAGATGTATTTAGCATAAGGGAAAGAGAAAGCATCCTTATTATGTAGTTGCTTGAGCGTCTTGGCTATCATTTTCCATATGTTGATATGGTGCTCTTCCCTGAAAATCAACAAGTACGATAGAAATTTCGTATATATAATTTCCAAACCAAAGACATAAATAATAGCAATCCAAGTCCAACCATGCTTTGTTAATTTCAAGGCCTATATAATATGAGGCATGCAAATTAATTTATGAGAGATATGCTTTGCCAAGTATGAATTTGTGCAAAAGCAATTAATTAAGTATGATTGCAAGGTTTTAGAGGAGGCATATCTTTTTCACTCTGTCATCAATCGGATCGATGCCTCTGCTTGTTTGGAGATGCTTCCTTGGGCCAAGCGGGATCGTTCGGATCAACGCGTTTAATTGGAGAATGCCGCTATGGGCCGAGCGGGATTGTTCGAATCGACGCGCTCATTTGGAGAATGCCTCTATGGGCGGAGCGGGATTGTACAAATCGACGCGCTCAAGCGGGATCGCTTGGATTGATGCGCTTATTTGGAGAATGCCTCTATGGGCCGAGCGGGATTGTTCGAATCGACGCGCTCATTTAGAGAATGCCGCTATGGGCCGAGCGGGATTGTTCGAATCGACGCGCTCATTCGGAGAATGCCACTTTGGGCTAAGCGTGGTCAATTGGACCGAGCCGCTTTCTTGGAGATGCCTCTTTGGGCTAAGCGTGGTCATTTGGACCAATCCGCTTTCTTGGAGATGCCTCTTTGGGCTAGGTGTGGTCGTTCCGACCGATGCACCCTTGGAAGTTGCCTCTTTGGGCTAGGTGTGGTCGTTCGGACCGATGCACCTTTGGATTCGCCTCTTTTGGCTAAGTGTGGTCGTTCGGACCGATGCACCTTTGGAGTCGCCTCTTTAGGCTAGGTGTGGTCGTTCGGACAGATGCACCTTTGGAAGTTGCCTCTTTGGGCTAGGTGTGGTCGTTCGGACTGATGCACCCTTGGAGTCGCCTCTTTGGGCTAGGTATGGTCGTTCGGACCAATGCACCTTTGGAAGTTGCCTCTTTGGGCTAGGTGTGGTCGTTTGGACCGATGCACCTTTGGAGAATAATCTTCCTCTGCAATAGTAACAAGCGGAAGGAAGTAATGGATACAAAAAGCAGTTAATTAGTATATATATCGCAAAACCCACTTATTACTATTATCTTTTGCTCCTACAAGTGTTGCTTGCCCGAGATAAGCTACGCAACCTTCTGCTTCTGCTTATGGACCAAATGCGGCTACGTTCTGGTTTCTTGGCGATTGGTTCGTTCTTCAATCTTCACCCTTCCTTTGAGGGACTTCCAATTTTCATCGTTCAGAATTTTGTTTTTTGTTCTTTTTGTTTTTCCCTTTAAAGGGATCATCGTTCTTCCCTGCGATAGAAGGATCTTTCATTTTAGCGAAAAGGGTCTTCCCATTGATGAAGGGATCCTTCGTCTATCCCTTTTGGGGAATTTTTCATCTCTCATCGGCGAAAGGATCTTTCGTCCTTCCTCTCGGCGGAGGGATATTTCTTCCATCCCTTTGGAGGGATCGTTCGTCCCGGTCAGCTTTTTGCTTGGTCATTCTTCAACTTGCTCCTTTAGAGGGGTCGATCGTTCGATCACCTTCTTAGCTTAAATTTTTTCAACAATGCTCTTTTAGAGAGGTCAATCGATCGATTGGCTTTTCAGGCTAGTTGATCCATAGAACCCCTTCAGAGGGGTCGATTCGTCAACTCTTCAGCTGTGTGGATTCTCAATGTCCCCTTAGAGGGATCGATCGGTCTGTCAACACTTTGGTCATCTTGCAGCGATCTTTTGATCGGTCTGTCAACCGTTCAGTTTTGTTGATCCACTGCACCAATTCAAATGGATTTCTCCGTCCGCATTTCTGCTTTGTCTGTTTGTAGTGCTTTTCTTT
This sequence comes from Senna tora, assembly GCA_014851425.1. Taxonomy (NCBI): domain Eukaryota; kingdom Viridiplantae; phylum Streptophyta; class Magnoliopsida; order Fabales; family Fabaceae; genus Senna; species Senna tora. The sequence continues at coordinate 7,002,345 of CM026266.1, read as the reverse complement.
TTTTTAGAGGGATCAATCTGTCCTTCATCTTCTCATCTATGCTTTCCAGTGGTGCCCCTTCGAAGGGGTCGTTCCGTCGGTCAACTTTTTAGCTGTGTTTGTTTAACAATGCTCCTTCAGAGGGGTCGTTCCGTCTGTCAGCTTTTTAGCTTTGTTGGTTTAATCAATGCTCTTTCAGAGGGGTCGTTCCGTCTGTCAGCTTTTTAGTTTTGTTGGTTTAATCAATGCTCCTTCAGAGGGGTCGTTCCATCTGTCAGCTTTTTAGCTTTGTTGGTACACAGTATCCCTTTATAGGGATCATTTGTCGGAGAGGGATCGATCGATCGGAGAAGGTCCATCGGTCTGCCAGCTCTCCGGTTTAATTGATCTACGATCTCCCATCAACGGGATCGATCGGTCGGATGTGGACCGGTCGATCCACCAGCCTTGTAGTTCAGTCGATTCATTGTTTCCCTTAAGAGGAATTTGCTAGTCGGTGAGGGATCATCGATCCGCTAACTCTCTGTAGCTTAGTTGGTCCCCTGTTTCCCTTCAGAGGGATCGGTCTGTTGGAGGCAGATCGTTCGGTCCGACAGCTCCACTGCTTAGCTGATTCAGGATCTCTTGGATCGGTTGGTTTGAGGCAGCTCGTTCTGCTAGCTCCGTAGCTTAGTTGATTCACTGTCTCCCTTCGGAAGGATCAGTCCGTTAGAGGCAGATTTGTCAGTCCGCCAGCTCGTCGGCTTAGCTGATCCTTGATTTCACTGCAGAGGGATCGGTCGGTCGGAGGTAGTTTTGTCGTTCCGCTAGCTCTGCAGTTGGGATGATCCATGATCTCTTTGGATCGATTGGTCGGAGGGAGCTCCATCGTTCCGCTAGCTTTGCAGCTTCGTCGATTCATTGTTTCCCTTAAGAGGGATTTTTTAGTTGGGACGGGTCCATCGATCCGCCAACTCTCTGCAGCTTAGTTAATTCATTGTCCCCCCTTCAAAAGGATTGATTGATCGGTTAGAGAGGGTTCCGTTGGTTCTCCGACTCTGTGCCTTAATTGATCCATGCTCTCCCTTTATTGGGGTTGAACAGTTGGAGACGGGTCCATTGGTCCGCTAGCTTTGCAGCTTATTTGATTCACCGTTTTCCTTCAAGGGGTCGTTTAATCTGTCAATTTCCAGCTATGTAGTTCTACACACCCATTTGGATGGGTCGGTCTGTCGATGAATCTCTCCCAGCTTTGGCTATCTGTTGGCGCCCATTTAGATGGGTCGGTTCTCCCGACCAATTTCTTTCAACTTTGTCGGCCCATTTAGATGGGTCGGTCTTCCGATCAACTTCTTTCAACTTTGTCCACTCGCTTGCGCCTATTTAGATGGGTCAGCTCTCCGATCAATTTCTTCCGACTTTGTCCGCCCATTTGGATGGGTCGGTCTTCCGATCAGTTTCTTTCAACTTTGTTCGCCCATTTAGATGGGTCGATCTTCCTATCAACTTCTTCCAACTTTGTCCGCCCAGTTGGATAGGTCGGTCTTCCGATCAACTTCTTTCAACTTTGTCCGCCCAGTTGGATGGGTCGGTCTTCCGATCAACTTCTTTCAACATTGTCCGCCCCATGGGATGGGTCGGTCTTCCGATCAACTTCTTTCAACTTTGTCCGCCCCATGGGATGGGTCGGTCTTCCAATCAATTTCTTCCAGCTTTGTCAGCCCAATTGGAGGATCGGTCTTCCGATCAATTTCTTCCAGCTTTGTCGACCCAATTGGATGGGTCGGTCTTCCGATCAGTTTCTTTCAACTTTTGTCCGCCCACTTAGATGGGTCGGTCTTCTGGTCAGTTTTCTTTCAGCTTTGTCGGCCCATTTGGATGGGTCGGTCTTCCGATCAATTTCTTCCAACTTTGTCCGTGTGCTGGCACCCATTTAGATGGGTCGGTTCTACCGATCAATTCCTTTTAGCTTTGTCCGCCCCATGGGATGGGTCGGTCTTCCAATCAATTTCTTCCAGTTTTGTCCGCCCGCATTGCCCATTTAGATGGGTTGGTCAGTCAGCTTCATGTCAGAAGTAGTGGTTCTACTTCTTTTCTCCCTTTTTGCTTTCATCCTCATTAAATGCTTGTTTGGTGTTCTTTTCCTGAAAATTCTGTAATTGTGCACTAACAAGGAAGATTATATGTATTCTTCAAGTAAGAAGGATCATTCCCTTTTTTGCAAGCAATAAGATTCTCAATGCATATTTTGTGTGGCTAATCACAATCATAATTAAGCATGAGAAATATGAATTTGAGCATTTTCATAGTATATGGTTCTTCTCCCGCTTTTTCCTTTTCGTTCCACTCATAGCATGTTTCATATGCAAGCTCTAATATGGTTGCAAGCATGTTGCCATGAATTGTGGTTTACAAGTCATATATGCATCAATAGTAGCAAATTGGAATGAACAATTTGATGCTAAATTAGCATGGAATAGCATATGCCAATTATCCGCAAGACAATTAAGAGTATAGGTATATTTTTACCCATTTTCTTTTATTTTTGCAAGTATGAAACAATAAAAGAAATCATGGAATATGTATATAATATTTGTGCAAATTGACCAATCAGTGCATAGGCAAATATGTCCAGTAGTATGTCCAGGTCCGACCGACCGATGGAGCTAAGTGAGCTCGGTCGGTTGGTGAGCTCCATTGGCAGGTAAGCTCGGTCGGTAGGTATGACAGCAATGCTCTACCTACTTTTTAATTTATGCAAAGTCCATAAGCAAATGTTTATGTTGATCCTTTCCTTCAACTTGTTTTTTATTATTTTTGCTTACGTAAATGAAAGAGAAGAGTATGCCTAACGTTACTTTTTCTTTTTACCATGGCTATACTTTGCACGTTCTCCAAGGAGTCTAGGTAGTAGGTAATAGGTAGTAGTAGGTAGTAGGTAGGTGATGCTTTTTAACATAGGTAGTACTTTTCTTTTCTCTCTTTTGTTTTATTGATAATACTTTTTCATTTTTTTTATGCTAGATATCTTCCTTCTTCCCGTTTTTTTTTTGCCATCTCCATGAGAAAATAAGACTTAAATAAAGTAAGTGAGACTAGTCATTAATGCACTGTCCACTGAGCATGAAGAGAGAGAGAGGTATACCATTGAGCTTTTCATGAAGATGAAAAGGAAGGGAGTGAACAAACCGTGCGCAACTCAACCCCATTCTTTGAAGCAACACTGACCTTACGCCATGTCCGAACGATGGAAAGGGTGTGGAGGCGTTCGAACGTCCAACTCACTGGTGGAGACGTCGATGCATTGTAATCCGAGCGAGAGCCATCTTCGATGATGGGTCGACGACGGTCGGAGTTACGTATAATGAAGACCCTTGGTGTCGGTTAAGCAACGAGCTCCGAGCACGCGTTTGTACAAGTTTTCTAAAGCGTTCCAAGTGACGGCACTTCTGCTACCGTGAAGCGAATAGGCGGTGAGGAGACGCAAGTGGTCCATATTGGAAGTTGCCGCCATGAATGTGCTCCAGGAGGTGTGTTGTTTTCCGTAATGACAGTGTTCCGGCGACGGCCGGGCGAGCGTCAACGATTGCCCATGATGTTTTGATTTTAGATGAAGCGGTTTTGGTTCTGCGATTTTGTGAATGTGTTTAGCAGATCTGAAAATAAAATAAAGATCTAAGAAATTAGATCTGAAAAATAAAATAGAGATTTGAGAAATTAGGCCGAGATGCTTTTCTGAAATTTCAATTTCAGAGATCTTCATTTATTCTTTCATCTTCATCTTCTATCCAATACGTGCTGCAAGAGAAAGCCTGGAAATGGATGAAGAATAATGTTCCGATGAAGAATGATCTTCCACAAATCTTCAATGAAGTATCTGAACTCTTCAAGTCATGCTCCTTCTTCTTCTTCTTGCTGGTATAGGTTGTAAAATAAAATGCGTGGAAATTTGGGATTAATTTTCGAAAATCCCCACAGACGGCGCCAAATGATGAATCTCCGAATCCCTTGAACTGCTCCGGTGACCTGCAAGGCGAGAATCACGGCGGGGGAAGGCCCCCTGGTCGGACTCCGACGCTCAAGTTAGTATGGGTCGTATGGAGAGTAAGAGGAATTCAATATAGATTCGATAAGTCATACCTGGAGCTGGTCTTGAGTATTTATAGGCTTCTGTCAGGGGTAGTTTGGTAATTCTGGGTCCAGAGGTTGGCCCATTAATTCTGGGTCCGATGGAGCAGACCGACCGACCGAGGTGGCTCGTTCGTCCTGTCGAAGGGCCATAGCTCGGGTGGTTCGGTCGGTCAGTCATGTTATATCAACTATAGTAAAAAAAAATGATACAGAAATTACCTTTAAAAATAAAAAATAAAAGCTATATCATTGGCCATTACCTCTATACAAAAACTGAAGGACTTGAAATCCGAAATATCCCAAAAAATAATGAATATAGAATATTAGATATTCTCTAATTTAATAAATTATTTGATATGTAATACTCCATTTTCACCCAATGAATAAATGGTTATTAAAATTTATTTTAAAAATTAAAAAAAAAGAAACGAAAATTCTTTTTTTTTTTGGTAGAATAAAAATGGTAGTAAGGGAAGGCACTCCCAAGTCCCAAGTACTACCAGGCAGGGCGCTAGTGGCATGCTGGGGAGACCAACAGAGGCCCAACCCAAAGGATTACTGCACAGGCCTAAACCGCAAGCAGTTTTACCCAGTTGCAGCTACTCAACTAGCCCTTGGGTGTCAAGGGATCTCCCTGAGGAGGGATGCCCACCAAAGCAGGATTTTGGATGGCTTCAGGGGGATTTGAACCCTCGCCCATAGGTGAGGCGAGAACTTTCCTCCGGATCCTTAACCATTTGTGCCAACCCACTTTGGCAAGAAACAAAAATTCTAATAACATTAAAACCACAAAATTTTATTTAATTAATATATAATATATAATATATTTTATATTTTATATTTTATAATATATACTATGCACATATTAATATCGGGTACCCTATCCGCTTATTCATTTCAGACGAATATAAAATACTTAATGTAATATTTGCAACCGTCCAATACAAAATGAATAATTATATTTTACTACTCGTATCTTTTTCATGTAATGACTTGATATTTCGTTATGGAAGGTACTTCGAGAGTTAAGTGGGCAAATTCTTCCTCGAACTCCCAAGCTATGCAACTTTGTGGAGTGGAGAGGACTCAAAGTTGTTTATAAAAGGTAAATAATTGAAGATATATATTGTACCCAAATTTTTAAGGAAAAAATTTAGGTTCATTTCCTTATGTCCATTACATCAAGTTCCACCAATCATATATTGTATTTACACTCTCTCTCTTCTATGATTGGTTATATAAAAGGTGGTCTTTTATATTCTCTCTCTACTGTGATTGGTCATTTAAACACTTTTTGTTACGTGTCATATTTATATTAGAGAACTTGATGTAATGAACATAAGGAAATGGACCTAAGTTTTTTCCAATTTTTAATTTGAATTTAAAGAGACCAAAGAAGTTAAAATCTCTTGAATTTTTTGTTCATGTTAATTCAGATATGCCAGCCTCTACTTCTGCTTCTGCATTGATTTAGATGACAATGAATTAGAGACACTGTCCATTATTCATCATTATGTTGAAACACTAGACCGTTATTTTGGCAGTGTAAGTCTCTCTCTCTTAAATCTACCTCTCTTTTTTTTTTTTCACCAACGGAGTGTGACATAGATAAGAAAGGGTCTGTGTTTCTCTGATCACAATCTTCCGAGTTCGATCTGAATGAAGCGTCATCAGTTAGAAGGATCGCTCTTAATTATGAGCCTTGCAATATCCGAAAAATTAATTATTAGACCCGTTCTGATAGATACCTTTAATTTGTCACAGAGAAAGAAATTCTACCTCTCTTTTAATTCTAAGACATTTCCCATGTTAAAATTTATGGGTAAGTCAATGTTTTGGTTTCCTTTTAGTTCATAAATAATAAAAATATCAAATTTAGTCCTTGAAAAATTTTATTGGTCTCAATTTAGTTCTTAAATCGTGAAAAATATCAATTTAATTATTGAGAAAAACCTTGTGTTGCAATTTTATCCCTAAACAAAAGCAAAGAAAAATGAATTAAATGCAGGGACGAAGTTTTGGCACAAGTTATCTTTTAGGGGTTAAATTTGATATTTCAACGATTCAATGACTAAATTAATAATTTACTCCGATTGATTGGGACAATTGAACTCTTTCAAGAACTAAATTTGATATTTTTTATGATTTAATGACTAAATTGAGACAAATAAAATTTTTTGGAGACTAAATTAATAATTTAGTCAAAATTTATAGGACATGTTTGATTTCTCTGTTACTTTTGTTGGCTTTCTTTTCAGGTCTGTGAGTTGGACTTAATTTTTAATTTTCATAAGGTAAATAACTAATGAAATTCAATTTCTTCTATTCATTTATCCAAAAAAATAATATTTTTTCTTCTATTCATGTTTTTTCTTCTTGTTCAGAATTGTGCATGTATGTGCTTGTAATTATTAGAATTTCTTTTGGAGTAAATTTCTTCATTATATGGATGTCTTATCAGATATACTGTAATAATACTATTTAAATGTTTATTTAAGATATAGTCCTCCGAAATTTTTTAATTTTTTTTATTGAGAAAAGTTTTAATCTTTGAATGATTAAATTAAGATAAGATATATCTTTGAGGCCAATACTTTAAAAACAAAGGCCAATCTTACTCGATACTTCAAATTATACTAAAATAATACATTATTTTGTGTAAAAGTGTTCATATAATGTATTGTATCTTGTGGATGTGCTTTCTAACTTTAAAAGATTGAATATAAAATTCCCCCCAAACTTTATACCAATTTTCTGTTTTGTCTCAAAATTTTTTAGTCAATTTTATTCTAAAAGTTTTGAATTATTGTCAATTTGATCTCCAAAATTTTAAATTTCGTCCTAACACCAAATATCTTCCAAATTACTAACCCTAAATGATTACATGACACCACTATTGTAAATTTGTAATATTAATATTAATTCATCGTTTACAATGACATTATTTTTTTTTTCCGTATTCTTCTTAATAAGAATGGGTGATGTCATTTTAAATGATGGGTATTAATATTAAAAAATGATGTTGTTTTGAGTGATGAATTAATATTAATATTACATGTATGATACCATGCTATAATTTTTCGTAAGTAATTTAGACAATAAAATGAAAGTATCATTATTGGCAGGCATATTACATTTTGGATGAAATTTTGCAAGCTGGACATATGCAGGAGACAAGCAAGAGAATTACTCTAAGACTAATAGCTGCACAGGTATGAATGAAATGGAATATATATATATATATTGGGATTAATTGAAGAGAAAAGAAAAGGAAATGAATGTTAATTTTAGACCTTTTCCTTCTCTTTTTGTTCTTTTTTTTTTCCTTTCTAAAATGCATAAACTAACACCTTAAGCTTTATGCAAATAACTTCTTCAATTATAAAGGTTGACGCATAATTAAGCCTTTAAATTTCATAATTTGTACAAGAAACTTTTTTTTTTAATTAAATTTTTTATTCACAACCCTAACATGCATAACAGTAATACATAAAAAATTAAACTACAAATTTAAGGTAAAAAAATGCTAAAAGTCCTTTCAACTATGAAAATTGACTTGAAACTAACTCTCTTAATTAATAGGGTTTTGGATAAAAAAATTAATTGAAGAAGTTTCTCACACAAATTACAAAAGTTAGAGCTCTTAAATAAATTAAATTTTTTAGTTAAAAGAGATTATTTATATATGATATATAATTGAGTAGAGTTTCATATAATTAACCTTCATCTTTCTAATCTATCTAATGTGAATGATTTGCAGGAAGACTTAGTGGAAGTTGCTAAAGAGCAATTCAATTCAATAAGCAACATTATAGCACAAGCCACCAAATAAGAACTTCATCAATATAATTGCCATTTTGCTTCATATTCTTCACTTTGAGAAAGCTTTCCTCATGTTCATAATCTATATTTTGTAGCCAATACTCTTACTATGGTAAGAGTTAATTGTATGATCTTATTAATACAGAGGGTAACTATTTGGAGCTATAGAGAGCTCAAGCTCACCAGTTGTCAATCATAGGATCTATCTCGATATCTGTGTCATCTTAAATTTTTTTTAAAAAATATTTTAACACAGATCTCAAGACAAATCTAACAATTGACAAATGGTGAGCTTTTGCTCACAATTTCTCTATAGCATTACCTTTGATAGAGATATCAGATATCAATTAATATTTAGGCAAAACAATACTTTTTTGGTTCTTTAACTTTGACGCATATTTCAATTTTGTCTCTTAATTGTTTAGTTGGTTTCATTTCAATCTATCTTTAAAAAGTCAATCAAAATTTTCATAATCCATAACATCATTAGTTTTCTTCACAAATGTGCTGAGTTAGAACCAATTTTAATATCGCAAGTGATATTATTAGTCTATCAATCATGCATGTAAAAAAAATAACGGTAGTGTTACATTTAAGTTTAGATAAATTTACTAGTACCTAATTTGGAATTAAGAGTTTAAATTTGGAGATTTGTTTTTTTACATGTAAGATTGATTAATGCACTTAAAATATTGGCATAAATATAAGAAAATTGGCTTCAATTTAGCATTTTCTGTTAAGGAAATCATTGGTGTCAAAAAAATTGATTGATTTTTTAAAGTTAAATGACTTAAGTAAAACGAATCTAACATAAGGGATGAAATTAAAAGTTGAGTCAAAGTTAAGGGATAAAAAGTGCTCTTTTGCTTAATATTTATGAGCTTTTTTCGCACGGTTACGAAAAAAGCTCTTGACAATATTTGTCAATGATATACCAATTAAAAATATAGTCAAGAGTTTTATTTGGTTTAAATCGCGAGTATTCAAAAGTTCATTAAACTCTACTTATATATTTTGGTTCGAATTAAAGGTCTTATAATAAGAGTAGAGTTTTTCTGCCAAAGACTTTTCAAGTAAAAGGAGGTGGAAATCAATCCTAATGCAAATGTGGGTTTTAAAAGTAAAAGGAGTTGCTACCAAATTTTATATGAAAATTTGGAAAAACAACTAAAAAGGTTTTCCAATTGTATAGGTTACGTGTATATTAATATATACTAAATAAATAAATAAATTAGAATATATGAGTATCGGTACAGATACATGTGCGTGTACATATACGAATTACGACAAATTTTTTAAAATATATAGAACACGACTATGACAATATACACTAAACAAATAAATTATACTTAAACAAAATCTTCAAATTACCGCATGGTACCGTATTTAAAACACTTTGAGTGAATAATGTTGCATCCCATAAAAAAAATGAATAATGATGGTGGACCAGCAAAGGAAGGGACAATGTGAGAATCTTTTTCAAAAGAGTTGTTAGACATTGCTGTTAAGGTTGGATCTGATTCTTTAAAAGACCTGTTAATTCTTAAAGTCTACTAAAGAAAATTTATTTGTTGTGTGTTTAAACTTGTTTATGTTAATTAAGATTATCTAATGTTTAATTTGATAAGTTCGTATTTAAATTTCATTTACTTTAATATTCATGATATTCCAATTTAATTCATTTGACACATATTTTATATTAACATCATATTACTTTACATTATATTTTTAATAAATTTAAAAATTTAATCATTCATATTTAAAATATGTAAAATTAATATATAAATATTTGTGTTATATATATATAAACATTTGTGAGTGTAATCGGTTCATCACACGGGTTAATTTCGTAGCTAAGTTGGTTAGCTACGGAATATTTTCGTAGCAAAATTTATACAATAAAAAATTCTCAACTTAGCGGATTAGTTATTGATTTTTTCCGTAGCAAAAAGTACCCTATATAATAATCTCAATTTAGCTACTGATTTGCTTAGGGATGGTAATGGGTAGAGTCTAGGTAGGATACTGCATTTCCTGTTCCCGGCCCCGGTAGTCAATATTTTCCCCATCCCCGGACCCGTCCCCGGCCGAGTATGAAATTTGATACCCATCCCCGGACCCATCGAATACTTAGATCCCCGGACTCGGCTCCGGACCCGAAAAATGTACTATTTTTTCTACAAAATTTACTACTTTCATCACAAGTACTTTAATCACAAGTATTGAACACACATTCAAAAATTTAATTATTTCCAAGTTTAAGAAAAAACAAACTTCAAACACACAATTTGATATGAAATATCATATATTTTTATATAAAATATTTTTATATATATTATATCACCGGGTCCAGTCCGGGTTCGGGATGAATACACCCTTATCCGGACTCGAACTTTTACCCATTAAAATCTCCTGACCCGGACCCAACGGGTAAATTTTTCGGGTAACCGTTGGGTCCGGGTAAGATTGCCATCCCTAGATTTGCTAGAGAATATAGTCGTAGCAAATTTTACACTAAAATAAAATTTTAACTTAGCTACGGATTAGCTACAGAACATTTTCATAGCAAAATATAGACTAAAAATTCATGTTAGCTATGGATTAGCTAGGTATTTTTTCCGTAGCAAAATTTATGTTAAAAAAATTTCAGTTTAGCTACAGATTTGCTACAAAATATTTCCGTAGCAAACTTTAAACCTTAACTACGGGTTAGCTACAAAACATTTTCATAGATAAATATTAACTACCAAAGTGGGTTGGCACAAATGGTCAAGGATCCGGAGAAAAGTTCTCGTCTCACCCATGGGCGAGGGTTCGAATCCCCCTGAAGCCATCCAAAATCCTGCTTTGGTGGGCATCCCTCCTCAGGGAGATCCCCTGGCACCCAAGGGCTAGTTGAGTAGCTGCGACTGGGTAAAACTGCGTGCGGTTTAGGCCTGTGCAGTAATCCTTTGGGTTGGGCCTCTATTGGTCTCCCCAACATGCCACTGGCGCCCTGCCTGGTAGTACTTGGGAGTGCCTTCCCTTACTACCATTTTCTTTACCAAAAAAAAAAGAAGATAAATATTAACTAAAAATTCATGTTAACTACGAATTAGCGATTCCGTAGCAAAACTTATACAAAAAAAAATTTCAATTTAACTACAGATTTGTTACGAATAGCAAAATTCATACCAAAATAAAATTTACACTTAAATTTTAGGGTAAACTACAGTTTGTCCCCCTGTGGTTTGGCCTAAATTCAGTTTGCCCCCCTGTGGTTTAAAATGCGACACTTAACTACCATGTGGTTTAGAGTGTGACACTTGACCCCCATGTGGTTTGTTATATTATCACTTAATTACCCTATATTATTTTGTTCTCAAATTTTAATATTTAATATAACTTATAAAAGAAAATACTTAAAAATAATTTAATTAATTTATTAAATATTTATTTTATCTCTAAAATAATAATAATAAACTCTAATCTTCTACTTTCAACTCTTTTTAGCGTTTCCTTCAAACTCTTTCTTTCCTCTAATCTCTCCACTATATCCAAGAGTAATGTTATGCTTCTAGTCTAAATATGAATAAATAACTAAATATAAATAATCAATGGAGTAAATAATAAATATTAAATTATTTTATTGATTTTTTAAAATTATAATTTTATTTTTATATTAATTATAATTTTTTTTCAATCATTTTATAATTCTAGAGTGTTGAATGACAAATTTTAAACATTAAAAGTATTAAATGATGATTAATTTGACTAAAATCTGGATAGAAGATAGGTGAAGGTAGTTAAGTGATAACATAACAAACCACATGGGGGGTCGAGTGTCACACTTTAAACCACGGGGGGTCACATTAATTTTAACCCAAACCACAGGATGATTAAGTGTCGAATTTTAAACCACAGGGGGACAAACTGAATTTATGTCAAACCACAGGGGGCAAACTGTAGTTTACCCTAAATTTTATTATATTATATTTATTTAATTATTTATGTATTTAGTATTAAAAATTAGATGTTAATATAAAAAATATATAAAATACTTTAAGTAAATAAAAGATTTTTTTTTCTATATGTTTTTTTAAATGTTGCTTCGTCCCCCCTTTATTTTTTTTTTTGCCAACTATGTAATTAGATGGATTGAATTTGATGTTCTCGACTCTTCTTCTTGTATACAATTCTTGTTCTCTTCCATTCGATTTAAATTCATTTATTTCATCATGAATTTTGTATACTTTTCTTTCATTTTGTATTCTCAATTTGGCTACGGATTAGCTACTGATTTTTTTCATAGAAAAAGGTACCATATAAAATAATCTCAATTTAGCTACTGATTTGCTACGGAATATTTTCGTAGCAAACTTTACACTAAAATAAAGTTTCAACTTAGCTACGGATTAGCTACAGAATATTTTCGTAGAAAAATGTAGATTAAAAACTCATGTTAGCTAGGGATTAGCTATCGACTTTTTTGGTAGAAATTTTTTTACTAAAAATAAAAATCAATTTAGCTACAGATTTGCTGTAGAATATTTATTTTGCAAACTCTAAACTCAAATAAAATTTCAACTTAGCTATGGATTAGCTACAGAACATTTCCTTAGTAAAATATTAACAAAAAATTCATGTTAACTACGGATTATCGACCGATTTTTTCCGTAACAAAACTTATACAAAAAAACTTTTAATTTAGGTACAAATTTTCTACGGAATATTTCTGTAGCAAAATTTATACTAAAATAAAATTTAAGTGTAAATTTTATTTTATTATATTTGTTTAATTATTGATGTCTTTAGTTTTAAAAATGAGATGTTAATATAAAAAAAATAAAATACTTTAAGTAAATAAAAGAAATATTTTTTCTATAATTCTTTTATAAAACATTGGTTCGTCCCCCATTTATTTATTTTTTTGCCGACTACATATTCGATTTGCAGTCCTCGACTTTTTTTTAAAAATGTTAAAATCACTCATAGTGTAGGTTTTTCAAAGTTAAAACCACTTATGAGGTTCAAAATTACTATAGAAAATTTATAAATTGCGTGAGACCAAGACCAATGCAAACAAACCCTGCAATAAATGATTCCCAAAAATCCAAAATCATTATTCAGCCCATGGTTTCTTCAATGTTAAAACCGCTCATCATAGTATAGTTTTTTCAAAGTTAAAACCACCTAAGAGGTTCAAAACTACTATAAAAAATTTATAAATTGGGTGAGGCCGAGACTACTACAAACAATCCCCTACAATAAATGATTCCCAAAATCATTATCCAGACCATGGTTTTTTCAATGTTCAAACCGTTCATTGTCTAGTTTTTTCAAAGTCAAAACCACTTATGAGGTTCAAAACTACTATCGAAAATTTATAAATTGGGTGAGACCGAGACAATTGCGAACAATCCCCTGCAATAAATGATTCCCAAAATATTATCCAGCCCATGGTTTTTTCAATGTTAAAACCGCTCATAGTCTAGTTTTTTCAAAGTTAAAACCATTTATGAGGTTCAAAACTACTATCCAAAACTACTATCTAAATTTTATAAATTGGGTGAGGTTGTGACCATTATTGGAGTCACAAATCTCTCTCGACTACTCTTTACCGATCGAAAGCAATTAAAATAGTATGCGTCTATAGGTAGCTAGCATTATGGTGTGCAAAGATGATGAAGATGAAGAAGATGATGATGCTATTAGAAGAAGCTCGAATAAGCTTGGGTTCTTGAATCGGCTCACTGAATTACCAAAGGTATGAAATTAGAAATTATATTGAATATGCATATAACTTTTTAATGAGTTTCATCTCTTGATTTTAGTCATAAATGCCATTCATTCAAACTCTTTTATAAACTAACTAGTTTTCTTTTTTAATTTTCTACTACAAACGTGTTTGTATCAGAATACCAGAATAGAATACCATTTCTGTGCAAGCTCGAGAATAAGATCATTGTTCCTTGGGATTTCATATGTAGAAGCTTTGATTGCTTTATCTATTCCGATCCAGCACTTTCCCATATGTGCTGGTAAGGGTCGAAGATGTTCCCAGGTTTTCCATCGTTCTATTGGGTTTTTGATGCGTTTCAATGAGGGCTTGAGGAAATGAGAAGTTCAACAAAATGCGCTCCCTTCTAAGTGAAGTTTAAACAAAGATCTTGAAGTGAAAAGGGCTCGAGGAAGAGTGCATAAAACAATAGAATTTGAAACCTTAATGTCAATCTCATTAACATAGTTTTTCAGAATTAACGACTCTCGTTCATCAAATCAATTAGAGACTAAGTCCAAATCTTATTGTCGAGGCAAATCCATATTAAGAAAGAAACTCTTGATGAAAGCTTTTTTTTTTTTTTTGCTTTTAGAATTGTCGTCAATTGAGTCGACTAATTCTTCTAAACTCATGAAGTCTTCTATGTTAGTGTATTTGTAATCTGTAATCTGTTCCTCTATAAATACTTAATTAAAATTTTATGTCGTATTTGTAATTTGTTATTGTAAGTTTAAGATATTATTTATTGTTTTGATGTATTATATTAATATTCTTGTCTCTTTTACAAACTATTTGTATTTTAAAACAATTTTTGTTGTCTGTTGGGTTAAATGGCTCAGCCCTTGATTTTTTCAATGTTAAAACTACTCATAGTGCTCAAAATTAAATCATTATCTAAAATATATAAATTGAGTGAATTCAAGATCATTGGATTCACAAACTACTCTTTGCCGAAAGCATAAAAAATATTGCACATGAGGTTATTAATAACTATCTGCGCAAAAAAAAAAAATCAATTAAAAACAATATTTGAAATAGATTTACTTGTCTTCTCTTTTTAAAAATCAGAAACATTTTTTTAAGAACTTTCAAATATGTGAATGATGTATGTTACATAAAGATTTGTGTACAATAAAATTATAGTTCACTCTCTTTGTTAATAATATATAGATAACTGCATAAAAATACAAAAGAATCCACTTTTTCTGTAAATAAATGATCCTTAAATATTATATAACCCATAGTTTTCAAAGTTATAACTTGTCATGAGGTTCAAAGCCACTATCGAAAATCAAGAAATTGGGAGATATCAAAACCACTAAAATCACAAACTATTCTGTGTTATAAATTGTCTGACACATCGAGATGTATACATAAAACACCAAACAATCAACTTTCTCTTCCAATAATTGATCCCCAAATTCATTTTCCATCTCATGGACTTTTTTCAATGTTAACTCCGCCCTTAGTGATCAAAACCACAATCTAAATCATATATAATGGGTGAGTTTGAGAACATGGATTTACAAACCACTCTTCTTATACTACTCTGGGCCGAAGACAAAAAAAAAAAGGCAAATGAGGTTATTAATAAATATCTGCACAAAAGATATTTTCAATTGAAAATAACATCTGAAATAGATATTTTTGTATTCTATTTTTGAAAATGATCAACAACACTTTTTTAAGAACAACTTTCAAATATGCAAATGATGTATGACACATAGAGATTTGTGTATAATAAAATAATAGTTTAGCTTCTTTGTTAATAATATGTTGTCTGGCGCATAGAGATTGATGCATAAAATACAAAAGAATTCACTTTCTAATTCCAAATTTCCAATATATTACTTAACCCATAGTTTTTCAAAGTTAAAACTGCTCAGGAGGTTCAAAACTACTATCGAAAATCTAGAAATCGGGTGATACCGAAATCACTAGAATCACAAACCATTTTCTATCATAAATTGTCTAGCACATCAAGATCTCTGCATAAAAACCCAAACAATTCACTTTCTCCTCGAGTAAATGATTCCTAAATTCATTTTCCAGCCAATGATTTTTTCCATGTTAAAATTACTCATAGTGCTCAAAAACCACTATTTAAATCTTATTAATTGAGTGAGTTTGAGAACATTGATTTCACAAACCAATCTTGTACTACTCTTTGCCAAAAACAAAAATATATGGCACATGAGGTTATTAATAAATATAGAAAACAACATTTAAAATAGTTTTTTTTTTGTTTTCTATTTTTTAAAATCAAAAACATTTTTTGAGAACAACTTTCAAATAGGCCAATTATGTATGGCACATTTTTGTGTACAATAAAATAATAGTTCACTCTTTTTTATTAATAATATATTGTCTCGCACATTAAAATCTCTGCATAAGAAATCAAACAATCAATTTTCTCTATCAATAAGTGATCCCAAGTTCATTTTTCAGCCCATAGTTTTTTAAAGTTAAAACCGCTCATATTGCTTAAAATCACTATTTAAATGATCCCCCACAATATTGTCTAGCCCATAGTTTTTTAAAAGTTAAAACCGCTTATAAGGTTCAAAACCACTATTAAAAATCTAGAAATTGGGTGAGACCGAGACCACTGAAATCATAAATCATTCTCCATTATAAATTTTTTGGCACATCGGATATCTGCATAAAAAATCAAACAATCCACATCCTCTGCCAATAAATTATCCCCAAATTCATTTTTCAACCTATGATTTTTTTAATGTTAAAACCGCTCATAGTGCTCAAAACTTGTATTTAAAATCTATAAATGGGTGAGTTCAAGACCATGAAGTCACAATCCATTCTTGTACTACTCTTTGCAAGGAAGTTGCACACAAAGGTCTCTCCAATTTCAATTCCATTTCCTTCAATTCTTCATCTTCTAGAAGCCGAAAAACAGGGTTTCCCACAATTAAATAACCCCCACAAATGTAGTCTTTAGCAATATATATTGTGCAGCAACAACATTTACAAGATATAACTCTTTAAGACAATTGTTCCCTTAATTCTAGAGAATTGAGGTTTGAATTCAATTGTCTTGAAGAGTAATCTCTTGTGAATATTGTTGAGGCACATCCATGTTAAGAAATAAAACCTCTTGTTGAAAGCTTTGATTTTTTTATAATTGAGAAGGAGTCGTCAATTGATTTGACTAGTTTCTCTAAAGTCACGAAGTCGTCTCTGTTAGTATTATCGAGGTGATCGTAGATAGGAAGGGAACACCATGAGTAAAGCTAAAATTTTGAAACAAAAGACATTGTAATTGCATCTTCTAGAGATAGAAGGAAAAGACATTACCAATATAATCTTTAGCCTTAGCAATTAAACTGACCAAAGGTATGAATGTGTTGGTCTTAGAATACCATTTTTGTTCAAGCCTAGGAATTAGATCTTTGTTCCTTATATAACAAAAAACAATTTAATACATTACTTCTCTTATCTTCACTAGTGGACTATTAGATGAAAATTACTCCATTAATGATAATGAATAAGTCCAAGACAAGTGAAGTGTGGGTGTAATGAAAAAGTTCGTGCGTGGTTGCAGAGTGAAGATAAGAATATGTATGATAACTTGTGAAAGAGAAAAAGTGTTGGAGAATTGTAATGGACTAATGGTGGAATAATGAAGGGTGATGGGAAGAGGACTCAACTAGTCTAGAAGGGAAGACATTTTTAAAAGTATTTGAATTATTTTTTTGTAAAATTTTGTAATAATTTAGGCTTTTTTTTATGAATTGTAATAATTTAGTTTATTAATGTAAGAAGAATTTAATATTTTTTAAATTTTAGAATGTTGATTTTTTATGTTAACTAGGAGTGTTCGGCGGGCGGTTTGGGCAGTTTTTAATGAAAATTTAGTGCACTTATCGGTTTAAGTTGATAGCGTCAAACCAAACCATAAACGAGTGATTTTTAGCGGTTCGGTTTGACGGTTTTGAACTTTTATGTCATCAAACTTACATATTTAAGTTTATTAATAAAAAATATAATTTTATTAGTAATAAAAAAGTATAGTAAGATTTCATTTACTTTTAATATACAATCAACTTAATTCTAAAATTAATTCTTTTTTAGGAAAAATTAAATTTTTAGATTGACTAAATTTAATATAACCTTCTAAAAACAAATTTTATATTTTATTATTTAGAAATTTTAACATAATATATATATATATATATATATATATATATATATATATATATATATATACTAGAGGATTCGCATGCACATACGTGCATGCAATTTATTCTTTTTTTAAAAGAATTTTATATAAAATAATAATGATATTTCAAAATAAAATAAAATTATAATATTTGATATTTTTTAATTTTTAAATAAAATTGTTATATTTTTAAATGAAGTAATGTGAAGTTATACACTTCTTCACTTTTTTAGTAACTACCCATAATGCATGTATGTTAGAGTAGTTATTTTTTTGGTGTCACACTTAGCTTTTGTGACACCAAAAACTCCAAAGCCATATATATATACTAGAGGTTTTGCATGCACGTACCGTGCATGTAATTTGTTTTTATTTTTTAAAAAAATATATAAGATAAAATTATTATTATGATTTAAAATAATAAAATATTAAATATTTGATAATTTTTTAAATTTCAAAATATAATATAATAATTATATTTTAAATAATATATTAAATCATGGAAAGTTATTTATTGAGAAGTTATTTATTGATTAGTTGTTTTTAGTGGGGAAGTTATTTTTTTGGTATCACATTTTACTTGTGTGACACCAAAAACTCTAAAGCCATATATATATATACATGTATGTTTATGCGATTTGATTAGGTTTTTCGATATACCAAATCAAACCAAACCAAATATTAATATTTTGTTCGATTTATGCTAATTATTTGATCGGTTTTGTTTGGTTACCAACACACTGCCGATAACAATCTAGTTTTAATGAAACTTGAAAGTAAGATGAAGAACTTTCTAGAGGAAAAAAATCAACGCAAGAGAGAGAAGTATTCACAAATTTGGCAAAATGAGTTCAAAGCCAGCGTGAAGCATGATTCATGAATTGCCGATCGCGTCGCAAAGAATCTCTTTGGTTGATCTCATTTCTACTTGGGTTTCTTCTCAATAATGGCGTCCTTCGTCGCTTTGTTCTTGCTTTCGGTGTTTGCCTGCTTTCTCGGAAGCTATTTTTCGGAAAGGTAAAATGCCCATCTATTTCTCTCTTTTATTTTTGTTTTTTATGAAATTGAATACGGGAGATAAACAAATGGCTCGAATACGTAGAGTTGACCAAATGGAAGATAACCTATAATAACTAGAAGTAGAATAAGAGCAAAGAAAACAATAGAAGAAACGATTAAAAGGATCTAGCCATAAATAACTTAACCGTAGAAATGTGCAAAGATAGAATATGTTGGCGTCGCTTGATCCATATAGCCGACCCCACCTAATAAGAAAATGGCTTTGTTTATTGTTGTGAAATTGAATACGGGAAGTGTGTTTAATTCTTTAATTTGAATACCTAGATCAAATAACCATCCCGTTGTGAACTTATAGTTTTGTCAGTTATCTAGTTTCAGCTAGATCTTTCCTGCATGTTCCGTGGATATGTGTAAATTTAATTCTGGAAATTGGAGTTAGTAGTGTTGATTAAGATTACATAACTATTGCAATGTGATAGTTTCATATTCTGCTGCAAATGGTAACTTGGATATTTTATTGAATATGCATATAACTTTTTAATGAGTTTCATCTCTTGATTTTAGTCATTAATGACATTCATTCAAACTCTTTTATAAACTAACTAGTTTTCTTTTTCAATTTTCTACTACAAACGTGTTTGTTTCAAAATACCATAATAGAATATCATTTCTGTGCAAGCCTGAGAATAAGATCCTTGTTCCTTGGGATTTCATATGTAGAACTAGAAGCTTTGATTGTTTTATCTGTTCTGATCCAGCACTTTCCCATATGTGCTGGTAAGGGTCGCAGATGTTGTTCCCAGGTTTTCCACCGTTCTATTGGGTTTTTGATGCGTTTCAATGAGGGTTTGAGGAAATGAGAAGTTCTACAAAATGCGCTTCCTTCTAAGTAAAGTTCCAAGAAAGATCTTGAAGTGGAAAGGGCTCGAGGAAGAGTGCATAAAACAATAGAATTTGAAATCTTAATGTCAATCTCTTTAACATAGTTTTTCAGATTAACGACTCCCATTCATCAAATCAATCAGAGACTAAGCCCAAATCTTATTGTCGAGGCAAATCCATGTTAAGAAAGAAACTCTGTTTTTTTTTTAGAATTGTCATCAATTGAGTCGACTAATTCTTCTAAACTCATGAAGTCATCTATGTTAGTGTATTTGTAATATGTTCCTCTATAAATACTTAATTAAAATTTTATGTCGTATTTGTAATTTGTTATTGTAAGTTTAAGATATTATTTATTGTTTTGATGTATTATATTAATATTCTTGTCTATTTTACAAACTATTTGTATAGATAACTGCATAAAAATATAAAAGAATTCACTTTTTCTGTCAATAAATGATCCTAAAATATTATATAACCCATAGTTTTCAAAGTTATAACTTGTCATGAGGTTCAAAGCCACTATCGAAAATCAAGAAATTGGGTGATATCAACCCCGCTGAAATCACAAATTATTCTTTATTATAAATTGTCTGACACATCGAAATGTATATATAAAACACCAAACAATCAATTTTCTCTTCCAATAATTGATCCCCAAATTCATTTTCCATCTCATGGACTTTTTTCAATGTTTAGCCCGCCCTTAGTGCTCAAAACCACTATCTAAATCATATATAATGGGTGAGTTTGAGAACATTGGATTCACAAACCACTCTTCTTATACTACTCTTGGCCGAAGGCAAAAAAAAAAAAGACAAATGAGGTTATTAATAAATATCTGCACAAAAAATATTTTCAATTGAAAACAACATCTGAAATAGATATTTTTGTATTCTATTTTTGAAAATGAACAACACTTTTTTAAGAACAACTTTCAAATATGCGAATGATGTATGACCACTACAAGAAAAAACGGATTTAGCTACGGAAATTAGCTAGGGAAAAAAATCCCTAGCTAATTAGCTACGGATTAGCTAGGGATAAAATCCCTAGCTAATTTGGTAAAAAAAATTGGCACGAAAAGGCGGGAAAATTTAGCTAGGGATTTGCTACGGATTAGCTAGGGCAAAAAAACCATAGCTAATCCCTAGCTAATTAGCTAGGGAAAAAAAACCGTAGCTAATCCCTAGCTAATTAGCTAGAGAAAAAAATCCCTAGCTAATTTATTATATGTGTATATATAAAATGTTTTACATTAATAAATCAAAAAGTGATAAATGGCCTAGTGGTTGGTCTAAATGTTACCATCCATGATGTTCCGTCTTCGAGGCCTCCTTGGACCATTTTTCAAAATATAAAGTGGTTGCCGCAGGAGGTCGCCGGAGGTGGTCGCTGGCCGGCGGTGGAGGAGGTCACCGGTGGCTGTCGCTGGCCGGCGGTGGAGGAGGTCACCGGTGGCTGTCGTCGAAGGGGGTTGCCGGAGGCCGGTGGAGGAGGTCGCCAGCGACAATTTTTGGAGGGGGTGAGTTAGCTACGGATTAGCTACGGATTAGCTAGGGAATTTAGCTAGGGATTAGCTACGGCTTAGCTAGGGATTAGCTAGGGATTAGTTACGGATTGGCTACGAATTAGCTACGAAAAAAATCCCTAGCAATTAGCGTCCAAATATTAGCTAGGGAAAAATCCGTAGCTAATCCGTAGCTAATCCGATTAGCTACGGATTTTTCCCTAGCTAATCCTGTTTTTTCTTGTAGTGGACACATAGAGATTTGTGTATAATAAAATAATAGTTTACCTTCTTTGTTTATAATATGTTGTCTAGCTCGTAGACATCTATGTATAAAATACAAAAGAATTCATTTTCTAATTCCAAAATATTACTTAACCCATAGTTGTTCAAAGTTAAAACTGCTCAGGAGGTTTAAAATCACTATCGAAAATCTAGAAATCGAGTGATACCGAAATCACTAGAATCACAAACCATTCTCTATCATAAATTGTCTAGCACATCAAGATCTTTGCATAAAAAACCAAACAATTCACTTTCTCCTCGAGAAATTGATTCCCAAACTCATTTGTTAGCCCATAATTTTTTCCATGTTAAAACTGCTCATAGTGCTCAAAAACCACTATTTAAATCTTATTAATTGGGTGAGTTTGAGAACATTGATTTCACAAACCAATCTTGTACTACTCTTTGCCAAAAACAAAATTATATGACACATGAGGTTATTAATAAATATAGAAAACAACATTTAAAATAGTTTTTTTTTCTATTTTTGAAAATCAAAAACATTTTTTGAGAACAACTTTCAAATAGGCCAATTATGTATGGCACATAGAGATTTATGTACAATAAAATAATAGTTCACTCTTTTTTATTAATATTATATTGTCTCGCACATTAAAATCTCTGCATAAAAAATCAAACAATCAAATTTCTCTATTAATAAATGATCCCCAAGTTCATTTTTCAACCCATAGTTTTTCAAAGTTAAAACCGCTCATATTGCTTAAAACTACTATTTAAATGATCCCCAAAATATTGTCTAGCCCATAGTTTATTAAAAGTTAAAACCGCTCATAAGGTTCAAAACAACTATTAAAAATCTAGATATTGGGTGAGACCGAAACCACTGGAATCATAAACCATTCTCCATTATAAATTTTTATGGCACATCGAGATATCTGCATAAAAAACCAAATAATCCACATCATCTGCCAATAAATTATCCCCAAATTCATTTTTCAGCCCATGGTTTTTTTTTTCAATGTTAAAACCACTCATAGTGCTCAAAACTTCTATCTAAAATCTATAAATGGGTGATCGAGTTCGAGACCATTAAGTCACAATCCACTCTTGTACTACTCTTTGCAAGGAATGACTGCACACAAAGGTCTCTCCAATTTCAATTCCATTTCCTTCAATTCTTCATCTTCTAGAAGCCGAAAACAGGGTTTCCCACAATTAAATAACCCCCACAAATGTAGTCTTTAGCAATGTATATTGTGCAGCAACAACATTTTTAAGATATAACTCTTTAAGACAATTGTTCCCTTAATTCTAGAGAATTGAGGTTTGAATTCAATTGTCTTGAAGAGTTATCTCTTATGAATATTGTTGAGGCACATCCATGTTAAGAAATAAAACCTCTTGTTGAAAGCTTTGATTTTTTTATAATTGAGAAGGAGTCGTCAATTGATTTGATTAGTTTCTCTAAAGTCATGAAGTCGTCTCTGCTAGTATTATCGAGGTGATCGTAGCTAGATAGGAAGGGTGTCCCATGCGTAAAGCTAAGATTTTGAAACAGAAGACATTGTAATTGCATCTTCTAGAGATAGAAGGAAAAGACATAACCAATGTAATCTTTAGCCTTAGCAATTAAACTGACCAAAGGTATGAATGTGTTGGTCTTAGAATATCATTTTTGTTCAAGCCTAGGAATTAGATCTTTGTTCCTTATATAACAAAAAGCAATTTAATACATTACTTCTCTTATCTTCACTAGTGGACTATTAGATGAAAATTCCTCCATTAATGATAATGAATAAGTCCAAGACAAGTGAAGTGTGGGTGTAATGAAAAAGTTCGTGCGTGGTTGCAGAGTGAAGATAAGAATATGTATGATAACTTGTGGAAGAGAAAAAGTGTTGGAGAATTATAATTGACTAATGGTGGAATAATGAAGGGTGCTGGGAAGATGACTCAACTAGTCTAGAAGGGAAGACATTTTTAAAAGTATTTGAATTATTTTTTAGTAAAATTTTGTAATAATTTTTTTTTTATGAATTGTAATAATTTAGTTTATTAATGTAAGAAGAATTTAATATTTTTTAAATTTTAGAATGTTGATTTTTTATATTAATAAAAATGGTATGAGTGATTAAAAAATGAAAGTATGGGGGTGCCAGTGAACAAAATCAAACATTGGAGATAGCTTTGAACAAAGCCTAGCAAAGGTACTTTTGACTAATATATTTTTTAGCCCATGGAGATCATAGAAAACAAAATAATCCATTTTCTCTAACAATAAATGATCCTCAAGATATTATCAAACCTATAGTTTTTTCAAGTTAAAATCGCTCATGAGATTCAAAATTACTATAAAAAAAATTTATAAATTGGGTGAGGCTGAGACCACTGGTATCAGAAACCATTCTCCATCATAAATTTTCTAGCACATCGAAATCCCTGCCTAAAAAATCAAACAATCCACTGCAATTAATGATTCCCAAAATCATTATCCAGCCCATGGTTTTTCAATGTTAAAATCACTCATAGTATAATTTTTTCAAAGTTAAAACCGTTTAGGCAAAAAAGAAGAAGTTAAAACCGCTCATTTGGTTGAAATCCACTATAAAAAAATTTATAAATTGGGTGAGGCCGAGACCACTGGAATCACAAACCATTCTCTATTATAAATTGTTTGGCACATCGAGATCTCTGCCTAAAACTCCAAATAATTCCCTGCAATAAATGATTTCCAAAATCATTATCCAGCCCATAGTTTTTTCAATGTTAAAACCGCTCATAGTCTAGTTTTTTCAAGTTAAAACCGCTCATAGTCTAGTTTTTTCAAGCTAAAAAACCACTTATAAGGTTCAAAACTAACGTCAAAAATTTATAAATTGGGTGAGGCCGAGACCACTGCAAACAATCCCCTGCAATAAATGATTCCCAAAATCATTATCCAGCCCATAGTTTTTTCAATGTTAAAATCGCTCATAGTGGTCAAAATTACTATCTAAAATCTATAAATTAGTTGAGTTCGAGACCATTAGAATCACAAATCACTCTTGTGCTGCTTTTTGCCAATCGAAAGCAATTAAAATAGTATGCATCTATAGGTAGCTAGCACTATGGTGTTCAAAGATGATGAAGAAGATAATGATGATGCTATTCAATGAAGCTCGAAGCTTATGATCTTGAATCAAATCAACGAATTACCAAAGGTAAGAAATTAAAAATGATATTGGATATGTATATAGCTTTCTAATGAGTTTCATCTCTTGATTTTAATAAATGACATTCATTCAAATTCTTTTATAAATTAACAGGTTTTCTTTTTCAATTTTCTAATACAAACGTGTTTGTATCAGAATACCGTTTTTGCGCAAGCCCAAGAATCATATCTTTGTTCCTTTGGATTTCCATAGGTAGAAGCTTTGATCGCTTCATCCTCTTTCCCAGATACTTGGGATGAAGATGTTGTTCCCAGGTTTTCAATGCGTTTCAATGAGGGCTTGAGGAAATGAGCAGTTCTACGAAATTTGTCAATGATCTTAAAGGGAAAGGGCATGAGGAAGAGTGCATAAAACAATAGAATTTGAAACCCTAATGTCAGTCTCTCGTTAACATAGGTTTTCACAATCAAAGACACCCATTCATCAAATCGATCAGAGATTAAGCCCAAACCATATTGTCGAGGCAGATCTATGTTAAGAAAGAAGCTCTTGACGAAAGCTTTGGTTTCATTTTAGAATTGAGAGGGAGTCGTCAATTGAGTTGACTAGTTCCTCTACAGTTATGAAATTTTCTTAGTGGTGTTATTGACGTGAAACTCGTAGATAGGAAAGGAATGTAATGTGTGAATCCAAGATTTTGAAACAGAAGATATTGTAATTGCATCATCTAGAGTAATTGCATCTTCTAGAGGTAGAAGGAAAAAGACATTGCCATTGTAATTTCCCATGGGTTGGTATTTGGGACGAACCTAGGTTTTCCATCCTTCAATTTGCTTTTATAAATATGTCTATGTATGTAAATTTATTTTATTAAAAATATCCTTAATAAATTAATTAATCTAATTTTTAAAAAAGAAACTTATTATTTCTCAAATGGTACCAATTCCAATAGCAATTGAGAGACCATACTTGGCTTCTAAATGCTTCATCCAAATTGTAAATAAAGGACTCCTTCTAAAAGAACAGTCTTAATATGCAATCACTCTTCATTTGAACTTTAAACAAGTGTTTACGTTCTCTTGTTATTATTATGACAATATACCTTTAATCCATCTTATTACCATATGTTGTATTTTTATAGAAATTGAAAGGGTCAATTTTCTAAATAGCATTGCTCTTTCTTAATTTAGTCTCCTAAAGATGTATTTCATCTCAGTTTAGTTTTTGGGAATCTCTATTAACATAACCGATAGAAAAAAATGTAAGACTAAATTAAGACCAATTACATCTTTTAAGGACTAAATTTGATTTTTTTTTCACTTTTGAAAGACTAAATTGAAACAAAGATCTTTATGGTCCAAATTTGACATTTTCATCTTTTAAGAACTAAATTAAAACAAACTATAATTTTTAAGGACTAAAATATTAATTTACCCTGCATTTTAAAAACTAAAAAAAACATGCATTTTTTTCATGTGAAGTTTTTAATTATTATTATTTTAGTCTTAATTTAGTCTCTTAAAAAAATAAACATGTATTTATAATTGGTTAAGTTCTCAAAAAATATATATAATTGGTTAAATATTACATTTGGTCCCTATAGTTTTACCATAAGTGTAGGTCCTCATAGTTTCATTTTATAGTAAATAACAATTTGGTATCCGAAAGATACACCTTATGTCAATTTGATCCTTAAAAAGATACACATCCAATCAATTTAGTTCCTCGTTAAATTTATTAAATGAAAAAGTTGACACCATTAATGACTTAATAATGTATTTTTAAACACTTAATTCATGACTGAGATGCCATGTAACCATCCAGTCAACTTTTTTAAAACAATTAGAAAAAATTATTAAAATTCAAGTTTATTTTAAATAATTTATGCATTGCCATAGCTTTTGTTTTCGTTGATGAGTTTTTATCTATTAATTAATTATTCATCCATAATAATAATGGATTCCTTACAATATATATTTTGTAAATTAAAATTGAGAATTTAAATGGCCTCAAAAATCAAATCATACGTAAACAACTGAAGGCAGAAGAAAAAAATGCAAAATAAGCTGTCAGGCATTTTAATCAGCAAAGCAAAAACAAAACAAAAAACCAAGCATTAAAACTAGAATTGTTCTTCAAACATAGAGTTGTCAAAACGGGTCCAACTCAGTGGGTTGGGTTTCAAAATCCCAACCCCTTTGTTAAACGGGTTGGAGGAACTCGACCCACCTAAGGCTCGCGGGTAGGTGGGCTGGCTCGCGGGTTATGTGGGTTGGCTCGCAACCCACCTAACTTAAAGAAAATTAAAAAAAAACATAATTCCTAATCATGTTTCTTTCTTTTTGTGATATTTTCATTTTTCACCATATTTGCAGGAGCTAGGAGGAAAATAAATGAATAATATTGTGATATTTTGACTATGTTTCATATTTTAATTGTTTTATTTTTAACTATTTGTGAGTGACATGATGAATGATAAATCTTTTCTTTTCTTTTATCATATTAAATTTCTTAATTCATAAAAAAATGTACAAAAAAAGTATAAATTTCTTTTTTTAAAAAAAAGTTAAAATTAAAAAAATTTCAAAAAAAAAAGGTGAGTTAGGTGGGTTGGCCGGACCCACCACCTTGGTGGGTCGGGTTGAGATTTCCAACCCGTTTAACGGGACCAACTCAAGTGGACCAACCTGTCACGGGTTCAACCCGTGGTGGGTCAATCCATATGGACCCGATTGACTCACTTTGACAGCTCTATAATCAAACACGAGAATTGTTCTTCAAACAACCAATTAATATTAAATCTGATATTTAATTAATACACACATGAGTAAAATCCATTAATAACATTTCACTGCAGATTAAATGACAAGAAAAACAACCTATTTCTACAATTCTATTCTATTGCCAAAACTGACCTCTCATCTCTTCACTCTAAACCACTACTATTTCCTTTGTAAAAGAGGCAAAGTATTACTGAAAGTATAAGTTCAAGAAAACTGCACTATTTCCATTAGTTTTTTCTTTGGTGAATTATCATGAGCTTAAAGCAGGCATATCCTATGAGTGCATGGAATTCAACAATTTCAGAGCCAGCGCTTCTTGCTCCTCCAAAGTAACAGAGTCAGAGACGCCATTAGCTGTGACTTCAGTTTGCTTACCGTCATCACTGTCACTAAAGCACGGACACCGTCCCCTATCTTTAGGCGTGTCATGTGTTGACACCGACACATACACAGGCATGTCAGAAAAAACTATTTTTTAACTCAGACAGATGGACACGTTAGAGTAAGTCATCTATTATTTTATCCTAGAATGTTGATTTTTTATGTTAATAAAAATGGTATGAGTGATTAAAAAATGAAAGTATGGGGGTGCCAGTGAACAAAATCAAACATTGGAGATAGCTTTGAACAAAGTCTAGCAAAGGTACTTTTGACTAATATATTTTTTAGCCTATGGAGATCATAGAAAACAAAATAATCCATTTTCTCTAATAATAAATGATCCTCAAGATTTATCAAACTCATAGTTTTTTCAAGTTAAAATCGCTCATGAGGTTCAAAACTACTATAAAAAAATTTATAAATTGGGTGAGGCTGAGACCACTGGTATCACAAACCATTCTCTATCATAAATTTTCTAGCACATCGAAATCTCTGCCTAAAAAACCAAACAATCCACTGCAATTAATGATTCCCAAAATCATTGTCCAGCCCATGGTTTTTCAATGTTAAAATCACTCATAGTATAATTTTTTCAAAGTTAAAACCGTTTAAGCAAAAAAGAAGAAGTTAAAACCGCTCATTTGGTTGAAATCCACTATAAAAAAATTTATAAATTGGGTGAGGCCGAGACCACTGGAATCACAAACCATTCTCTATTATAAATTTTTTGGCACATCGAGATCTCTGCCTAAAACTCCAAACAATCCCCTGCAATAAATGATTTCCAAAATCATTATCCAGCCCATAGTTTTTTCAATGTTAAAACTGCTCATAGTTTAGTTTTTTCAAGTTAAAACCGCTCATAGTCTAGTTTTTTTCAAGCTAAAAAACCACTTATAAGGTTCAAAACTAACGTAAAAAATTTATAAATTGGGTGAGGCCGGGACCACTGCAAACAATTCCCTGCAATAAATGATTCTCAAAATCATTATCCAGTCCATAATTTTTTCAATGTTAAAATCTCTCATAGTGGTCAAAATTATTATCTAAAATCTATAAATTGGTCGAGTTCGAGACCATTAGAATCACAAATCACTCTTGTGCTACTTTTTGCCAATCGAAAGCAATTAAAATAGTATGCATCTATAGGTAGCTAGCACTATGGTGTGCAAAGATGATGAAGAAGATAATGATGATGCTATTCAAAGAAGCTCGAAGCTTAGGTTCTTGAATCAAATCAATAAATTACCAAAGGCAAGAAATTAAAAATGATATTGGATATGTATATAGCTTTCTAATGAGTTTCATCTCTTGATTTTAGTCATAAATGACAATGATTCAAATTCTTTTATAAATTAACAGGTTTTCTTTTTCAATTTTCTAATACAAACGTGTTTGTATCAGAATACCGTTTTTGCGCAAGCCCAAGAATCAGATCTTTGTTCCTTTGGATTTCATATGTAGAAGCTTTGATCGCTTCATCCTCTTTCCCAGATACTTGGGATGAAGATGTTGTTCCCAGGTTTTCAATGCGTTTCAATGAGGGTTTGAGGAAATGAGCAGTTCTACGAAATGTGTTTCCGTAAAGTTTCAACAAAGATCTTGAAGGGAAAGGGCATGAGGAAGAGTGCATAAAACAATAGAATTCGAAACCCTAATGTCAATCTCTCGTTAATATAATTTTTCATAATTAAAGACACCCATTCATCAAATCGATCAAGGATTAAGCCCAAACCATATTGTCGAGGCCAATGTTTTTAAAACTGGACCGGTCATTGAACCGATCGAGGCACTGGTTCACGGTTCAATGGTCGAACCGTGGTGGACGGTGGTCGAACCGGTGGCATTTAAAATATATATTTTTAATTAAATATACTAAAATATATCATAAAAAATTATATACTTCATAATTATATGTTTCCATCTCAATCTAAACATGATAAGAAATAGAACAAGTTTCAAATTACCACAATATCATATTAAACTCTTCAAATAAGTTCAAGGATCAACATATTTAAGTCTCAAGTCTTATCATAAACCAAACAATAAATATTGAAATAGAACAATCCTTACAACTACAAGTCACAACAAATTCTCAATAAATACTAAATCATAAACAACAACAACAAAATTTTTTTTTAAAAAAAAAGAAAAAACCGGTCAAACCGTCTAAACCACCGGTTTGGACAGTTCTTGACCGGTTTTTCCGATTATTGACCGGTTTTATATCTGACCGATTCTTTGGTTATTCCGGACCGAACTGGCAGCCAATTTTCCGGTCCGACTGGCCGGTCCGGTCCAATTCTGAGAACAGTGGTCGAGGCAGATCCATGTTAAGAAAGAAGCTTTTGATGAAAGCTTTGGTTTCATTTTAGAATTGAGAGGGAGTCGTCAATTGAGTTGACTAATTCCTCTAAAGTCATAAAATTTTCTTAGTGGTGTTATTGACGTGAAATTCATAGATAGGAAAGGAATGTTATGAGTGAATCCAAAATTTTGAAACATAATATATTGTAATTGCATCTTCTAGAGGTAGAAGGAAAAAGACATTGCCATTGTAATTTCCCATATGCAAATTGTAAATAAAGGACTCCTCCTAAAAGAACAGTCTTAATATGCAATCACTTTTCATTTGAACTTTAAACAAGTGGTTCTCTTGTTTTTTTTTTTTTGTAGAAAGAAAGTTTAGGTGGGGGTAAGCACCGGTATCCCACCAGGGTCAGGGAAGACATCCCAACCTCTTTGAGGACTTATGGGAGGATTTACATATCACCCACCAATAAGGCCCTCACATCGGTCATAGGGTTCGAACCCTCGCCCTTGTGGGGTAAGAGCCCGAACCTTAACCCTCACATCTTGTTATTATTATGACAATATACCTTTAATCCATCTTATTACCATATGTTGTATTTTTATAGAAATTGAAAGGGTCAATTTTCTAAATAACATTGCTCTTTCTTAATTTAGTCTCTAAAGATGTATTTTATCTCAGTTTAATTTTTGGGAATCTCTATTAACATAACCGATAGAAAAAAATATATAAGGACTAAATTGAGACCAATTGCATCTTTTAAGGACTAAATTTAATCTTTTGTTTTTCCTTTTTCAATGACTAAATTGAAACAAAGATCTTTAGGGTCTAAATTTGACATTTTCATCTTTCAAAAATTAAATTAAGACAAACTGTAATTTTTAAGGACCAAAATATTAATTTACCCTATATTTTAAAAACTAAAAAAAAGTAAACATGCATTTTTTCATGCAAAGTTTTTAATTAGTATTATTATTAATTTAGTCTCCTAAAGAAAAAATAAACATGTATCTATAATTGGTTAAGTTCTAAAAAAAAAATTAAATTGGTTAAATATTACATTTGGTCCCTATAGTTTTACCATAAGTGTACGTTCTTATAGTTTCATTTTGTAGTAAATTAAGAATTTGTTGTCCGAAAGATACACCTTATGTCAATTTAATCTTTAAAAAGATACACATCGTCACATCCAATCAATTTAGTTTCTCATTAAATTTAATGGATAGAAAAGTTGTAACCATTTATGACATGACATATTTTGGACACTTAATTACTGACTAAGATGCCATGTAAGCATCCCTTCTACTTTTTAAAAAGAATTAGAAAAAAGTATTAAAATTCAAGTTTATTTTAAATAATTTATACATTGCCATAGCTTTTGTTTTCGGTGATGAGTTTTTGATCTATTAATTAATTATTCATCCATAATAATAATGGATTCCTTACAATTTATATTTTGTAAATTCAAATCGAGAATTCTAATGGCCTCAAAAATCAAAATCATACGTAAACAACTGAAGGCAGAAGAAAAAAAATGCAAAATAAGTTGTCAGGCATTTCAGAATTGTTCTTCAAACAACCAATTAAAATTAAATCTGATATTTAATTAATACACACATGAGTAAAATCCATTAATAACATTTCACCATAGATTAAATCACTGTCACTATCGAAATATATCTTTCTCTTTTTATGGTGTGTCAGACACCGTCCCCTATCGTGTCATGTGTTGACACCGACACATGCACAGGCACAGGCAGATCAGAAAAAAAACTATTTTTTCAACTCAGACAGACAGACACGGTCAATTATAAATTGGACACGTGCTAAACATGACTCATCACTGTTAAGCACGGACACTTCAAAGTTCAGACGTGTCGGTGTGTCGAACACGACACTGACTTCACGTGTCCGACACGCCTCCGTATGTGTTCAATTTTAAAATAATTTTTTTCAGCTCGGACATGCGTCGGACACGGCTCGAACACGTCATAGACACTGCTTGGACACGACTGGGCTTGGGTTGGACACAGCAAAATGATTTTTTATTTTGGAAAAAGAGGTAAAATGTGCCAGCTTTCATCATTTTGGAGTTTTGACCTTTCCCTCACATTTGCCAAAAGAAAATGTGTTTCATTTCTTGGACTCATTTTCTTTTCTCTTCTGTACGTGTCTTCAACCTAGCACTTCTCATCCACTCTTTTATTTTATTCAACTCTCTTCTCTTCTTCGACTCACTTCTTCCTTTACCTTCCTTCATTCTTTCTAAAATTTTGTTCTTCTAGCTCATTGGAAGTACTATATAGGTTGTGGCGTGTCCTGTGAATTTAAGAATTTGGTGTGTCCTCATGTCCATATCCGTATTAGTGTCTATGCTTCATAGGCTTATACTTGAGCCAAGTATACCCGAAAAAAACGGAAAATACTAGAAAACAAATCAATGAAAATCTAGAGAACTCATTTTAATTAGGTTATTCAAGTTAATTGTTTTTGTTCTATGAGATTTAGTAAATCTGATTTTGAAAATGATAGAATAAATTGCTTAGAATATAGAATATTGATATATCACTAAAAGAAAACTTTATATATATACACCGTGTTGTGTTTTATTCTATATGAATACTTTTGGCCAAATTACTCTTTTGGTCCTCAACGTTTGCACCAAGTTTAATATTGGTCCTCAACGTTTTTATTTTGGTCAAAATTAGTCCTCCAGCATAACTCCGTCTGATTTTTTTGTTAAATGCTGACGTGGAAGGTTTATGTGGCACACCCTCTCTCCTACATGTCATATTTGGATGATATGACACCCTCTCTCACTCCAACTCAGCAAAACGACGTCGTTTTACTGAGTTGGAGTGAGAGAGAAGTGATGCAAAACGGTGTCGTTTGCTGAATTGGAGTGAGAGATGGTGTCATATCATCCAAATATGACACGTATGAGAGAGGGTGTGTCACATAAGCCTTCCACGTCAGCATTTAACAAAAAAAACCAGACGGAGTTATGGTGGAGGACCAATTTTGACCAAAATAAAAACGTTGAGGACCAAAAATAACTTTTTGAAACGTTAAGGACCAATATTAAACTTGGTGCAAACGTTGAGGACCAAAAGAGTCATTTGGCCAATACTTTTTTATGTTTGACGTGTCAACATATTTTTGTCCACGTTAATATTTGTGCTTAGGTCAGTGGGAAAGCTGTTCACACAAGAAGCAGTTTTTCCTCTTAGCATCTTAATCAGATCTGTTTGTGTTTTTTGTTAGAAAACCCAATGTTCGGTAAGAATTATTTGTTGAAAAAGGAGAAGAAACATTTTTCCTATTATTTGACGAGCCATCGCATCATAATCCTGCATATGCAATATCAAATAGTCTAATCCGTCATGAACAAGAAGCATTGTGTATTGCTTACTTGTGTAGGTAAGAATATGAGGCAGCAATTTAAAAAGTAATTTAGACTTTTCTTTTTCTGTACTGCTGGAGATTATACATGATGGTACTGTACATACATGGCATCTAAAACTTCAAACCCAATGATGTTGAATATTCATCAATTGGCAATTTCATGTTTGGCAGCAATCTGAAAATAAGAATAAATACCAAAAAATAATAAAATGTAAATTGGTTAGAGAAATTATAATACGCGTGGTACCGGACTGAGGCACGGGTATCTCGTTATCTTTAAAGTAATTCACGCCTCCCACGGGTTGATTTTGCTATATCACCTGTGCAGGGGTACTCAGACGCGTTACCTCTAGGATACAACAACCCAGTACTCGCTTGTATGT
Source organism: Senna tora (assembly GCA_014851425.1). NCBI lineage: Eukaryota > Viridiplantae > Streptophyta > Magnoliopsida > Fabales > Fabaceae > Senna > Senna tora. The sequence continues at coordinate 6,968,420 of CM026266.1, read as the reverse complement.
CTACAACCTCTGCACGTAGGAGGTAGACAGGACTCTGTCTCCCACACCTTTCTCTACCCAAATATCACATATTTTATATTTTATTTGTTTGCATAGGTGAAGCTCTTTTCTTCTCTATAGTATCCGTCCATCTCCTGTCTTCTCCCAACCCACATATATAGGTGAGAATTTAGGATGCCATTTAATTATAGATTAAATGTGTTTTAATGCTACCATTAATTGATAAGCTTTGAACAAGTCAAATTGTAACATATTATTATATTAATAATATTAATTAATTTAATTTATAATAATATCCAACAATCCCCCACTTATTATTATAAATTAACACACATTTGACGTTTGGTTTTTACATTTGGGTAGAGACAGATTATTATGCATAATATAAATAGCTAAATTGCCTTGAATCTATATTTAGCAAAAATATATATCTTGATCCAGAGCCATGGTGGTATTCGCCTTGAACCATAACTGCTTAAGAGAAACAAGACATATACCTTGCACATAATAATCCAGGTGCAATTTATGAGCCCTAGCCCGCACATTATGCGGCCGTGTGCGCACCCTGTTTCTTAAATGTGTTTCAAGAATATATGCCCTTTTATATTCTCATAGGAGCGGCCCCACTCCGTCACATTCAAATAGGTGAATTCTGTCAAGGGTATTCCTGCAATTAAGATACCCCACTCTTATAGAGCTACAGATTTCATTAAGAGTTTTTGAAAAACTCAACCTCACATATCATTGCAGGAAAATGCACTTACAACATAGGGATAAATTAAGAGTCAAAACTCTTCCAAATGTGCATTTCAACAGCCACTCTATGATTCGTTTGTCCCTTTGAACCAAGTACTTAGGATCTCTAATCACAAGGTAGGGTATCTTCATAGGTTGCTTTTAATCCATACGGGCTTTAAATATTTATCCCCCTCGATGTACACACACAAGATTCTTTGACTATAGCTATAGTTTCAGAAAAACACACAATTCAAAGAATCTAGCAATGACGGTATTTATCACAATAGGTGATCACAATTTATTAGCTTAAAAAAACTCATAATTATTATTGGCGGGTATTCCAAAATTCACAAAATATATTTTTAATATATTCTTCTACCAAATAATAATACTAGCCAATAAAATAAAATATTAATCCATTTAAGGAACTTTTCAAACTCAATAATATGTGACAAAAATTAGTATAATCTATATGTACCACTTTGTACTATAGGAAGTAACACCAATTGGGCTTACTCAAATTTAAATTAGTTAAGCATATCTTCATCTCTTTGAGATGGTATCATCAATTTATAAATTGATCGCGAATAATAGTATATATGTCTTTATCCACAATAAAATTTTCAGTCACATATTCACAATAAAAATAGTTCCAAAAAATGAATTATGTAATTTCCATTATAAATTGCATAGCAATTTTTAATAAAAATAATATACCGTCAAAAAACTTTGGTGAACTCATTTTTAGATATCCACAAAATTATATATACCCCAACTATTGATGGGTTTTGTGCCTTTTCACAAGAATTTCACAATTTCTTTGTTCACCCAAAATAATAATATTCTTGTGGCACTCATAAAATATCACATATGAATTTTGAAATTCATTTTTGTGAAGAAATCACAAAATCCACAATTATAAAAATTGTTTTCACAAGTATATATGTGTGCACACTTATTCACTATAAAGTGAATTCTCATTATTTGAAAATATTTCACCAAATCTATTTGGAAATTTTTCAAAATTCATGACAAGTTCATTTGTCACATATGACTTTAAAAGTCCAAATGAGATATTGAAAATCTCACAAAATATAGAATATAACATTCTATAAACAAACCTCTATCCCACATGAGCTTCAAATCACTTCACATGACATTTAAATAATGTCAAAATATATGACCACCAAAATACATGCCAAAAACCTTGTCATAAAACCATAACATTTTATAATCATTATCTGGCCTCAAATCAATATAAATTTTTGTTCAGCACAAATTTATTAATTAACCCAAAATTATATAATTACAAAAAGGCATAGAGGTGGTAACTCAAGCACATTTTTTCATAGTAATTCACAAATAAAACTATATATTAAAATGTGCCCCCCACTGTCAATAAAATTTTTTTCTTAAATGAATAAATATAACAGTGAGTGTTAGATACCTCCAGAAAAGAATACAAAATATCTTTTCTTCTCATGTGAGCAACAATTTGATTGAAAGTCACATATCACAGATCTTAAAAGCTCACAAAATTTTATGAGTAATATTCATAAAAAATATGAAATATTATCATAAAATTAATTAAGTAATTTGATTGCATATTAGTGATATTTAAGATATCAACCATTTTCTCAATAAAATATTTGTATCACACAATGCTTTCATCCATTCTAATAACACGCATATATTCACACCAATTGTACAGACAAAAAGCATATAGAAACTATCTTAAATAGTTCGACAAATAGTTCAACGTGACTTGTTATGTACATTGAATATTTTAGTCATCATACTCTTAATTCTCAATTTATAGAATATCTCAGAGAATTCACATAAAATAAATTTTATATTTGCTCTGAGTAGATATTCAAAACTATATGAAATATATTTTGATATATCATAATTCCTTCCAAAACTAAATTTTAAATTTTGTGAGTCATCACCAAATAAAATATAAATATATTAATATTCAGCTCACAAAAATTTAAAACCAACATACCAAAAAATATATATTTCTTTGAGTTATATAATTTACCAATAAAAACTCAAATATTTATTCTCATTATTCTTATTTTTCTTTTGCTGCATATTTGGGATTAACCATGAATTACCTTAAACTTGTTGGGGCAGCAACCTGAAAATAAGAATAAACACCAAAAAATAGTGAAATGTAAATTTGTTAGAGAAATTATAATACGCGTGGTACCGGACTGAGGCACGGGTATCTCGTTATCTTTAAGGTAATTCACGCCTCCCACGGGTTGATTTTGCTATATCACCCGGTGCAGGGATACTCAGACGCGTTACCTCCAGGATACAACAGCCCAGTACTCGCTTGTATGTCTACAACCTCTGCACGTAGGAGGTAGACAGGACTCTGTCTCCCACACCTTTCTCTACCCAAATATCACATATTTTATATTTTATTTGTTTGCATAGGTGAAGCACTTTTCTTCTCTATAGTATCCGTCCATCTCCTGTCTTCTCCCAACCCACATATATATAGGTGAGAATTTAGGATGCCATTTAATTATAGATTAAATGTATTTTAATGCTACCATTAATTGATAAGCTTTGAACAAGTCAAATTATAACATATTATTATATTAATAATATTAATTAATTTAATTTATAATAATATCCAACATTTCATAACATCGAAAATTTCTTTATACCTCTGTATACGAATGGATCTCAAATATGTTACAAAGGCCCTTTGTGAGATGCCAACGAATCAGAAACTGGTTGCAGCCGTCCTTTGTGAAATGTTAGCAAAAATGTCAGATGATATGTTTTGTTGATAGTTAACCATAAATAACACAACATAGAATGCATTAGAAATGACATCAGTACTACCAACACCTTGATAGTTCAAATGCAAGTGGGAATCATAGGTGAATTATTAATTTGAAAAACAAAAAAAGTGTACCTTACTGAGATGTACTGGAATTTTAGCTGCGAAGGCATGAGAAATAAAACTGACTTCCCCTCAGTAATAAATTATTCCCAAAATCATTATCCAGCCTATGTTTTTTCAATATTAAAATCGCTTTTAATATAGTTTTTTTAAAGTTAAAACTACTTACGAGGTTCAAAACTACGATTGAAAATTTATAAATTGGGTGAGGCCGAGATCACTAGAATAATAAACCATTCCCCATTATAAATTGTTTAGCCATCGAGATCTTTGCCTAACAAACCGAACAATCTACTTTTCCTGCAATAAATGAGTCCCAAATTAATTAGAATAAAGTTTCACGGGAAATAAGCCTAGTCAAGGAGTAACTTCAATTCAATATCTTCTCAAGGTGTTCATTGATGGATAATTTCACTCTCTTTACAACACATTAACTATGATAATTAATAACCACTAATTATCAAAATCTCTTCTAATTTAGTGGGTTAAGAAGAGCTCTATAATCCCACCCTAACCAATTAACCATTCCGAGCAAGCGTCTAGAATGCAATTAATTGATAGTATTAAATTCTAAGAGATGTAATCAATGCAAAATATCAAAACGCACAAGCGTGTAGCCTAAATATTTTGAATCCAAGTTCCTTAATATAAGAAAAACATTGAGCAATAATTTTTCCTATATCAATCACCACTTTATCAACTCATTCGAACTATTACGTATCCGATAGAGACGATTGGCAAGAAAATCATTAAGCAAAATAAACAACGAGCCCGGTCATTCATCCACTCAATGAAAATCAACAATAAAATCTAAAACAAGAAAATATTATAAAAGAGAAGGAAGAAGATTCAAAGCAAAACACATCTCACGCACTTGATAGACATTAAATGAAAAACTACCCCTTGACTAGATGAAATTTTTATATAAGAAATCAATACAAAAGAAGAAGAAGAAAATCCCTGAATGTAGAACCTTCCTGTTTAGCCACGGCCTTCAGCTCAGCCTCCCCAAGGAAGATGAAGAACACTAGAGTTTTCAAGAGAGAAGAAGAAGAAGAAGAATGGTGAAAATGTAGAATGTATGTAATCTTTGCCCTATTTCTATCTAAATACATCTTAACCAATGAAACCCACTAATCCTAATGGGCCCCTAAGATGAGAGAATCTCTTTCCAGCCCCAAAAATTCGGATCTCTAAGTGCAGCCACGCCTAAGAGAGAGAAAACTCATATCTGACCCCTTTTTAACTCTGCTGTAAGTTTCAGACAACAACTTAAGGCGTGCCCACGGCTTACAATCCTGACTGGAAGAAAACTTTGCATAAAAATTACAAAAAATTAAGTTTCACCTATTTGATATGCAAAAATCTAAAAAGAGCACTATGAACTCAATTTCTATACGAAAAATATCAATTACGAGGTTAATTCATAGTAAATATATGTGCATTTTGCAACTTAACAGAGGCCAAGACCATTACAAATAATCTGCTGCAATAAATGATTCCCAAAATTATTATCTAGCCCATGATTTTTTCAATGTTAAAACCGCTCATAGTATAATTTTTTTCAAAGTTAAAACCATTTATGAGGTTTAAAACTACTATCGAAAATTTATAAATTGTATGACGCCGACACCAGTACAAACAATCTCCTGCAATAAATGATTCCCAAAATCATTATCCAGCCCATGGTTTTTTCAATGTTAAAATTGCTCATAGTATAGTTTTTCAAAGTTAAAACCACTTACGAGGTCCAAAACTACTATCGAAAATTTATAAATTGGGTGAGGTCGAGACCACTAGAATCACAAACCATTCTCCATTATAAATGGTTTGGCCATCGAGATCTCTGCCTAAAAAACCAAACAATCTACTTTCTCTGCAATAAATGATTCTCAAAACCATTATCCAACCCATGATTTTTCAATGTTAAAACCGCTCATAGTGGTCAAAACGACTATCTAAAATCTATATATTGTCTAGCGCATAGAGATCTATACATAAAATACAAAATAATCCACTTTCTCTGTCAATAAATAATCTCAAAATATTATATAACCCATAGTTTTTCAAAGTTAAAACTGCTCATGAGGTTCAAAATCACTATCGAAAATCGAGAAATTGGGCGATATCGAGACCAGTGGAATCACAAACCATTCTTCATTATTAATTGTCTGGCACATCAAAATCTCTGCATAAAAAACCAAACAATACACTCTCTTCAATAAATGATCCCCAAATTCATTTTCCAGCCATGATTTTTCAATTTTAAAACCACTCATAGTGTTCAAAACCACTATCTAAATCATATTAATATGGTGAGTTCGAGAACATTGATTTCACAAACCAATTGTGTACTCCTCTTTGCCAAAAACAAAAATATATGACACATTTTTGCTAACAAGTGCCCTTAGGGCACTCTTTAAGGTTTTCAATCAACCAATGAGAAGCTCTTAAAATATGTGTTGGTTGACTTTTCATCAACTTCAAAAAGAGGCAAAATACTATTTAGTCACTGAATTGTTGGTCAAACTACTATTTAGTCCCCGAATTTATCAAAAATACTATTTAGTCCCCGAAATGTTTAACTATGTCAACTATTTAGTCCTCGAATTTGACAAAAATACTATTTAGTCCCCGAATTTGTAACTTTGTCAACTATTTAATCCCCAAACTTGACAAAAATACTATTTAATCACCGAACATGCAACTCTGTTAACTATAACGAGTAACAGTCAGGAAACTAAATAGTTGAGAACAACTTTCAAATAGGCCAATTATGTATGGCACATAGAGATTTGTGTACAATGAAATAATAGTTCACTCTTTTTTGTTAATAATATATTGTCTCGCACATCAAAATCTCTGCATAAGAAATCAAATAATCCACTTTCTCTATCAATAAATGATCCCCAAGTTCATTTTTCAGCCCATGGTTTTTTAAAGTTAAAACCGCTCATATTGCATAAAACCACTATTTAAATGATCCCCACAATATTGTCTAGCCCATAGTTTTTTAAAAGTTAAAACCGCCCATGAGGTTCAAAATCACTATTAAAAATCTAGAAATTGAGTGAGACCGAGACTACTAGAATCATAAACTATTCTCCATTATAAATTTTTTTGGCACATTGAGATATCTGCATAAAAAAAAAACCAAACAATCCACATCCTCTACCAATAAATTATCCCCAAATTCATTTTCCAGCACATGGTTTTTTTCAATGTTAAAACTGCTCATAGTGCTCAAAACTTCTATCTAAAATCTATAAATGGGTAAGTTCAATACCATTAAGTCACAATCCACTCTTGTGCTACTCTTTGCAAGGAATGACTGCACACAAAGGTCTCTCCAATTTCAATTCCATTTCCTTCAGTTCTTCATCTTCTAGAAGCCGAAAAACAGGGTTTCCCACAATTAAATAACCCCCACAAATGTAGTCTTTAGCAATGTATATTGAGCAGCAACAACATTTACAAGATATAACTGTTTAAGACAATTGTTCCCTTAATTCTAGAGAATTGAGGTTTGAATTCAATTGTCTTGAACAGTTATCTCTTGTGAATATTGTTGGGGTACATCCATGTTAAGAAATAACCTCTTGTTGAAAGCTTTGGTTTTTTTTAATTGATAAGGAGTCGTCAATTGATTTGACTAGTTTCTCTAAAGTCACGAAGTCGTCTCTGTTAGTATTATCGAGGTGATCGTAGATAGGAAGGGAACACCATGCGTAAAGCTAAGATTTTGAAACAGAAGACATTGTAATTGCATCTTCTAGAGATAGAAGGAAAAGACATTACCAATGTAATCTTTAGCCTTAGCAATTAAACTGACCAAAGGTGTGAATGTGTTGGTCTTAGAATACCATTTTCAAGCCTAGGAATTAGATCTTTGTTCCTTATATAACAAAAAACAATTTAATACATTACTTCTCTTATCTTCACTAGTGGACTATTAGATGAAAATTCCTCCATTAATGATAATGAATAAGTCCAAGACAAGTGAAGTGTCTGTGTAATGAAAAAGTTCGTGCGTGGTTGCAGAGTGAAGATAAGAATATGTATGATAACTTATGGAAGAGAAAAAGTGTTGGAGAATTGCAATGGACTAATGGTGGAATAATGAAGGGTGCTGGGAAGAGGACTCAACTAGTCTAGAAGGGAAGACATCTTAAAAAGTATTTGAATTATTTTTTTGTAAAATTTTGTAATAATTTAGTTTTTTTTTATGAATTGTAATAATTTAGTTTATTAATGTAAGAAGAATTTAGTATTTTTTAAATTTTAGAATGTTGATTTTTTATGTTAATAAAAATGGTATGAGTGATTAAAAAATGAAAGTATGGGGGTGCTAGTGAACAAAATCAAACATTGGAGATAGCTTTGAACAAAGCCTAGCAAAGGTGCTTTTGACTATTATATTTTTTAGCCCATGGAGATCATAGAAAACAAAATAATCCATTTTCTCTAACAATAAATGATCCTCAAGATATTATCAAACTCAGTTTTTTCAAGTTAAAATCACTCATGAGGTTCAAAACTACTATAAAAAAATCTATAAATTGGGTGAGGCTGAGACCACTGGTATCACAAACCATTCTCCATCATAAATTTTCTAGCACATCGAAATCTCTGCCTAAAAAACCAAACAATCCACTGCAATTAATGATTCCCAAAATCATTATCCAGCCTATGGTTTTTCAATGTTAAAATCACTCATAGTATAATTTTTTCAAAGTTAAAACCGTTTAGGCAAAAAAAAAAGAAGAAGTTAAAACCGCTCATTTGGTTGAAATCCACTATAAAAAAATTAAAAAAATTGGGTGAGGCCGAGACCACTGGAATCACAAACCATTCTCTATTATAAATTGTTTGGCACATCGAGATCTCTGCCTAAAACTCCAAACAATCCCCTGCAATAAATGATTTCCAAAATCATTATCCAGCCCATAGTTTTTTCAATGTTAAAACCGCTCATAGTCTAGTTTTTTCAAGTTAAAACCGCTCATAGTCTAGTTTTTTCAAGCTAAAAAACCACTTATAAGGTTCAAAACTAACGTAAAAAATTTATAAATTGGGTGAGGCCGGGACCACTGCAAACAATCCCTTGCAATAAATGATTCCCAAAATCATTATCCAGCCCATAGTTTTTTCAATGTTAAAATCGCTCATAGTGGTCAAAATTACTATCTAAAATCTATAAATTGGTTGAGTTCGAGACCATTAGAACCACAAATCACTCTTGTGCTACTTTTTGCCAATCGAAAGCAATTAAAATAGTATGCATCTATAGGTAGCTAGCACTATGGTGTGCAAAGATGATGAAGATAATGATGATGCTATTCAAAGAAGCTCGAAGCTTAGGTTCTTGAATCAAATCAACGAATTACCAAAGGTAAGAAATTAAAAATGATATTGGATATGTATATAGCTTTCTAATGAGTTTCATCTCTTGATTTTAGTCATAAATGACATTCATTCAAATTCTTTTATAAATTAACAGGTTTTCTTTTTCAATTTTCTAATACAAACGTGTTTGTATCAGAATACCGTTTTTGCGCAAGCCCAAGAATCAGATCTTTGTTCCTTTGGATTTCATATGTAGAAGCTTTGATCGCTTCATCCTCTTTCCCAGATACTTAGGATGAAGATGTTGTTCCCAGGTTTTCAATGCGTTTCAATGAGGGCTTGAGGAAATGAGCAGTTCTACGAAATATGTTTCCGTAAAGTTTCAACAAAGATCTTGAAGGAAAAGGGCATGAGGAAGAGTGCATAAAACAATAGAATTCGGAACCCTAATGTCAATCTCTCGTTAATATAATTTTTCATAATTAAAGACACCCATTCATCAAATCGATCAGAGATTAAGCCCAAACCATATTGTCGAGGCAGATCCATGTTAAGAAATAAGCTTTTGATGAAAGCTTTGGTTTCATTTTAGAATTGAGAGGGAGTCGTCAATTGAGTTGACTAATTCCTCTAAAGTCATGAAATTTTCTTAGTGGTGTTATTGACGTGAAATTCGTAGATAGGAAAGGAATGTTATGTGTGAATCCAAGATTTTGAAACAGAATATATTGTAATTGCATCTTCTAGAGGTAGAAGGAAAAAGACATTGCCATTGTAATTTCCCATATGCAAATTGTAAATAAAGGACTCCTCCTAAAAGAACAGTCTTAATATGCAATCACTCTTCATTTGAACTTTAAACAAGTGGTTCTCTTGTTATTATTATGACAATATACCTTTAATCCATCTTATTACCATATGTTGTATTTTTATAGAAATTGAAAGGGTCAATTTTCTAAATAACATTGCTCTTTCTTAATTTAGTCTCTAAAGATGTATTTTATCTCAGTTTAATTTTTGGGAATCTCTATTAATATAACCGATAAAAAAAATATTTAAGGACTAAATTGAGACCAATTGCATCTTTTAGGGACTGAATTTAATCTTTTGTTTTTCCTTTTTCAATGACTAAATTGAAACAAAGATCTTTAGGGTCTAAATTTGACATTTTTATCTTTCAAGAACTAAATTAAGACAAAATGTAATTTTCAAGGACCAAAATATTAATTTACCCTATATTTTAAAAACTAAAAAAAAGTAAACATGCATTTTTTCATGCAAAGTTTTTAATTAGTATTATTATTAATTTCGTCTCCTAAAGAAAAAATAAACATGTATCTATAATTGGTTAAGTTCTAAAAAAAATTATAATTGGTTAAATATTACATTTGGTTCCTATAGTTTTACCATAAGTTTACGTTCTTATAGTTTTATTTTGTAGTAAATTAACAATTTAGTATCCGAAAGATACACCTTATGTCAATTTAATCTTTAAAAAGATACACATCATCACATCCAATTAATTTAGTTTCTCATTAAATTTAATGGATGGAAAAGTTGTAACCATTTATAATATGACATATTTTTGGACACTTAATTACCGACTAAAATGCCATGTAAGCATCCAGTCAACTTTTAAAAAGAATTAGAAAAAAGTATTAAAATTCAAGTTTATTTTAAATAATTTATACTTTGCCATAGCTTTTGTTTTCGTTGATCAGTTTTTGATCTATTAATTAATTATTCATCCATAATAATAATGGATTCCTTACAATTTATATTTTGTAAATTAAAATTGAGAATTCAAATGGCCTCAAAAATCAAAATCATACGTAAATAACTGAAGGCAGAAGAAAAATAAATGCAAAATAAGCTGTCAGGCATTTCAGAATTGTTCTTCAAACAACCAATTAAAATTAAATCTGATATTTAATTAATACACACATGAGTAAAATCCATTAATAACATTTCACTGCAGATTAAATCACAAGAAAAACAACCTATTTCTACAATTCTATTCTATTGCCAAAACTGACCTCTCATCTCTTCACTCTAAACCACTACTATTTCCTTTGTAAAAGAGGCAAAGTATTACTGAATGTATAAGTTCAAGAAAACTGCACTATTTCCATTACTTTTTTCTTTGGTGAATTATCATGAGCTTAAAGCAGGCATATCCTATGAGTGCATGGAATTCAACAATTTCAGAGCCAGCGCTTCTTGCTCCTCCAAAGTAACAGAATCAGAGACGCCATTAGTTGTGACTTCAGTTTGCTTACCGTCATCACTGTCACTATTGAAATATATCTTCCTCTTTTTATGCCGTCTATCTGCAGTTTCATTTCCTTCCGACCCGGAAATATTGTTGTCGTCCTCTTCTGCATTCCCTTCCTTCCACTTTATCTTCTCCTTGATTCTCTTCTCTCTATGGCGCTCACGTTGCACAAGCTTGTCTTCCTTGTCTACTTTCTTCAACTCCTCCCGCATCTTTCTATAGTACTCGGCTTTTTGTTCTGCAACAAGATGAGAATGACATTTTACTATGGCAAAATAAACAAGATAATAACATGCCTAAGCCTAAGAAAATACAAGCAAGCTGAGTAACCTCCATGTGCCGAACTAAGAAAGAGTCACGTAGTGATATTGTAACGCCAAATGAGTCTAGGTGCAATCAGGTCTCTTGAAACCAGAATAGTTTACCAGTCATTCCCATCTAATGTGTGGCATGTCAACCTGTTATCAGCAGACATTGACGTTTTGTTTGCCAGTAGCTATAAAGCATGGACACCGTCCCCTATCTTTAGGCGTGTCATGTGTTGACACCAACACATGCACAGGCACAGGCAGATCAGAAAAAACTATTTTTTCAACTCAGACGGACACGCGTCAATTATAAATTGGACACGCGCTAAACATGGCTCATACCTGTTAAGCACGGACACTTCAAAGTCCAGGCGTGTCGGTGTGTCGAACACGTGTCATTGTCGGACACGACACTGACTTCACGTGTCCGACACGCCTCCGTATGTGTTCAATTTTAAAATAATTTTTTTGGCTCGGACATGCATCGGACACAGCTCGAACACGTCATAGACACTGCTTAGACACGACTGGGCTTGGGTTGGACACAGCAAAATGAATTTTTATTTTGGAAAAAAAGAGGTAAAATGTGTCAACTTTCATCATTTTGGAGTTTTGACATTTCCCTCACATTTGCCAAAAGAAAACGTGTTTCATTTCTTGGACTCATTTTCTCCTCTTCTATACGTGTCTTCAACCTTGCACTTCTCATCCACTCTTTCATCTTATTCAACTCTCTTCTCTTCTTCGACTCACTTCTTCCTTCACCTTCCTTCATTTTTTCTAAAATTTTGTTCTTCTAGCTCATTGGAATTACTATAGAGGTTGTGGCGTGTCTTGTGAATTTAAGAATTTGGTGTGTCCTCATGTCCATGTCCATTCCGTGTCCCATGTCCGTATCAGTGTCTATGCTTCATAGGCTCATACTTGAGCCAAGTATACCCGAAAAAAAGGAAAATACTAGAAAACAAGTCAATGAAAATCTAGAGAACTCATTTTAATTAGGTGCAAGTTCTTTTTTAATTGTTTTTGTTCTGAGATTTAGTAAATCTGATTTTGAAAATGATGGTATAAATTGCTTAGAATATAGAACAATATTGGTATATCACTAAAAGAAAACTTAATATATATATATATATATATATTCCCTGTTGGGTCTTATTCTATATGAATATTTTTTTATGTTTGACATGTCAACATATTCTTGTCCATGTTAGTATTTGTGCTTCATAGGGTCAGTGGGAAAGCTGTTCACACAAGAAGCAGTTTTTCCTCTTAGCATCTTAATCAGATCTGTTTGTGTTTTTTGTTAGAAAACCCAATGTTCGGTAAGAATTATTTGTGAAGAAACATGTCATGCTAGTTGCTAACTTAATGACCTAGGCCTACTTGTAGGCTGTAGCACACATCTTTCCTCTGTTTAATGTAACTTCCAACAGAGGAGTAAAGCAAATTGGTCATAGATTACAGTTGTCAATCAATTTTGAAGAACCGATAAGCAAAAATGAGATATTCGAAACTGAAAGCCTTGAGCATACATGAGCAAGATACATACATCATCCATACAACATTGTTCCTATTAATTGATAGCTTTCATTTGCAATTGAAGAGCAAGGACATACCTGGATCAAGCAATGTTCCCTTGGCACTTTGTGTATCAGCGATCCTCGCTAGTGGAGGTAGTGCATTCCCTTCATCATCAAATACAACCCTAGTCCCCACTGGTCTATGTATGTTGATCTTGAGCTTCTTTTTCTTTGGAACACGGGTTGCCGGTGGTCTACATAGGAAAGCATCAAATCAAATTAAGTTGGTTTTTTAAAACAAACAAAGCATACAGGCTAAAAATATCAAAAGACCATTTGTCTACCCCACTACAATTATGACGGGCCATCGCATCATAATCCTACATATGCAATGTCAAATAGTCTAATCCGTCATGAACAAGTAGCATTGTTTATCGCCTACTTGTGTAGGTAAGAATGTGAGGCAGCAATTTAAAAAGTAATTTAAACTTCTCTTTTTCTGTACTACTGGAGATTATATATGATGGTACTGTACATACATGGCATCTAAAACTTCAGAAGTTTTTCCTTCCTCTTCATCTGAGGAATCGGCTAGCAAAAGTTCTTTTTCTGCTTCCTCTTCCTGGAGATTGCTAGGGTCTGGCTTCTTTCTTGGAATCTTCAACGTAATTTCCTTATCTGAATCTTCTTCTGGTTCAGCTAAATCTGGTTTTGTTGACAAAGCTTTAGATTTATTTTTTTGATTAAGAAAACGAATCTTGGGGGTCATTGGCAGACCCAATGATGTTGAATATTCATCAATTGGCAATTTCATAACATCGAAGATTTCTTTATCCCTCTGTATACGAATGGATCTCAAATATGTTACAAAGGCCCTTTGTGCCCGAGGCTGAAAGTCTGGGTACTTGACCAGTAAAGATGCCAACGAATCAGAAACTGGTTGCAGCCGTTCTTTATTAGGCTGAAAGATCAACAGTTTAGAAAGCATGTTAGCAAAAATGTCAGATGATATGTTTTGTTGATAGTTAACCATAAATAACACAACATAGAATGCATTAGAAATGACATCAGTACTACCAACACCTTGACAGTTCAAATGCAAGTGGGAATCATAGGTGAATTATTAATTTGAAAAACAAAAAAAGTGCACCTTACTGAGATGTACTGGAATTTTAGCTGCTTCTAATTTTTCAAGCATTTTCGTCTCAGAAGGCATGAGAAATAAAACTGACTTCCCCTCAGACTTATAGCGAGCAGTGCGACCAACCCTGTGTATGTAAGATGCTACATCTTCAGGACAATCGACCTACAGATTTAAGACAGAAGAGTCAGCCTCCAACAATAAAACAAATTTCTTCATTCCTCCACCCACACCTTCATCCCCCTAATCCCTGACAAACGCTCTGGGGGAAGGGGGGGAGGCCGAAAAGATGGCTAGGTACAAGAGACTCACCTGAATAACCCAGTCAACTGCCTTATTAAAATCAAGGCCTCTTGCAGCCACATCTGTTGAGAGGAGAACAGAACGCTTCTCACAGAACTCGGAATATATTGCAATCCTTCTTTCTTGCTTCATCCTTCCATGAAGACACTTCAAGGGTATGCCAGGGCGTAGTTTCTTAAATGCTTCAAAGACAAATTTTACCTATTAAACAGGGAAATGATTGTTATGGAAGAAAATCAACAATCAAGATTAAGAATAATAAGATGCACCAAAGACGAAAGCGAAACCAACACACATATCTATTAGATTGAAATAAATTACCTGTTTACAGGTAGCAAGAAAGACAAGTGTTCGGGAGCTAAGATGCGTCTTTATGAAACTCCACAACATGTCTAGCTTTTGGTCTAGAGGAACAATCATTACAATCTGTCTCAAGAGAGTAGGAGTAGCAGTCACAGACTCTTCGTGGACGCTCAGATACTCTGGGTCCTTTAAACTTAGTCTTGCAAGATCCTGAATAGACTTTCTTTGAGTCGCTGAGAAAAGCATTGTTTGTCTATGCTTTGGAAGCTGTGAGATGATTGCATTTACTGTCTTCGTAAATCCCCTGTCAAGAATATTATCTGCCTCATCTAGTACTAACATCTGTATAACAAGCAGGAAATCCACCCCATCAATGATCTATTTTGACAGAATTTTGTATAATACATATCAGAGAGCAAATATGAAAAAAGAAAGCCTAAATCTGATGCTCCAAACCAAAAACTGCTACAATTTTCCTAACTTGAATAATGCTTACAACATTACTAATCCATACAATTTAAGTAGGTTCAACAAAGGAAGAAGATTAATCAGATGGATATAAAGGTGGGCAGTACTAAGAAAGATATGAAGAAATAGTACTTGATATAATAAATTAACATTAATATAATTTTAATTTACTTTTTTTTTTTTACCTAAAGCATTGCTTCAAAAATCAGATAAATGTAAATTTATTCCATATAAAAAATAAGGAAAAAATTATAGTGACCTGCATCTGAGTACAATCAAAGTTTGGAGTTTCATCCATGTGTTGTAGAAGCCGACCAGGTGTGCAGACCAAAATGTTGAGCTCATTTACGCGTTCTTTTTCCATTTCAACATCCTTGCGACCACCAATCAGGAGGCCAGCACTAAAATTGTGGTACTTACCAACACTTTTTAAAACATCAAACAGTTGACAAGCTAATTCTCTTGTAGGAGATATGATAATGCAGCCTACCCCATCTTCAGGTCCCCATTTCTCTCTATATAACTTTTCTAAGACCTATCAATAACAATAAAATCCACTATTAGATAAATGACTATATAGTATATACATATATATAGCATTATTTCGGAACTTAATATAAGTCAGATAATTCATTACAACAGTGGAGTGCTATAAAGCATAGACACCCCTAAAGATATGTGTGTCACGTGTCCGACACACAACACAACATCGACACACGACAAAACACTGACACACCATGAGTCCATGACACATGGTAGACACATGTTCAACACACGCATAGGTATGTCAGAATAAAAAAGTTTATTTTTCAGCTCAAAAACGTGCAATGCAACTTGGACACGCACCAAACATGGCTCATACTTGAGCCAAGTATAGGGTGACCAAAAAAAAAAGAATAATACTAGAAAATATGTGAATGAAAATATAGGTAGTGACGTAGTGTGTAACAATATCAAAAAGTTGATGGTTTATTTCCTACAAAATGCTTTTACTGGATGAAGCAGTATACACAAGTCTGTTTACTTAAGTTACAATAGCATTGGAGGGAGATGACTGATACCGTAATCCAACTGTCAGTGAGTTTGGAATTGCTATGAGATTTTTGCTTCTAGGAAAAATTGCCTACGAAAATTTATTTTGCAATGAAGTAGACAAGTTGATTTTGCAAACATAAGTATAGACTTATTACGGATTCTAACATGACTCCATGAGTAGTTTCTGCCTGGCACTTAATTTGACTAAATTACCATGAGTAGTTTCTGCCTTGCACTTAATTTGACTAAATTAGCCATGCATGACGCAACAAGTCTGTTATTAAAAGTACCCCAAACAACTGAAAAATAAAAGAAACAAGACCAGCCACTTTTGTTCTCTCTCTCTCTATTTTTTTCGGCTACTTTCATGCTTTAGTAATACTCATGCATCAAGCAAAAATCATAAATTCATAATATGAAGTCTCGTCCAAAACCTTCTGGTATTAACTATAAAAAATTAGAACATGTCACATGGAAGTAGACAAAAAAAAAAAAAAATTAATTGAGGCACTTTAGCATCTCCACAGTTTTGCTTATTATGCACAATGATGTTAATGAAACTTGATATATAAAGTATAAACCAAATGCCCCCTTTAACTTCAAAACCCAGTACATAAATTTAGCTCAGAAACCTTGCAGCAAGTTAACTCAATCAATTAATTAACCAAAAAAAAAGAACTATTTATTTTCATTAGATACTTTTCAGCAAACCCATTGGAAGCAGAAAACTTACCGGAATAATGAAAGCCAAGGTTTTTCCAGACCCAGTTTTGGCTGCACCAAGAATATCTCGTCCACAAATTGCGTGAGGCAAAGAAGCCCTCTGTATATCAGTCATCTCGACCATCTTAGCTCCTCGCAATCCATCCTTGGTTTTCTGAGAAATTGGCAACTGGTCGAACCTCGTGACACCCGCATAGCGTGAGAACGTATTGTCGTCGAGGCGACCGATGGGGGCTTTGGAGGGTAGAGGAGGAAACGCCATGGGATTGGAGCCGGAGTCTGGTTTCTGGGACTGAATCCATGAGTCCAAGAGCTTAATCTCATCGTCTTCTTGGAGCCTGTGTCGCTTGCGAAATTCCTTTGATTTAGGTTTTTTCATTGCTGGGAAGTTGAAAGAATGAAAGAATAACTTAATAAGACACCACACCACTCAAGGAAATAGAACCTGAAGAGTGCAGACGAGACGACGCCGACGAGCCGCAACGCCTCTCGATCTGACGCAAGGTAGCTGCAGAGGTGGCGCGGCAAAGCTGCGGTGGTGGCGCAGTATGGAGTATGGTCGCAGTCGTTGAGTGGGCAAGGCCGCAAGGCTAATTGAGAGAAAGAGGAAAAGGGACGGAGATCAGGGTTTTCTTGTTATTTGTATTTTTTATTAAAATAATGCTAAAATACTATTTTGTTCCTCAATGTTTGCATGAAGTTTAAAATTGATTCTCAATGTTTCAAAAGTTTAAAGTTGGTCCTCAATGTTTTTTTTTGTCGATTTTGGTCCTCGAGCATAACACCGTTAATTTTTTGCCATTAAATGATGACGTGGCATGCTTATATGGCACACCCTCTCTCTTACATGTCATATTCATGACACATCACTATCACGTCACCCCAGATGATGATGATAATGATGATGATGAAGGAGGAAGATGATGATGTGGCAATCTGGGGTGATGTGGCAATGATGTGTCATGCCACGTCATTAAAATATGACATGTAAGAGAGAGGGTATGCCATATAAGCATGCAACGTCATCATTTAACGGCAAAAAGTTAACGGTGTTACGCTCGAGGACCAAAATCGACAAAAAAAAACATTGAGGACCAACATTAAACTTTTGAAACATTGAGAACCAACATTAAACTTCATGCAAACATTGAGGACCAAAATAATACTTTAGCCTTAAAATAATAAAAAGTTAAATTTTTTTTTTTTGATAAAAATTTTTTTAAATTAAATAACTAATATTTTAAAAATTTTACCGCTATTTATGTAAAAAATATTAAACCCCAAAAATTGTTCTTAAAATAATTATTTTGTCTTTATTATAATCATCACAGGTTATAATGTTACATGGATTACTTTATTATTTTTTTAAAATTTTAATATATATATATATATATTAAAGTACTATTTTGATCCTCAATGTTTCAAAAGTTTAATGTTGGTCCTCAAAATTTTTTTTTGGTCGATTTTGGTCTTCGAGCGTAACACTGTTAACTTTTGCCGTTAAATGATGACGTAGCATGCTTATGTGGCACACCCTCTCTCCTACGTCATATTTTAATGACGTGGCATGACATATCACTGCCACGTCACCCCACATTACCATATCATCATCTTCTCTCCTTCATCATCATCTTCATCTCATTCCCTCTCTCTTTACATCATCATCGTCATCTTTCCCACCACTACCACTCCACTTATTTTTTCACTTTTTTATTTTCATCAACTTTAAAAAAAATACAAAATATCTATTATACCCTTTTGATTTAACACAATTATAATCTTCTTTTTTTTTATTATAAGGGGGTAAAATAATCATTTTAATACATTCTCATTTCATTTTCATTACCAAATTTTTACTACTAAACACATCAAATATATTTTTTGTTTCTATTTTGCCGTTAACTCTTCACTCTTCACCATGAAAACAATTTGAGAGATTTGGATGTAGTGAAGTATAAAGTGTATAAGTGCAAATTTAATTGTGAGATAAAAATCAAGATTCTTGTCGTCTCATCTAATTTGTCTAACTGTTCAAGTTGTTCAGGGTCCCACTTTGGCGGGTATTTTTCCCGCCAATAATACAGTAGGGAGGAGTAGAAGACAAGACAAGACGTTCACACTTCACAATAGAATTGAATGAATCGTAAACGTTCGCACTTATCGCATTCTTATTGTTCTTCATATTTGCTGTAGAGCTCGAACCAGAGATCCTTTCTCAGGTAACTTTTCTCGTCCTTTTCTATTAACGACATGAAACTTTCACATTACAATCGTTTGCTGCAAATTTCTGTTTACTTCTACTGCATATTTTGTTTTTGAAAATAGTCGAGTGCGCTGTATTTGTGATTTTAGGGATTTGATCAAGGGAAAAAACTTGTGAAAAAATTACAATGACAGTATAGTTTGTGGTAAAGTATAATGAAATCTTAATTAGGCATATTAAGGTTGTTTTCAATTTGAAAATTTTGAGATCCTAGTTTTCCTGAATCTCCAATGTTGGTGATCATGATCTGTGCATATAGGGTAACAAAAGCCCTAATTTTGTTTTCCCCTAAGATGGAAGTTTAATTCCTGGGTTAGAAAGATCATGTTGTAACATTTGATGGTTTTTCTGCTTAGTCTTGGGTTTGATCTGCGTTTTAAGTCACACCTTGAGTGTTATGTTTTCCTTTTCATATTATAGGATAGCCATGAAAAGGAAAAGAGATACGATAGCAACTGAAGCAGAGGAAGTTGATGACCCAGAAATTCAACCACTTTGGCCTCCTTTTGTTGATCTTCCATCTCTTATCACTGCTAATATTCTACTAAGACTTCCCATTAATTCAGTTCTCATTTGCAAGTGTGTATGTAAGACTTGGCACACCATTATTTCAGACCCGCATTTTGCAAAATTACATTTTAAGCATGCACCCACTGATGTTATGATTCGTACCAATGATCCCAGACGTGTTTCAAGAACCCTTCACCTACTTGAGTTTCAGCCTAAAAACTTTAAAGGTCGTTTAGATTATGATAACTGGGATCGGTTCTGTATATGTGACGATATTTGTGAACCTAATTGTCAAGGCCACATGAAGTTTGAGGCCAAATTCAAGCTTCCTCTGCGGGATGCTAAAATGGTGCTTGACAGTATGCTTGAGGCCAAAAATGGTGGTAGAGAAAGGTCTAATATTGCTTGTAAACCCAGAGATGACAAGTTTGCTGTGGTGTATTCTTGTAATGGTTTTCTTTGTTTGTGTGACACTATGGACATAAATCCTCTTGTTGTTTGCAACCCAATTACTGGAGAATTCATAAGACTTCCTGAAGCAAGTAAGATCTTGAGAG
This sequence comes from Senna tora, assembly GCA_014851425.1. Classification (NCBI taxonomy): domain Eukaryota; kingdom Viridiplantae; phylum Streptophyta; class Magnoliopsida; order Fabales; family Fabaceae; genus Senna; species Senna tora. Next base: position 6,948,004 of record CM026266.1, on the reverse strand, counting down.
GAACTTGTGATTGTGGTTTTGGATATGATAAAAAGACTGGAGAATTTAAGGTTATAAGAGTATATGATAATTATGCTCAAGATCTGAAAAATGCTAAAAAGTTGTTGCTTAAGGGTAGGGTTGCTGAAATCCACATACTTGGGACTGGAACTTGGAAAAGTATTGGTATAGACACTGTTCCCTTTGGGCTTAGATTTCCCACTAGTGTTAATGGAGCACTTCACTGGCTTCGTCCTTTGTACCCTGGCAATGAAGGATTAATTGTAAGATTTAATTTTGAAATTGAGAAGTTTGAAAAATTCCCTTATCCTCTTTGTCTAGTTAACAGCGATGGAATGACGAAACTGGGTAACATCAGCATGGGAGAGTTAGACGGGTGCCTATATTTATGTGGAATATGTGATATAGATTGTATTAATTTGTGGTTGATGAAGAATTATGATGTTGCAGATTCTTGGACTAAAATTTATAACATCAATATGGTCAATGATGCCCGTTGGCCTTTTGGTTTTTATCGGCCAATAAAATTGTTTAATAAAGGTGCTGCCATATTGATGTATCATTCCTGTAATTGCTTAATCTACCATAAACATAGAGTGTATGGATTCAACTTTTTTAAGGTTCGTGGGACTCAATTCAAGTTTGAAGTGTTTGCTCATATTCCAAGTCTCATCTCATTAAAAGATGTTGTGAAAGGAGATGTTGAAGTTCAGAATGTCCATTCACGGTAATATTGTCGATTTAAACTTAATGTTCCTTTGTAGCACATTTACTTTAAATTTTGTTTTTGTGTCTATTTTATTTTTGAGTTTAGTGTATACAATGATATATATACATGTTCTAATCTTTATATCCCTCATCTGAAGATGACGGTGAAGAAGTCACCTCCTGAGTAGTAAAATTTGTAGAGCAGAAATTCTTAACCCATCATCATGGTAATGGTTTTTGAGCAAATGTTGTAGGATGCTCATCTTGATTTAGCATATCGAAGCTGCTCATCTTTTGTGGGATGCATCGGAGGTCCTATTGTTTATCTGTTTTGATGTTTCTGAGTTTATAAGGAAAATGTTGTATGAATTGATGAATTACTGATTTATATGCTAGTGTTTTATGCTGTAAAAATTAACTGAATTTGTACCAAAATCTATGCTTTTGGATGAAAAATTATGATTCATTTCTGACAGGATGCACGTCTGTTAAGTTTCATGCAATACTATGTTTGCAATGAAATATTGCTAGGCTTGTTTCATCCAATATGATTAAATGAAATGAAACTTATTAGATTATACATTTATCACAATTTAAGAGTACGAATTTAAAAACCCAGACAATTTAAGAGTACGAATTTCCCACTAGTGTTAATGGATCACTTCGCTGGCTTTGTCCTTCTTCCGCTGGCACTGAAGGATTAATTTTAAGATTTAATTTTGAACTTGAGAGGTTTGAAAGATGTTGTGACGAAATTGGATATCATCACCATGGGAGAATTAGAAGGGTGCCTATATTTATGTGGAATATTTGATGCAGATTGTGTTAACTTGTGGTTGATGAAAAAGTATGCTGTTAGAGATTCTTGGACTAAGATTTATAACATCTATATGCTCAATGTTGAAGTTCAGAATGTCCATTCATGGTAATAATGTCAATTTTTACTTAATTTCTCCCTTCTAGCACGTTTACTTTAAACTTCAGATTTTGTTTTGTGTCTGTTTTATATTCTAATTTACTGTATACAATGATATATATACATATATTCTAATCATTATACTTCATTATATCTAAAGCAATTTATTTCCTTCCCTCAACTTCTTATCCCCTTTGCTGCTATATCCTAAATAGTGTGTGTGAAAGTGAAAAATGAACCTCAAACTTCATCCATCCCCATGTCCCATACTTTGATTTTGTGATTTTGTGTTTTTGCCACATTAATACTTTATTATTCTCCAATGATGATAGGTGCGCTAAATTTAAATTGCGGGAGGAAAATACTGTTATGTTCTTGGCTGAAGAGCATGTTGATTTTGCAAGTTTATATTCCTCATCATCTGATGAAGGTGAAGAATTCATCTCCTAAGTAGCAAGAAATTTGTAGAGAAGAAAATTTTAAGCCACCCTCATGTTAAGGGTTAGAGCAAATGGTCTCCTTTTGATATATATTGGCATACATAGATATCTTGAGTCAGCATATAGAAGCTGCTCATCTTTTGTAGGATGCACCAGAGGTCCTACTGTTTCTGTTTTGATGTTTCTGACTTTATAAGGCAAATGTTGTATGAATTAATGAATTTCTGTCTTTTGGATGAAAATTTTATGATCCATTTCTGACAGGATGCACAGTCTTTTATGTTTCATGCAATACTATGTTTTGAATGAGAAAATAGTCAACTATGCAAGAAATCAATCCAAAACAAAATTCAGAAGCATTTATAGACTTAAATTTTGATCAATTTATAATCTAACGAGTTTCATAATCATTTTAATCAGTGTTGTTTGGACCGGACCGGTCCAAACGCTAATTGGATACAAAGGCGAGTCGGTTGGACCAGAAAATTCGTTTTTCTAGTTGGACCGGATTGAACTGAATTTAATCGGGGTCCAACCGGTCCAATTTTATTTTTTAAAAAAAATAAAAAATAACATAAAAAATAAATTAAAAAAATCTTAAAAATTAAAATTAGAAAAGTCTTGAAAATTAAAATTTAAGAAGTCATGATTATCAAAAATTTCATGTTTGGTTTTATCAAGTTCTTTCAGAGTTTGACAAGTCTTGAAAATTAAAACTTTGAGAAGTCATGTAATTTAAAACTTCAAAAATTATGTATGTTGGAACCTAAAATTTGAGTGATGTCATTTTATATAGGTCAAAACCCAAATTGGTCCTTTATGTTTGCACCAAGTTTTATATTGGTCCTTTATGTTTCAAAAAGTTTAAATTGGTCCTTTATGTTTGCAAGAAGTTCCAAATTGGTCCTTCCGTCCAATTCCGTCTAGTTATGCCGTTAAGTGATGATGTGTCATGCTGAGGTGTTACACTCTCTCTCCTACATGTACAGTTTAGCTGATGTGGCCTTAGTTAACAAAAAACTAGGGACTAAAATGAAATAAAATAATTTTTTACAAAGCAAAAATATAATTTCCCCTCCTCTTCTTCTTCTTCTTCTTCTTCACCGCCGCTCCATTTCTCCATCCTCTTCCTCTTCACCATCCTCCGACTCCACCTTTTTCTCTGTTTCTCACATACACAAGAGCCTCAATGTTTGTTTCAAACCAATCGAAACGACTCTTCTACTTCTCGCCACCACCGCCGCTTCTTCGATTCTCTTCCTCTTCACCATCCTCCCACTCCGCCTCTTTCTCTGTTTCTCACATACACAATCAAACCCTCTTTCTCTGAATCTTTTTATTTTGATCTAAAACTCATAAAGTCACTCCATTAATCTCACTCACAGTATGAATCGATTGGACTCTTCCTTTTGTCATGTAAATGGGCAAAGTTTTTGTTTCGTTTCGTTTGGTTTGAAACAAACATTGAGGCTCTTCCTTGTGTATGTGAGAAACAGAGAAAGAGGCCGAGTCGGAGGATGGTGAAGAGGTAGAGGATCGGAGAAATAGAGCGGCGGTGGCGGCGAGAAGAAGAAGAGTTGTTTCACTTGGTTTGAAACAAACATTGAGGCTCTTCCTTGTGTATGTGAGAAACAGAGAAAGAGGTGGAGTCGGAGGATGGTGAAGAGGTAGAGGATTGGAGCGGCGGTGGTGGCTAGAAGAAGAAGAGGGGAAATTATATTTTTGTTTTGTAAAAAATTATTTTATTTCATTTTAGTCCCTGATTTTTTGTTAACTAAGGCCACATCAGCTAAACAGTACATGTAGGAGAGAGAGTGTGACACCTCAGCATGACACGTCATCACTTAACTGCATAACTAGACGGAATTGGACGGAATGACCAATTTGAAACTTCTTGCAAACATAAAGGACTAATTTAAACTTTTTGAAACATAAAGGACCAATATAAAACTTGGTGCAAACATAAAGGACCAATTTGGAGTTTTGACCTTTTATATATTAAGAATAATTAATATTTATTATTTATTGCGTCATCCGATTTGACCGACGGTTCGACCGGTTAAACCGATCAGACCATGAACCGAACATTTGTCGAGTCTATCGTCCGGTTAACATTGATTTTAATCCTACCGGGATGGTACAAGCCCAACAATATTTCATTGCAAACAGTACTGCAAGAAACATAAACGATCCTGCATCAGAATGGATCATAATTTTTCATTCAAAGGCATAGATTTTGGTACAAATTCAGTTAAATTTTACAGCTTGAAACACTAGCATATAAAAAAGACGATTAGTACGTTCATACAACATTTGCCTCATAAACTAAGAAAGATCAAAACAGATCAATCTAATGTATCCTACAAAAGATGAGGAGCTTCTATATGCTAACTCAAAGATGAGATGTGACTTCTTCATCCTCATCTGATGAGGAGGAATATAAACTTGCTAGCTGAACGTTCTCTTCAGCCAAAAACAGAACATCATTCTCCTCCCGCAATTTAAATGCAGCGCACCTGTAATAAATCAATCAAATCATCATTGGTGAATGGTGAGCAATAAAGTACTAATGTGGCCAAAACCCAAAACTAAAGAATTGGACATGGTGATGCAGAACTGAGGTTCACTTTTCAACTCTAACACATACACTATTTATTTATGACATAGCAGCAAATGGGGATAAGGAAATAAAATGCTTCAGAGATGACGAAGAATAATGATTAGAGGGTAGAAAGAAAAATATCTAACAATTTGAAGTAGTCTCATTGTAACCGGTAAGTAGAGTGTGATTTTGGGTGTTTTTCATGCCATTTTCAGCCAAAATTCCAAGGAAAAGAAATTGGAGCTTGAATCAAGAGTTTATATCATCATTTAATCATAAAAACACAACCTCCTTCACTCAAAAACAATCAAAACCACATGAATAAGCTAGTAGGTGTAGAAAGAAAGGTATCTAACAATTTGAAGTAGTCTCATTGTAAACGGTAAGTAGAAGAAATTAAGTTAAAATTGACTTTATTACCGTGAATGGACATTCTGAACTTCAACATCTCCTTTCACAGCATCTTTTAGTGAGATGAGACTAGGAATATGAACAAAGGCTTCAAACTTGAATTGCGTACCACGAACCTTAAAGAAATTGAATCCATACCCTTTATGTTCATGGTAGATTAAGCAATTACAAGAATGATACATCAATATAGCAGCACCCTTATTAAACGATTTTATTGGCCGATATAAACCGAAAGGCCAACGTTCATTGCCGTCTATCTCAATGTTATAAATCTTAGTCCAAGAATCTCTAACACCATACTTCTTCATCAACCACAAATTAACACAATCTGAATCAACTATTCCACATAAATATAGGTAACCACTTAATTCTCCCATGCTGATGTTATCCAGATTGTTCATTGCATGGCTGTTAACAAGATCAAGAGGACAAGGGAATTTGTCAAACCTCTCAAGTTCAAAATTAAATCTTACAATTAATCCATCACTGCGAGAGGAAAAAGGACGAAGCCAGTGAAGTGCTCCATTAACATTAATGGGAAATCTAAGCCCAGAGGGAACAGTTCCTACACCAACACTTATCCAAGTTCCAGTCCCTAGTGTGTGCATTTCAGCAACCCTACCATTAAACAACCACTTTTTAGCATTTGTTGGATCTTGAGCATAATTATCATATACTCTTATAACCTTAAATTCTCCAGTCTTTTTATGATATCCAAAACCACAATCACAAGTTCCTCTCAAGATCTTACTTGCTTCAGGAAGTCTTATGAACTCTCCCGTGATTGGGTTGCAAATGACAAGAGGATTTCTATCCATAGGATCACACAAACAGAGCAAGCCCTTACAAGAATTCACCACAGCAAACTTGTCATCTCTGGGTTTACAAGCAATATAAGACCTTTTTCTACCACCATTTTTGGCCTCAAGCATTTTGTCAAGCACCATTTTAGCATCCCGCAGAGGAAGCTTGAATTTGGCCTCAAACTTCATATGACCATTACAATCAGGTTTACAAAAATCGTCACATTTACAGAAACAATCCCAGTCATCATACTCTGAACGGCCTCTAAAGTTTTCATGCTGAAACTCAAGTAGGTGAAGGGTTCTTGAAACACGTTTGGGATCATTGGTACGAATCATAACATCAGCCGGTGCGTGCTTAAAATGCAATTTTGCAAAATGTGGGTCTGAAACAATGGAGTGCCAAGTCTTACATACACACTTGCAAATGAGAACTGACTTAATGGGAAGTCTTCGTAGAATATTAGTAGAGATGGGAGATGGAAGATCAGCAAAAGAAGGCGAAAGTGGTTGAATTTCTGGGTCATTAACTTCCTCTGCTTCTCTCTTGCCTTTCCATCTGTCATTGGCTACCGAATCACTTTTCCTTTTCATGGCTATCCTATAATATGAAAAGAAAAATACAACACTCAAGGTGAGAAAACACAGATCAAACCCAAGACTAAGCAGAAAAACCATCAAATGTTACAACATGATCTTTCTAACACTGGAATTGAAATTCCATCGAGGTCAGGGTAAAATAAAATTAGGGCTTTTGTTACCCTATATGCACACATCATGAACACAAATATGGGAGATTCAGGAAAGCTAGAATCTCAAAATTTTCGAATTGGAAACACCCTTAATATGTCTAAGATTTCACTTTACTATACCAAAAACAACAATTTTGAATCTTGTAGATGCTCTAAGTTGTAAAACTAATCAAATCCCTAAAATTACAAATACCGTTCGCTCAACTATTTTCAAAGACAAAATAAAAGTAAAAATATGCAGTAGAAGCAAAAGGGAACGGGAATAAAATAGTGAAAAATGGAATAAACGATTCTAATGTGAAAGTTTCATGTTGATAATAATAAAAAACGACGAGAAAAGTTACCTCTGAGAAAACTATAAGAATGCGATTAGTTTGAACTTGTGAACGTCTTGTCTTCTAGTTCTTCTACATGCGAAGTTATCGGCGGGGAAAATACCCGCCAAATTACTTGTCTTCGTTGAAGATTGAAGCGATGCTTCAAGAAAGATTGTAATAGGCAATAGATACTAGCTAGGCTTTCCATTTCAAGTTATTTTAAAATATATTTAAAAAAAAACAAAAGTGTTGTAAAATTATGTTTAGCGAATTTTTACAAAAACAAATTATCATATATGCTTGTTATTTTTTTTCTTTTAATTTTTATAATAAGATATAAAATTATTATTATTATTATATCTCTCCTCTCCTCTCATCATATCTCATCTTATCTTTTATTTTATTTTTTAATTATAAAATAATTATTTTCAAACACCAATGATAAAAAAATTTAGAATTATATTAACATAGATAATGACTTTGAATTTTTTTTGTCATTTATAAGAACAAATAGAATAAATTATTGTTTTGGTCCTTAATAGATAAAATTTATTTTAATTTAATCTTAAAAAAATATCAAATTTAGTCACTAGAAGATACAATTTGTTTTAATTTAGTTTTTGAAAAATTTAAAAAAAAATCAAATTTAGTCTTTGAAAAATAAAAATATCAAATTTAGTCATTGACATATACATTTTATTTCAATTTAGTCTCTAAAAAATTATTCGTCAATTATATATATTAGTGGACGTATCCAATAACTAAACTAAAACAAATTACATATAACATAGACTAAATTTAACATTATCAACGAAATTTTACATTTTCCTCTTAGGAGTTAAGAATTTTGTGTTGAAATAGGAATCGGCACCAAGCAAGGCTGCTTACTCCATATTCCGAGGCAGCAAACTTCTTCATTTCCAAGGTTTAAGTATATCAAGTTATCAATTATGCAAAAAAAAAAAAAATAGAATTTAGAGCATATTGGGTTGAAGGAAATAAAGAGGGAGAAATGGATGGGGAAAATAACATGTAGGTCTACATGTTACTTATTTATTTATTTATTGAAAAATGTGTATAATTAAAAAAAAATACAAAATATCTATTATACCTTTTGATTTGATACAATCGTAATCATCTTTTTTTTATTTTAATATAAGGGGTAAAATAGTAATTTTAATACATTCTCATTCCATTTCCATTTTCAACTTTTACTAACAAACACAATAAATACATTCCCTTTCCCTCTCTCTTTCCCTTTCCATTTCTGCGTAAAGAAAGTACCTTTAGGTGGCGTTTGGTATTCGATGAGTATTTTAGTGAGAAGTAGAAGTGGAAATGAAAATGGAAGTGGAAGTAAGTGATAAAAAATATGTTTGGTATGCAGGGAAATGGAAGTGGAATATAAAAGTAATTTTGTTTTTTTTTTTTTGTTTCCCAAGGTATCCCCCAGCCCGACAGGCCAAGGACTAATCCTCCGCGGATCTGAGCTCCATTTAAGGGTTTGCCGCTGGCCAATTGGTTGCTGCATACACAAGGTGGGATTCGAACCCCCAACACTTGCTTAAGCGACCTAGTGAGCTAACTACTAGACCAACCAAACTTGGTTAAAAGTAATTTTGTTTGATATGATGGAAAGAAGATAGGGAAATAAAAGATAGAAGTATAAAATATCTTTTTTGCCCTTACTTTTTTAAAAGCCACAAAATTTTGAAGGACATTTTGGTCTTTAAACCTCACCTCACCGCAACTTCCCTCACCCATGGCACCTACTTCCCCTCTTATGATGGAACTTGGCTCACTATAAAAGAAAACTTACCATATAATAAACAAACTCACAAATGATGAAAACATTCATCTCTCTTAACTTCTATCCTACGAGGCGTTAGAGGACACAATCCTCCACTTCTCTCTCCTTTCTCCTTCACGTCTCCTCCTTTCTTTCCACTTTATTTTCTTCTTCACCACCCGAAGGCTGAAGCTAGTCTCCCCTTATCTTTTTCATCATCTGAAGATAGTCTCCCCATTTTAATAATACATTTTTCTTCTTCTTATAGATTATTTCTTTTCTTTCATTTTCATTTCTATTCTATATTGTTCCTCTCCTCCTATTTTCTTTCTTCCCTTCATTCTGAGTTTTTTCATGTTCAAAAATAGAAGCTTCAAAGATATACCTGAACCGTTTACCCACCCGGTTCTGATCTGCTCCGATTTTCAAAATTTTGATAATGGTGCGCATCAGGCTGGGCCCATCTTATATGTCTAAGTGGTTTAGGCCCAAATTTTCCATTGTTTGTTATAGAGAGAAACAAGAGAATCCACATCAAATCAAAGTTATACCAACCTTTAATCACAAAATTTAACAGAGTTGATACTTAGCTAAATTTTTTAAGTATTTAATTAAGAGTTTGATTTCTAACAATATGTATGGAGAGAATTTTATAACTCTTCAAAAAGTTTACGATATGAAATTAGTCACTGTTGTTAGCTGTAGATACTTGAGCTAAAAATAAAAGTTATACCAACTTGCTACTAACAAACCTAATGACTTCTAAATCAACCAATATTGTAATTGTGTTGAAACAAAGCGGGCTTAAATAACTATAGAAAAGTAGGGATCCGGTGCACTTTTTTTTCCTACAATTTCTATGTAATTTCTACAAAATGTTTCATTTGTGAAGTAATAATTTTTTTTTTAAATATAGACTCACACTAATAGGAACCCACCATAAATAGATTAGGGAACAAATTGTGATTAATATTGACAATGACCCACTATAAATGAATTAGGGACCAAATTTTTATTAATATTGATAAATAGCTTCTTAGTTATTTCCAAGGCTATTTGTCTATATATTAATAATAAGTTAGTCCATAATTCATTTATGGTGGGTCATATTAGTCTGAGTCACTACTAAAAAATTATTAATATTATACTTCACAAATGAAATATTTTAAAGGAATTGCATAAAAATTGTATGAGAAGGAACTGCACCGAATCTAATTTCGAATAAAACAAATTAGGAAGCATTATTAATGATTATGGTGAGTTACTTTGGTATTTGCTTTGATTGAATAGAGCAGACTAATTGTAGTTGTCTAAAAATGTGAAAAATGAAGCATAAAATATTTAGGGTAATACTAGGAAGAGGATCAAATGAAGTACAAAATGTGTAAAGTGTATGAAGTGCATCATCCAGATCGTTAAATAAAAATCGAGATTCGTGTCCGTACTATAACAGTTTCATTCAACGGTTCATGTTGTGCACTTTATGCACTTTACCGAATCTGTACTTTAGCAGATCCAAATCCGTAATACTATGGATAGGTGGTAAGCTTTGGCTAATCATCTGTTTGCATCTGTCTTAAGATTTGTATCAATATATATATATATATATATATATATATATATATATATATATATATATATATATATATATATATATATTAAGATATATATATATATATATATATATTAAGATAACAATATAACACTGATTTCAAGATAAATTTAACAATTATAAACTGATGAGCTAAACTCTCTATATATCTAACTTGCTTGTTACAACACAAACCTTAAATTCCTGCTTTCCTCCATGTATAAACATTACAATGAATTCCAACGGTGGTTCCACCCAACTCAATAACCTGTGATTGCCACATATATATATATATTGCTCCCATATACATGAAAAGTGGATACCATTAATGGTGTATTTTCTTCCCACATCCATCACATTAGCATCCTCAACTACAAGCTTTATCAAATTTATGAGAAAACCAGAAACTAAAATTAAAAAAATAATAATAATAATCATCAAAATATTCACATCCTGTAAAATTCATATATTTTTATAAATCAGCAGATAAGAAATGCATCTAAATTCATATATACCGATTTTTTTAAAAGGGTTTTTACGAGTAAATTAAACTCACAGGTGAGGTTGGAAAAACAAAGTCCATGACGATAATTAAAAGAACACAGACCCTTTATTACCATCTGTGTCATATTATGATGGTGTCTCTCTGTTTGTTTGTATTTTAAATTAACAAATCTAATGAGATAAATTATTTGGTATTGGTTGAATAACAGAGTCTACTAAAATAATCCATTATTTAAATGACAACAAAACTGAGGAATCAAATTAACAGCAAATTGTTTTGTCACGGATCAAATTGAATACTTGAAGAAAACTAAATTGAGAAAATAAACATAGTGAGGATCAAAATTACAAAATTTGAGTGGAAAAAAATTGACAATGGTCACATGGCCTAATAGAAAGTTGCCACCTGGCAGAAGAATAGGCATATCTGATTTTGAGGTGGAGCTCCAAGTGATGAGGAATTTCACGTGAGGAAAGTAAATTTGAATTTCTGATGCTTCTTCGATCTGCCGTTTCGTTTCTTTGTAATTTCTCATTCACAATGAATTGCAAATTAAATGCAATAAATAAAGACCCCTTTTTCTATTACTATTACTATTACTATTACTATAGCAGCAGCCAGTTTGGTAATAAAATAATAAATAGCTTCCTTCGGCATTTTCAAATGAAGCAGCCCTCCTCACGTGGAAACCATTTCATTCATCTCTCATGCACCCATCTCATCGGTGTATAAATTTATTGCATTTTTCTAATTGCGACCAGATGTTCAGTAGTATAATAATAGTACTTAATTCTAGTATATCTATTCAATCAATTAGTTACTAAATTATTTAAAGTTGATCATTATTAATGTGAGTTTCTATTAATAACAAATAGTTTTATATGATTGAAAGGATGTACTAAACTTCAAAATAATCGGGGAGTATCAAACTTTTATCCCATAAATACTATACTACAACTCTTTTGTTTTGTATCCACTTCCCAACCTAAAGCCGTTAGGCCGTTATATTATATAAACACTTCTCCTTCTATTCCTTTTTTTCTAGTTTTCCCTAATTATGACTCTTTCTCAATGTGTATTCAATTTCACACCAAACTTGATCAAATGTAAATAATAATTATAACACGTCATCTTCACACATCACACAAGCTTTAATTTGGCATTTATCAAAATTGAACACTCCAATTCAACCTTATTAAATTAAGCGTATATTACTACTTTGGTTCTTAAAAGATTGTAATATATCTCAATTTAATTTCTGACGTTATGAAAATATTAAATTTAATTTTTAAAAGATATAATTTTTTCAATTTAATTTTTAAACGATGAAAATTTGATATTTAAGGATTAAATTGAGATAATGTGTATTTTTTATTGACTAAATTTAATATGTTCATCATTTATAGACTAAATTGATACAAATTATATCTTTTTGAAAACAAAATTTAATGTTTTCATCATTCAGAGACAAAATTGAGATGTATTATATGATTCAGAACCAAAATAATTTACTCTTAATTTGTCATCATCAAATTCATCAAGTTTTCAACCACAATAAATAAATAAATAATGACGTTTTAATATAGCAACAACTTTTTGGATGGGTTGCTATTGAGACTTAAGAGGAACTTAATGCAAACTACCATTTTGTGGCTTAATTGGCAACGCAGCTAAGTATGGATAAACTTTCCGAGTTTGATCCACACACAATATGTGGGTTTGGATCTGCTAAAGTGTAGATCCGGTGAAGTGTGTAAAGTGTGCATTTTGAGCCGTTGAATTGAACTGTTACAGTACGGACATGAATCTCGATTTTTATTTAACGGTCTGGATGATGCACTTTTCTGAATCCAATTTCAAAAAAAGAAGAAGAAGAAGAGGAATTTAATGCATGCACATACAAATCAAAATTTAATGACGTTATAAAGAGTGTTGTGTATGACAGATGATCAACAGCTACAAATTAAAGGGAGAGCTAACACAAGAAACCCATAACTAGATTTAATGTATTCTTCAATGTTCTTTAAATGACCTACCTCGCTCCCCATTGCTCGACAATATTAAGAAAAGAGCCTTATTCAACCTGGTGTATATATATATATATAATTAAATTTACAATTTACCCCTTGTTTTTTCATTAAGATACTACTTAGATTTGAGGGAAACTAAGAGCAAGATATTATTGGTCTTGTTCTTGTCCCATTACGTTACGAAAGTCCAAGTAAGGATCAAGTTATAATAGAACTGCGTGGCATTTGTGTCGGATAGAGTTAAATAAAAAGAGTTACACTCTGATTAACAATTATCAGCTTTTGGTTCAGTAGTAAATATTGGATCCAACACTTCCAAAATATTTAGTGCAATATAATATCGTGAGAACTCACGAGCTTCCTCACTATATACCCACCTCACCAACTCAGCACCACAACCCCTATAATGTTGTACTAGCAATTAGCTGTTCATATATCTGCCTTCAACATCCACTCACGAGCCTATTTATTAAGACACTTATTTTTTTAGGCCCTTTTAATTTACACCAATTAATGATCTACTCTATATATATATATACAAAACTCTTTTCTTTGTCATACACATTCAAATTAAACCATATAGTGTCCAAATAATAATAATAATGTCTACCACCACTACTATACATTTCTCTTCCCTTTTGGCTCTTTACCTCCTTCTTCTCCTCTGTGTAAATTCTTCCCTACACACAGCCATGGGTGGACGTATCATTCCTCCTAGCGCTCCAAGTACGGTCACGAGGCCGCTGGTGTCATCGTCGTCGTCGTCGGAGGACGGCGAAATCTACGTGAAGGCGAGGTTGGATCGGAATAAGAAAGAGAGAGTCTATTACCATGGGAGAGAAGTGAAGAATTGCTTGCCAAAAGGGTTTAGGCATAGCTCAGCTCCTAGCAGATTCGTCAACTATAGGACACTTAGCTCTGGTGGCTGTAATAATAATGGAATGCATAATTCCCATAAACCTTGATGATGATGATGATGATGGTGATGATGATGGATGTTTGTATATGGGTTTAGAAAAATCAATGTTTTATTGATTTTATATGTATGTGTTTTGGTTTGATTTTTAATTATTTGTGATGATATATATATATATATATAGATATATGTCACTATACCAATCACAATTTTGGAGGGTTTATATTGTGTGTAGCTAATGCATGAGACATTAGCCAAAGATATTCAGAAAGGATATATATATATATATGTGTGTGATTATATATGATGCATGTAATTATATATGCCAATTAAGGGAATAATTACCAGACTATCAATACTATAGTGATATTTAATTATGTTATATGGACTGTGGAGTTTAATTTAATTACTTTTCTTTGTTTCCGTTTTTGCTGCTACGTTGGGTCTGAATGTAGAGTAGATGTTCAGTGGTACGGTAATATTAAACTTCAGTACATCCCTCCAATCAGTTGGTGTTGGTCCCTAAACCATTCAAAGTGGACCCTAATTAATGTGAGTTTTTATTAATATTAACAAATGACACTACATGATTGGAGGAATGCACTGAAGTTCAATGATACGGTACCATTAAACTTTTATCCATGAATGTATAAGGTTTCCATTTCCTGCTCTGCATATTTATCTGATCTCTTATAGTTGAAAAATATTCTGATTTCTAATATCCATAAAAAAAGAGGGAAATTTTTTGGTATAGATGGGGAAATTGACAGTATGAATTTGGATCGAGTCGCATCCAATGACAATATATCTTTAACAAATATGATTGCTCTTCTGTAATTTAGAAAGTCACACTTTTTAAAGATTAAACGAACCTTTTTTTTTTTGGCCGAGAACCAGTCTTGTTGTTTAGCAATAAAGTAACAAAACAATTGAAGCTGGCAAGTTTTTTAAAACAATTAAAAAATGTATTTACTACTAATTAACTAATAATTTATAAATTATTAATGAATATAATTAGTAAAATGAACCCGTCAAATGCATCTATTTCACGGGAAAAATCGTTAATTTACAATTACGTTTTCTTTGGTGCGACGTATTGTTTGTACGTAAGGTTTATCTTTCACTTGATTCATTTATCACACTTTAATTTATATAAAGTTGAGTCTGTTGTGTTCGAAAAACAATGTGAAACTTTATTAAACACATACACTATATGTTTTTGTAACAATATACACATTCCACCTTGATATATAGGTACATTATTTTGAGAAGAGTAAATTGTATTATCTTTCTCTGAGATATCTTTAAATTATACTCTCATTTCCTTTATTTTGTAAACTTATACTTCTTTCCCTTTAAAGATTTAAAAACCTATAATTTCACAATTTTTGACTAAAATATCCTTAATTACATTATTAACTTTTTGAAATAATTATAATTTGTAAGAATATATTTTAAAATTATTTATTTTGAGTTAAAAATAATTATTTTTTATTTTAAAATTTTAAAATACTATTTATTATTCGAATACACATTTAATTATATAAATAATGAACATAAGGGTATTTTGTTCAAAATAAATAAAGTTTTTAGTTTTTCTTATCTAGAGAGTGTAATTTTTTGGTTTCCCCATGTATCTTTCAATTGGAGGTAATCATATTCGAGCTAGCTGAGGTATAATGGTAGTAGAGCTCTCCCAACAAAGTTTTTTTCACGCAATACTTGAATCCAAAACTTTATTTAAAAAGAACAGAGTACATATCATTCCAATCAATTACCTATCGATAAAGAGAGAAATTAAAGGTTTAGTCAGTCAGAAGTTCTATGATAAGAAAACATATCTCAAAGTTTCCTTCATAAGATGGCAACTGTATTTATTTGGCTGATTCAACTATTTCGCATCTTCCTACTCTCTCACCATATACAATGTTTTTTTTCCATTTTAACAATATTCTCAAATTCACTTGACAATAAATTAAAGGTATTCATCAACTTTGACATAAATGATAAAGAATTTATGTTTCCTTAACTCTCATCTCTTGGGTTCGATCTCTAGAAGGATAGGAATAAAACGTCAACCGTTGGAATAATCGCGCCCATAAATGAACCCTACAATATTCGAAGGATTAATTATTAGGTTCGTTTTGATGAATGAATACTCCAATTATAATAAAAAATTAAAGGTACTCCAAAATGCCTTCTAAAATAATATTAATGTTTACAACTTATTAAAAAACTATTTTTAGAACTCTATTTTATATGTTATTTAGTTTATATATATTGATTTTTTTTAATATAATACCTATTAGCTATACACTTTAACAAGAGTCAAGAAAGAGGGACACTAGGAGCTCTATTATATGAGGACAAAATTATTTTTTATTTAATTTTATTTCATCCTATCAAATAAAATTAATATTATAATCTAATTTTATTTTCCTACATATTTAATGTACTTTTTAAGGGTATATGTGTTATGAAGAATGTTGGAAGGAATAAAAATAGAAATGAGAATGAAAATATTGGAGGGAATGAGAATGTGATGTAACTGTGATGAATAGAATAAAAATGAGTAAAATAATCATTTTACTCTTATATTAAAAGTGAGAATAAAATAAAAGTTGGTAAAAAAGTAAAGCCAAAAACATAATTTCATAAAATTACAAAAAATATAATTTATTTCTTATACATAATATTAAAGAGAATATTAAATTATCTCCAATATTACCTTACACATTACACAAACCAAAGAGGCCCTAACTTCCAATTCTATTTCCTTTTAAAACAAAATTCACTCTACCAAACATCATCTTAATTTTTACCCATACCAAGGGAAGGAGATTTGATTAGTTTTTTTTTTTGATAGATTTTATTTCAGTTGGGTACCCATATTTTCCCACTAAGTTGTTCCCACCATATGGGCCATACAGACGAGGAGGGCCTACCTATTATGAAATCTATGGGCTGACTTTTGGGTCTAAAGATCTGGGCCGCTATAGATATATTGCCGAATGCTATATTCACCATTTTATTTTTTAAGTACTTTTTTATTAGCTTATTTTTAAAATAAAGCACTTTAAATTTGAATTTAAGTACTTGGTGTAAAAAATAAGATGTTTGGATTGGGCTTTAAAAAAATAAGAGAAGCTAAAAAAAAAGTTAAAATATTACTTTTTTATGAAGCCTCATTTTGTAACTTTGGAAAAAAGAGGTTAAGGTAGAGGAAAATAAAAACACGGAGAAGCACAAATTTTATTTTATTGGACAAAAATAACCTTACCAAATATATAAAATTACATACCCTACCCCTTTCTCTTTTTAACCTTACCAAATAAAAGAAGTACTTATGAGATGTTCTTTTTGGTAAATTTCACATATTAAAAGCACTTTTGTAAATCTACATTCAAACGTTATTTGTATTATAAAAAGTACTTTTAATTATGATATCCAAACGCAAATAGCTTATTTTTAAAATGAAAGCTCTACTATTAAAAGATAAAAAAAAAAAATAAGTACTTCTTTTCAAAACCAATCCAAACGCACCCTTTATAAAAATTATACATGAGTTGGCTATGTATTAAGATATTAATAAAAAAATATGTATACAATTAAAATTAATAGCTATAAGAAAATACAAAAATTTTGAATGATTTTTTAAATTATATTATTCTCAATTTTATCCACTCAGTTATTAATATGTGGTGGATTGGTGTATATAAGATTTGATCGACTTGAGTCTATAAGAATTTTTTTTTTTTAAATAAATTGTCTACCATTTAAAAAAATAGAGAGTAGTACATTAATATTTTAATCATAAAAAATGCATGTTTTTTAAAATTTAGTTTTTGAAAGATCAATTTGTAATTAATTTGGTTTTCAGTTAATGGGATGAATAAAAAAATAATCAGCACATTTTAGTTGTTAAATGCTGAATTAAAAATTTATTCAACAATAAAAAATAGAATAAAATATATAAGATAATTGTGTGTTTTGACCATGTATTTCTTTTATCTAATTTGTTAATTAAAAGACTAAATTGATTGAGAATTAACCTTTAAAAGATCAAATTGAGATATCTTATCTTTCAAAAATTAATTAAAAATAGGAAAATTCATTAAAAGACTAAATATGATGAAGGATTGACATAAAAGAGGGTTAATAATTAGAGGCAAACTTGGAGTATGATGTAACCTATATTATAATTGAAAAGGGCAGCACCAGAAGATGGTTATGGTTATCCCCTTTGCTTGTGAAACAAGGGTTGTTATAAAATTATGATCAACATGCCATACTCATACTGATACTGCTTCTGCCATGCCCCCATAACATGATTGTACGTGATGATGATGATGAATGTTAATGCTTGGCAGCAATGCTAGTATTTATCTGTTACGCTACGGATCTGAATATGTTAAAATTTATATTCAGTGAAGTATACGAATTGTACAATTTGAACTATCATATGAGACTTTTATAGTTATATGAATTTCAATTTTCATATAAATTGTACACTTATATATTTATATTTTATTAGATCTAAATTTGTTACACTCACATTCACATGGACCATCATTGGGATTGGAATGACCTAGCTACATAGCTAATTAGCTACCTGCACAAGACTCTGGAAAGTACAAAACTTTGTGCTCCATGTGTGTGTGTATATATATATATATATATATATATATATATATATATATATATATATATAGGCAAAATACTATTTAGTTCCTGAATTGTTGGTTAAATTATTATTTAGTCTCCGAATTTATTAAAAATACTATTTAGTCCCCAAAATTTTTAATTATGTCAATTATTTAGTCCCCGAATTTGTAACTATGTCAACTATTTAGTCCCCAAACTTGACAAAAATACTATTTAATCATCGAATTTGCAACTCTGTCAACTATAACGGGTAACAGTCAGGAGACTAAATAGTTGACAGAGTTGCAAATTCGGTGATTAAATAATTTTTTTGCCAAGTACATAGTTACAAATTCGAGGACTAAATAGTATTTTGTCAAATTCGGTGACTAAATAGTTGACATAGTTAAAAATTTCGGGGACTAAATAGTATTTTTTGATAAATTTGGGGACTAAATAGTAGTTTGACCAACAATTCAGGAACTAAATAGTATTTTGCCTCTTATATATATATATATATATATATATATATATATATATATATATATATATATACTAGCATCTAACACGCATTCCCGTGCGTGTTGTCTGCTTTTCCTATGTGTGTAATTTACTTCTTTAAATATGTGCGCGTATAAAAAAATATATTTTTACCTTGCGTGTTGTCTGCTTTTCCTATGTGTTTAATATTAATAAAAAATCATAAATTATTAAATTAATAAAAAATTAAATATTAAATTATTTCAAAAATTTAAAATATAAAATAAAATATTTATTATATTTAAAATAATAAATGGAATCCTGAAAAGTTATCACTATTCTTATTTTCTCTCTCCTATGATCTTCTCACATCATATTTTTATTTTATTTTTATTAATTAATTAACTATTTTAGGAGACCGTTGACGGGAAGGGTCTACAGCTATATTAATATAGATAATATAAGTCACTTTGGCTTTGGCCAACCTGGGTGTAGTGATGATTGATAAGCGTCATCTTGATCCTTCTGTTCTTTTTATGTTACGTTACTTAATTTTGTTAAAGCAATGTAGAGTATTAAAATATTTAAACCTAGACCTCTTTCTAACAACTATTTGAATTCGAATTTATCATGTTGTGAAAAATATTGCAGCAAAGTTTGGGGACAGCAAGAGTACTTTACCCTTCTTTTTATTAGACTTAACTCTCGTTAATCTTGAACTTTCTCTTTAATATGATAGTCGAGAAGATAAAGTATATTGTTTTATTAATTTACATAGGAATATAAAGTATCATGTTATCCTTAAATTATAGAATCTTTGTCAATTTAGTCTAGTCCTTAACTTTTCAATTTATAAGTAATTTTGCCATTCACTCTACTTCTATCTAAATAATATGATGTAAATACAAATAAATATATCTATGTGGTTTCCAATAATAACTACGATGCTAAATCATATATTTAACTATATTATTTTATTAATTTACTGTGACTAAATCGATGTAATTATGTAAGTAAATATATGATTTGATATCAAAATTAACATTGCACCAACTAAATTTGCATTTGTTGTTAAATATTTAAATATAATGGAGTTAGAATGAAAGGGAAAATTACTTATAAATCTTAGAAATGCAATAACAACAAACAAAGCTTACAAACAAGATCCTATATAGTTGGAGGATCAAAAATATACTTTTACCTTTTTTTTTTAAAAAAAAACCTTAGACTAATGTAGTCCATAAAATCTCACTTATGTTAATTAATAGTAAGTAATCCACAGGGGCGGAGTCAAGAATTTTGGGTTAGGGGGTCGTAATTTATATTACATAATATTTTTTTAAAAATTATTAATTATTTATATTAAATTAAGATTAAATAGAGTTGGATGACTTGAATAGATGTGTTGTTTAAAAGTTTTAACAAAGAAAAATAGAATTAGCAAAAAAAAAAAAAACTAAGAAAAATTAAAGAGGGCACCTATATATATATATATATTATCATATTTTTATACTTATAAAGTTTAATGTAATCTTTTATGCTATGTTTGGGAATTTAAGGAAGGATAAATGGAGTTGAATGACTTGAATAAATGTGTTGTTTAAAAATTTTAACAAGGAAAAATAGAATTGGCAAAAAAAGAAAAAAAGAAAAAGAGGGCACCTACTAGTCATGTTTAAAATTTATGATAAAATGATTGAATTGAGTGACTCATTAATTATTATTTTTATGATATTTACTCATATAATATAAATACATGACTAATTGTATTACTAGAATAAAATTATGATTTTTTAAACTTAAAAGGGTATGATTATATTTTAAGACATTAGGTCATTTCATTTTATCTTTGACCTTACAATTTGGACGGATACAAAAATATGAAGTTTTAGATGGTTAATGAGAATTTTGGAGACTCACTTTCTATTCTATTTCATCCCCAAAACAACCAAACATACATGAACCCATTTTTTTGGCAAAAAAAAAAAAATACATGAACCTATTTCACTCTATCTCATTTTATCTCGACCTTCCATTTCCATCCAAACACACACCTTTAAAATTTTTTGGGTAAACTACAGTTTGCCCCCCTGTGGTTTGGCCTAATTTCAGTTTGTCCCCCTGTGGTTTAAAGTGCGACACTTAACTACCCTGTGGTTTGACTTAAAATTAATGTGACCCCCTGTGGTTTAGAGTGTGACACTTGACCCCCCTGTGGTTTGTTATGTTATCACTTAACTACCTTCACCTACCTTCTATCCAAATTTTAGTCAAATTAATCATCATTTTTATACTTTTAATGTTTAAAATTTGTTATTCAACACTCTAGAATTATAAAATAATTCAAAAAAATTATATTTAATATAAAAAAATTATAATTTTAAAAAATCAATAATTTGAATATGTTAATACTTAATATGAAGTTGGATTGTCACTTTATTTTGGTACACTATTAACGTTATATGATTGGATAAATTGGATACTTTTCTAAGAAAATTATTGTTTAATGTTAGAGTTTTTAAGCTCAATAACGTTAACATTCAATTCAGGTATGTATGTTCCGAACTTGAACAATAAAAAAAACTTAAATTTAGTTATATATTTATATTATATTATTCTCTTACAATTTTATTTTGATTGATTTAATAATTCTAAAATATTAAAGATAAAAAATAAAAATAAAATGAATAAATAACTAAATATAAATAATCAATAGAGTAAACAATAAATATTAAATTATTTTATTGATTTTTTAAAATTATAATTTTTTTATATTAATTATATATTTTTTGAATTATTTTATAATTATAGAGTGTTGAATAACAAATTTTAAACATTAAAAGTATAAAAATGATGGTTAATTTGACTAAAATTTGGATAGAAGGTAAGTGAAGGTAGTTAAGTGCTAATATAACAAACCACAGGGGGGTCAAGTGTCACATTCTAAACCACAGGGGGCACATTAATTTTAAGCCAAACCACAAGGTAGTTAAGTGTCGCACTTTAAACCACAGGGGGGCAAACTGTAGTTTACCCAAATTTTTTTAAATGTTCTATAATTTTTTTTGAAAAAGGGGAACCAATATAAAATTATCATATATAATATATATGTAATTACTAAGAGTATAAAGGGGCCATAACCAGTCCAGTCCCCCTTCCCTCTGTCACTGATAATCGATATCTCATAACTTACACGAACGATAGTCTTATAAAAAATATACTCAATTCGAGTGTCACGAATTTTTTACTTGCAATTTCTTGCTCCATTTTTTGTTGACTTTAGCATTAATTAAAATTATATTTAAGGAGTCTCTTCTTCTCTACGTGCATTCTTTACAACTTCATTTTTAATCATACTCTCTAACATGTCTTAACCTTTGTTAGATACTTAGATTAATTTCAAAATTTGTGTGATTGGATAAGTTTGGCGCCAAAATTGAAGAAAGATAATTAAACATATCCTCAATCTATCTATTTTATTTGTCAATTTTTCATAAATCTTTAGATTAAATTCATTCTTATTTTACATAAAGAACATGTCCTCTGTCTAAAAGAGGGAGCGAGTGGTTGAAAGTTATGTACATTAATTGGTGCCTTAAATAATATATTTATATGTGTGCCCACCAACTCCTATTTTGGATTGACAATATTTGGCCAAAGGCCACTCTTTGACAAGGCGTGGGTTGAAGTGTGGAAAATAAAACTTGATGTGGCGCATATTAAGTAGTTAACTATCACATCCACGAGAATGGATCTGTTTTTGATAAAAACGTTAATAATAACAACACAAAAATTACAAAACTGTCCATCTAAAACTATTCCTTACCAATGTGCTGCATATTTCTGCCTAACTTAATATTACTATTATTACAAATAACAACATTAAAATGACGAAAAAGACCACTTGGAGAAGACTGTTCTTTTTTAACATTCAAGGATTATCTCTAAAGTGAGAATAATGGTGAAGTAACAATATGAAGAGAGATAAATTAAGAACAGGGTAATGCTATAGGATAATGTTAGAGCTTACCATCTATTAATCGTTGAATTTGTTTAGAGATGTGTTAAAATATTTTGAAATTTTTTTTAAGATGATCCAAATCTCGAGATAAATTTAATGGCTCACAACTGATGAGTTTGAGCTCTCTATAACTCAAAATTCTTACTCTTAAGAATAAACTATTAATGAATTATATGGTCTACATTTCTTTCTTCTATTTCTTAACTTTTTTTTTTATTTCTCACAGGTATCCTCTTATTGGAAGTAATCCTATTTAAACTAGCTGATATCCTATAACAGGAATAAAACTTTTCTAGCAGAGATTTTTTCATACACAAGACTCGAATTTGTTCTATTTTCTTCATTTTACCACTTCATTATTATGCTCACTTGATGCCATGTTTGGTTTAAAATAGATGGAATGGATTTGGATCAAGCTTAGTCATGTTTGGTTAAAATATTAAATATTCCCTAGTTTGGATATCCCCTCATGTGATTGTGAGATTATGTCTATGCTCAAACTCTCGGAATTGGATTAAGTAAAGTAACTTTAGGTAAAGTTACTTGATGCAGTCAATCTGAATTGTTGATCAGTTAAGATAAAATTGTGTTACAGTCAATTAATGGTTCAGATCGATAAAGTTAACTAAACTAACTTTACCAGATCCACATCCCAAACTCTCACGTTGCAAGGGTTTGGGACTCTTTCCAAATTTAGCTAAAGCGTTTATACAACAATTCTCTTCTCTCTATTTGTGCATAAATTTAATAAGGAGAAAAATATCATAAGAGGAAACAATACTATTATGATCTTTAATAAGATAAACATTCATATTTTTTTTATTGCTCGAATTGGCTACTTCTAAACTTAGGACAATAACTCAAAACTCAATTGGTTGGGTGTAGAATTGAATTATATGTGGAATTGCACATATTTCAATGAATTATTTAGTTTGGTTGGGTAAATGTAGAATTGGAATTGGATTATGTGAAATTGGTGAATGTGTAAAAAATGTGGAATTGAATTCTTTATTTTTTAGATGGAATTGGGATAAGTTTTGTAAAATTGGGATGAAATGACAAATTTGCCCCTATTTTTTCTTCTCTCTCTCCCTCACGTCTCTCACTCTCATTGTTTTTTTTATTACTGTTTTTATTATAATTATTTATTAATTACTATTATAATTTTTTATAAGATCACCTGCAGCAATATCATTGTTTTGACAAAAACTTTCTTTTAAATTAATTCAAATTTCAAACACCTAATTTTTATTTTCAATGAAACAGCACTGTTTAAAATTTTTTAATTATGTTATTATTATCACATGAAGATGAAGACGTTGATGTGATGATTTTTGTTTTGGGTCCCTAGAATTGATGTGGTGGCATCGGAAAGCCAATATCATTACATTTGTCTTAGGAAAAGGGAAAAGAAATATTACATTAATTCAAAATATTACAAAAGACAAAAGAAAAGAAAGTAATAAGAAACAAAAGAGAAATAAAAAAGAAGATGCTAATTGCGAAGTAAAGCATACCCAACAAATAAAACCCGCTTTAATCGGGTCAAACCACCCGCTCCTTTACAAGTATCATCCCACTTCCACAGTATCATATCACTCCTCCCTCTCCCTTCCTTCCCTCCATTCACTCACCTAATGAAAGGCCAAACAAAGCTTTCACATTTACTCTGCTCTCGTCTTGCGTAGATCCAGCTTCGTTTCCTCTTGCTTATTTGCATTCATTTGTGGAGGTGAGAAGTTTAACTTAATAGGGGAATCTTATTGTGGTTTCCTGTTTCTTCCTTTTTTCTTTTGTATGTAGTGTGTTTTATTGAAGTGGTTGTTTTGGGTTTCAATCAGTGACATATTAAGATTACAAGGTTTGGTTTTTGGTTCCTCTGGTATTCAAATATGGGTTTTGTATTGGTGGAAGAAAAGGGCATACGAGCAGCTTTTCTGTGTTATATGGGTTTTATAGTTACTGAGGTTCTGCAAAAAAAAAAAAGAAGAAGTGAGGATAATAAGACCCTTTTGATGAAAGCCTATAATGTTTCAGTTCTACTGCCATATGTACTTCAATTCATTGTTTAATTTTGTTGTGTTTCAATACTGATAATTATATTGGGTTATATACCAAAGATAGAGAGTCTTATTTTGCAGTTGTGAAAAAAGCCTTATGACCTTTTCCTACCTGTACTAATTGTTAGAATTAACTATTTTCTCATTTCCGTAGTCCTTTAATTTTTTTCCTCAAACAATGGAATATCTCAATTGTGTTTACCTTGATTCGGCCAATGTTGTCCCTTTTTAACTTTGTTGCATGATTTGCAATGCAGGCTGTTGATACAAAGAGTTCTGGTTGAAGATTTTAGTATGGGACATATGTATATGCTTATAATTTGAAGAGAATGCTGTAAATTCACTAGGCTGATTAGAAGTATCATGCTTACTTGTAGAATGATGTATGATATTTGATGTATGGAAATTTAAACATTATGGAAGAAATACAGTCTCAATCAGATCATTATAGGTCTTCATCATCATCAGCTAGTAGCCCAGCAAGTAGAGTTCCATCAAGTAACTTCTTCTACCTGCGTAAACCCGGTTCACTCAGACAACCAATCTCGTTTGAGGATTCACCTGAGTGGGATGATACTGATATTGAGGTTAGGGTTGACGAAGGAAGTGACTCTATTCATGTTGCAACAACACCAATTTCCCCTTCTCTTTCAAAAATCAACAGTGGGTCCTTGCCATCTCCACATCTACCGGAGGGTGCAGGAGTTCCACGAAAAATTGCAGGAGCTTCCATTGTCTGGAAAGACTTGACTGTTACGATAAAGGGGAAAAGGAAATACTCGGATAAGGTTGTTAAGAGTTCAACTGGTTATGCTTTACCTGGAACAATGACAGTAATCATGGGTCCTGCTAAATCTGGGAAATCTACACTATTGCGAGCTATTGCAGGTTTTGAAGCATGCATCCTTTATCCTTAATAGGCATGTTATCATGCTTTCCCATTTATATTTGAATGTCAGAGATTCATTGGATTTTTCTCTTTATGTCAGGAAGATTGCATCCTTCTGCTAGGATGTACGGTGAAGTGTTTGTGAACGGGGCAAAATCACACATGGCTTATGGATCATATGTGAGTTTTTATGGTAGTTTTTAATCATCTTAATTGAGGTACTAAGTTTTGGTTTTTTAATGTGGAATCCATGGATAATCGCTTAATGCTAGATGTCCGTATCCTGTAGCTTGTTCTCTATCTACTTCTCCATAGCTCTCAATGTTTTGGTTGCACTTTCAGCGGATTTTTCATCTGATTTTTCCCCCTTGATTTACAGGGCTATGTGGAGAGAGAAACCACTCTAATTGGGTCCCTCACTGTGCGGGAATTTCTGTACTATTCAGCTCTGCTTCAACTTCCTGGGTTCTTTTGTCAGAAAAAGAGTATAGTAGAGGATGCCATTCATGCGATGTCTTTGGATGATTATGCGAATAAACTTATTGGTGGGCATTGTTATATGAAGGGCCTTCCTAGTGGGGAGAGAAGGCGTATTAGCATTGCCAGAGAGCTTGTGATGAGACCACATATCTTATTCATAGATGAGCCTCTCTATCATCTGGACAGGTGTTTATTTCTGTTCTCTCTGATCTACATCGAACTTGTATCTGTCAATATTTTAGTTCTCACAATTTGATAGGTAGTCTCACAACATGCTATACTCTACCAGAGATAGAGAATGGCAGTCTATACTCCATACTCTACTTGGAAAAATTTCTTTCAATTTTTACACTTTCATATTTTCTCTAACTTTGTTATATAGTATTTACATTGTTGCTTCATTCTACATTTTTGAAGTGCATCTTTTTCCATAACCTTATTTGTTGTTATCTTGACATGTACCTGATGGTTTATGTCTTTCTAACATCTCGGTAGTAATTTATTTAATTTTCTGCAGTGTCTCTGCACTTCTGATGATGGTTACCTTGAAGAAGCTTGCAAGCACGGGTTACACTCTTATTTTCACCATTTATCAGAGCAGCACAGAAGTCTTTGGCCTTTTTGACCGAATCTGTTTGCTTTCAAACGGAAATACCCTGTTTTTTGGAGAAACATTAGCTTGTTTGCAGGTAACTTGTCTTCAACAGTTTTTCTCTTGCACATGAGATATGATTTGGTAGGAGTTAAGCAATCTGGTCATGTACAAGATTTTCAAAAACTTTTTCTTTTTTCTTTTACCTGCTCTGACAATAAATGGTATCAGTATCCTATTACTGAACTGACTGCTGTAATTTATGTTGATGAAGCACTTCTCAAATGCTGGATTTCCTTGCCCTATCATGCAAAGTCCTTCTGATCACTTTCTACGTGCAATTAATACAGATTTTGACAGGATAATTACAATGTGCAAAAACTGGCAGGTAACTGTTTCCTGTATGCATTTTCCTTAAATTTAAGTCTGATTGATGATACAAGCAGATAATGAATAAGAATTCTTCCAGAAGAAAAATTTATAGATCTATTGACCTAAGCTTATTCTTGTAATATGAATATGATTTGTAGCACAAACTATCTTTTTTTGTATAAGTAATAACTTCTGACTAATGGGACTGAGTTGATGATTGATCTGCTTATTAATTAATGGTATCATCATAACAGGACGACAATGGAGATTTTTCTTCGGTAAACATGGACACTGCTGTCGCTATACGCACACTTGAAGCAACATATAAATCGTCTACTGATGCAGCCGCTGCTGAAACTATGACTTCGAAACTCATTGAGAAGGTATTGGTGCTAATATTATTATTAATTTACAAACAAATTTCACTCTGGTTTTGCATTGGTTTTATGGTTGTTGTAGCTATATTGTACACCCACCACCCCTTGGAAATCATATGACTCATATAGTCATATGAGTGAAATTTTTTATTAAATTGGTTTGGGAGTTTCACGGTGGTTTTTTCCCTTCATTTTTGTCATATTTCTATTGACCAATTCATTTCTCTCTTATATTACTTTTGATTTGTTATTGCACTGATCATTTGCAAATTTTAGTGGTGGGCCATTAAAATTTTGGCCAGAATTTCAGTCGAACTCAGAAAGCCCATTAGAGTGAGTAAAATGTTTACAATTTAGTAGATTAGTCCTAAATGCAATAAACAAAAAGATATAAGAAAGAGGGACGTAAGTTTTATAACTTACATTTATGTTTGCTGAAGTTTGTAGCTTGGGACACTCTGTATGTAGGTTTATTTAGCTCATAACTGTGTATCATTGACAAACCAGTGCAAAAAAGACTAGTGCTGACAGAGGACTTATTCGTGTAGGTGAAATGACGAGCTTGATTTGTCTTTTTGATGTTTGGCATTTGTACTTCTCATCATACTCTAGACTCTAGAGAATATCATTCTACATACTGCGCTGCTGAATTCAAAGGTTGCTATTGTTGGGAATTTAACTTGTGCAGTATTTTTAAATTGTTGCTTGATTTCCCAGGAAGGTCCTGCTCTCAAAAGCAAAGGCAAAGCTAGCAATGCTACTCGAGTAGCGGTCTTGACTTGGAGATCTTTATTAGTTATGTCAAGGGAGTGGAAATATTATTGGCTTCGACTGATTCTCTCTATGCTTCTCACACTTTGTATAGGGACTGTATTTTCTGGTTTGGGGCATTCTCTGTCATCAGTTGTGGTGAGTCCCAACTGGTATTTCTTGTTGTTTATATCTGCATTTATATATGTCTTCAGTACTTTATACACCCATAACATGTATGAATTATACACTACTCATCTTAACATTGCAGACAAGAGTTGCAGCAATTTTTGTATTTGTATCGTTCTGTTCACTTCTAAGCATTGCTGGTGTGCCTGCACTTTTGAAAGAAATCAAGGTAATACTATAGGCAACATAATACCTGCCTGACTTTACAGAAATTTGAAAGTTTTGCCTTGATGTGATTTATATGAATAAAATGAACTGTAATTTTCCCACCTGGCACATTGTTTTTTTTTGAAAAAAAATAAAGTTTATCTGCATTGGGGGGTTTTTTTTTTGTATGACGCATAGTTCTATGCAGACATTAATTACACAAAAAAGGTGGTCTTAACTGTAGGGGTTTAAAGATTTACAATTTTATACTGTGTAAACAAGTTGTCTGTGAAGTATGTAGAAACTGTATTATAGTGGAAATTGTTGTACTAAGCAGTAAGTTGCACTGTCTTTGACTTGTCTAAGAATAATTAAGTTCTGGGTTTAGTAAAATAAGCACCTGGTACACTCCAAAAGCAGAAGTGAAGAGGGAAATATGTTTTACATGTTTGAATTCTTATACGTCATCTTCATCACTAGTATTAGTATTAGTAGTTGACTATCTTTTTCTTTCTTCTTTTTCAAGGATATGGTTATGAGTTTAATGACGCAGTTCATTGTGTAATCTTTGCTGAAGTTGACGCGGTCAAAATTTTCGTTGTTCTGCAGATATATGCTTGTGAAGAATCAAACCAACATTCTGGTGCATTAGTATTTTTACTTGGGCAACTCCTTTCCAGCATACCCTTCCTGTTTCTCATCTCCATTTCATCAAGCCTTGTATTCTATTTCCTGATAGGGCTACGAGACGAGTTTAGCTTGTTAATGTACTTTGTGCTGAACATTTTCATGACACTGTTAGTGAATGAAGGAATTATGCTAGTCATTGCTACTTTATGGCAAGATATCTTCTGGAGTGTCCTGACTCTGCTGTGCATACATGTGAGTTCCATTTTCCATTGATCATTATTTCAGTTGTTAAATATTAACAAATATTTCAGTTGTTTCCATTCAACTAGTAACCTATGTTTAATTTTGTGACCATGATTACATAAGAGCTTTCACTTGCCTACTGATTTCTTTGACTAAAATATTAATACATTTGCATGTTGTTTCAGGTCGTCATGATGCTTTCTGCTGGCTATTTTAGAATTCGAAATGCTTTGCCTGGACCAGTGTGGATGTATCCAATCTCCTATATAGCCTTTCACACATACTCCATTCAGGTAAGTAGATATACGTTCATATTTTCTGCATATTGCTGTTACAATATTATATGTTTCTTTCTTTTTGTGGACATACAACTTGGAAAACGACTAAAATCTTATTTTAGTCCCTCACATATGCCCATTTTCTCAATTTGGTCCTTCATAAATACAAATGCCCATTTTCTCAATTTGGTCCATCATAAATTCGTGTTCCCAATTTGGCCCCTTACAAAACCAATTGTTATCAATTTAGTCATTTTGTTTGGCTGTCGTTTAAATAATTAACAGATGATCGTTTGGTATTGACTGGGCAATATTTAAAGTATGCTAAAATGTTTTTTTTCCCTTATTTTTATTCCAAATGCTGCGCTTTTTTGTTGATGATGCAATCTTACTAAACGTAACGTTATGTTGAAAATTAATGCACCACTTTTGCTGATTTGGAATAAAAATAGGGGAAAAATAATTTTAGTAGACTTTAAATGTTTCCCAGTGTGCACCAAATGGTCCACCTCATCAAATCCATTAATTATTTATATAGCAGCTAAATAAAGGGACCAAATTGATAATGATTTATTTTTCTAGGGACCAAAGTGAGAATACAAATTTGTGAGGAATCAAATTGAAAACCTGAAGTCGGAACCTATGAGGGACCAAATTGAGATACGAATTGTGAGGAACCAAATTGAAAACGCGAATATGTGAGGGACCGAAATGAAGATTTAACAGCACGTTCGCCTCTTAGAAATGGGGTGGGAAAGGAATGGGCCCACCCACTTTTATTTTTTTCTTTCCTCCACCTAAAAAAAAAAGAAAACACAAAATGTCTATTATACCCTTTGATTTGACACAATCATAACTTTATTTTCTTTTTATTATTTTAATATAAGGGGCAAAGTGGTAATTTTAATACATTCCCATTCCATTTCTATTCCAAATTTTTACTACCAAATACATCAAACCCATTTCCTTTCCCTTTCCCTTTCTACCTACTAAACGTGACCTTAGTCCTTGGAAAACTTAGAGGACTAAGCAGTTAGAATTGATTTCTACTTTATTCATTTCTTTCAATATATATAGGTAATTGATCTATTGATTGTGTGTAAATTGTAGGGTCTATTGGAGAATGAGTACGTAGGGACTTCCTTTGCAGTTGGACAGGTTAGGACCATATCTGGGTTTCAAGCTCTCCAAAGTGCATATAACATCTCCCCTGATAATGACTCCAAGTGGGAGAATTTGCTGGTTTTGTTTCTAATGGCAGTTGGTTATCGTATTTTTGTGTTTATTTTATTATGTCTGTGCATAGGGAGAAAAATATCTGTGCTTAAAAGTTTTCAGTGTAATAGGGATACAACAAATACAAGATGAGTTATAGTGCTGTTTTGAACCTTGTTCAGCTTTGTACATTGTATAATTCCACCACCTTTTGATGAATCTAGCTCTGCTTGTCAAAACTGGTTTCATGAATTCATCTTTGAAGAATGAAGGGAAAAATATGAAGTTTATAGATCTACCTTTGTGTCTTCAAAGTGAAAGATAATTGGCCGATACTAGTTCTTGAGGCACCTCCCTCTCTCTCTCTCACACACACACAAACACACATTGTTAATAGTTTGTAATATACAGGAATGTGGAAGATCACAGACTGGTGAATCAGATTTATTTTAAATTTTGAAATAAATATTTATATATTTATAATTATTACTCTTAAAAGTGTCTATTCAGGTTGAAAAGGTGAACTAATGGAAGTAAATGTTCAAACAGAAAGGGCTAAATTACTCTTTTGATCCTTAACGTTTGTACTAAGTTTAATATTGGTCCTCAACGTTTTAAAAAGTTAGTTTAGGTACTCAATGTTTTTTTTTGGTCAAAATTGGTCCTCCAACATAACTCTGTCTGGTTTTTTTGTTAAATGCTGACGTGGAAGGCTTATGTGACACACCCTCTCTCCTATGTGTCATATTTGGATGATATGACACCCTCTCTCACTCCAACTCAGCAAAACGACGTCGTTTTGCTGAGTTTGAGTGAGAGAGAAGTGATGCAAAACAACGTCGTTTTGTTGAATTAGAGTGAGAGAGGGTGTCATATCATCCAAATATGACACGTAGGAGAGAGGGTGTGCCACATAAGCCTTCCATGTCAGCATTTAACAAAAAAAAATCAGACGGAGTTACGCTGGAGGACCAATTTTGACAAAAAAAAAATGTTGAGAACCTAAAATAATTTTTTGAAACGTTGAGGACTAATATTAAACTTGGTGCAAACGTTGAGGACCAAAAGAGTAATTTGGCCAACTGAAAAGTATATTTGTTTATCCTTGCTTCACTTTTCAACCATGAATCAACTTCCTACACAATAGTCATAGTAAAACAGTAGAAACACGTTTGACCTTATTCAATGTCTTTTGTAAAGATTAATTTTTGTTAATATGACCTAACAAATGCTTTCTTTTCATAAAATAATAATATAAATCAATGTTTTTTTTGTAATGGATAATATAAATGAATGTTAAACCTAAAAGTCAATTATGTTCATATGTAATTAATAGATATTAATTTTAATATATTTTAAGGGAGTAAAGTATTATTTTTAAAGTTCTTCGTCGACATATTCATAAAGATTCGACAAAATTTTACGCTAGCTGTCTTTTATCTAACATAACTCTTCTTTTATTCAGGCTTGAGACCGGCTATGCAAGTAATTCAAACTAACAAAGATAAAATGTTAAGGAATATTCTCTTTAAAAATTTTAAACGTATCAAATAAAAACGAGAGTCATTAAATACTCTTTCTTTATATCCTCTATTTAATACCCAATTCAAACGTACACTTTTCACAAAACTGGGTTGGGTTGAATGTCATAAGAGGCTATATCTAGTTTGGGCCTACAACGATTAACCAAGCCCACTGGGCCTAACTGGAATGTTCATCCAAACCAAAGCGCGTTGGAAATGAAAAAAGAAACTCAAAAAAGAGTTGGTGGAAGGTCAATGATCATAAGAAATAGAATAGTCAACCATCTTCACCATCATTTCCGACGCAATTTTAACTTGTGAAATGTGAATCACGCGGCTACTGTAAATATCAAAATTACGAAGAACAGGTAGATTCCAAATTACCACCAACTTTCGAAATTGAGACTTACCGAAGAAATCAAGGCATTGAATTGCTGTAATCTGATGATACAGCTTTGAAATATTCATTTTTCTGTTGTAACTAACATGATCGAGTTTGCTTACGGAATACGGATTTCCCTGTTTCATTCGATTCTCCCCTCTTCCTCTGATTGAAGATTCAGATTGAGAGAGCGTCGTTGAAATTAGGGTAATGGCTTCGTATACGACGTCGTTGCTGAACGGCGAGAGAGTCGTCGTCCTCTTCTTCATCTCTCGGCTTCTCTTCTCTCTCCCTCTCTCCCTTCTCTCCCACGGCCTCGCTCTCTCTCTCCTCGCCCTTGCCTCCTTCTTCCTCGAGATTCGATACGAATCTTCCGATTCCCTCTCCCTTTTCCCCATTAGGTATGTCTTTATTCGTTTCAATTTTTATTCTTTAAAAGAGAAATTCGTATTCATTTATGTGCTTTTCAGGCCCGGTGCTTCCTCGGGGATTATGCTCGGGGCTGTCACTCTGCCTTCTGTTATGCTTTCCAGGTTGATACAATTATCAAGAGCTTTGCCATTGGGTGAAGTTAAACTCCAAGGTACATTATTTTTCATTAATTGTTTTGTTAGGGCTTTTGTTGTTCATGCTATCTCAATATAATGCAAGTTCTAGGTTTGACAATGCAATAATTAACATTTTAATGTATAGAGCTTCAATATCTGACATTGCAATACTGGGCCACATCTGCCAGCTGCTTGAGTGTGCTTATATTCCTAAGCTTGGTTTCACGGCGTGTTCCTTTTAAACGTAGTGATTGGTGTGTGAGGCTTAGCTTATGTTTCTCGCTCTTACAAGCTGTCGCCTGCTTTGTATTCTTTACTGCAACATCTGAAAATGGTAAGTCTGTGTAGTAACATCCATTTAGAAGGTTTTTTTTTTAATCACTCTAAACAATTTCATTGAAAAACAAAAGATCAGTTTCTTTGTAAATTGTCTAGAGCCTTTAAATATTTATTGCCATTTACTGTTTCTACCCCTGGAAAGAAATATTTATTTTTATTCCACTGATGCTGTCATCACTTATGTTCTCAGGCTTACACATAGCGCTAAAGCTGTCTTGGGTCCTTTGTCATGGATTGGCAGCAGTGAAGCTAGTTCAGCATTTCCTCAGTACTTTTCCATCTTGTGCTTCCATTGGTATGTATTGCACTGGTATCCCTAGTCACTTATTCTTTTACTTATTTGGGAAACAAAACTAAACTCACAATTAAGCTCTTGAAGTAGTTCAGAGCAATGTTGTCATGACTGAATCGGACAAAGACTCGTACTAGTGTTTGGTTCACGGTCTGATCAGTTTAACCGGTCGAACCGGATGACACAATAAATAATAAATATTAATTATTCTTATTATATAAAATGACAATACTATATATATTTTTTATCATTGATTCTTATAGCTTATTTTCAATCAGGTTCTTATAGTTTCCATTTTTGTAATTTGGCCCCTTCACAGTTTATATAATTAGGAGTTAAGTTAGAAAAAGAGATAAAAAATTTGATTTTACCTTCACAGTTTATATAATTAGGAGTAAGGACCATAAGTTACAGATATATAGAAAAAGAGAGATAGGCAAGTTGCGAAAGAAAACGGATTTAATCATTCTAAAGTTGAAATGGGATTTTTTTTTTAAATTTAAAACTGAATTGGGCTGCCAAAAAAAAAAGAATTGGACCGAGCGGTCCGGTGGTTGGACCCCAGTTAAATCCGGTCCAACTGCTATTTTATTTTTTTGGTCAGACCAACTCGTTCTAGCGTCTGGTTCATGTTTGGACTGGTCGGTCTGGTCTAGTCCAAACAACATTGGTTCCTAGATTTTTTTTTTAACTAAATTTGGTGAAGCCATCACTCTACCGATTGAGTTTCAATTGGTAAACTCTAGTTTCAACCAACTAATGCAGACTTTACACTATGTTGTGGTCACTTAACTAGGGAAGAAGATGAATGCAGTTTCCATTTTTCCAAATTGAAATCAGTAAAATGTCATTATATAGCAACAGAATTACTACAATTGTTTGACATTCCTTTTATTTGTTGTAGTTGGATCAATAAGTCAATAACTATGTTTAATTTCACCTCCTTCTCAAAACCTGTCTGTATATGTTTCTATTTAAACATGATGGCATGGTTAATTAAGGGATTTCCTTTGTCTGTTGCAATAATTATTGTTTCCCCTCTCTTCTAGGGGAAGTGCTTTTGGTGACAGCTGGTATTGTTCTCTATTTTGGTGACACGCTATTGCATACCATTGCAAAGGTTAGTGCATTTCTTTGAGATTATATTGTTTCTAGACAAATCAGATGGATATATATCAAGTTTTTTATTACATTGTTTGAGCAGCTGATTGGACTTTTGATGTCGTCAGAGTTGGTTACTGCAGAATATGGAATAAGTCGGAGTGAGATCAGCATTGTTATTCAGGTATACATACTTAAATCATAAAATTGACTGTTAATTTGTAGCTAGATTAGTCAAGGTTGTTTACTTTTCTTGCAGGGACTGGTCCTTGGTCTTCTTCTATTTCCAATATCTTTCAAATATATTCTCCAAATATGGGAATGGTATACGAATACAGCGTCTGCTGAAGCAAGAAGAAACAACGACATTGAGAGATCTCTTATATTTTTTGCTTCCCTTGGTTTAGTCATGATTGTGATTGTACCCTCATGGATGCAGTTTGTTCATGAATTTCATATGCATCCTTTTTACTGGTAAAACATCTGATTCATTTTGGTTATTTTGTTTTTTGTTGCTTACTTGCTATTGAACTGATTTTGTTATTTATCATCTGATATGATGTGGGTAATAGGTTTCTTGGGAAATAAAATAACATTGAGCAGTATACTACATGTCATGCTGGTGTCTTCAAAGCTTGCTTACATGTTACTGGAGTGGACAACATAAACTGCTAATTTCACCGGAAACTCTGAAATAAAGAATAGTAGAATACAATCATATCATAGGTCTTAACTTCTGATTGATCATATTGACACACGAAAGTTCAGCATGCAACTTACATATAATGCATACTATTATTTTTATATAAATTTGAAAACAGTAACACAGAAACTATAAACTCAAATCTATAAACACTGATTTCTTTTGCTGGCAGAGCATAGAGCCATAGACTTTTCACTTTTCTGTTCCTGTTTAAAGTAGTTATGCCTATGCTGGTTAGTTAACAAGGAACTTATCAGGGCAATCTCAAGTTTCAATTATATGATAAGCAGCTCATGTTTTCTCTAATACTCTATTGATTTGGAAAATTTATTAACTATTAATTTTCCCTTTGGCAATGTGTCCTTGCAGGGTGCTTTCCTTTGTTTTCTCAGAGCCATTAAAAAGACTGTCGTTGTGTATCTACTGGGTGTGTGTTATTTGTGTTTCTGTTTTCCGATTCTATAACATTTCCAAGAACAGTAAGATTGAGAGAATTCTTTTGCGGAAATACTACCATTTGATGGCTGTCTCAATGTTTGTGCCAGCTCTTATTTTCCAGGTGATTTGGGAATAAATGATTGTTTGTTATTGGGTTTAATTTTAAGTTGATCAATTTACTACTCTCTATTAGGTATAATGCTCACAGTTTTATTGCTTTCAGCCAAAGTTACTTGATCTTGCTTTTGGCGCAGCTTTGGCAGTTTTCTTGACATTAGAAATTACTCGAGTAAGTATATAGACTTGCATTAGTAGTGTAGTGTTTTGATGCTTTATAACTGTGTCAGTGAGTTTCATCGTTTGTTGGTGATTGAAAAGTGAGAAAGGGATTTAGTTATTTTTGGGTGGATCCTACAAGGTGCTATATGCAATAATCTGCATATTTAAACTACTACAAATTGTGGCTATTAAAATGTCAATTTTTAAAGCTCAAGATTGGGATTATTGGATGTTTCTTAAAGAATAGTAAACTTAATTCCAATAGCAACTATTGGAGGATGTGGTTTCAATTTCATGTATCCAAATACAATAAGCTGATAGATCAACGTTAAAACAAATTACATATTTCTTACTAAGAATCTGACCTGTGCATTTTTATATGTATTGCATGTTGTATTGAATTTTTGAAATTTTGAATAGCTCAACATTGTGAAAATAGTCCTCTTATTCTTTTCTATTCTTGAGGCCTAAAATAGGGTATAATCACCTAGAAATTGATTTCATAAACATTGTTTGACCCAGGTATGGAGAATCTGGCCCTTGGGACAACCAATACATCAATTTATGAATGCATTCACGGATCACCGTGACTCTGATCTTCTTATTGTCAGGTATTTTATAGCAGTTTGCCTCTTAGCTCAAATTGTAGAGTTTTCTGTTTATATGCAATGCAAGAGATCCACCTTCGCACTTTCACAATGAAATGTCTTTTGCTCAGCCATTTTTCACTCTTACTGGGATGTGCACTTCCTATCTGGATGTCATCTGGGTACAATGACCGACCTCTTGCCCCTTTTGCGGGAATATTGAGTCTCGGAATTGGAGATACAATGGTAAGCATTGTTATTCTTTTTGCAATATGGACAGTATAGCCAAATTGGATTCCTTATTTTGATCAGTTTGGGCCTTTTAGGATATCATTAGATTCCATGGGTACGAGTAGTCTGAGAGTAACTGAGCATGTTTCTATCCACATTAATTCTAGTTCATTTCATTGCTAATTTTGTGGACTAAATAAAGCTGCTTTACACCTATGGGAATTTGGTATATCATTTTCTAATAAAAATTTTGTGGTATAACTGTGAAATGTGGCATATGAGGTTTCAGAATGAAAGTTGTTTTCAAAAGTTGAAACATATCATAGTGCATCAGTTCAAAATGTGGTAAATAAGAATAGTTGCACTTGCACATGGGTGCACTAACGTGCTTATATATATGTATTCTGTTAGTCTGACGGCCTATTGTCTTACAATTTGATTATACGGCTCATGTTATTAAGTTTTCGTTACAAATTTCTTTTTTTGTATTAGTCAAAAACGTTTAAAACTTAAGTACAAAAAACTGGACAAATTTTGACATAGCAAGCCTGCAATAGTATGTAACAAGGAAGATTCTCCCTTTTTTAGGAGTCCATGGTTCATAGGTGCTTAATTTTTGTAATTTTTATTAATTGATTATCTATTATGTTCAGGCATCAATGGTTGGTTACAAATATGGCGTTCTAAGGTGGAGTAAAACTGGCAGTAAGTATTTCCTATATTTCTGATTTATCCATTATCTCGCATTGCATCTTGTGAATATGTAACTTCTTTCATTTTCCAGAGAAAACAGTTGAAGGTACTGCAGCTGGTATCACATCTGTCCTTGCAGCTTGCTCGTTACTCCTTCCACTGTTAGCATCAACTGGATATATTCTTTCTCAGGTCTCTCTCTCTCTCTCTCTCTTTATGGCACTTATTTTTGTTACTTTAACAAAATTTGTTTCCAAGATTTAAACCCATGACCTCCATGCTATATAGCAGCATACTTATCGTTGCTCCAAGCTATTTTCAGCTGCTGTATTTATTTAAAATTTGTTTAGATTGTTGATTCATTCTTTGATGTTACTATATTCTACTTTTTTCAGCATTGGTTCTCTCTATTTGTCTCTGTGACTGTAAGTGGCTTGTTGGAGGCATACACAGCACAACTTGACAATGCATTCATACCACTTTTCTTCTATAGTCTTCTCTGTTTGTAGATGCAGCTCCTTCCCTCCTAATACTTGAAGTGATAGTGGATCAATCTGCAAGACTTCATTATGGCTTCTCAAGATGTTCTTAATTAACCTAAACCAGCATTCTTTTTGTAGATGATGTATCTAGTAATTAATTATGCAATGCTAGAGAATGCTAATTAACAGCAGTTGGTATATATACGTAGTTAGGACTGTAATATCTCCACAGATACAATAGGTAATTCGATTGTTTACATTATGGGGTCGTGCCCAAAATACATATATGTACACCCGAGAAATAAATGTTTCATTTTCTTAATGAAATTATTTGTGAGGAAGAGAATGAAATAAAGAAGTTGAACATGTAATTTCACTTGGTCTAAAGAATTTCTTCATGCATTGAATTTTTCATTGCCTTGCATGTGGGCCCTTAAGATGTATGCATTTGAATTATTTCACAAAAGAAGGTAATATGACTTCTTTTTTGTATGAAAGTAAATATGACATTTTCATTTAACAAGAGACATAGATACACAAACTTGAAGTGATGAGTTTCATTCACATAATATCATACTTTTTTTTTGGCCTTCACATGATATCATACTTCAATTAACATTAAAGTTAATATACTTTGTTTGTAATGTTACTATATTCAAAATCCCAAATTGGTCCTTTATGTTTGCACGAAGTTTCATATTGGTCCTTTATGTTTCAAAAAGTCTAAATTGGTCCTTTATGTTTGCAAGAAGTTCCAAATTGGTCCTTCCGTCCAATTCCGTCTATTTTTTCCGTTAAGTGCTGACGTGGCATGTTGAGGTGTCATACTCTCTCTCCTACATGTACTACTTAACTGATGTGGCTTTAGTTAAACTAAAATCAGGGACTAAAATGAAACAAAATAATTTTTTATAAGACAAAAATGCAATTTTCTCATTTTTTTCATCTTCTTCTTCCTCATGCTGGCATCCATGGCTTCTTCTTAATCCAACCCTAATCTTAATCCTAACCCTAACCTAATTCAATCTTCACCGCCTCTTGATATGCACAAGTTCTTCAAACCTAACAATAGTAATAATGCCCCATCACCGCCAAATCCATCTTCCCCAAATTGAAAACCTTAACTCCCAAAATCATTATAAAAAAATGGAAGCATGGATTTGTAATCATAACTGAGATATTTCCCGGCAAGCATGAGGGGCGTTTTGCGAAAACGATGTCATTCTTTTTGACTAAGCATTCTTCTGCTGCGGATGGGGTGGAGATGACGAGGACGTTGAGAGCACCAAAACGGAGGGACATGATTGAGCCGTAGGTTTGGGAGAGTTTGTAGATAGTATGGTGAATGGGTTGCTTCATGATTCATCAATTAACCAATTAACTCCATCCATCACCCTCCAAAATATTATTTCTATTTTTCATTTTCTTGCTCTAGATAAGTACTAGAAAGAATTTACAGAGAGAGATGAAGAAGCCATGGATGCCCTCCATGAGGAAGAAGAAGATAAAAAAGTGAGAAATTACATTTTTGTCTTATGAAAAATTATTTTGTTTCATTTTAGTCCCTGATTTTAGTTTAACTAAGGCCACGTCAGCTAAGTAGTACATGTAGAAGAGAGTGTGTGACACCTCAACATGCCATGTCAGAACTTAACAGAAAAAATAGACGGAATTGGACGGAAGGACCAATTTGGAACTTCTTGCAAACATAAAGGACCAATTTAGACTTTTTGAAATATAAAGGACCAATATAAAACTTCGTGCAAACATAAAGGACCAATTTAAGGTTTTGACCTTTATATTAATATGGCTATTGAATCTTCTAATCAATAATCTTTTAAAATAGTCATTTAAATAATTTAAAAAATAAAATATATGGTTAAAGAAGATAGTGGGAGAGAGAAAATAGGGAATTGAGATAATGATAATTTATTTTCATTTCAAAATATGAATAATGGTAGTTATTGATAAAGAAAATAACTTTTAAATTTTTATTTATTATTTTAAAATTAATAATAATTTTATATTATATTTAACAAATTAAAGAAAAACTAACATGTATATACATACTTTCTCACTCTATCTTTATTTTTCGCATAACATATTCAAATCCCATACAATTATTCAATAACCATTTTCATCCATTGTGTTATCACATTGAAACGATGTTGTTAATATAATATTATAACAAAGACTAACTCAAAATTTTATTTTTCTCAACTAAAATCATAGAATAGAAGTATAATTCTCGCCAAATATATCATTACCTAAAAATATCTTTTATGTACGTATTACTACCACTAAAAACAAAATTCTCATTATGATATTTCAGTCATTTCAAAACCAATTAATACAAATTCCAAAAAACATTAAATTCATATACTTCCAAGAAAAAGAAGTCACACACGTTGATTATCCACAACTATGTTAATTAACGCATATACTTATCTATATATATATATATATAGAGTCAAATAGAAAAATAATTCTTAGACATATACATACGTGTCAGTAATAAAAAAATTAAAAGCTGGATTATGAACTTTGCTTTCTACATATAGGGAAGTCCCACACTAATGCGGATTCTCTACCGTGCAGTTGTTGTGCGGTTCGGTTAGTGAACACAAAATCGTGACAAAAATATTTGTCACGGTTGCGTGACCGTAACTGAACGGCACAAGAACAGAACCGTAGAAGATCTAATCTCGTCCCACACTGCATAACAAAGAACACAAAAGCAAACTGATTGCCAACTTGCATCTTCATCATTTAATTAATTGCACCACAAAAACACAAATACATATAGAATAGTCCAAATCATTGGGGTCTCTAGAGTGTTCTTTTTTTACTATATACCGTTTTGTGTTTTCTATAGTTAAGCTATATGTAAGAATCATCATCATCATCTAATTAATGATCATTTAAACGAGACACTCAAATGGGGCACCAAGAAAAGGACTCACTCAAACGTGCATGTGCCTTAATTTATTAATTTCTTTACAAAGAAAGCTAGATGGAATCATGTTTTTAATAAAAATGATCGAAATAATCACGAGGCCTAATACAATTGGCACCTAATTAATTGGATTTTTTGAGCATCTAGCTAGGATTTAATCCTTGAACGTGTGTGTAAATAGAATGCGAGAGGATTAGTTATTGTTATCAACGGTAAAAATTCTTAGCTCAAAAAATAGGATTAGATTGAGTTATGGATGGATTAGCCATGAGAGTGTTGTTTAGAGAACAAAAGGTAACTTTGGGGGACCATTTTGTAGGTATGTTTGGTCTCGAATTAGGACTAAATTACAAGTACTATATAGAAAGCACATGACATGTAGGGTGAGATGAATAGTTGCAAATATGTTCAGTAATACGGTAGTATTGAACTTCAGTATATCTTTTTAATTATTTGATCCCTAATTCATTCAAGGTGAATATTTATTTATATGAATTTTTATTAATATTAACAAATAATACTATATAATTAGATAAATATATTGAAGTTCAAAACTATTGTAGTACTAAACTTTTATCTAAAATGTTGATTTATATTGATATAATATGTGTGTGTGTGTCAGCACTTAGCATCTTCTTCCGTCATTTGCTGAATCTTGTCTGCAAACTTAATTACTTGTCGATGCCACGGTGGCACACTTGGACTATGACTAGCTGAAGCTATTTTATATGTTTTAATTATATTGGTGAACTTTATAGCAAGCATCTATGTAACTTTACTTCAGTTTAGTCCTTTTATAAATCTATAAATATCCATTAATACAAGTGAAATTAATGTTAATTTTGTTGAATATATTGTTTTTTTATAAACTTGAATATATTGTTTGATCAATATAAGTTCGTGTGATTATTTTATTGAGAATTCATTTATATTTAACACCATTAGTTAACTTAAGGTTCACATGTCAACCTGATAAGATCGTATATAATAATGTAAGACATTTTATGAGATACTAATACTAGAAAAAAGATCCCCCCCCCCAATCTCTCTCTCTCTCTCTCTCTCTCTCTCTATATATATATATATATATAATTGTTGGTTATATACGCAAGATGTTATTTGTAATGTGCATGTTTTATAAGTAAACTTATCAATTTTTAGTCTCTTAGTACTTTTTCTTATAATTTAATCTTTCAAATATTATTATTATATATATATATAAAGAGGCAAAATACTATTTAATCCCTGAATTGTTGGTCAAACTACTATTTAGTCCTCGAATTTATCAAAAATACTATTTAGTCCCCGAATGTGATAAAAATACTATTTAGTCTCCAAATTTGTAACTCTGTCAACTCTAACGGGTAACAATCAAGAGACTAAATAGTTGACAGAGTTACAAATTCGGGGATTAAATAGTATTTTTGTCAAGTTTGGGGACTAAATAGTTGACAATTACAAATTTGGGGACTAAATAATATTTTTATCAAATTCAGAGACTAAATAGTTGACATAGTTATAAATTTCAGGGACTAAATAATATTTTTGATGAATTCGGAGACTAAATAGTAGTTTGACCAACAATTCAGGAATTAATAGTATTTTACCTCTATATATAAAAGATCACTGAAGTCAAAGCTATTTTTAGTCTCTTGGTCGTGACCCTCACTAACATCTTAATTATTGATATTTACAGTGATTTTTTTTTTTCTGACTTTATAGATATATCAAAGATGACATAACTGAAGATTCAAAGTTATTGTTATTGCGTGTAATTGGCTAACATTAAAAAATTGGATTAGAATTGGTAGTCTTCTACCACTGACCTACACTGTGGCAGGTACTATTTCCGATTGTACATCCTAATATCCTATTTCATTTGGTATATACATTGAATCATCGTTTGTGAGTGTATTTTATTTAGTATGATTTAGAGTTTGGAATTGAATTAAAAAAAATAGAATTGGAATTTGTGAAAATTTTAAGAATTGAGAAGTTTGTTTAATATGTAAAAATAGAATTTAAAGTTTGTAAAAGAAAGTGAAGTAAAAAAACTAAATTGTCCTTCATTAAATATTAAAAAATTGTTTAATTTCCAATGAGGACAAATGGGTCTTTTACCACTCAATTCTAAGACCCTTTCCCATTGAGTTGAGCTTGGAATTCGACATTCTAAGAAACAGCAATTCTAAAAATCAGAATTCCAAGTTGTGTGTACATACCAAACACTGAAATTCATTAAAATATGTGCCATTCCA
The DNA here is from genome assembly GCA_014851425.1 of Senna tora. Taxonomy (NCBI): domain Eukaryota; kingdom Viridiplantae; phylum Streptophyta; class Magnoliopsida; order Fabales; family Fabaceae; genus Senna; species Senna tora. The sequence continues at coordinate 6,904,045 of CM026266.1, read as the reverse complement.
ATTCCAAATCTAATTCTATCCCCAACCAAAAACTGTAATCATCTATATCTGACTACTGCCTGTCAATCTATACATAAATCATTCTAACAACAGATAAATCTGAGTGTTCAAACCTAATTAGCTTTATTTTAGCGACTGACGTAAATCCAAAATTGAGCTGATTATAATACGACAGACAACCACCAACAGTAAATAGATGACCCATTAAAAAGGAATATGAATGAGATTTGAAAACACTAAATTATAATACTCTCAATACAAAATTTCATTATAATATAGGCCGCCTACAACTAGGTTCAGATAGCATATCAATAATCATCCACCACAAGGGGGTATACCTTTATCAATATAATTCTGGTCAATATCCAAGCTTTTTAGTAAGCACAATAAAAACAAAACAAAAGATTGAAAAACGAATGTAGGATAGTTCAGATAGCGTATCAATTATCATACACCACAAGGGGTGTCACGTAATCAATATAATTCTGGTCAATATGCAAGCTATTTAGTAAGCACAATTAAAAAGAAAAAAAACAAAATTGAAAATTGAAGATAGGATAGGATAGGACCAATCTACCGGGCTTGATGGCATCTTTCCCGGCTCCAAGAATGAGCAGGATGTATGAACCAAATCTGCCATTTAGCTAGACTTTCATCACCATTGAAAAAAATCCAACTCAAGCGGCAACACCCATTATATTGCAAAATAAGCACTGAAACCTTAGTGATGTTGATGATAGCTACTGGCCAGTGTCCCACAATCTGATTCAGTCAGATAAACCTGCCTTTGCCTTCAGATGCTGCTTGAAATCCATAATGTCACCGTTCCATTTGGTCACACATTGATCTGCACAAACCCATATCTCATGGGCCACCTGATTTATGAGCCTAAAATCATGGCTAACAAGCACCAAGCCACCATCCCATTCATTCAACGCCTCAGCCAATGAGTCTATTGTCTCAATATCTAAATGATTAGTTGGCTCATCCAAAAGCAGCATGTGAGGCTGCCTCCAAGCTAACCAAGCAAAAATCACACGGCTCCTCTGCCCATCAGACAGATTCTTCATTGGCATCACCTGGGCTTTACCTGACAATCCAAACTTCCCAATAGCTCCCCTCATTCTCTCTTCTTCATTACCAGGGTACTCTTTGATCATAAACTGGAGGGCTGACATTTCCATGTCTAGCTTTTCTGCCAAGTGCTGATGAAACTGAGCAATGCGAAGGTGGTTATGCCGTCGGACCATGCCATCAGTAGAAAGCAGATCCCCAGTCATCAGCTTCAGTAGTGTACTCTTCCCGGCTCCATTGGGTCCAACCAGGGCGACCCTAGAGTCTAAGTCCACCCCAAAGTCAAGGTTTTTGTAGATGAGATTATCTGGGGTGTAACCAAATGACACATCAACAAACTGAAGAACGGGCGGAGGAAGCTTTCCCACATCAACAAAGCGAAATACCAAAACTTTGTCTTTGACAACCTTCTCAGTAAGTCCACCTCGTTCCATTTTTGCCAGTGTTTTCTCTTTACTCTGTGCTTGGCGAGCTAATTTTGCAGATCCATGCCCGAATCGGGCAATATATTCTTTCATTGAGGCAATCTGATCCTGTTCCCACTTGTACTGCTTCATCTGGTTTTCTTCCAATTCAGCACGTGTCTGAACATATTGATCATAGTTACCAGTGTAAGACTTCAGTTTCTTGCTCTGCATGTGGATAATGTTTGTGCAGACACCATTGAGAAAATCCTGGGAGTGTGAAACAACGACAAGGATACGGTCAAACTTCTTCAAATTCTCCTCCAACCACACACATGCTTCCAAATCTGAAAAAAAAAATTAATAACAGTGAAGTTATTATTGGAACTATTGTAAAGGTCAAGACAGAACCCCTCCCCCCTCTTCTCCCCCAGAATACAAGACTGAAATCTCAAAGCCAAGTTGTCAACTAGGAACATACTGAACAAATATATAGATTCAAAACCAGGAAGATAAGTGCAGCGTGCATATATATATATAAATTATAATATAGAAATAAAAGATACAAATGACTAAAGACTATCCCCCTTCCATCCAAAAATATTTATGACTCTCATTAAACAAGATGTAATAAAATAAACTAAATAAGACATTCAAAGAACCTTCAATTAAAAATGAACAGAGCCAACAGAGATAAGCATCATAAGCTAAATCAGTACATTGACATACCAAGTTCATTTATACTTTTCACAAAGAAAAAGAATCAGAAAGAATACCTAAGTGATTAGTTGGTTCATCTAGTAGAAGAATTGTTGGGTTCATAAATAGAGCTCGAGCTAATGCTATCCTCATTCTCCAACCACCAGAAAAGTCGCGTGTCTTTTTTGCCTGCATCTGCTTGTTAAAACCAAGCCCATATAAAATTTCAGCAGCGCGCTTTTCTGCAGTTGCTGCATCCATGGCTTCCAATCGTTCATAAATGCGTTCAAGAGCTTCGCCACCTCCATCATCCTAGACAAAATATAATCATGGTAAGCATTCCATTACAGAAGAGAAGTACTAAAAAAAAGCTGGTAAGTTAAAATGTTTAACTACTCAAACACACCTGTGCTGCCAAAACTTCAGCTTCTTTCTCTAATCTCAACCTTTCTTCATCACAGCATATGATAGCTTCCAGTGCAGACATGTCAGAAGCTTCAATTTCTCGGGTAAGGTGATATATATCCATGTGATCAGGAATTGGAAGCTCTCGACAACCTATTGCCGTAAGAAGAGTAGATTTTCCACAGCCATTTAATCCAAGCAAACCATAGCGTCTGGAAAGTGTTTTAGAAAATCATGGTCGTCAATAACAATTAAATGCATTCTACTTAAAGCCAAATGTGCAAGAGTGACAAACCTTCCATAATTTAGCTCCAATTCAGAATCAACTATGAGATCATGTCCATGGAAAGTAACCGACAGAGACTCTATCTGTAATCAAGAAACAAATAACTACGTCAATATAACACTGATCAATGCACCATTAACAATTAGCTACAATAAATACATGAGAATTTTTCTTTACTTAACAATATTACCTACCTCCAATGCATAAATGGCGAATATTTGGTTATATTCACAAAGGAGAACCAATTCATTGACCATGGCAACATGGTAGAATGATCAAGCTACAGACCCAGCTGCTCGGCTAGGAGCACCCAAGCTAGCAACAATAAGCTAGAAGTAAGACTTGCTAGATTGGGAATGTGTATTAGAAAACTTATATTGTCAAGCTTAAGAAATTGTGGAACTCAAATAAGTGATTCCTGTCCCAGTTATACTTACAAGTTTACAACTTACTCACATCAACATGGAAATCAAAAGTGATGAGCGAGACATAATATAAATACTGTAAAAACGATGGCCTTCATTTATTCCATTGTTAAACTAATTAAGATAATCTATCTTCTTATACTTTTAAGGAGTTTATAAACACGTTTTGCTCTTTCAACTGTAATACTATATAAAAACAGCCATTGGATGCAACTCATTATATCATTTTGTCAATCTCCAGCGTTCATAGCGAGGGTTAATATTGGACTAACAGTAAAATTCCTGTCAGCTAATAACTCGGAATCGAAAGTCCTTCCCAATTATTAAAACAAAAACAAAAATCATACCATCGTCTACTAAATAATTCCCAAAAAAGGATCAAGTACTCACCCGAATATCCCTAGAAAGAGGATGCGAGCAGAGGACGCCGGTGCACGTCCGATCGGATATATGAATTTCACCGACTCCATTAGCTAGCTTATCGGCGGCCTTCTGAGCATCCACCGCCGCAGCTTTTGATGAAGCAGCAGCAGCAGCCGCCTTGCCTCCTCTCTTAGCAGCGGCAGCCGCCTTCTTCTGAGCTGCCTTCTTTTTACTCGCGTCGGACACCATCCTGAACCTGCAGAAGAAGCCCCAATATAAGACCCAAAAACCGAAAAGAAAACCGATATCGGCAGTAGAAAACACGAACAAACCTTGAGAAAGCGAGGAAGGAGAGGAGAGAAAGAGATCGGAGGCGAAATCGGAGAAAAACGTTAGATCTAGGGTTTGCAAGTAGTACGATTGGCGGTAGTTAGTTGAAGGTATGGAGTGTGGAATATATATATTATATATACTAGTACGGACTTAGAATGAAGTAATATATTATTATATTTTATGAATTAATAAATAATAGTAATAAATTGATTATTAAAGTTAATAATCTAAGATAATACTTAAAAATATATTTGATACGATAAAAATAGAATTGAACTTTCAAAACTCAGATAGTTATTATAATTAAAAAAATATAAGAAAAAACGTAATAAAAAAATTAGAATTTAAAGTGTAACAAACTGCACCATATGAATATTCTATTTTATATTCTCAAATATTTTCTTTTTTTTTTTGGTAGAATTGAATATTTCATTGTATGTGATATTATATATTATTTAACATTTTTTAGATATTGTCCGTGGTTTTGTTAATACTTAGACTATTAGACTATTTTTTATAGAAATGGATGAATGAGAAGAGAATGAATGTAAAATAGAATAAAGGAAAGTAAAATAAAAATTGTGTTTGATATGTAAAAATGTGATATAAAAATTGTAAAATAAAGTATTAGAAAAAAACTAAAGTACTCTTACTTTATAATTAAAGTGTTTCTTAACACATGGGAAAGTAAAGAGAGAGAGAGAGTAATTAGGAGGAGTATTTTGGAGATTTTATCTTGAGAAAGAGTCAATAAAAACAGTCAACATGTGAATAGTACATTGTATACGAAGTATACCAAACAATCGAAATTTTTGAGTTCCGCAATCATACATCATTAAGGCTAATAATTTAGAACTTTGGTGAACTTTGGTTCTATTTAGTTATTAGAGATTTTGAGATATATTTGTAGAAGTATCAAAACGAGATAACTCGGTCCTAGTCCGTTTCGACGCTATTTTATTAAGGTTGAGCTATAAACTAGACTGTATTTAATTAAGGTCAAGACTTCTCCAATCCAACACGACTCTAGTAGGGCTTAGGATGGACTAGTCCATTTTTTTATTTTTTTTAAGAATATTTTTAGTTATTAAATAATTATAAAATAGTTTATAATATAATATTTATTTTATTTAAAATTCAAAATAATAATATATATTGATAAAATAATAATTAAATAATGAGATAAATTAAATATAAATCTAAAATGCATAATATAATTTAAATTAAAGAGAAAATCATAAAATTAATTCAATATATAAATATTAAAAATAAAATAAAAATAAAAATTAGCTAACTCGATTTGGCCCTATTTTTTTTAGAATTGAGTTGTGCTGACCTATTTTTAATTAGGACTAAAAATTCTTTAGTCTAGTCTTATATATTTTATAGGGTCGAACGGACTCGCCCATATGACCTAATTCATTTTGACATATCTATTCTTGTCATCTTAAATTTTAAAATAAAAACATTTTTTTGATACAAGTCTCGAGACAAATCTAATAGCAAAACAATGATATATTTTGGCTCACCATAATTCTATAATATTATCCTAATAAGTATTGCAAATGAAACTACAAAGAAAATTGTCGTCTCTGTATCAAATGGAATCACTATTTTAGGTATCAAAACCTTTTCCCCAATAAATATTAAAATGTTCCAAGAATGAAGGGATAAGTTGAATCAATGGACACTCCAATGAGGCACCAAGAAAAGGATCGGACTCACTCAAACATGCATGCATGTGCCTTTATTAATTTCTTTACAAAAAGAAAGTATAAGTTGGTTCAAATCATCCATATTTAGAAGTTTAGTAAGCGCTGATTAATTTTGATTTTAACTAACTAAAATCTCATAACATGAGTGGTATTTTTTCAACATACAATTTTTTAAACACAAGATTCGAACTTGAGATTTTACTTAATTACTACTCAAACCAATATATTATCTATTCATCAATATAATAATCATATATGTTAAAAAAATCCATGTGATCAAAGTGGAAGTGGGTTGACACAAATGGTCAAGGATCCGGAGGAAAGTTCTCGCTTCACCCGTGGGCGAGGGTTCGAATCCCTCTGAAGCCATCCAAAATCCTGCTTTGGTGGGCATCCCTCCTCAGGGAGATCCCCTGGCATCCAAGGGCTAGTTGAGTAGCTGCGACTGGGTAAAACTGCTTGCGGTTTAGGCCTGTGCAGTATCCTTTGGGTTGGGCCTCTGTTGACCAACATGCCACTGGCGCCCTGCTCGGTAGTACTTTGGAGTGTCTTCCCTTACTACCATTTTACCTAAAAAAAAAAGTGGTGTCTATAGATTAGATTGGGTTATGGCTGGATCAAACATGCATGGGAGTGTTGCTTAGAAAGGCAATTAAATCGCTATTCAAATCGTGGATTCAGAATACATTTAAAATAGCTTTATATATATATATATATATCATATCAATAATTTATATGTCTATAGCATAAATAAAAGATTCATATAATAGATTAAATTAAGGATTGAAATATATATATAAAACTTTGTCATAAATAATACATCTCATATTGTTACTAAATGCATGTAATACGTTTTAAGAAAGTAGGTTTTGAGAACAAAAAGTAAGTTTGTGGACCAATTTGTAGGTAGTGTTTTCATATGTTTTGTTGGTATATATCCAATTAGTTAGGAGTGAACTACAAAGTACTAAATAGGGAGCACACCGAAGGAAATATCTCATGACAGCTAGAGAGATATGAATAGTTTATATATGGTATGGGCAGTAGTGTTAGCATCTTCTTCCGTCATTTGCTGAATCTTGTTTTCAAATTTAATTAACTACTTGTCGATGCCATGGTGGCATGCAGCAGCAGCTAATTAGCTTTTATCTGAGAGAGAGAGAGTGTGTGTTGGCACAGTAGCAATGGTCCAATTATTTAACAAATGTAAAATGGAGTGAGAATGTGATATATATATATATATATAGATAGGTGACACTTGGACTAGTGAAATTAATGTTAATTTTTGTTGTATTATATTGTTTGATATCAATTTATAGTTTGTTTGATTATTTTATTGACAACTCATTATGCTTACGGTGTTAGTAAACTAAGGAGACATTATTGTAATAAGGAGTAGGACACGTAGTTAAGGTTTGGAATTTTATTTTATAAGAGTAAGGATTTGAATCTTATGATCAATGTGAGGGCTTTATTAGTGAGTGATATATAAATCTTTTTATAAATCCTCAAAGAGGTTAAAAAGTCTTCTTTGATTTTGGTGGGATACTGATGCTTATCCCACTTAAACTTTTATTTACGAAAAAAAACTGAAGGTGACATTTGGATGGTCTGAAATACGGCAAGTGCATGATTTTTGGATAGTATTGTAATATAAATAGTTAAATATAAATTTCAACTTTTATTTAAGAGGCAAAATATCATTTAGTCCCTGAATTGTTGATCAAACTACTATTTAATCTTTAAATTTGGCAAAAATACTATTTAGTCCCCGAATTTGCAACTCTGTCAACTCTAACGGGTAACGATCAAGAGACTAAAATAGTTGACAGAGTTACAAACTCGAGGACTAAATAGTATTTTTGTCAAATTTGGAAACTAAATAGTTGACAGAGTTGCAATTACGGAGACTTAATAGTATTTTTGCCAAATTCAAGGACTAAATAGTTGATAGAGTTACAAATTTGAGGACTAAATAATATTTTTACGAAATTCAAGGACTGAATAATAATTTGACCAACAAAGACTAAATAGTAGTTTGCCTCTTTATTTAATGATTTAGATCATGTAAAATACACTTTAACATAAAATGTTAATTTATGAGATACTAATAGTCTAATACAAGAAAAAAGTCCTACTCTCTCGTTCTCTCAATATATATATATATATATATATATATATATATATATATGAGATACCAAAAATATTCTCTCTTATGCAAATGTTAATTCTTACCTATAAGGATACTTCTCTATAATTTAACCTCTAAAAAATTACAAGAAAAAATGTAAATACCCCATGAATTAATAATGACTTGTAAATATAATTCCATTCCATCTTACTTTCACATGTTTAAATTTAACTCCACTTTATTTAACATCTTTTCATCTATTAATACCCTTTGAATTTGTTGCTAATTTAATGCCACAAGTCATATATAGTTCAATGGGGGAGTGATAATTGAACGGGATATTTGTTGCAAGTCATAATTTAGGCAATTTCACCATTTACCCTAGCAAGAAAATAAAATTTTCTTAAAATCCTCTTACAAAAAGTTATGTCCAAAATATCTCATTTTTATCTTCATCCTCATGTAGTTCGTCTAATAATCAGACAAACTAGGGGTCTAATTTTTTTTTTAAAAAAAAATGCCCAGAAGTAAAGACGAACTTACTCTGTGTAGGCTTGTGTTAGCCTGCGCAGACCTAGTCAGACGAATGAATTAGGGTGAATCATAACAAAAAACCTAAAAAGATTGATCTATAAATTTTTTTAGTGATTCACCACTGGGCTTGCGCACGCTGACAAAATGTGTCAGCCTGCACAGCAGAAAAGTTCGTCCTTAGGTAGGACGAACTTAGGGGTACTTTTAAAAAAAATAAAAAAAATCAAATTCTTAGTTCGTCTGATTATTAGACGAACTATATGGGAATAAAAACAAAAATGAGATATTTTAGACATAACTTTTTATAAGGGAAGTTTTAAAAAATTTTTATTTGCTTGCTAAGGTAAATGATGAAATTGCCCATAATTTATGAGATATTTACAACGGAATAATAATTGATGATCAATGGGGTATTTTCATTTTTCTCAAAACTATAACGACCGGTTTGGTATAAATTTTGAGAGGGAGAGAATGGGTTTTTGGCCATTCTAATTAATAAACTCATGTTTGGTTGAGGAGTTTGACAACCTAAGTTTGGGGCATTCCCTCAAAGAAGGGGTTATCCAAACCCTGTCCACCACCACCAAAATTTAATTATAGTGTTAAACTAGTTATTGTACTCCTTTTATTCTTATTCATAATATGATCACAATCCTATTTATTTTTATGTTATATCATATATGATAATAACATTCTCATTCGTATTTTCACTTTTATTCCCAACTATAACCAATCCCATTCTCTTTAAATTTTTTTCTCACAACCAAACGAGCCATACTTTGTAGTTCTTAAAATTTCATTCACTACAAGAAAAAAATTGATTTAGCTACGGATTAGCTAGGGATAAAATTCCTAGCTAATTTGGTAAAAAAATTTGGCGCGAAAAGGCGGGAAAATTTAGCTAGGGATTTGCTACGGATTAGCTAGGGGAAAAAAAATCGTAGCTAATCCCTAGCTAATTAGCTAGGGAAAAAAATCCTTAGCTACGGATTAGCTTGGGAAAAAATCCCTAGTTAATTTATTATATGTGTATATATAAAATGTTTTACATTAATAAATCAAAAAGTCATAAATGCCCTAGTGGTTGGTCTAAATGTTACCATCCATGATGTCCCGTCTTCAAGGCCTCCTAGGATCATTTTTCAAAAATATAAAGTGGTCGCCGGCGACAATTTTTGGAGGGGGTGAGTTAGCTAGGGATTAGCTACGGATTAGCTAGCTAGGGAATTTTAGCTACGGATTAGCTAGGGATTGGCTACGGATTAGCTACGAAAAAAATCCCTAGCAATTAGCGTTCAAATATTAGCTAGGGAAAAATCCGTAGCTAATCCCTAGCTAACGATTAGCTAGGGATTAGCTACGGATCTAGCTAATCCTGTTTTTTCTTGTAGTGATTGAAGTCAATCTTTTTATTCTTTTGATTTGATTGGTGGAGAAGGAATTAATCTTTTTGAAGTTAGTGAAAAGTCAACTAACACATTTTTTTTTTGGTTTTCCAAGATATCCCTTCAGCCTGACAGGCCAAGGACTAATCCTTCGCAGATCTGAGTTCCATTTAAGGATTTGCCGCTGGCCAATTGGTAATTAACACATGTTTTAAAACCCTCTTATTGATTAAAGAAAAACCTTAAAAAGTACCCTTAAGACACTTGTTAACAAAACTCGTCTTTTATTAATCTCTTTGCTCAAGAACCTTCAACAAGATTATACACACACTGACAAGACATCTTAAATATTGATGTTAGCCATTAAATATAATTAACTTAAGATGCATATTTAATTAATTCTTTTCACATGATCATTATTAATTATGCCACCATTACTTATGTCACTATATATTGCTTTAATGTCAGTGTTACATTGTAAAACCTTACTCTTTTTTTTGAGACACTATCTCGACTAAGCCGGATTCAACCCGCATCGTGATCTGGTTATAATGGAAGAATCTCTCAACGGGATAGTTACATTCACAAAGTTTCGAACCCAAAGTCTTGCTTAAGTGATACCAAACTGCTTACTACTTAAACGAATTTAGATCCGGTAAAATGCAAAGTGTATATAAAGTGCACGATCCAGACCGTTAGATAAAAAATCAAAATTCGTATCTGTACTGTAAAAATCTCATCCAACAACTTAAACTGTAGAGATCTACACTTTAGCAGATCCAGATCTCCACTTAAACTAATCTCCCTCGTTGGTTTACTAACTCTTATCTAATTCATTTAATAATTATTACTAAATCTCTTTTTATTGATTATTATCTATATATACACATTAATTCTCTCTCTATATATACATTAATTATTATCTATGTAAGCTGTTTTTATTAATCAAACAACAAAGATGCTAAAGTAGCGGATGTTACACACATCGTACTTGTTCATTATCTTTTAGGGATAATCTTCTTTTTATCCATTTATTTTCATACTTAAAATTAAACAAATGAGTTGTACTATATCACTAGGGAGCAAACTTATCAGCTTTTGATTGCAATGTCCATGTGACAATAAGACATGGCCCCGGGAGCAAATTTATGGTGGTAGGACACGTACGTGCACATCTATATATAGTCTTATATTATAGTGTACTATAGATCGATCTTGCTTGCATTATATATATTTTTCTTTTTTCATCAAGCCAAACCAACCAAATATATCATGAGATAACTACGTCAAGCCTATTTAGCTGGACTTGGTATCATTGCACTTTTATCAATTCTTTTAGTTATCTTTTTAACAACATAAACACGATCTTGTGTCCCTATGTGTTTTGAGTCCTACCAGAAAATGTACTTGTATCGATTGGTGTTTTTATAGTTGACCGGAAAGGGTTATTTGTGAAAAATTATTTTAACTGCCGAAGGGACTGATTATAATCAAATAAAGCGTTGTCGAGTGAAGTATCACAGTGTGTAACCATCGATTAGCTAGGATGATGGCTCTCAAAGGGAGTTTCAGTGTTGCAAGTCTCACTCCGAGAAAGTTACTTTCAACAAGGTAGCGTTCGGTTGCAGGGAAGTTATTTTGGTGGGAATGAGAAATGGAAGTGGAAATGGAATTAGTGAGAGGGAAGTGGAAGTAGAATTAGTGAGAGGGAAGTAAAATATGATTTAAAAAGTGTTTGGTATGTAGGATGAAGAGTATATAAATTGTTGACTTGTCAGTGCATAAAATAATATTATTGTCCCTTAGTCAATACATAAAAGGTAACCTCCTTAAACTCAGGAACAGATTGGGACAAAATAGTCATTTTTATTTTTTGGTAAGAGTAAAATTGACATTGTATAAATACCAACTTTTCACCCCTTTAACAGGCCATCTTCCTTCTAAACATGCAACCAAAGTTCACAGGTGACAATTTTTTTCTGCAACTAAACATGCTCATAATAAAGAACCAAACACTACAACAAAATACGGAAATTTATCCACGAAATATATTCCGTGGAGAATTTGTGAGAAAACGAGAAAAAAATTAAAAAAAAAAATTTCTTCAAAATTACCCACGGAATAGCTAAATCCGTGGCTAATTTCCGTGAGTAATTTGTCAATTAGCCACGGATTAATTTTCGTGGGCAATTTCTTGGCAAATGTTTTATATTAATAAAATAACAAGTGATAAATGGGCTAGTGGTAATTTTAAATATTACCATACATGATTTCCTCTCTTCGAATCCTCTACGGACTATTTTCAATCGGAGGGGTTGCCGACGATCGATGAAGTTCACCGGCGGCCGATCGAATCTATAAAATTTTCCACAGAATAATTCGTGGCTAAAATTAAAATTGCGTGGCTATTTCCCCACGGACCCATCCGTGGCTAGGTAATTTTTTCTCCACGCCATTTTTACCCACGGACTATTACTCACAGAATAACACAGATTTACTCACGGAATTATCCGTAGATAAATTTGTATTTTGTTGTAGTGAAATTTCTCTGCAACCAAACATGATAAGATCACGGAAGCAAGGTTCCCTTCCCTACTTCATTCTAACGTGAATACCATTTAGCCATTATCATTTATATGTTTAAACTTATTATGTGAAGAAGCTGTACAAGCTAAGGAATTGAAAAAGAATTATATTCATTCACATAATATCATGGTTAATTAATTAAAATCGCAATTTTAATTTGTGTCCACAGAAGATGATGCAAACATGGAGTGGGGCTATAGTGCTTTAGAGCTCTGAAACTTGAGGTTGGTGATGATTGAATAAAATGCACATGCATGCATGACACTTGAATTAAATTGAAATGTACTTTTCTATATGAGCACGTACTTGTGTGTGTTTTTTTTTTCTTTTTATATTTGTGAACCATAAAAGATCTTAATTTCAGAGTAGAGTACTGACTGGTTCTCAACACATTTCGTAGGAACATAAAAGTTTAATGGTGCTTGAATTGTTTGATGAAACGTACTTTTCTATGACTACGTTTTACCTTTCTGTACCACAAAATCTTAGAAATTTCTGAGTCGTTTAATTAATTAGCATTTCTAGAAAGTTCCGAAAAGTGCTTGACATAAGTCCCAGAGAAATTAATTAAACAATGTGGATCGGAAGTGATAAATATAAGCAATACACAGCACATGAACGAAGCATGGTTAGGTTCAGATATGTCTACGGGGCCTATGAGTGCTACGGATTGCAAGTAAATAAATTATATAAATTTGATAACCATATATATATATATATATATATATATGATATATGATACTTGTATGAATTATGAAATATTTGAACAATATGAATAGAGATCTAGAGTACTCTGCAACTACAAGAAAGGGTTAAATTGTTCATGTAGTCCTATACTTTCACTCAGTTTTAATTTTAATTAGGTCATTATAGTTTAAAAATGTATAATTAAGTCCCTAGAGTTCAACAAATTTTTAAATCAATCCATGATACGAGCACAAGTTCTTGGAGACTCACATCCTAAAAGTTACTTGTTGGAATTGGAGAACCAAAGGTCTTATAAGGCCCTTCCCATGTGAGACTCGTATCATTATCATCCTCTTTGAAAGCTGAAGTCCAGAGCGGCTCACTCAAACGACAGTAATTCATTGATAGCCCTTTCCACTTTTTGGCGATTCCATACAATTTCCAGTATTCAACATGGCTCACATACTTGTCATTGATAGCCCTTTTCACCTTTGGGGCTCTATTCAACTTTCAATTCGGTACTTTAGACTGTATTTTAATTTCGCCTATAGAGCTCGTGCCTTATTATAAATCCAACCTATACATCACCCCTTCCTTATTATCTGACTCTCAATGAAAGCATCAATTGATACCGGTACAAGTCCTTTGGAGAATCACACCCCAAAAGAGAATATAAAACCCTTCCTTAAATGTGAAATTTTTTATGTAGGACTCGTATCAGTCCCTGCTGATATCAACTTCTTGCTGAAGTTAGATTAAATTTTGTTAATATATATTTTCAACACATAATACCTTATTACTTTAAATATGACATATAATTTATGTCATCGGGAGAAAAAAATAAACTAAAAATAATTCAAATATATATAGAATGAAATGCAATTTATGTTAGATAATATTAATAGATTAAGTTGAATATAAATAAGTAAATTTATTATTGATGTTAGGATGGTATATACTATATAATTAACATGCATATGGTCAATCCGAAGAGTATCCGAAGAGTATGACTGATGGTTTAATTAATTTTTTACTTTGCATACGAAACAACTTTAAATCTTTAAGTTATCAGATGGTTCTATCCTTCGAAATGCTTACATGTCAACGAAGGAATTAATCATTGACCTCGACGATAAATATTCTGATTTAAATCAAGGCATCCATATCATCAAAATTTAACATAATATTAACAAAAATTGAAGTTTAGAGACTAGTTTTAAAAAAAATGTTAAACTACATTGACTAGAAGAATCATGGGTTTTGCACATGTATATACAGAATTTTTTTTAATCTTTAAATTTGGCCTCTTTTTAAAAGTATCTACAGATCTATACCACTTTTCCTATAGCACTGAGAAAACGCCAATAATAAGAGCGATTTAGTGGCAAGTTGTACATAAAACACCCTTATTGGGTCAACAAAGTCAACCCTATAAAAGCCGATATTGAGGGCGTTTTATGACTAGTGGTCAATCGTGGGTCCCGCGAGTAAAGTGACATGGCATATGTTCAATGAAATTGCCAATAACATTGGCGTTTTAGTAGCCCATCACAAATTGCCAACATTAAGAGCAATTTGTGGTTCAAAAATACTACAAATAAATTGCCCTCATTAAGGGCAATTTATATAAATCACACATAAAATAAACATTTTCAAATTTACTGCTAAATATTTACATTGTACTAAAAATTCAAACAAGGTATATCATTTTATATTAGCAATGTAAATGAGCGTATAATTTAGTAATGCAATTAATTTATCTTTATAGCAATTTATTTGATTATTATTTAAAAAGAGTAGTTATAAAATTGTCTAAATAAATGTACTCAAATTCAATAATTGTCAGAAGTTGAAGAGTGTTATCAATATGTGTGGGTAAACTTGGTATAGTTTGCAGGAACGGGGTGGTGGGTGTTTTATCAGTAAATTTAAAAATGTCTATTTTATGTGTGATTTATATTAGTGATGGCGTATTTTTGAACCACAAATTGCCTTTAATGTTGGCAATTTGTGATGGGCCACTAAAACGCCAATATTATTGGCAATTTCATTGAACATATGCTTCCTTGCGGGACTCACGATTGACCACTAGTCATAAAATGTCCTCAATATCGACGTTTATAAGGTTGACTTTGTTGACCCTTAAACACCCTTATTATTGGCGTTTTTATGTACAACTTGCCACTAAATTGTCCTTATTATTGACATTTTATAGATGTTACTGGAAAAGTGGTATATATCTGTGAATACTTTTAAAAAGAGGCCAAATATAAAGATAAATTTTTTTTTTGTGTATATAGAAAATCGAAGAATCATTTAAGATTTAACCAAAAATGAAGATACGTGTAATTTGTAAAAACAGGGGGAGTGATTTTGAAGGAAAGGTATATATACATACATAAAAAGAGGCGTAGAGAGTTAAATAATGTGAGTTAGACTTAGACATGACTATAGCTTGGAAAAGTGACATTTCATGGTAAATTGAAAGCTCGATGAGACGCAATCACATGCTCTGGTCTCCCTGCCCTCTCACTCTCCTCACTCTCTCTTTTTTTTTTTTAGGCAAAATATTATTTAGTCCCTGAATTATTAGTCAAATTATTATTTAATCTCTAAATTTATCAAAAATATTATTTAGTCCTCAAAATCAACTTTCTCAACTATAACGGGTAATAGTCATGAGACTAAATAGTTGACAGAGTTATAAATTCGATGATTAAACAGTATTTTTGCCAAGTTTGGGGACTAAATAGTTGACATAGTTACAAATTCAGGGACTAAATAGTTGACATAATTAAACATTTCAGGGACTAAATAGTATTTTTAATAAATTCGGGGACTAAATAATAATTTGACCAACAATTCAGAGACTAAAGAATATTTTGCCTCTCTTTTTTTTTCTTATTGCCTCTTCAATTAATGCTTCTCCCCTTCATCACTCTTATCTCTCCCACACTTGTTCTAAAATCAACACTATAAATATACACATAACGTAGCATCAATACTACTATACCACTTTCTTACTCAGTGGTGCATACATAAATCAAAATGGCCAAATTCAGCAGCAAGAAGAGAGGCAGCATCAATGTGAAGCTGATGAAGGTGGTGGTGGAGAAGCTACAGAAGAAGCTGTTAATAGGGAAGAAATGGAGAGAAGAAGCTGGTGGAGATCATCACTCATCATCATCATCATCATCATCAAGCTATGAGGTGCCAGAGGATGTGAAAGAAGGGCATTTTGCAGTGATAGCAGAGGATATTGGGGAGATGGAGGCAAAGAGATTTGTGGTGCCATTAAGCTGCTTGACACATCCTTCATTCTTGAGGCTATTGGAGGAAGCAGCAGAAGAGTATGGGTTTGATCAAGAAGGAGCACTCACTATCCCTTGCAGGCCCAAGGAGATTGAGAGGATATTGGAGGGAGAAGGGTATTGTATAACTCAAAGTGATGATGATGATGATGATGATGTAGTTTGTTGGAATAGTTCTAGGAAGACTATGGTTCAAAGCTACTGATATGTATAAAAATATATGTGTCAGTACTAGCTAGCTAGCTCCCAAGTTTTAATCTAAGTCTTAATCAAACTTTATGGTAGCACTAATTGCAAATTAAGTATATATATATATATATATATATATATATATATATATATATGTATATGCTGTTTGCTCTATTTGTGATTCAAACTTTGAATTGATGAACTTGAAGAAAAGTGACTGTAGTCTTTTGAAATTGTCACTCAACGGCGATCGTGTGAAAAATTAACATGAAATTTCAGTATATATATAACGTTATGAGTCCAATATCAGGGATAAGGTTTTCTTTAACAAAGGAATTTATAAGTTTTGGACTCTCTAACTCAACAGTTAGTAACTTTTGGGGTGTGATTCTCCCAACAATTGTACTCGTAACATATAGTATGCTTTGGCAATTCATTGCAAAGTATATGTTGTTAGTTCTACGTTTTCGATCAAACTTTTAATTAAACTTGAAGAAAAATGATTATTGTAGTCCTCTGCGTGTGACAAATTAACGTGAAATTGTCACAAATATAGTGTTACAAGTTCTATATCAAAGAGGTTTCCTTTAAAGAAATGCTTTATAAGATCTTATTATGAGCTTTCCAACTTCAACGGTTAACTTTTAGAGTATGATTTTTTCTAAACTTGTGCTTGTACCATATAGTATATATTGACACTCCATTGCAAAGTATATGCTGTTAGTTCTATATTTGGATGAGACTTTCAATTGAACTTAAAAAAAAGTGAAGTCCTCTGATTAGAAAAATTAACGTGAAATGCCACATATATAGTATGCTTTGACACCCCAATACTATATTCGGCTGGTCTTTCGGATTAGAGAAATTTCTTATTGCTAATATAACAGAAAAAATCTCTTAAAAAGGCTCTTAACTTTGTGGTTGTAGCTTTAAAGTTCGAAGAGTAAAAATAATGATTTATGTCATTGGAGGTGGTTTGGAGTCTACAAGGGACAAGAAAGCATGCACTTCTCTTAAGTGCAAGTCAAAGAAAGCTTGAATGTAAACAAGGGAAGTTCCCGAGCTCTAGTGTTTGTTTGCATACCTAACATGCGTATAAGAAAGGAAAAAGATTTTACTACATGTATTGCGTTATATCATTTGTACATTGATCAATGTATTTATCTATTTATATATATATATATCATTTATTGTGTGGATCCTCTAATTTGAAAAATAAAAAAATTATATATATATAAATACTAATGGTCAATGTACAAATAAAGTAAGACAACTTATATATGTATGAATTTCTCATAAAAAATGTCGTGGCATAGTATAATGTTAGTGATCAGGTGGCATGCAATTGCTCATTAGTGATCTTCTGAAAAGGACTGGATGGTGAATCGATTGGTTAAATCTTAAGGCTACGTTTAGTAAGAAACTCAAACAGAAGAATCTATGTATTCTCACGATTCTCAAAAAATTTTACATCATATTTTTATATACCAAACGTACTTTTCATCATACTTTTTCTCTTTCCTAATTTTTCTCTCTATCTCTCTCCTCACTTTTCTCTACAGTATTTCCTTTATTCTACAATACTTTACTCTACAATTCTTAATATCCATTTTTTTCCAATTCATACATTTCTACCGAACCTAGCCTAAATGTGTTTAATTAGCCCAAAATCCATCAAGTCCATGTTTCTAAGAGAAAACAAATCTATTCATCTCTCTAGGATAGGTTAAACTTTCATGATCACTTTTTCTTTTTAGATGCTCCTATTATATTTAAGGTTAAAAAAAAAAAGAATGATAAGAAACATTAATTCGAGTTCTTTATTGTTTTTAAGGTAAATTAATAATTTAGCCCCAAAAGATTATTTTCTTATCCTTTAAAAAATAAGCCCCTCAATGTAATTCCTCAAAGATTTTATCCCAATTAATTAAAATGGTTCTTCCATTAGTGAAATTTCGCTCAACTAGTGAAATTAATGAAACTCTAGCCTACTCATGACCAAGAGTTGTGTTCATATGGCTTTTTCACCCAAAATAATGTCACTTCAGCACATTTTCACCCAAGTTTAAGTCATTTTAACACTTAGCTTTTAGAAATTTGTCTATATGATGCCATTTTTGGGGGGGAAATGTCACCTACACAAATTTAAATAACGAAGTTAATGTGAATTTTTATTAATTAACTTGGAAAGTTTCGCATAAATTGGATTGACTATTTTGTTTGGGAGTAATAAATCTTTCAGGACTAAATTGAAAGGAAAAAAAAACTGTTACCCACTTGTTTCACTGATAAATACGTGGCCGCTACCAGCACAGGGGAACTTGGGGACAAATCACAAAAGATACAAAAAAATGTAAATAAGATTGCACCAGCCGGGAATCGAACCCGGGTCTGTACCGTGGCAGGGTACTATTCTACCACTAGACCACTGGTGCTGTTGTTAAATCTGGCCAAATATTAATAATTTCGAATAATTGATACTATTATACCACTTTCACAGTGCGGTTTTCATTTGTATACATTGAATCCACGTTTGATAGGTTGAGTATACTGCAATCATCTATTTCTCTCACTACTGCCTGTTAGTCTAATAAATCTGAGTGTTGTGACTTCGTTTACAAAGACAAAACATGTTAGACGTCGTTTGATCCATATAGCCAACTTCACCTAGTGAAAAAAAACTTTTAATTGTTGTTGCGAGTTGTGACTTCGTTTCATTTATTTTAGCGACCGACTTAAATCCAAAATTAAGCTGGTTATCATACGATAGGCTGCAATCAATAGTAGATAGTTGACCCATTAAATTGGGGGGAAAAAGGTATATGGTTGAGATTTGAGAACACTAAAATTGGGTGGTTACCCATCAAAGTAGTATATCTATATTAATACTTCTCAATACAACATCTCATTATAATATAGGCCGCCCGCTTACAAGGTTCAGATAGCGTATCATCCATCCACCACAAGGGTGGTCCCGTTATCTATATAATTCTGGTCAATATCCAACCTATTTACTATTTATATTTAGTAAGCACAATAAATAAAAAATGAAAGATTGGAAAACAAAGATAGGTCCAATCTACCAGTGGGTGATTGCATCTTCCCGGCTCTGAGAATGACCAGGATGTACGAACCAATTCTGCATTTAACTACACTTTCATCATCACTGTCGATAAAAATCCAACTCAAAAGCAGCAACACCCATTATGTTGTAATATAAGCACTGAAACCTTAGTGATGTTGATGTATGGGCCACCTCCCACAATCTGGCTCAGTCAGATAAACCTGCCTTTGCCCTCAGGTGCTCCTTGAAATCCATAATGTCACCGTCCCATTTGGTCACAGTTTGATCTGCACAAACCCATATCTCATGTGCCACCTGATTTATGAGCCTAAAATCATGGCTAACAAGCACCAAGCCACCATCCCATTCATTCAACGCCTCTGCCAACGAGTCTATTGTCTCAATATCCAAATGATTAGTTGGCTCATCCAAAAGCAGCATGTGAGGCTGCCTCCAAGCTAACCAAGCAAAAATCACACGGCTCCTCTGCCCATCAGACAAACTCTTTATCGGCATCACTTGGGCTTTACCTAACAATCCAAACTTCCCAATAGCTGCCCTCATTCTCTCTTCTTCATTACCAGGGTACTCTTTGATCATAAACAGGAGGGCTGACAAATCCATGTCTAGCTTTTCTGCCAAGTGCTGATGAAACTGTGCAATGCGAAGGTGGTTATGCCGCCGGGCCATGCCATCAGTAGGAACCAGATCTCCAGTCATCAGCTTCAGTAGTGTATTCTTCCCGGCTCCATTGGGTCCAACCAGGGCGACCCTAGAGTCCAAGTCCACCCCAAAGTCAAGGTTTTTGTAGATGATATTATCTGGGGTGTAACCAAATGACATATCAACAAACTGAAGAACGGGCGGAGGAAGCTTTCCCACATCTACAAAGCGAAATACCAAAACTTTGTCTTTGACAACCTTTTCAGTAAGTCCACCTCGTTCCATTTTTGCAAGTGTTTTCTCTTTACTCTGTGCTTGGCGAGCAAGTTTTGCAGATCCATGCCCAAATCTGGCAATATATTCCTTCATTGAGGCAATCTGATCCTGTTCCCACCTGTACTGCTTCATTTGGTTTTCTTCCAATTCAGCACGTGTCTGAACATATTGATCAAAGTTACCAGTGTAGAACTTCAGTTTCTTGTTCTGCATGTGGATGATGTTTGTGCAGACACCATTAAGAAAATCCTGGGAGTGTGAAACCACAACCAGGATGCGGTCAAACTTCTTCAAATTCTCCTCCAACCACACACATGCTTCCAAATCTGTAAACAATTAAGATCTGTAAAGTTATTTACTAGAACTCTTGTAGAAAGTCAAAAAAGACTCCCCCCTCCTCTCCCCCAAAATAAAATGAAATATCGAAGTCATCTTGGAACATGCAGAACAAATATATAGATTCAAAACCAAGAAGATCATTGCAGCGTGCACTCATATATATGAAGGAAATAAAAGATACAAAGGACTCCAGTGACATCCATAGAACAAATGTCTTCATATTAAGCATATGACTATCCCTTTCTATCCAATAATATTTATGACTTCCATTTAACAAAAAGATGTAATTAAATCAACTAAATAAGGCATTCAAAGAAACTTCAATTAGAAATCAACAGAGCCAACAGAGATCAACATCACAAACTAAATCAGTACATTAGACATGCCAAGTTGATAACACTTATTTTTCACAAAGAAAACGAGTCAGCCAGAATACCTAAGTGATTAGTTGGTTCATCTAGTAGAAGAATTGTTGGGTTCATAAATAGAGCTTGAGCTAAGGCAATCCTCATTCTCCAACCACCAGAAAAGTCACGTGTCTTCTTTACCTGCATCTGCTTGTTAAAACCAAGCCCATATAAAATTTCAGCAGCACGCTTTTCCGCAGTTGCTGCATCCATGGCTTCCAATCGTTCATAAATGCGTTCAAGTGTTTCCCCACCTCCATCTTCCTAGACAAAATATAATCATAGTAAGTTAGCATGCCATCCCAGAAGGAAAAAGCTAATAAAAACTGGGAAACTAAATGGGTTACTACTTAACACACCTGTGCTGCCAAAACTTCAGCTTCTTTCTCTAATCTCAACCTTTCCTCATCACAACTTATGACAGCTTCCAGTGCAGACATGTCAGAAGCTTCAATTTCTCGGGTAAGGTGATAGATATCCATGTGACCTGGAATTGGAAGCTCTCGACAACCTATTGCCGTAAGAAGTGTAGATTTTCCACAACCATTTAATCCAAGTAAACCATAGCTTCTGGAAAGAATTTTAACAAATCACGGGTCATTAATAACAATTAAATGCATTATACTTAAAGCCAAATGTGCAGAAGTGACAAACCTTCCATAATTTAGCTCCAATTCAGAATCAACTATGAGATCATGTCCATGGAAAGTAACCGACAGAGACTTTATCTGTAATTAAGAAACAAATAACTACATCAATAAAACACAGATCACTGCACCATTAACAATTAGCTACAATAAATATACGAGAACTTTCCTTTACTTAACAATATTACCTACCTCCAATGCATAAAAGGTGAATATTTGGTTATATTCACAAAGGAGAACCAGGTAATTGACTATGGCAACAGGGTAGAATGATCAGGCTACAGACCCAGCTGCTCGGCTAGGTGCACCCAAGCTATCAACAATAAGCTAGAAGTAAGACTTGCTAGATTGCGAATGTGTATTACAATTTATAGAACTTATATTGTCAAGCTCAAGAAATTTTGGAATCCAAATGAGTGATTCGTGTCCTAGTTATATTTAGGACTAAACTAAACTTAAAAGTAAAGTTCCTTATATCTTTGCTTTGCTATAAGGTTTTCCAATACAAAGATTACACGTGGCCAAAATTTTTTTAAAGATCAATCACAAAAGATTGGAGAATATAGAAGGCCTACCATACCAACATAGAGAGAATATAAATGAAACTTATGATTACGCCAAAAATATAAATAACTTGACCTAAGTTTTTTCTTTATATTTACTACTTACTCACATCAACATGGAAATCAAAAGTGATGGGAGAGTCATTAGTCATTACTAAATTAATTAAGATAATTTATCTTCTTATACTTTTAAGGTGTTTATAACCACATTTTGCTCTTTCAACTGTATATAGCCATTCTTATCTTTTCTTCTACAATCCCGGATGCAACTCATTAGAACAATTTTCATTCTGCAGCATTTACGCTAACGTTCCTGTTAGCTAGTCACTCGGAATTAAAAGTTTTTCCCAATCCCACCTATTAAAAAATTTATAAAAACAAACATACTATCGTCTACCAAATAATTCATGAGACTGATGGATTAAGTACTCACCCGAATATCTCTAGACAGAGGATGCAAACAGAGGACGCCGGTGCACGTCCGATCAAATATCTGAATTTCCCCAACTCCATTAGCTAGCTTATCGGCAGCCTTCTGAGCCTCCAACGCCGCAACTTTTGATGAAGCAGCAGCAGCAACCGCCTTGCCTCCTCTCTTAGCAGCGGCAGCAGCCTTCTTCTGAGCTGCCTTCTTTTTACTCGCGTCGGACACCATCCTGAACCTGAAGAAGAATCCCCAAGATAAGACCCTAAAACGAAAAACAAAACCGAAATCAGTAGTAGACAACACAAACCGTGGAGAAAGCAGAAAGCGATCGGAGACGAACGAAAACAGAGAAAAAGGTTAGATCTAGGGCTTGCAAGAAGTACGTACGATAGGTGGGAGGGATCAGGGAGTTGAGGTCAGGACTCAGGAGGCGGTGGAGGGGTGAGGAAGAAAGTAGAAGAACCCAACGGCTTAGATAGGAGGATTTTTAGTTGAATGTAAGAAATGTGGAGGATTATATATAGAGAGAGAGAGAGAGATGTGGACTTCCACGTGTCGTGCGTAGAAAAGTCCGATTCGGAGCACTATATATATGGTTGCGTATTGGACTGTGGGTTTTGGAATGAAGACGGTGAGCGACGAGAAGAGCTTCATAAATCAAGCTGACGACGTCGTTCCAGGAAAATTTGGCTCATGCTGGTTCTCCGGAATCAGAAACTCTGGAAATTTGCCTTATTTATCTAATAAAAATTAGATTTAAATGTTGTATGTCTTTTGTTTTGTGCACCAGATTTTTAATTGAATGTGTTGCTAAAGAATTTAGTTATTAGTTTCTTCTATATTATCTTTAAGATTACAAACCTGTGTTTATCTTGTATGATGTATAAAGAGTAAAATATTGTTTTGGTCCTTCAAGATGTCTCTTTTGTCAATTTGGTTCTCACAGATCAAATTGTTAGCAATTTGGTCCTTCCGTTAATTAACTTGATGACATGTCAAGTTAAGTTGTGACTCAACATTTTTTTTTGTTACACGGAAATAAGCATTTTATCTGACTATGTATTAATTAATTTAGAGTAATTTATTTTTTATTTAAAAAATCTTTTAAATTAAAAAAAAAACCTTTGACATGCCTCCTATTAACGCAAAAAAGCATATTTGTGCCCCAGGTGTACACAACATTCTCCAACTTCATCGAAGACGACAAAATCTGATCGAGAAGCATATTTGTGTCACGAACACGAAGCTTTCTCTTCTCCTTCGATGCTTGATGTCTTCGATGCGGTTGGAGTTATTCTCAGGTTAATTGGGGATTTCAAAAGAGTCTTGCGTTAAATAAAAAATTAATTTCAAAGATTTTTTAAAATAAAAAATAAATTAATTTATGCCTAGTTAGAAAGGCTACAAAAAATTATGCCTAATCAGATAAAAAAATTGCTGAGTCACAACTTAACTTGACATGTCATCAAGTTAATTAACGGAAGGACCAAATTGTTAACAGTTTAATCTGTGGGGGACCAAATTGATAACACCGATCTGTGGGGGACCAAATTGACAAAGAAGGCATTTGTGGAGGACCAAAATAGTGTTTTACTCGATGTATAAACCTAAGGGTGTACAAACCCTGGGTCGGGCCGGGTTTTGCCCGGACCTGAGACCAGACCCGGCATTGGCCGGGTCGGGGTTTTTTTTTAAATATTTTAATTTAAATTTGACATATTTAATAATTTAAAAAATAAATTCAATTAAGTTAAGGTTATATTTTGTATATTTTCAATTAATAATTAATAAAAAATAAATATTATATATTTTACATATAAAAATACTTAAATAATAAAACTAACAAAAAAAACAATTTTGAAATGGGCCTATCCCGGGTCGGGTCGGGTTTTGGGCAGCCTAACCGAGCCAAACCCAGTGACCCGATTGACCCCTGCCCAATGGTCCCGAATGTGGCTGGGCTGGGTCGGGTTGGCCGAGTCACCTGTACACCCCTATACAAACCTATGTTTATCTTATATGATGTAAAAATCTCTTTGAGTTTTTAAACACTGCGTCCAATCAACCTCCTTAACTTTTGATTTTGGACATAGAACTCACTCCATAAAGAATTTTGCCTATTTTTTTTTAACATAATTTCATCACATCAACAAATACTTTGTCATGTCAACATTTTTTTTAGATCATTAAAAGCCATTTCGGTCATTTCACAATAAAAACCTCAATAAAAAATCACTACCAGGCAAGTTCATTAAATAAACATCGAAATGTCCTGCAATTAGTTAAAAAATATTGAAGTAACAAAGTATTAATTAACATGACGAAATTTTATTAAAAAATGGAAGTAGTTCTTCACGAAGAAGGTCTTATACCTAAAATTAGAAGTTCAGGGAATTGGGTGCAAGAGTTGAAAACTTAAAAGAATTGTATATTCATGACCTAAAAATTGCTAACCATTCTGCGCATTTTAGTATTAAAAAAAATAGTTAGGGGATGATGAACTAATGAACTTTGAATTTTCTTACATGTTTAATAAAGCATAACTTCTCCTCACAATAACTTAAAATATTGAGATATTAAGGCGTTGTTTGTTATAAAGATTAAGATGAGAGAATGTTGGAAGGAGAAAGAATGGATTAAAGAAAAGTCAATTTTATCCTTTTTTAAATGAAGAATATAATTATCATTTTATTTAACTCTTTTTTTTTCACTTAAATTTTTATTCTCAAATAAATTTACCAATCAAAGAGTTCTTAACTAGAACATGTGAGAACTAGTCTCTAGATGTCTCTAACAAATGGTGTTAAAATATCTTATCTGTTATTTTATATACCAAAAAATGCACAATGCAACTCAAACATGTGATCATTATGTTTATTTAAAAAAGAACGATCATTTGTATATATGAAGGTTAAATGCTACCTATCTCAATATTTTATGAAGCATCAAACTAGTTTTAATATTATAGTGTAGAGTGCAGACTTCTATAGTTCTATTTCAAATTATGTTAGTTTTAATTTTATAAAATTATATTATATTATAGCAAAATTATCTTTTATTTATGAGGTACAGTACAAAAAGAGATAAAAAATAGAAAATGGGCTTAACACACCTATTTTTTATCTCTCCTTGTGTTGTACCATGAGACACAAAAATAAATCTGATCTCTTTCTTTTTTGAGTGAGAGAAAGGGACAAAAGTGTCTCAACTTTTAAATTTTGTTAGTTTTGTCTCGCACTTTAACAGATTACATTTTCATTATAGGAGAATGTAAATTGCAATGAAATCAAGTTTTAATATACCAAACATGGAAAAATGGACTCCCTAATCCCTATGGGGAAAAAAAATCTTAAACCAATGGAATTGCAAATATTTTTACCAAATTACCCTTCATCATGTTGCTATTGTCCTAGTCTGATGCTTATCTTCTAATTCTCTTCTCTCGCGGGGTTGCGCCAGTACAGGGAAAATAAATGCAAATTTTAGAAACATAAAAAATGATATAGTTTAAAATCAAACATTCATCTTTTTATTTTTTTTTTAAGAACCAAATGTATTATTGCATCAAGTTGGATAAGACTACAAGAGCGACAAAAATCTCTCAATCAAGTTTTAGTATAGTCTGAGACTCTTAAAAAGCGTTTAATATACGAATTAAAAAATAGTCTCCAAATTATAGTATCTTTTAATCTTGTTTCTTGTACCCAAATTGAAAAATAGTCTCCAAAATTTCACATTCTCGAAAATCGTATAATCATGTATTTCTTCACTTCTCAATTATATAAAGTTACTAAATTATCCCTAACTCAATCATCTTTCATCAATCATACCCTTCCCTCAAAATTAAACCCTTGCGCGAACTCTTCATGAATCATGATAAGGTTATTTTATTTTAAATTAAAAAAATCATACTAGTTAAATAAATATTTGAATTATATAAATACTAAATATACAAATAATAGTTTTAGTTAAAATAAATAAATATATCTTAATTTCAATGTATATCATTTATCTAAGTTACAAACATATAGGTTGCAAAAATGTTTTTTTTTTCCTAATGAATAGATAGACGTAATTGCCTTATTAAATAGGAAGACAGTTAAAAAGTTTTTTTAGCTGTTACATTTGTTCGTATGTTTTGATACCTTCAAAAAATATTGGGACATTAATTCTCATCTCAATGTTTAATTTCTCTCTCTGCTTATCTATCCTCATACTCATCACATGGTTTTGATCTCACGCAATCATCACAGCTTAGAGGAAGACTAAGGCAAAATAATCAATAATGACCCTTTAACCACGTGAAGTGGAATCTCAATATTAATGTATATACTTTTATCTTTGTGAATATACTATATATACCTACTTGTGATTTCATTTTAATATATAGAGCCCAAAAAGTATTCCATTGTTCCATTGGGTTGACCTCTCGCAAGGTTTAGTGGCCACAATACTATTATCCCTTTTTTAATTAGCTTAATTTTCCTTTCCTTTTAATTTATCTCTAGCTGCTTCATTCACAAAACTGAGTAGATGTTCAGTGGTAGTACTGAATTTTGGTATATTCCTCCAATCAGTTGGTTTTTAAATTATTTAAGGTGAATCCTTATTAATGTGAATTTATATTAATATTAGCAAATAACTCTACATGATTGAAAGGATGTATGAACTTCAGTGGTAGTACATCCTTTCAAGGTGATTAATATTAACAAATGACTTAGTGGTAGTACTGAACTTCAGTACATCCCTCCAATCAATTAGTTCTTAAATCATTCAAGGTGGGTCCTTATTAATGTAAATTTATATTAATATTTACAAATGACTCTACATGATTGAAAGGATGCATTGAACTTCAGTAATACGGTACCATTAAACTTTTATGCCACAAAACTAACCTCAAAATCAAAATAGAGAAGAAAATTGCCTGCAACTAATTAAATAATTGTTGTAACTTATAATTGATTATAATAATTTGGTAATGAATTGGTTTTTCCAATCCTTTAATGAAAGGTTCTTGAAGTTGAATCTTTCCGAAAGGCTAGGGGTTGAATGCATGGTGGTGTGGCACATATATATATATATAGCATCATCATAGCGTCCTACATATTCCATGCATAGACCCAAATGACTTCACATCATGATCTTGCACGTTGCTACTTCTCTATCAGCCTATGGTCATAAAAGCACATGAAACCCAAATGGTCATGGACGACCAAGTTTTTACAATGTGATGTAGAGTTGTAGATATATAGTAACTTCCTCCATGCCTTTATAAATGCCATAGAATGCTAATTAAAGAGTAATTAACTCCAGGTGGGAAGTTTAAGTACAAAGGAAGAACATGTTTAATAGGACAATAATCTAATTCATTCAAAGTAAATTCGATAGTATCAAACTTTTTTTCAGGAGGGAATGTTGACAGAAAATTGAACACTCCATTATTTGTTATTTGTTAATATAAAAAATTATACTTAGTCTATTTAAGGTAAATCTAAATTAATATTTACAAATAATATTATACAAAGAGATGTGCTAAAAAGTCAAAACATCTTCTCAGCCAAAAAAACCTATTCATCGATCAATTCATTCATCAGAAACAGTTTTTGGTAATAAAATAGGTAGAATTGACAGTCCTTAATTAAACGAATTGAAGAGCAGTATTAGTATTACTAATAAGTAATAAATGAGAATGGTTGTGAGATAAAGGAATGGGCATAAAGTAGTAGGTAACATTAGTAGTATAATACTATTACTAATACTGGTATTACAACTAGGAATTCACCTAATCACAGCGCGTTAGAGTGCAGAGTGGTGTTTCTGTGGGAATAGAAAATAGATAGGAAAGAGCCAAATTGGAAAAGGAAAAAGCCACTGAATAGAGTACTACTGCTCCTGCAGAGGCTACAAGGACCCTACCCTACCCTACCCTTACCCTTACCCTTACTTTTCTCCTGTCCTTTTGGCAGAGGTTCAAACTCCACTACCAATCCTGCCTTCCAGGAAATGGCCCTCGACTCTCTCTCGTCCCTGCCTGCCCTTATACGTAGGACAAATTGTACAGGTAGAAAGGACAGTAAGCAAGCAATGACCAAAGAAATAAACTAGCAGGAATGAATGAGTGCACCTACCAATTCCTCCATAGGACACCTAATAACGACATCTTAAAAACCTCAGGCCTGGCTTTCCGTTCGTCTTCCACCTTGGCATTAAGCAAATACTCCAATACAAACAAACAAACCCAATTTCTCACCTTAATTCCTGGCTTTCATGATTCTGATTTCTGGGGACACCCCATCATTCTAGTCATTTACCAAATTTTATTGCCTAATGTCATCAATTCTATTTCTATTTTGCTTCTATATCACATTAAAAACTATTAATTCCTAATAATAAAGATCAAACGTCTATAAGACTTTAGCCATTAACTCTCACATGACCGAGCAGGCATTTGGGTTCTCATCGCTGAACATCTGAGGTGCATGCAAGTGCTCCATATAATAAACGGTCCCATAGTAATAGCCATTGCCATAACCGTACGATCCATAGGCAGGTGCTACAATCTCCATCTTGTTCTGCTCCATTAATATCTTACCTTTCTCATCACCCTCCTCAGCCTTGTCATTACCTCCTCCAGATCCCTTCTTCTTCTTACCGCCGCCATTGCTTCCTTCCTTCCCCTCCCCACCTTCTTTGTCCTTGTCTTTCTTTGGAGGGACTACCTCAACCTTCCTCTTCAGCCTCTCCATCAAAGTCTCCACAAGAGCTTTCACGTCCATTGTCCCCTTCACGGTGACGGTATCCTTCTCCTTGTCTAAGGACATATCATGAACACCTGGAATCGCCGCAAAATTAAATCGATGTCAAATAAGGTACTAGAGTACTATATATAGATACCAATGATACCAACCTTTGGTCTTGGACACAGTCTTGCGAATCCTCTCGATGCATCCCTGGCAGTGCAGTGCTACCTTCAGAACCGCCGTCGTCACCGGAGGCTGTTCCATTCAAAACATAGAAAAACAGTATTTCAAATTTCGCGTTTAAAAAAATTTTGAAAGCGACACCGAATAGGCGAATACACTCACAAAATTACAAAACCAGAATACAATAATAAATGCTTTGATCCACTAGAATGCGACTGCACATGATCATTACTGAATGCACACGAAAAATAAATAAATAATAAAAAAAAAAAGAAAAGAAAAGTAGTTCTATGAGAATTGAAGGGGGAAATTGGCTTGAATGCAAATAAGGAGGTGTGGGGACCAGTTGTGGACTGGTGGTGGTGGTTTTCACCTCTTTGGATTTTGCGTCGGGTTTCTTCTTCTCTGGCTTATCGTCGGGCTTCTTGTTGTCGGCTTTAGAATCCTTATTCTCTTTCTTGGGCTGCGGAGAGATGAGGTCGACCTTCTTCTTGGTCTTCTTCGCCAGCTTGTCTCGGAGTTTCGACGGGTCCAACTTCCCGACGATCGTCAACTTACCGGCGTCGGTATCTGTCTTCACGGTTTCCACGCCTACAACAACAATGTGGACTGGAATCTAAACACCAGAGTAAAGAGCATATTGCGAAGGGAAAAAGAAATTCCAGATCGGTTGCGTATGAATTTAATTATTTCTTCACCAGATACAAAAGCAGAGTAGAAGAAGAGTCAGTGAATCCAATAAACAAAACATATTTTATTCTGTGCAGACCTTGGAAGGAACGGACGCATCGGATGATTCGGGAAGCACAGCCATCGCAATGGATTTCAACATTGAAGACGAAAGTGGTAGAACGCTCTGCCGCATCATGGTGGTTCTTCTTCTGCAAGATTAGAAAGAGAGAGAGAGAGAGTGTGTGAGTGTGAGAAGAGGAAGAAGAAGCGAAGAGAGAGAGAGAGAGAGAGAGAGAGAGAGAGAGAGAGAGAGGTGACCTCGCCCATTGTGTGAGAAAGAGCAAACTGCTTTGTGAATCGTAAACGGAAACAGAGGGTAGGGAGGGAGAGAAGTAGTTATGTAAGCGCGAGTGTGTGTGTTAATGGTGGCCATTCGGCTGCACATAGTAGTTATTACTTATTACCTATTTATTTATTATTTCTTTTTTTTTCTGAAAAGCTTTATTTATTATTTCTTAGACATCTAATTTTTTTTGCCACGGTAGATTTTCAGTAGTACGTTAGTACTGAACTTCAGTACATTTCTCCAATCAGTTGGTTTCTTATCCATTCAAGTGGGTTTTAATTAATATGATTTTTTTATTAATATTAATAAATAACACTACATGATTTGAGGGATACATTGAAATTCAATAATACTAAACTTTTATCCCCTCCTACATATTGCGTTTCATTATTGTTCCTTTAAAAATTGAATTTGAAAAATAATGATTAAGAACACATAAAATTATGTCGTGGAATTGGACGAGTGAATGAAAATTAGAATGAAAATCAAAATTAGGTAGAGTATGAAAAATTAATGTTGGTTTTTATTTTAAAATAAATTTATCCTTCATTTAAAGATTGTTAATATTTAAAAGGAAGACAAACTTGACTTTTCACACTCTAAATTATCATTCCCTCACTCTAATTCTCCAAAGCAGGCGTACAAGTTATTGAGGAGCTTTTTTGTCTTGGGAATGAAGGTAATGAAAGATTTGTTGATTTGATCAAACAGAAAACCACAATTTAAAAAAGAATGTAACATAGCATTCATATTTGACTCACTATGTCCCAAAAATTTTTATACAACCTAACATTGAATCCATCCGAACTAGGAGCACTATCAAGTTTCATTTAGCTTAGAGCATTCCTAAACTCATCTTCTGTGAATGGTTTATTTAAACGGTCAATGTGACTTTATTTTAGGAAAAAATTTATGTCCATTTCCTCCAATTCCATCAATCATATAGTGTATTTACACTCTCTTTCTTCTATGATTGGTCATACAAAAGGTGGTCTTCTATATTCTCTCTCTACTATGATTGGTCATTTAAACACTTTTTACCACGTGTCATAATTATATTGGAGAATTGGATAAAATAGACATAAGGAAATGGACATAAGTTTTATCCTTTATTTTAAGGAGGGGATTTCATATTCACTTAACTTCTGATTAATTTTCTTAGTGAAAATTTGCTTAAAGTACTTAACTACATTCCTTTCAATTGTTCTGAAATCATCAATCCATTGTCTACTCTCATCCTTATTTGCATTAATATGATTTTGTACTCCCTTTTTTTCACAATGTTATGAAAATAAACAGTACATCTATAAGGATAAGTATAAGATTTTCTTATCCAGTGAGAAGAATGATATATATTTTTTCAATCGGTGTATAAGATTTGCTTTTTAATCGGTGTATAAGGAGTCAAGATTGCTTTTTAACAATATTTCTTAAAAAGTTTTTAAAAATATACTAAAATTAGCATTTTTAAATAATAATAATGTATTTTTTAAAAAAAAAATTAGAAAAAATTAAATCATTTTACCATATAAATACTATTATTTAATAATGCTCAAAAATAAAAAGATCAATGAAAAATTATAATTATTTAAGTTATAATTTTGTCAATAAAAAAACATAGCAAGCATATTTTTAAAAAAAGTTAATATTTGGAAAATGAATATAAAGTTTTAGAAAATAAGAAAAGAAGAAGAAATACATTTTATATTTTTAAATTATAAATTAATTTTCAATTTTGTCCCGAAATTTATTTTACAATCTCTTGTTCCAAAAATTTTGAAGTGTGGTCAATTTTGTCTCTAAAGTTATTAATTTTGACCTAACACAAGTCTTTTAAATTATTAACAAAAAATGATGACTTGACATCGCATATATAAAATGATATCGCTTCGTCATATTAAGAAGAAGAATATAAAGAAATAACGTCATTCTGAGTAATGAATTATTTGGCGGCTTTTGAACGGATATATACCAAATAAAAAATGTATTGTTCAACCACCTTTAAAAATTATCTACAGATATATACCATTTTTACTGTGCACAAGCAAAAACGCCGTCACTGAAGGCATTTTTCTTAATTTTTGACAAGAAAAACGCCCTCAGTAAGGACGTTTATAGGGTCAAATTGTCAACCCTATAAACGCCCTCAGTGAAGGCGTTTTTTACAATTTTATCCCACTTATTTTCATGTAAATATTAGTGTTAAAAACACCCTCAGTGACAGCGTTTATAGGGTTGACCATTTGACCCTATAAACGTTCTCACTGAGGGCGGTTTTCAATGTGTACAGTAAAAATGGTATATTTCTGTTGGTAGTTTTTAAAGGTGGATGAATTTATATATATGTTTTTTATTTGGTATATATCCATTCAAAAGCCGTTAAAAATTTAAACAAAATTCAAAATTTTAAAGACAAAGTTGATAGCAATTGGGAATTTTTTTTTGCCATAAAACTAATAAAATTAGCTGTAATAAAAATTTGAAAACAAAATTAAAATTTAATATAAAATTGAAAGACATAAAAATTACTTTCCCCCGTATGAAATGAAAATTGTTTTCAAAAATCAAACACGAATACACGATCCATTCCTTTCTTTCTTTGGTTAAACTTAGGGTAAGCTTGGTATAGATGCACAGATGTAAAGTACTGTAAAGAAAGTACCGTAGAGTAAAGTACTGTAGAATAAAAGTAAATACTGTAGAGAAAAGTGAGGAGAGAGATAGAGAAAAAAATTAGGAGAGAGAAAAAGTATGATATAAAATGTGTTTGATATATATAAAATATGATGTAAAAATTTTTTAGAAATCGTGAAACACCACGATTCTACTGTTTGATTTTCTTACCAACATACCCTTATGATCCATTTCCATTCAACCAAGTACGGTAATGAGTGTGTTACTTCAAAAAAAAACACAGTATGGTTATGACTGTGAACTCTAAGTTGGGCTTCAACTACACATTCTGTTGCAGCCGAAGTAGTCAGGCCCAAATGATATGGACATGTACAAAAGAAAAATGGACCAAATAAAATAAATTATTGTTTTGGTCCAAAAAAAATTTACTTATCTTAATTTAATTTATGAATCATACAAATATTATATTTAATCTATAAAAATTTCATCATCTCTTTTTAGCTCACCAATCATAAAAACACTAAATCTAGTTTCTAGAAAGATATCTTATTTCGCAAATGTGTCCCTATTTTATTGTATAATTTTGCTTTTTTTTTGGTGGGTGTATAATTTTGCTTTGTACAAGAGATAATTGTGATATATGTATTATTTAGAAACTAAATTTGATATTTTCATAATTCAAATACTAAATTAAAACAAATAAATTCTTTTAGAAACCAAAACAAAATAAAAAAAATCAATTGTAATATACGCATTTTAGAATGGTAGTTACTGGTTTTTTTTCATAGGTATCCTACTCTAACTAAGATTCCATAACGGGGTAAAATTCTCTCAACAGAAATTTTTTCATATACAAGTCTCAAACTCAAAATTTTACTTAAGAGAAATAAAATACCTACCAGTCTACCACTCTAAACAACCTCCCACGATAGTTACAGATTAATTAGTACATGATATATTCCATGTTTGTTAACAACCTATATTTGTAGAACATGCATTCTCTTCGATCTTTCAACTAAATATGGCCCTTTATTTCGGTTAGGCTAGTTTCATTTTTCTTAAAATTCAATATTTGTCGTTCATGACCATAGATGTAATATTATTTTTCATAATTAATAATAATGTGGATGTTTAAAATTTTATGTGGGGTTACAAATTTGGGGTTCTATAAAAAACACATTCCAAAAATATTGTTTTTGTTGTAAAACAAAGAATTTAGGAGCAACAAGAACAGAAGAGAAAGAACTTAGAGAAACAATAAGAACATAAGAGAGAGATGCACCAAATTCTTTCATTCATTCACTTGTTTACAATAGCCTCTATTTATAGGACTTTAGCCATAAGGTAGCATTAAGAATACAATAATGTATATTTAAGCACACTAATTGGAAGGTTACACAATTCTCTTAATGGTGCTTTCATGGAGAAGTTACTAAGGATACAAAGAGACAAGTGATCATATGGAGGGTTTAGGAAGAATCCAATGTTGAAAATGTGGTCATCCACATATAAATACATATATTTATAATACTTCCCCTTGGATGACCACTCATTGTGAACATGCCTCATTAAAACCTTGCTAAGAAAAACCCAGTGGGACAAAATCTTAGTGAAGGAAAAAGAGTACATAATTCATAATTAATTTTCTTCCCCTGATTTTATATTGTATAATATAAGTTTTCAGAACTTCGTATGAATATGCCTCGTTAAAACCTTGCTAAGGAAAACCCAGTGGGACAAAAAAAACTTAGCGAAGGAAAAAGAGTACATGATTCATAAATAATTTGCTTCCCCTCAAGTTTATATTTTATAATGAAAGTCTTCAGGACTCCGTATGAATATGTCTCGTTAAAACCTTGCTAAGGAAAACCCAGTGGGACAAAAACTTAGCGAAGGGAAAAGAGTACGATATTCATAGTTATTTTTCTTCCCCTCAAGTTTATATTCTGTCATGATAGTCTCCAGGACTTCATATTTCAATGTTGTATCCATGCTTCTTAAGAACTTGAGGTGAAAGACTTTAATTAAAGGTCAGCCACATTATTGCTAAATTGAATTTTGTGAACACCAATATCACATTTCTTTTGTAGACCATCAATATCTTATGATGCATACTGCATTTTCCTCATACGATATTATTGGTTCTGCATTGGTTGCAGGCAACCGACATGTTTCCTTAATATGAGGAATCATGGTCCTCAACCAAATACACATATAGGTTGTTTCATAAATAACCAATATCTCTGAGTGATTTGATGATGTAGCTGTAACGATTTACTTCACTTACTGTCATGAAAGTTTCTCCATATGTAAATATGTAGCTTTGCGGGGATCACAACAATATTTAGCATTGACATATCCAATTAATTATGGCTTTGTTTCCTTTGAAAATAGTAAACTGTGATAAGATATTCTTTTATGATATTTAAACTTTGCTAACAAATTTATTGCGATGGCTATGCCTGATTTAGTACAAAGTGTTCTTACTGTACTAAGGTATGGTACTTCAAGACCAATAAATTGTGTTTATCATCTTCTCGTTGATGAAAATGGTATGTTTTTATATCAAATGGACGAATGATCATATGGGAACTTAAAATCCAAAACAAAATCTTGACTCCCAAGATTTTTCATTCCATATCCATTTCTCAAGTATTGTGCATGTTTGAAAATCTCTTCTGGAGTTCCTACAATATTTATGTCCTCAAAATAAACTGCAACAATGGAAAATTCAGAGTTTGTCTTCTTTATAAAAATACAAGGATAAATATGATCATTCTTAATTATAACCGTTTAATAAATAATCACTGAGACGGTTATACCACATTCGTCTACATTGTTTCAATCCATATAAGGATATTTGTAATTTGATGGAATATATATCTCGAGGTTTTGATTTATATGCTTCAGGCATCTTAAATCCTTCAAGGATTTTTATGTCATTATCTAATGACCTATATAATTACTATATTTATCAAACATATCTCAAGTTTTTCAAAGGCTATCATATCAATTAAAAATGAAAAAATTGTATCCACAATTAGATAATAAATCTCATAATGATCTATGCTAAGCCTTTGTGAGAAACTTTGTGCCACAACTCGTGCACAATTTGTATTTTTCTCATTTCGTTTATGAACAAATACTCATTCATACCATACAGGTTTAACATCTTCAGATGTTTGAGTAATTGATCCAAAAACTTCTCGTTTTGATAACGAGTCTAATTTGGATTATATTGCCTTTTTTCTATTTTGGCCAATCATTTCGATATTAATATCATTTTGCAGTTTTGGGTTCAGGTCCCTCGTCATTAATAATCTCCGATGCAATTGCAATTGAAAATATAATCAACAACAACTTCATTTATTTCTCACGTTTCTCTATAATTCAATGAGATCTCATAATTTTCTGGTACCGAATCCACTTCTGGGGATGAAACTACTTCAGGAGTTACTTTTTCAGAAATGTGAGGTCGTTGATTCATATTTGAAATATTCTGAATATCCTTGAGAGCATCTTCTTTACTTTTTCTCCTTCTGGGAATGATATCTTTTGCACTAATTGGTCTATCACGCTTCTGGCGTATTTCAGATTCATTAGCTGCTGTACTAGCAGATTGTCCGCCAGGGACATCTAATCGTGCTAAAATATTTGCAGCTTATACATGCGATTTAATGACCCACTAAGTATTTATGAAATTATCTGGTAATTCATTTGCAACAATTTGCAAATAAATTATTCTTTGAACTTCAAGTTCACATTAATTTGTACGAGTATTATGGTATGATAATGTTGATGTATTTCAACTAATTATATTTTTCTTCCTCTATTCATAAGTTAAAAGTTCAATATATCTAATAATAGATCACGAATAAAAACCAACATAAATTTCAAGAGGAACATATAAAATACAACCAACAATTTTAAATACGGATCAAAGATGCAGCATGTATTATAGCATATCCCCAAGTAAATTTTAGAAACTTTGACTTCATAAGCATAGGTTTAGCAATAAGCTCTAACCATTTAATAAATGGTTCAACTAAACCATTTTTTATGTCCATCAGCTACTAATAGTTCAACTATAATTCCTATTAGCATGTAATAGTCATAAAATATTTTTATCTAAACAAGAAAGTATTCCCTTAATTGTATCATTTGAGCAAGTAACTTAGAAAAGCTATATTACAAGTTAAAAGTTAATAAATTTATGACTATCGATTAGATGCATCAATTAAAATGAAAAAATATTGAAATGAGCCACATGATAGAAGAATATAACTATAGACATTTTCTTGAATATATTGTAGAAAATAAGGAGACTTGATGTGTAATATAGAAAATGATTATTTAATAATTAATTCACATTACACAAAATTCACAAAAGAAATCAATTACTAATTAATAGGATCTTCCGATCCTTCAACAAATGTCCGTATGTAATTTGTATAATACGTCGCATGAAAAGTGAGTTTGGATGACCAAGTTGATCATGCCAAAGTATAAAAATCTTAGGGTCTGACCACTTTCAGTGCATAAAATTTGATTCGTCAAATTTTAAATTTATTAGATATAAACTTAAAGAAAAGTAAAGATTTTCTCTAATATAAGCTTCAGGCTTGATATAGTAGAAATAATGTATGGATATTCTATATCTCACTTATTTTTGTCTCAATGTGATAACCATTACGGTGGATATATTTCTTTGAAATTTTGTAGATTTCTTCTGGATCTACAAGAAATATATATATATATATAATGTATCACCAATATTAAAATTTATCTATTTGGCAATGAACTGTGAGCTCTTCCAGAGTCTTATATGACATTTGCAAAACTAGATATCTTATTAACATTAATTTCAGCTAATGTTAATTTTGTCAAAATAAATTGTATGAGTTGTGCTACTATCCACAAGACATATGTAATCCTCTATAACGTTGAATATAATTGTTATCTCAAAGCAAAATTAAAATAATTATAATACACTAAGGGAGCAAGTTATACTTAAAATTCAAATGAAACATATGTGATTCATAAAATTTTAAAGTGTAGTCATTTTTTGTCACTAATTAAAGTATAAGTCTTCAAAAATTAAATAAAATTAGACACATCACAATCAATTTTCATTTGTGATCCATAAGAAATAGTAGGATTTACAAGCTCAAAAAATTTTGCTTTTAATTTAGTTTCATTTGTTTAGTGAAGCATAATAAAGTATAACAAAAAGTAAGACCAATAACATATGCTACATTTGTAGCAAATGATTTTATCATTTCTTTGAGGGTTTTTTTTCTTTGAAATAGTTTATCCTCATTTTTTGTCTCGTTCTTGTGCTTCAGTGTAGCACTTTTATTTTCATAATTTGATGAAAAATTATTTTCAATATTCCAAAATATATTTTCTTTCATGGTCTCATTTTGTATCACGACCTCATCCATGACCTTGAGAAAAAACCACATTCACTTCAGGGAATGAAATCGATCCAATTGGACAAGGTTCTTAGTTATTATTCTTCAGAAGCTTAAAGCTCATTATTTTGCCCATCCATATATAATCAAACAAGAAACTAGCCCATAATATTTGATAAATTAATCTACGCTTTCGATATTGCTACTGCAGGAGCACATTCGAAGCATGGAAAGTAGAATATGTTTTTCTAAACATATCTTCATTAGTAATTTCCTTTCTTCATAGCTTAATTAAAGAGCCAATTTTAAACATATATTCACTTACAAAATATATTGCAGATGTAAGTGCATCCAATTAGAAAGAGCTTTAAGATGAATCATTGATCATTTTAGAACTCATATCTTTCCTTCAATTTGTTCCAAAGAACTACTGGTTCTTATTTTCATAGCTAGTTCTTCATGGAAATGATAACAAATAAAAATCATTGCTTTTTGCGCATCCTTCAGGGGTGCATGAATCCTTCAGGGATACATAAATTTGTTCTTCTATAGCATCTCAAAGATTTAATATTGCACTCAAATAGATTATGAAACAAAAAAATTCTCATGATAAATAATTTTTCTTGACATATATATCAAGTGCAACAAATATAAACATTATGAGATTTGATAAAACTTACATGATGAGAAGAAGAAATATATTCTTGCTTACCATGATATGATGAAAACAAGTTTGAGCTCCTTTCGACACAAAATTCTAGAGCTTCGTGCTGATAATGTGTTGTAAAACAAAGAATTTAGGAGCAACAAGAACATAAGAAAAAGAACTTAGAGAAACAATAAGAACATAAGTGAGAGATGCACCAAATTCATTCATTCATTCACTTGTTTACAATAACCTCTATTTATAGGACTTTAGCCATAAAGTAGCATTAAGAATACAATAATGTATATTTAAGCACACTAATTAGAAGGTTACACAATTCTCTTAATGGTGCTTTCATGGAGAAGTTACTAAGGATACAAAGAGACAAGTGATCATATGGAGGGTTTAGGAAGAATCCAATGTTAAAAATGTGGTCATCCACATATAAATACATATATTTATAATAGTTTTAAGGTAATGCTATGGATAGGGATGGTACTTGCACAGTGCGACTCTCCCCGTTCTCGTCCCATCACCCCAAAACTCTTTCGTTCCTATTCCTTGCACTTTTTCGTGGGTCCCTGCGAGATCCTAATATATATTAAAAAAATTAAAATTAAAAAAATATATATATTAAGACATTACTTGACTTAATTTTTTTTTAGGTGAAGGGGAAAAGGCCGAAAGCTTAACTAAGCTTTAAGAGCAAGCCCACTAAGGAGGAGGTCCAGCTGAAACCTATCCCTACACTTTTTGACTTAATTTTAATAAAAAAAGAGCAGATAAAATTAAATAAAAACACCATATTAAATAGATTTAATTAAAAAACATTAACAAACACATATCTTTAACAAACTTACAATCAACCAAGTTCATTAAAAAGCCAAACAACATAATTAAATTAAAGTTCACAATACAACGTTGAAATACTTAAGCAGAATTTTCTTGCATTATTTATTAAGTTTTCATAATTTTCTTCATGTGCAACTTGCCTATAAAATAAATATTATCTTAACAAAAAGTAATTATAGAAATATTAATATAATAAAATTATAATATATAATAAAATACATAAATACTGTCGGGGCGGGTGGCATACTCCCCGTCCTCGTTCCCGAACTAGCTTCAGGGGACTCCTCATCCTCACTGGGTATAATTCCCCGCATATGGGGCCTCAGGGATCCCCGCGAGACAAAGATTTTTGCCATCCCTAGCTATGGAGATATTGGTTCACTATGGTTTAGTCATTTGATTTGTCTTGATATCTACACCAAAATATTTATATTTTTTAAAATTTAAATGATATAGATCTTAAAATAGATCCAATAGTTAAAAAATAATGACTCAAAGCTCAGCATATCTCCATAACATTACCCTAAGGGTTTGTTTGGATTCTGGGAGGGGGAGGGAAGGGGAGAGATTAGAGGAGAAGGGAGGGGAGGGGAAGGGAAGGTTAAGCTTTCATATGTCCTTCTCTTGTTTGGGTATTGATACCTCCTCCAAAATACTCCAATTTGGAGTATCTTAAATTTGTGAAGGGGAAGGATAATGGAGGGTTAAGCATTGATCTTCCATTATCTTCCCCTCCATTTTTCATCTTCCCAAACAAGGAGAAGATATCTTAATAGTCTCCCCCTCCCTCCCCTTCTCCTCCTTAATCCCCAATCCAAACATACCCTAAAGCAATGTTTTTCCAGAATGTACTCCAGCTCCTCTAATTTAAAAAATTATACTCACCCCCGTAACAAATTCTAAAATAACAATGTCTTATTTTGAGAGATAAAAAGTCACTAGATTTTGATCTAAAACTTTATTTGTCAATAAAAAAAATTCCAAACTTTACTTTTGTTTCAACCTATTTTTTTAATAAAATTTTGTTCAATTTATTTATTGTATTGTTATGTTATAGTACAAAATTTTAAATATTGTTACTATTTATTTGTTGACAAATATTTCTTAAAATGAAATTCATTATTTATTGCAGTTATAACTTTAAATATATTATATAATAATAGAAGAAAGTAATAATAAAATAAAAATAGTATTTATTACAGAAACCAAATATGAAATCAAAATCTCATTGCATATTAATACAATAAAAAACACATATATTTTCATTTGTCACAAATTACGACTTTGTTTGATATTGATAATTAAAGAAAAACACAGTAAAACACACACACGCTCTTTCAGTAGAGATTTTTTATACGCAAGTCTCGAATTTGGGACTTTATTTAAAAAGAATGGAGTACTTACTATTTCAACCGATGACCTGTTTGTAAAAACACATAATTTTATTTTAAATCAAGTGAAATTGCAATATTGTTTACACTGATAATTAATTGAGGACTTTTTTTGTCTGTATGTAGTATTGAATATTTAGTATTATAATTGTAACATTTTAATACAGAAGATAATTTATTTAGTTTTTAATAAAAGTTCTTTTAGTGTTACAATAAATATTTTTTTAACTAAAGTCTAAAACATAAAACCAGAAAAAGGATAAAGTTTTTTTTATGCTTCTAAAATTTGATAGCAGTCAATTATGCCCTCAAACTTTCAATTTTTGAACAATTTTGCCATTTTTACTAACATCGTTAAAATGAATAATGGTTTGGATATATTTGGCATGACGCATGATAAGAAAAATTGACGACTGAGTTCATGTATCCCATGTCTTATTTTCTTCTATCGTCCATGTCATTATTTTGTCCATTTTACATCTCATAAAACGCTTCAAGGGTAATGACCTAGTAAGATTTTCTTACCACGTATCACCCTACAAAAGTTGAAGAGAGAAAAATGACGTGACATATATGAATCCAGTTAAAATTTTTAACGATGTTAGTGAAAAGGCTAAAATCGCTCAAAAATGAAAGTTTAGAGGCATAATTGACCACCATTAAAATTTGAAGGCATATTTAACATAAGGTCAAATACTCATTTTGGTACTCTATGTTTCACCCAAGTTTTAAATTGGTCATCTATCTTTCAAAAGTTTTATATTGGTCCTTTATGTTTTTCAAAAGTTTTATATTTGTCCTTTAGGTTTCATTTAAATTCTATATTGATCCTTTATGTTTTATTCAAGTTCTATATTGGTCCTTTATGTTTTATTGAAGTTCTATATTGGTCCTTTATGTTTCATTGAAGTTTTATATTAGTCCTTTATATTTCATTAGAGTTTCATATTGGTCCTCTCAGAATGATTTTATGTTTGGCTTAAACGACGTTGTTTGAGTGTTTTTGGTGTGTCTAAGGCCACGTCAGCTATCTGATACACGTAGGAGAGATTATGTGTCCACCTCGACACGCCATGTCAGCTGTTAACTTAAGAAATTGACAGATTTGGACGGAAGGGCCAATTTAGAACTTCTGTGAAACATAAAGGACTAAATTAAATTTCTGAAACATAAAGGACTAATTTAAAAGTTGAGTGAAACACAGAGGACTAAAATGAATTTTTGACCTTAACATAACGACTCAAACGTTAGAAGTACCAAAGATATCTTATGCAACCCAAAATTAAGAAACAAGAATTGATAAACCTATGTGGAGTACAGGGAAAACTCCAAAGCCAAATCCTTAGACTACGGTTTTTAAGAAATCCAAACAGTGGAATCCATGTATTTTCATAGTTTTCAACAAAATTTTACATACCAAATACAATTTTCATTCTAATTTTTTTCTTTATCTCTCTTCTTACTCTTCTTTACAGTACTTTACTTTACTCTACGTCTACAGTATATATGAATGCTTCCTTGCCCCCTGTTCTCCTTTTCCTTCTATCTTTTTGCTTCTTGTGCATTGGATCTAAATTGGGCTTTACCTCCAATGAGTCTATTTTGAGTTTGTTGGGCTTAACCATAGTTTGTATCAATACCAAAAAGTGTGTTGTTTTTTTTTTTTTTGGTACTCTATTGCAAAATAGTGAACCGGGCACAATCGCATAATCTTGGTCAGATATGATTTTTGTCTTGCAGATATTTACTTATATAGCCCCCAATGCCTTTGTTTGAATGAATATATTTTATGCCAAAAAATTATTAAATAATAGATATTTTTTTTAGTCTCTGAATTATTAATTAAATTACTGTTTAGTCTTTAAATTTTAAAAATAGACTATTTGGTTCATAAATTTTATACTCTCTTGAACTATTTAGCCCTAAAACATTATCTATATCGATAATTTATCATTATGTTGCCACCTCACTTGATTTCATCATC
The DNA here is from genome assembly GCA_014851425.1 of Senna tora. Classification (NCBI taxonomy): domain Eukaryota; kingdom Viridiplantae; phylum Streptophyta; class Magnoliopsida; order Fabales; family Fabaceae; genus Senna; species Senna tora. The sequence continues at coordinate 6,860,270 of CM026266.1, read as the reverse complement.
AGAATATTTATAAGTAATACTAAATAGTACATCTATTTATCAGTGTGGTGCCACTTTTAACTAATACATGGGCTACTTAGTATTACTTTTAATTAATATAAAGATTATTTAGTATTACTTTTGCATTTGATATGTTTCGAGAGATGAAATGACATTGAATTTAAAAGAAAAAATAGAATTAGAATTAGTAGGAATGGAAAGTAATTGAATTTTTAAGATAAAAAAGTATGTTTTTTTTTTGGTCGGTAAGATAAAAAGTATGTTTAGTATGTAAAAAAAATAGAATGAAAATTTTGTGAAAGAAAGTGGATTAGAAAGACCAAATTACCCTTCATAATATATTTTTAATAAAGTATATCCGTACCAAACGCAGCCTTATTACATTAATTAATTGGGAGGGACAAAAAAGTCTTTTTCTACCTCATGTTACAATTCCAACCAGCAATTCTATGATCCCATTATTAAAATTCAAATTCCATAAAGTATTGGAATTGGACAATTCCAAGAATCCCTATGTCCGGATTTTTTTTTGCCATACTAAACATTGAAAAAAATTTTATCTCTGTGTAATTATAATTCTAACACTCAAATTCCAATTTACATGGCCAATCAAATGTAGTCTTAAATATTCAGATCATGTGGTAAGATGAGATAACAACTTGGTGATAAATTAACAGCTTTACATCAGCACATAACGGTTACGTTATACGATAACTTAATGAATAATATTTCAAGAACTAAATAGTTGAAGGCAGTGCAAATTTATAAACCAAATAATTTATTTCTAAAATCAAATAATTAAATAGTTGATTGATCAATAATTAAAAAAAAACAGTTTAAGTCTTTACAAAATTTGAGCATACAATTTAATATGACATGTATTAAAAAAAAAGTCAAGTGTGATCATAAAGCAAAGGGAGAACATTTTTTTTTAAAGAAAAAAAGTTTAAATAGGATAACTGGGTATCGGTATTTCACTAGGGTTAATGAAGACTTCTCAGTCTCTTTGAGAGTTTTTGAAAAAATTTACATACCACTCATTAATAAGACTCTCATATCAATTATAAGATTCAAATTCTGAACAAAGATAGAACATTTACGTTACACAATATAGATAACTAACCAATTCTATCAGCCCAGTGTGGTCGTTGTCAAGTATCAATTATGCATTTCGTTTCCCTCCACCGGGCTCTTATTGCTGCATTTATTGGGATCAAGATTTTCAAATTTTAGATTCTAAGTAATCTAATATTTATAGTTTAATATATAATTAATAGTTCAACTTCTATAAAAAAATTAGGTTAAAGGTCTATTTTGGTCCTCAATGTTTGCATGAAGTTTAATATTGATCATTAATGTTTCAAAAGTTTAATGTTGGTCCTCAAAGTTTTTTTTTTATCGATTTTGATCCTCGAGCATAACACCGTTAACTTTTTTGCCGTTAAATGATGATGTGTCATGCTTATATGACACACTTTCTCTCCTACGTGTTATATTTTAACGACGTGGCATGACACATCACTGCCACATCACCCCACATTGCCACATCATCATCTTCTCTCCTTCATCATCATCATTATCATCATCATCTGGGGTGACGTGGTAGTGATGTGCCATGCCACGTCATTAAAACATAACGTGTAGGAGAGAAGGTGTGCAATATATGCATGCCCCGTCATCATTTAACGGCAAAAAGTTAACGGTGTTATGCTCGAGGACCAAAATCGACAAAAAAAAACTTTGAGGACCAACATTAAACTTCATGTAAACATTGAGGACCAAAAAAATACTTTAGCAAAAAAATTAATAGTTCAATAATTCATAGATACACAATTAAATTAAATAAATTAAAATACATTTTCAACTAAGTTAATCAAATTCATTTGATTTATTTCCACCACCACAATTATCACTACTATTATCATCACTAGATACTTCATTCTTAATGTTACGTAAACTCAAACACACAATTTGAAGTACTACCAACACAAATATTATCAACATTAAAACTTAGAAAGAATAGGAACGAAATGAGTAATGTATGGTAGGGGAATCTGGGTCTAGACATTAGGGATGTGTTTGGTTAGTGAAGTGGAGGACGTAATGGGAATGTAAATGTGAATATAGGATGTAATGAAAATCTTATGTCAATGTGATGTGATGTGAATGGAATAAAAGTGGGTAAAATGACCATTTTACCTTTACATTAAAAGTGAAAATGGAATAAACGTGGATAAAAAAAGTAAGGGCAAAAATATAATTTCATCATATTGTAAAAAGTAAGGTAAGTTTGATAGAAAAATATTGGATGTAATGTTGGATTACATCCAAGATTACATCTTCAAAACAACATACCAAACATACCCTAGATTTTTAGGAAATGAATGAATTTTTCTTTGAGTTGGGATGTGTTATTGATATCTATATAAATATGTCGATTTTTTTTAAAGAAAATCCAACCGAACCTTATTTTGGACTAATATAAAATCGTGAAATTGCTAGTAAAATCGATATTTCATATGATTTTATCTTATTTCATCAATTCTATTACGATTGTACACCAACACAACTGCGTACAAGATTTAACAATATTTGAGAGTATAAAATCATAAAATTTTAAAATTTAAATCTAAATTTTACCAATTATAATTTAGATCAATTCCCGTTGATTTTTTTATTTAGGTTCATGTGTGTTTGACTTTACCTCCCCTCCATTCTATTTCTCTATATATTTTATTAAAAAAATTGAAGTTGAAAACATAAAAATAAAACATCCAATGGACCAATAGGCATGTGGGAAGCTCAACCTTTCAAAAGGTAGAACTTCCCACATCCTCATTCCTCACTCATTCTTTAGTAATAAAAAAAATTTTAAGAGTGTCCTTAGAATATCATTTAATAATTTATTTTAATCAATGAAATAGTTTACAAAATTATTTTCATTATTTTTTTATTAATTTTAAAATAATAAATTATTTCTCAACCAATAAAAAAATTAACAAATATCTTAAAGCAATTATTAAATAAACCTTAAAAAATGATAATACCATGAAGCCTTGACACCTCTAAAATTATTGGATAAAGTGTTACTATGATGTTGGAGAGACTAACAAATATCCAATTTAAAAAAATATGGCAAAAAGATCTTTTCTACCCCTAACGTTTGGCATTCTTATCAATTTCGCCCTCAATATTTTTTTTTGCTGTCAATTGTACTCCTAACATTTTTTCTTACTAATGTTACCCTTTTCACTAATACCGTCAAAATATTTAACGATTTTTGTTGATGTGGCATCATAAGTTTATGTCACTGTCAAATTAACCCCTAACATGTGTGTCACTTTTTTTGTAGGTGTTACTTACAACATTGGAGTTGATTGTCTCGTCCATATTTGTTTAGGAGTTGGTTACTCTATAGGTTATGGAGTGAATGTTAACTTTGTCCAAAACCTTGGGGAATTTGTAACAGATGTTGGTATACCACTTCATTAACCTTCTGAATCTCCAACATTGATTTTTCCCATTCCTGTCGGCAATAAGTGGCCTTCGCTGCATTCCACATCAAGTTTTTCAATTGTGTACCGGAAAATTTCTTTATGAAATTGTTGTACAAGTGATGTACACAGAATCTTTGGTCAACTCCGGGAGGAGCTCATCCAATGTTGGAAGTAACCCCTACAGAAAAGACAGTGACACACACGTTAAAGGTTATTTGATAGTATTGCAGAGATGTTAGGGGTTACCGGGTTAATTTGATAGTGACACAAACGTGTGATGCCACATTAGCAAAAATGTTAAATATTTGACATTGTTAGTAAAAAGAGCAACATTGGTAGAAAAATAAAATGTTAGTGGTACAATTTGACAAAAAAACGTTAAGGGTGAAATTGATAGGGACGCCAAACATCGGGGGGAAAGAAACACCCTTTTGCAAAAAAAATTATTATACACACTTAAAATTTTTATTCAGTTATAATTACTCAATAATCTTTTAAGTATTAAGAGATTTCTTTAAAAAAAATATCTACCATGCAAATTTTGAAACGACTTTAGAAAATTTTGAACCATTGGCTTTGGATAAAGGACACTTTTTTCTCCGGATCATTGCTGAGCCTCCTTTCATCATATTGTTCATTTATCAACAAACTAAAAAACAAATATGATTAAAATTAGTGATAGTTTTTCTTTAATTAAGACAATAAATGGTCTTTTTCTTATTTGTTATTATTAGTAAGAAAAATTACAGTACCACGTTAAATATAAAATAATTAATAATGATGGGAAAAGAGCTAGAATATATTAACTCAATTGATATATGATATAATTATGTCAAAGCAATAAGTTTTTGAGTTTAATTATGTATATTGTTTTGTTTTCACAACCTTAATTTATATATATATATATATATATATATACATATATTTGTTTGTTTTTTTACATGATTTAATATTATATTATAGAAATTAAATTTTATCAATGTATTAATAAAAATAAGAGGTAAAATACTATTTAGTTCCTGAATTATTGGTCAAACTACTATTTAATCATTGAATTTATCAAAAATACTATTTAGTCCCTGAAATGTTTAACTATGTCAACTATTTAGTCCCCGAATTTGACAAAATACTATTTAGTCCCTAAATTTATAATTATGTCAACTAAATAGTTCGGCTCACCTGCTAAATAGGCGGGTTTGGGCATTTAAAAATAGGTCTATCTAAGCCTACGGGTTAAACAGACTAGTCAGTGGATTGGCCGGCAAAAATTAAAAAATAAAAATTAAAAATTAATATAAATTTATTTAAAATATGTATAAATATGTATTTTAGGTAACTTTATGTTTTAAATAATAAATTTATTCCAATAATATATTAAAATAATTTAAATTAATAAAATATTAATTTAAAATAAAAATGCTAATTTTAAAGTAAATTTATAATTTTATAATAATTTTTTTAAAAACATATTTTAAAAAAATTGGCCCGCAGACTAGTCTGTTTAGCCCGTGGGCCAATATGCACGGATATAGACATCACTTTTCAAGCCCGCTTAATAAACGAACCGATTCAACTCATTTAATACCGGTTGGTGGAGACCACACCGACTTATTTTGACAATGCTAATTGATTTTGAAAAGCAGACCGAGAAAATGTGAAGATAAACCAATCATTGATATAGTAGCCTTAGCTTTTATTTTATTATAACAAATATGTATATATAGGCGCACTTTTTTACATTTTTGTAATAAAATTATTTATAAAAAAAAATCTATATGCATTTAATAATGTATTTTATTTCCATTGAAAAATCTAATAATAAACTTTCAATCACCTATTTAATTTTACATATCTATATTAATATGGCTGTGGGATCTTCCCGTCAACGGTCTTCTAAAATAAATATTTATTAATTTATTAAATACAAAAATAATGATGGAAGGATGTGGGAGTGAGAGTAAACATAATGGTAGTTAATATTGAAACAAATAACTTCCCATAATTTAATTTATTATTTTAAAATATAATAATAATGATTTTAGTTTACAAATTTAAAAATTATCAAATATTTAATATTTTATTATTTTAAAATATAATAATAATTTTATATTAAATTTCTTAAAAAATAAATTACATGCACGGCACGTAGATGCGAAACCTCTAATAATATATTATGATTGTGGTGTGTGGTGTCTTCTCTCTCGTGAATGGAGAATAAAAGATGGGTGAGAAAGGAATGGAGTTGGGCCGATGGGCCCCCAGGGGCCCAGGCCCTCTCTCTTCTCTCTTCCTTTTCTTTTAATTTGGCCATGAAAGAAAACATGAATGGATGACAACGACATAGTCATTCCAAGTGTAGATTCAGTCCGGTTGTCCACGTGGCAAGCACCCATTAGTGAGGACATCAAATCCCACGTGCTTGTGAGTGTAATGGTCACGTGGCCTAAGACCCGTTGGGTTTTGTTTGTGTGGCAGACATGAAGGTACACACCTCTTTCCACCTTTAGAAATTCATCAAAAATTAAAAAGAAAGAAAAGAAATTTAATGAATCGATCGAGGAGTTGAAATCAAATCCTTATCCACTCGCAGCAATAATAAACGCAATCTCATTCTCTTTTTTAAAATTGAATTTGTATAAAAATATAAAATATATAAAGTGTATTACTCAAATTGTTAAATAAAAATAAAAATTTGTATTTATATTTTAATAATTTTATTCAATGATTCGAGATACACATTTTATTAGATCTACACTTCAACATATCCCAATTCTTATTCCTCCAACGTCCAATCCCCGGTGCTTTATTAATATAGTATTATAATACATACTTATGCTTTTTGGATGGTCCCGAGTTTTTCGAATTAAGTGAAACACCCGTACACCTACACCTACACCTACCATACGCTACATATATACACAAAAGTCTTTTTGATTTTTAAAATTTTAAATTAACAAATAATTTATTATTTATTAAAATTTGGTATAAATAATTAATATTATATATAAATTGTAATATTAAATTATATATTATTTTATCACTCAACAATCGTTATTATTATAACAAAAATAATAGTTAAATATAATATTTAACATTACAGTCATTATTATAACATAAAAAGTTAATTATATTTATATTTTAAATTAATTAATTATACGAAATTTGAATTAAGGACAGAATTGATTATAATTTAAAAATAAATATTTTTTTGTTTAAATTAAAATATGCATGGTAAATATAATAACTAATTCGTTTATTGACTTACAGATACTTCATTGAATCATGTCATGAATAAAATAATTATTGATTCAAACATTTAAAATTACTCAACTTCCAAAATAAAGAATAGTAACATTTGGCTAGCGATTGAAGATTCACTTCGCACTCAACCATTTTCATTTAGTTATTTTGTTGCGTGTATATATATATATATATATAACTCGTATATATATATATATTAATTTATGATGGTGTTTGTGTTGCTCACTCTAGTCTTCCAAGTTGAATTTGGGTAGCATAATTCTCCAGTCTTCCTCACCTGCCCAACGTGTTGCCTTTATCTGCATTTGCACCTGCACTTTATCACTTTGCTTCTCTTTAATTCTCCTTCATTCAACCCTATTATATATATATATATATATATATAGGGTTGTTATATTAATAATTGTGTGATGGGAGAAGATGGAAGAGAAACGAATTGGAGGAGGTGCAGGTGCATCTGCAGGTGAATGCCATGTGTTTATGTGCTTACACACTGTTTGGCTAGCTCTGCCTTCCTGAGTTTAATTTGCTGCTCCATGGGGTACGTGTGTTGAAAATTTTCAAGTTTTTTTGCTCAACTCCAAACACGGCCTTTAGCTAGCTCCTTCAGCTTCTATATATATATATATATATTTGTGCAGATCTAGATCCAGATCCAAAATGAATGAATGATCCAGGTGGATTATATATATAATAATAATAATATTAAAGTTTGATTTAATGAGTCTATATATATATATATATATACTAATTATTTAATTAATTAATTAATTATACTCTTTCTCGATCTTGTTTGTTTTCTTTTCCCCCTTTTGATCTGTGAATATATATATATATATAATGTACTTGTGAAAGCGACCTGAGTATTGTAATGTGCACAGAAAACTTAATGATGATATATTGTTCGTCTTTGATGTGCAGACGAATTAAATGACCAAATTAAAACCCTCCATGATTTGGCTATATATGTATGGATCTGCACATTTGACGTTTATTTATTCTGGCTTTTTGAATCTGCTCTCACCTTTTATGATTTATGATTAATTATATGCCCTAATCAGAAACATTATATATATATATATATATATATATATATATTTCCTGTAATAACCCCATATACACATAAAATTAAAACTTGTATATGATGTTGTATTAAGTATTGACAGTGAAATGCTTCAGTTTTAAAATCCTTCTAATTAAGAGCTTCACCACACCAAATAAAGCATATCTTATATATATACATATATATAATCTGTGTTGTGCTATACTCATGAGTATTGAGTAGTGTATATATATATATATAATATTTGTAGAAGTTTGATCAGACCACCGATCAATGACACATGACAATGTTCGATGGTCTCTTGAATACCTCATACCACAATTCCTCCCGACACTCTCGTAACAGAGATATGGAGGAGGACCAGAAAATATGGATCGAACACGATCTATAGGAACGTGGGGCCTTTACACCACCTCCCACTTGGGGGACTCAACAAAAGCCTAATTGACAAATAACAGAGCTCACTTACTTTATCAGAATACACTCATTCTCTAGCATTAAAGCACCGTTCAGAGACCCCTGTTCTCTCATCCCTTACTCAACAGTATACTTCCAACAGGTGGCTCTCGTCCGTCCGGAACAACACACAAATTCTAGCCGCACACGACGATCACATACAAGTAAGATTCTTGCCTAACGGCTCTTATATAGACGTTTCCCCTTTGAACTATGTGAACATTGATCCCTTAACACCTAGGCACCAGGTAATCACTTAAGGACAAGTCCCTCAAAGTTAAGACCCCTTGCCAGTCGCCATCCTTATTTTTAATTATGAATTGTTTAAAAAAGAAAAGATAGTTACAAATAGTATGGTATATACTAGTTACTTTAATACATGTGTCTGAATTACATTCGTTCTTAATTGAAGATTTTTGTTGATGATATATATATATATATATGTGTGTGTGTGTGTGGTGTCTGAGCTTCTACTTGATATAAAAGTTTCTTCTGTGTCTACAAAATGTGATTCCATTTTCTGGGTTGAAATGAAGAATACAATGAAGTCTTATCAACATATGATTCCATTTTCTGGGTTGAAATGAAGAATATAATGAAGTCTTATCAACATATTCATGATGAATGGTTAGGGGATGAAGAAGGAAATAAAACCATGTGTACTTTTATTACAGATTTACAGTAGCGGGATATATATATATAGAAATTTTGGAAATAGCTTGATAAATGTGAAATGTTGAACTGTATTTGTTTTGTCAGGTTAAAAGATAAATCCAGGTTTTATTTTTACATATTAACCCCATACCAATTTAGAGCATGTTTTGTCACGTTATCTAAAAAAATTTATTCTTTTTATAAATTTTTTATTTGCTTTGGTTTCTAAAGTAGAATCTAAAATTTAACTAGACAAAATTATCTTTTTTTTTTAATTTTGTGTATTACAACAAGAAAAATAAGTATTTTTAACAATTAATATTTGGACAGTCATTATTAATTGTTAAAAAAGTATTTTTTTTAAACAATTAAATTTTAACTGTTAAAATAATTACATTTCTTTCAAACTAAACTTTGACCGTCGAAATAGATTGTTAAAAAAGTTAATGATAACAATTTTCACGGTCAACAATTGTCGACATTTTTTAATAATATTATTTTTCACAATATATTTGTCAATTACGGTTGTCAAGAAAAATACCTTTAAGAAAAGTATTGTTAAAAAAAGTATTATAAAAAATTGTTGACTGTCGATCAAAAATGCTATTATTATATTTTTTTTCAAGAACTTATTTTGATAATTAAAATTTAAGTGTTAAAAAAATACATTTTCCTAATAATTAAGTGATCCTCAAATATAAATTGTTAAAAATACTCATATTTCTTATAGTTTATTTTTCGTTATATCCTTATTTATTTTTCAAAACTATATATATACCCTCTATTTAATTAATAAGAATATTGTGATAATAATTAATTTGAATAATAACTTTTTCTTTAAATAAAATTAATGAATATTAATTAATGAAAAATAAACCCATTTAAAATAATCATAATAAAATTATATTAAATAAAATTAATAATGTATTCCATTAACATTTTATATTTATGGGTTTCCTAAAATTTCATAATAATAAATATTTATTAAGAAAACAATAATAAATATTTCTAATAATATTATAACACTATATATATATATACATATATATGCAATTCTTCATAATTTTACAATGGAAAGTATTTTTTATACAAATTTATTAAACACAAATAAATTTTAAACTACTAATAAAAGTATTTTTCAATTCAATTTGACAAACGCAGATTATTTATCTTTCATATAAAAAAATCATTTAAGAATAAATAATTTTTAAAAGCAACCTCAAACCGGCTTTATGTATAAAAGCACTATATATATATATATATAGGCAAAATATTATTTAGTCCCTGGATTGTTGATCAAATTACTATTTAGTCCTTGAATTTGGTAAAAATATTATTCTGTCAACTATTTAGTCTCCAAATTTGGCAAAAATATTACTTAGTCCTCGAATTTACAACTCTGTCAACTATTTAGTCTCTAAATTAAATTTGGCAAATATACTATTTAGTTCCCGAATTTGGAAAAAAAATACTATTTGGTCCCGGAATTTGTAATTCTTGTGAATTTAGTCCTCTGACCGTTACCCATTAGATAACCAGCTGATGTGGTCGTTAAATGCTGATATGGCACCATTAAGTGCCTGGACAAATGTCACCTCATATGCCACGTCGGCTTTAACATTTAAAATTAAAAAAAAAACTAACTCAGGCATAAACAAGACGAACTCATTGAGACATGCTAGTAATTTTGCCATTGACAATCGGGAACAAGTAATTAACATGATTGATAGATATTTTGGTGCATTTAATTCCTCACTTTTCTTCCACTTATTAATGCCTTGAGTCTTACTCACATAATTTTCATATTCTTTCAACTATAACTCCCCCACGGTTATGAATGAGCGGAAGAAAAGTGAGGAATCAAACGCACCAAAATATCTATCAATCCTGGTTATTACTTGTTTACAGTTGTCAACGACAGAATTCCTAGCATGTCTCAATGGGTTCGTCGTTCATGCCTAAGTCAGCATTTTTTTATTTTTTAATGTTAAAGCTGACATGGCATGTGACTAGGCACTTAATGGTGTCACATCAGCTGGATATCTAATGAATAACGGTCAGAGGATTAAATAGTTGACAAAGTTGCAAAATTGGAGATTAAATAGCATTTTTGTCAAATTCGGGGACTAAATAGTATTTTTACCCAATTCAGTTGACAAAGTTATAAATTCGGGCGACTAAATAATATTTTAGCCAAATTTGAGGACTAAATAATAGTTTGACTAATAATTCAGGGACTAAATAGTATTTTTCTTTATATATATATTTGTGTGTGTCTTCTAGAATCTTCTAAGTTGGCTAGAATTACACTTCAACCATTAATTTATTTTGAATTTGAAGTACCACAGTACCCTGGATTTAAAACTAGGGTTAAAAAGTTTGCACCAATTCGTTGGTAAAAAAATCAATCCAATTCGTCATTATTATTGATAAATTGATCGAAAAATTACCAATATTATTATGATCGAGTTGTTTGAATTGACTCAATCTCTTTCTTTCTCTAAGATATTTGTAATATTAATTTTCTTTAATGAGTATTTCTCGGCTTATGATTTTAAAGAAAAATTGATCGATTGATTATTAAATGTGAGGATTCATTTTATGTGACGAGAGAAATGATTTTAATCATTTAAATCAAATTAATTGGTTGAGATTAAACTATTATTTTAAATTTTACATAACTCTTATATGATATATTTTAAATTTTACATAATTATCACATCATATCGTACCAAACGCTCTTTAAGTGTTTTGAGTTCGTAAAATATGAAAGATAACATGTAATGTTTAAGAAAATATAAACTATAAAATAGAATACAAGATTAGAACTTTCATATTTGTCATAAGCAGTACATAGTTGAAAGGCTAATTAATTTAAATCAGAAAACAAAAATATTTGCAATCAAAACAAGTAAATAGATAGATATTTGTAATTAGATATCTTATGAAAAACATACCTATGAGATTAATATTTATTCATAAAATAAAATTAAAAAAAGAAGAAGAGAGAATAGGTACAAGAGACAAGGGGAAAAGAGAAGACAGTTTTGTAATATTCATCAATCTGTAACGCTGTAAATAATTTGATTATATTGGATAGGCTAAAGTACTATTTTGGTCCTCAATGTTTGCATGAAGTTTAATATTAGTCCTCAATGTTTCAAAAGTTTAATGTTGGTCCTCAAAATTTTTTTTTTGGTCAATTTTGATCCTCGAGCGTAACACGGTTAACTTTTTACCTTTAAATGATGACGTGGCATGCTTATATGGCACACCTTCTCTCTTACATGTCATATTTTAATGACGTGGCATGACACATCACTGCCACGTCACCCCAGATGATGATGATAGTGATGCTAATGAATGAGAGAAGATGATGATGTGACAATATGGGGTGACGTGGCAGTGATGTGTCATGCCACGCCATTAAAATATGATATGTAGGAGAGAGGGTGTGCCATATAAGCATGCCACGTCATCATTTAATGGCAAAAAGTTAACGGTGTTATGTTTGAGGACCAAAATCGACAAAAAAAAACTTTGAGGACCAATATTAAACTTCATGCAAACATTGAGGACCAACATTAAACTTCATGCAAACATGCATTGAGGACCAAAATAGTACTTTAGCCTATTGGATAAGGTGCATATATATATATATATATATATATATATATAAAATCAATAAATGTTTTGTGCCCTGTAAGCGAGTTGCACCCTAGGTTAAGGGACCTAGATTTGAGCCCTGTAGTCGATATTGTTGGGAGGACTTTAACTGTTCGCTCCCAGCTCGAATGGGATTAATTTTTCATCTAGACCGTTAAAAAGTATAGGTGAGAGACACCCATAATTATACCAATATATATATATATATATATATATATATATATATATATATATATATATATTATAAGGATGGTTTTTCTAGTTATTCCTGATGAACCCAGGAAATGGAAGAAAGAGGATAAATAACATACAAATTACATCAGAAGATTGATAAAATATAATGAAGAATTACAGAGAATAAACTTGATTTAATTGGAAATAAATCTGGGAGTGAAGAAGAAAAGAAAAAGGTTTTTGACTTGAAAATAATGAAGCTAATTAATTTCGACTATTCATTTCGTAAATGAGTAATGACTGAGATTTGTGCACTTTATTATCTAAAGTGCAAGCATAGGATCCTAATTCAAGAGAGTAGAAACACACAAGTCTGAATATTAACTTATTAAGAAAAGCATATCAACTTTAGATGCTTTATAAGATTTGAGAATGACTAATTACACTTTTTGAGAGATATTTTTTTCAAAAAAAATTTACGATTAGGTCGTAAGAACAAATATGATAATTAATTTTTTGAATATTGTAGAGTTTATTATTAGAGATTATCCTATTTTCATTTCTCTAAAGATGAATTCAAGAAACAATAAAAAATTAAAAAAACACAAACTTTTTAAAACTTTTCTACGATTTAGAGTACAACTGCATGCAAATATTTACGCGTTTGTGTTGATTTAATTATAAAACTATAATTTTTTTAAAATAATATTTTTACAATTAAATTAATACAAATATATCGCATAAAGATGCTTTTATCATATATATATATGCATATACTTTTTCAAAGAGTTTAAAAATTACACTCCCGAGTCTTGACGCAACAGCGACGAGATAGGATTGGGTGGATCCCACATTATATCAAGTGGGACCCACCAATTCCCTCTCTCTCTCTCCCTCCCGTGTGAGTGATCCCTTCTCTTCTCGGAAGTCAAAATGATATATATAATGAATCAATATATATATATAAAAGCTATTAGGCTTGCACTGTAGCTAATGTCACATCAGATACAGTGCAAGCCTAATATATATATATATATTGATTTTTTTTTTGAAAAATTTATATTTATTTATATATTTTATTAATTTTAAATATGAATATTCACATTACATATATAATGAAGAGTATCTTATTTTATAGTGCACTAACTAATTAGTATTAAAAGTTATTTTAAATTTAAATTTAAAATTATATTAAGATTAGATTTTATTATTATATTTTTTTAATTTTCTTTACATTTTCAATTCAGATAAAAATCTCTTTTATGTCTCAAAATTTAAAATAATTTGTAACTTCGTCCCTAAACTTATTTTTTCAATCAATTTTATAGCAAAAAATTTGAATTGCAATCAATTTATTTCTTAAAATTTCACATTTTGTTCTAACTTCTAACACTAAAAATTATCAGAATTTAATTGACGGGAATTGTACAAATATAAAATGAAGATGACAATTGAAATATATTTTATCATTTAGCTTGTGATCTCTTTCATATAAAACATATATTTTAACATTTCAATTATGATCTTCTATTTCTTTAGCAATTAGGATCAATTAAATTTAAAAGATGAACAAAAAAATTAAAGTAATAATTTGATAGTATACTATACATTGCCAAGCTTCTATTTATTCAAACAAAAAAGAAATGAGAATGAACTTAATATATATTTTTTATATCTGAGAATGAAGTTAATATTGATTCTTAAAAACATTATAATTTATTTTCAATATAACAAGAAAGAAAAATAAAATAATTTTAGAAGAAATGTATATCTATATTATTATAAAGTAAATTAATTTATTAGTATTAAATTTAAAATAAAATTTATATATTTTTTGAAAATAAAATAAAATTTATATTAAACTTATATATTTATAATAAATTATTAAAATTAGGATATTTTTTAATTTTCTCCATCTTCATCTTTTACTTTTGCAGTTTCAACTAATTAAATAAAAAAGGTAAGAAAAAAATAATACGATATAATTTTTATAACTTATTATAAATATTTGATTTATATATGAATTTTTATTTAATTTAAAAATTATTAGTCCAATATTATTTTTTTATGGACAGTATTTTTTTTATAAAATTTTTATTCTATTTTAATTTAAATTTTATAAAATAATATTTTATATTAGACTAAAATGCACATATATCCCTTAAGTTTTGAGTTAGGGGCACATACACCCACTAAGTTTTAAAAAGTTGCATATAGACCCTCTGAGTTTTTTACTTTGGGGCAGAGACACCCTTTCTGTTAGAGTTTCGTGAAAACTAGGCATTAAATAATAAAAATAAGTGTATTTTTATATAGCTTGCAATTTTTCTTATAAAAAGTATAATTTTTATTTTTTTTATTGTGATATTATTTTTTATTTTTTGTAATTTGAATCAATTAAATTAAAAAGATAATGAAATTTTCAAAGTTACAAGTTTGATAGTATATTAATTACAAATATCTTATTTATAAAGTTATGATTTAAATTTTAAAAAATTATTATTTCGCTATTAATTTTTAGTAAAAAATTACTATTGTATTTTTGCTTTTTTTAATATTTGTCATCAAATAGTTATTTTATTATTTTAATAATAAACATAAGGTTATTTTGCTCAGAATGATTACAATTATAAATTTTTTTATCTCTTATTTAAAGAATGATAGTGTAATATTTCAAGATATAGAAAATTAGGGAATCTAATTTACTATACTATTTAATTTTTAAAATAGTACTACTATTTACTTAAACAAATAATTAATATTTATGTTATTATTTATTTTTAATCATTTTTTATAAACGAATTAATAGATTTAATAAATTGAATTTAATCTATCATATATTAAAAAATTAAACACATATTTTATGATCTCAAAAGTAAATATTTAAAGAGTTAAAGTACATGAGATATTTTTTTGCATATTATATATATATGAATTATTTTAATACTAAAATATAATTTATACACTTTATTATTATTATTAATATAATTTATATATTGTTTTAAAAAATATATAATTTATAAAAAAAAAATACCCATACATATTGCACGGGTAACAATCTAGTTCATGATAATAGGAGGGGTGTTAAATCATAAATGTCATTATCTCAGTTTAATTATTACAAATGAAAAAAGAATAAGGCAATATTACTTTTTGTCCCTTAAAGTTTATGATTATTTTTAGTTTTATCCTTTTTTTTTGTCAATTTCATATAAAATATTTTCATATAATTTTAATTGCTAATGACATATAAAATATGAGTTTATCTAATAATTACCCTATGACATTTTTAGAGTTTCCTGCGATTAGATTAGTTAAGAGAGATTATTTTTTGTCTTAAGTTTGATGAAAATTAAAATCAATAAGAATAATTTTATAAAGTCACTTATTAGAGTTAAAAAAAGAGACAAAATATTATTTAGTCTCTGAATTATTGGTTAAACTATTATTTAGTCTCCAACTTTAATAAAAATACTATTTAGTCCTCGAATTTACAACTCTATCAACTATTTAGTCCCTGAACTTGACAAAAATACTATTTAGTCCCAAAATTTGTAACTCTGTCAAAATTATTTAGTCCCTTGACTGTTACCCGTTAAATAACCAACTGATTGGACCGTTAAATGCTGATGTGGTATGTGAGGTGGCATGTGCCCAAGCACTTAACAGTGCCATATTAGCATTTAACGGCCACATTAGCTGGTGCATGGTTATCTAATTGGTAACGGTTAGAAGATTAAATAGTTGTCATAGTTGCAAATTCGGGGATTACATAGTAATTTGTCAAATTTAGGGACTAAATAATTGACAGAGTTGCAAATTCGAGGACTAAATAGTATTTTTGCCAAATTCGGGGACTAAAGAGTTGACAGAGTTGTAAATTCGGGGACTAAATAGTATTTTTGCCAAATTCGAGGACTATATAATAATTTAACCAACAATTAAGGGACTAAATAGTATTTTACCACGTGAAAAAAAATTCTTAACTATTAAGTTTTTGGAGCCCAAATATATGTTCATGGGGAAGTCCGATCGGGTCGTGCACTACAAGAAAAAACTGATTTAGTTACGGAAATTAGCTAGGGAAAATTTCCCTAGCTAATCCCTAGCTAATTTGGTAAAAAAATTTGGTGCGAAAAGGCGGGAAAATTTAGCTAGGGATTTGCTACGGATTAGTTAGGGAATTTAGCTAGGAAAAAAAGCCGTAGCTAATTAGCTAGGGAAAGCTAGGAAAATTAGTTAGGGATTAGCTACGGATTTTTCCAAGCTAACCCCTAGCTAATTAGCTAGGGAAAAAAATCCCTAGCTAATTCGTAGCTAATTTATTATATGTGTATATATAAAATGTTTTACATTAATAAATTAAAAAGTGATAAATGGCCTAGTGGTTGGTCTAAATGTTACCATCTATGATGTCCCGTCTTTGAGGCCTCCTAGGACCATTTTTCAAAAATATAAAGTGGCTGCCGGAGGAGGTTGCCGGCGGCCGTCGTCGGAGGGGGTCGCCGGAGGGGCCACCTACGAATTAGCTATGGATTTTTCCCTAGCTAATCCTGTTTTTTCTTGTAGTGGTGTGATAACAGTTGAAAAGATCACAGAGAGACGAACAAAATGACATCACAATGACTCTTATTAGAGGTTATACGAATCCGCACTCATGGCCCAAAGTGGACTAGGTTATTTTGTTCATTATTTGTTCAAATTTCACATTTCTTAAATTGATGTTGGGAACTCTCTCACCCTCCTATAAAATGCATACCATTCTTTTTGCTCATCTCTCATATTTCTCAAGTGAGCTCTTTTATAAGAGAACCCTACTTAGTATTTTTTTTTATCTTAGTTGCTTTTTTTGCGATCAGTCGTTAAAAACATTTTTATCTCTCATAGATAAAGATAATCGCTCGGTGGAATCGAAGTTGGAGTTTAAGTAAGTCATTGGCAAAGGCATCTAGGCTAGTATTTTCCACTGCTATTTATGTGTTTATTTATTATTATTCTTTTCTATCCCTGTGAGGCAAGTCTTGAGGACCAACTTTTCTTCATTAACTAATGTTTTTAGAGCAATGATAAGCAAAACCCATAAAATATTAATGAAATTAGTAAAATATATAATGATTATGGTGAGAATGATGATAAATGTACTTATTATTATTATTTGCCCTGAACAATGTATTTATTTGGAATAAACAGAAAAATGCTTGTGGGTCATGAAATTTGGTCACATATATATTGACAAACTAGTCATTTAATTTCATAAATCAAGTAAATCATATTTTTTTTACTACGAAATTGATGGTATGAAATGTTAGGATGATATTAGAAAATTTAATCAATATTTAGGGTAAATTTGACAAAAGGATTTTAAGAATATAAATAAGAAAATTACCCTAAATTTTATAGACTGAAAAGACACTCTTAAATTTTATGTAGTGCATGAATTCATTTCCAAAATTATCTGATTAATTATATCCATTATAAATTGTAATTTATAATTAAGTTATAGTAAATTATATTACACCTCATTCTTTTATATATTGAAGATATACCCTCTTTTCTCTCTTTTTTTCCCTGAAAGTTAAAAAAACTACAATTTTATCTAGTTTTTGACTAAAATATTCTAAATGATAATATTACTTTAAAAAAAAATTGATTATAAAAAATTATTATTATTATTTAATTATTTTTATTTTAAGAAGATAATATAAAATTAATTTATTTTAAATTAAAAAGAGTTGTTTTATATTGATCAAATACATATTTAAATATATAAAGAATAAGTATTAGAGCATTTTAATCAAAATAAAGAGAGAATAAAGATTTTAAACCAATGTTGTAAGAACTGAACCGGACAAAGATTCGGACAAGTGTTCGGTTCATGGTCTGATCGGTTTAACCGGTCGAACCGGATGACGTAATAAATAATAAATAATAATTATTATTAATATATAAAATGACATCACTCAAATTTTAGGTTTCAATATACATAATTTTGAAATTTTAAATTACATGACTTCTCAGAGTTTTAATTTTCAAGACTTGTCAAACTCTGAAAGAACTTAATCAAACAAAATATGAAATTCTTGATAATCATGACTTTTAAATTTTAATTTTCAAGACTTTTCTAATTTTAATTTTTAAGATTTCTCTAATTTTTTTTTATGTTATTTTTCAATTTTTTATTTTTTATTTAAAATAAAATTGGACCGGTTGGACCACCGGTTGGATGGTCCAACCCGGTTGGACCCTGGTTAAATCTGGTCCAATTACAAAAACGTTTTTTTGGTCCAACCGACTCGCCTTCGTATTCGGTTGATGGTTAAACCGATCGAATGTCCGGTCCGATCTGATTCTTACAACATTGTTTTAAACAGAAGATAAATTACAAAATATATAATTGTAATACCTTTTAGGAGAGAAAAATATAGTTTATTCTGTATCATTTGGTTGAGTATGTTGCCATTAAAATTTTGGTACTAATAACTAAAATATACTTGAACATTTAAGATTTATATAAGTTTGCAAATGATTACTATTTTGACAAAAAGTTCATTATAGTCTCTCATATTTAGCTTTATTTTCAATTCGATCTCTAAATTTGGTTCTTTAATATTTGCTCAATCTCAATTTAATGCTATATGTAATTACAATATTGGTATCAAAAGAGTTACATCCTCCAATAACCTATTACATTCTGGACCATTCTCACTAAAAGCAATTGATTGGGTTACTCTTTCTCCTCTTTATCTCTCTCCTAATAACTCCACCAATAAATACAGAGAATTGTTCTAAAAGATCCCTACTCAATTGGGTTAGTTTGTTGATATATGTAGCCCACAAGTGCACTTCATGGGCCGTGTTTGGGCTGTGCTTTCGAGAACTCAATAGGATGATCATGGGTAGGGTTTAGGTAGGGCACTATATTTTTTAGACCCGGACCTAAACTTGAATGAGTATCAAAATCAATCTCTATCTCCGGACCCTACGAATAGTCAAATTCCCATACCCAGACCAGACCCATAAAAATTTTAAATAAATTGTTATTTTATTAACATAAAATATTTTTATTAACTTTTTTATCTCTAATCACAAAAAATAAAAAAATTAAATTATAAAGATAAATATACTATTAAATTACGTTCTAAAAAAACTATTAAATAACTTTAATATTTATAAAATATCTAATATTTTTTTCTCAATATAAAAAAATTTAAAAATATTATTTTTTTATATATAAAAATAAATAATTATTATTGTGAGTATGGTATAAAAATATCTAAGTATGATATTGTAGCCACACCCATATCTAAATTCAAAAGATAAAATTTTAGGTTACTCAGAAGCAGAAAGGAAAGAAATATTACCTTAGACAACGTTTCCATGGCGAAGCCAGTTCTCTTGAAAGCACTTTCGGGTCTTCTTCCACCCACTCATTATAATAGAATTGTAAGATTTTACTTGCTTCATTTATTTATTTCTACTGTGATTAACCTTGAAATTTAAAACCATACGAACGAATGAATTCGTTTCAACTTTAATCCATGGATATCTAGTGTGTCATTCATTCGGGTGTCTCTTGAGTTAATTTGATCCATTACTCTCTTCTGTTTCAAAATTGATCGCAGATATTTGCAAGTGTTTGCCATAATGGTATAGAATACTCAACTTTACCAAATCGTCCTGAATCCCATGAAGAATTTGAAGCCACTGTAAAAAATGTTGTGGAGAAGGTATCTGTACTCTGTCTTGTTCATGAGGCTCAGTGAAAATTTGTTGATTGAATTAGGTTTTGTGCAGGATATCAAGGATAATTCTGTGATGATTTATATGAAGGGGGTTCCTGATATTCCCCGATGTGGATTTAGCTCTCTAGCTGTTCGTGTGCTAAAATTATATGGTAAATTTATGTGTTTGATAAATGCTTCCTTTTTATGCCTGATAATTTCATAATTAGTCAGATAACAAAAATGTGCTTGTTCTATGGAGCTGTTTGATTTTTTTTTTTTTTTCTATTGTGGACCACTTTGTTCTTATCATGATTGTGAACCTTGCAGATGTTCCTTTTGGTGCTAGAAATATTTTGGAGAATCCAGAGATTAAAAATGCTGTAAAATCTGTCAGGTACTTAGTGATTTGTATATATTGTTCCTACAATTTCACAATCTTAATTGCTATACCAGAAGCTTCACATCATTTAGAGGCTTAGAGATCACCGGGTTTAGGGATGATCATGGGTGGGCAGTGTTTGGATAACATACTATATTTTCTGTCCCTGAATTCGATTTGAGTGGGTATCAAAGTTAATTCCCATCTCCGTACCCTACGAATAGTCGAATTCCCATATCCAGACCCAAACCCAAACCCGTGGAAATTTTGAAATATATTATTATTTTATTAATATAAAACTTATTTTTATCAATTTTTTCATCTATAACCACAAAAAAAAATCATAAATATAAATATATTATTAAATTACTTTAGTATGTATAAAATATTTAGCATTTTCCTGTTCTATTATATATTTTCTCAATAGAAAAAGTTTAAAAGTATTACTTTTTAATATATATACAAATAAATTATTATTATTATTGGCAGGGTATGGGTAGGGTACCTTCTTATCTGTCCCCGGACCCATTAACTTTGTACCCGTACCCAGACCCAGACCCACAGGGTAAAATTTCAAGGTATCCGTTGGGTACGGGTATTTTGATCATCCTTAACCGGGTTTATTTTGAATCATGAGATTATGTTGGTACAGTCTAGGTTGCACCAATATGCTTGAATGCAGAATAACATTTCTTTTGACATATTTACACAAGTATCATACTTGAAATATTTCTTGCTCTGCATATTTACAATCTAGGTATAGAAATGAGTAAAGACAGAGCACGTCGGTGTTGCTTGATCATATAGCCAAACTCAATTCCCAGCTAGTGGGAAAAAGCTTTGTATGCTTGTTGTTGTTGTTGTTGCTGTCGTATATTTACAAAGTTCTCTGCATATTTACTCGTTGGCGCTGTCTAATCCGTTTAGACCTGCTTTATTGTAAGGTACTTGTTGGACGATAAAAAGTCAACATGAGCATAAGTTCAACGTGGCAAAAATGAGATTGTTATGTTGGATGAGTGGTCACACCAGAATGGATAGGATTAAGAATTGTTGCATTAGAGAGAAAGTTGGGGTAACACCTATTGTTGAAAAATTAGTTGAAACACGCCTTAAGTGGTTTGGTTATATACAAAGAAGGCCGCTAGATGCTCCTGTACGTAGAGTTGACCAGATGGAAGATAGCCCAATAACTAGAGGTAGAGGAAGACCAAAGAAAACAATAGGAAAAACTATTAAGATGGATATTTTTTGATAAACAAGATGGATTTAATTATTAATAACCTAACTGTAAAAATGTGTAAAAACAGAACACTTTAGCGTCGTTTGATCCATATAGCCCACTTTCACGTATAAAACTGAATAGTATATAAAGAGGTGGTTATGTCCTGACTCCTTAATGAAACTTGTGAAATTCATATCAATCATAACATAAGTGCTTCTAATACCATCCATGGGTAGGCTCCATAACTTTTAGATTGTTCAATATCCCTAGTTTCACACTTTTCCAATTGTAAATTTTCCATAAGAATCTGCATGCAGTAGAAATGTAGAATGATATTGTGCCAAATGATCTTAATTATTGCAGACTCACTGATTGAGAAGTGCAAGTATTTTGAGAAACTTTGTTAGTTCTAACTCTCATTCTTCTTATAGCAACTGGCCAACATTTCCCCAAATATTCATCAAGGGAGAATTCATTGGGGGGGTCAGATATTATTCTCAATATGCATCAGGTTTCTTCTCTAACTTGAAAATTTCCCCTCTTACTTACATTTGTTCGCTTTTCAATTTCCAAATTTCTGATACGATAAATGGCTATGAATGTGTAGAGTGGTGAACTTAAGGAAAAACTTAAAGATGTTGCAGTTACAGCCAAGAAAGAAGAGTGAAAGAGTCCCAGTAAGCTGTTCTGGATTGAAGGAAGGGTCCTCTTATTCTGATATGTATGTCATTGCCATTCATTGTAGTAGTTTTTCATTGGGGTTAAGTATGAGAATCTTGAACATAGTAAATAAATGAAATATAGGTTCATTTTCATGTGCTCAAAAAATTTTGCAGCATAAGAATCAGTGGCTAAAAGAACTATCAATGTTGTTTACAATTTAAGAGAGTGGCTTGCAAGTTTTTGTAACTTAATATATAAACTTGTAATTACTAATTAATGTAAACCGTAAATTGTTGTTCTACACAAATAGGAAAGTAATACTAATCCTAGTGAGAGATTATATATATTGAGTTTGATCACACATATTAAGTCAAGAAGAACCATCCTATATATTCTTGGAGCTCAAGCAACTTCCACTAATTACAAGGTAAATTTCTATAAATCCCTAAGAGAAGCAATAAGCCTAAGGGAAAAAAAAAGAAACTTTTCCCCCCTCTATACTTGTCTATGTATTTGACAATCTTGAAAGTCTCAAACTTTCATCTTGATGCTTCACAAGACAACTTCATATCTCAACAAGTGATCTCTCTACACCAATTTCCTTTGATTAATTGGCTTCCCATTAGTCCTCACAAATACACCCTCTTGAATCAATGCAAAGAATGTGGTAACTTAAGAGAGCCTATAAAGAGATAGAATGCTTCATTTTTTCAACCATCTTGAGTTTAAACACAAAGGGCACGTTCTTTACGCATAAATAGAAAAAGAAAGGGAAAGGACTTGTGTTTGTTGTGTTTGATAGTAAAAAATTGAGAATGAAAATGAAACGGGAATGTATTAAAATTATGACTTTGCCCCTTATATTAAAATAATAAAAAGAAAAGAAGGTTATGATTGTGTCAAATCAAAAGGTATAATATAATAGATATTTTATATTTTGTATTTTTTTTAAAGATGAAAAAGAAAAAGTAAAAGTAAATAGGATCCATTTTTCTTTCCCTTATCTATTCTCACAAGCGAACGTACCTAAAGACTTTCTCACTCTTCAAAAAGCTGCTCACAAGAAGATGAATTGGAAAGGGAGAGAAAGTTGTTTCAGGCACTCCATCTTGAGGTTATTTATGGGAGATGTGGATTAATAATGGAGTAGTTGTTGGGGATAAGAAGTTTCTTTGTGATTCTAGGACTTAATGGAAAGGGATGGGAATTGTTAGATGATGAAGATGATATGGATATGGAAACGTAAAAGAAAGTATATAATTATTGATCTTTTAATAAATGTTTTTTGTTGATGCTTTATAGATTTAACAAGCCAAGCCAATATTTTGCTAAATTTTTTTTTGATTATAATATATTTTGCTAATTAATACATTGCAATAGATGTTTTAAGTTTTAACTAGTTAAGTTCTAATATAATTAATAAAAATTGACACAACAACTTTTAACAAGTTCTCACATAATAACTTATCATGCAACATTCCTTCAAAAAGAGCTTTATTGAAAATTTTCAATTTTGACACAATTAATAAATGGTTCCTAAAAAGCTCCCTCTATTAGTTAGATAAAACTACTTTTCTTATCCCTAAATTATAAGATTTCACTTGATTTAGGCCCCTAAATTTTGTTTTTTTGACAAACATCCGATTTGTAATATATATCTCTTTTAACTTAATTTTATCTAAACCATTAATGATAGGTAAAAGCCTTTAATATATTTAATATTGAATTTGATACAAAGTTGAATTGAATGTTATGATTTGGTTAGTCAGTGCAAAATAAAGAGCTTTTAGTCACGGTGACAAAACACAATAAATAAATATATGATTTGATATCGTAATAGACATCGGAGGCCATGTGGACAATTACTTTGGTATTATTGTTAATGATTTAGACGGAATCAAAGTGAAGAGTAAATATATTGCAAATTAAAAGTTTATAGATGTAATTGACAACGAACAAAATCTAAGTACCAAATTGATAAACACCCAATATTTTAGTGATTAAAAAGTACTTTTTGCCAAATTATTAAAGTCAAAAGTAATATATATTTTTTTCGAGTAAAATATTATTTTGGTCCTTTTTAAATAGCACTTTTCTCAATTTGGTCCTTCTTAGATGGCCTTTCTCAATTTAGTCCTTTTTAGATTAATCAGTTATCAATTTGGTCCTTACCGTTAAAATTACTAACGGAGTTAGTTGAGGTGGATAATTTGGGATAACTTTATAATTTTTAAATATTAAGAGGGTTTTTTAATGTAATTATTTTGGGAAATTTTATAATTTTCCCAAATTGAACATGGTACCATGTTTTTTTTTAATTTGTGAAAATTACAAAATTGCCCCAAAATAATTACATTAAAAAGCCCTAATATTATTTAAAATTATAAATTTACTCCAAATTATCCACTTCAGCTAACTCCGTTAGTAATTTTAACGGTAAGGACCAAATTGATAATGGATTAATCTAAAAAGGACTAAATTGAAAAAGGCCATCTAAGAAGGACCAAATTGAAAAATGTGCTATCTAAAAAGGACCAAAATGATGTTTTACTCTATTTTTTTCTGGCGCAGAACCTTCCATTTGCAAATCTGGCTGAAACAGAGAAGGCGCAGTAAAATAACAAATCCAGGGATAGAGTATAGACTCATCTGCTTCAAAATCACAAGGTATATAGTTATCTCTTCTTCACCTTCATGTGGTAATTGCTGTATATATATATATATATATATATATATATATATATATATATAGAATACAAACCCACCAATGGCAGCTTTCTCATCCTTCACCACTACCTTATTCCGTCTGTCAAGGTCCCGATTCATCGCGAAATCCGAAACTTTCCTATCATCGCAATATTCAATCCCATTCTCATTGAAAACCGAAACAAAGGTTTAGAAAGTTTTGCTTTCGATCTTCTCGTCGATACTGTGGAAGTTCTTACTTCTATGTCTGTGTGAACTTTTCCCCCTTTTGCAGAAACCAAGTCGATTACGATTGTTTTCAATGGCGGCGGAACCAAAAGAGTCACCTGCCAACAATCCTGGTCTTCATACAACCCCGGATGAAGCGACTAAGGGATACATTATGCAGCAAACTGTTAGCTCTTATCCATTAATAGTTTAATACCACACATTGAATTATTGCATCGGTGTGGAATTTTAATTTTGAAGTGTTGTTTTAATTGCAGATGTTTAGAATCAAGGACCCCAAAGTGAGCCTTGATTTTTATTCTCGCGTATTGGGCATGTCGTAAGTGATTCTGTTTATTTAGCTTATAAATTAACCTTAAATGGTAAAGAAAAAAAGGACTTCAGTGTAACCCTGTTATTTCATATATGATGTATCTGCAACTATCTTCTGCAAATGAACTTATTTTAAATTTCTCCTTTTGTTGTTGATCATACTTCTTCATGAAATCTGATAGTTATGGTTGGTTCAGGTTGCTCAAGAGATTGGATTTTCCAGAAATGAAGTTTAGCCTTTACTTTTTGGGCTATGAGGTAGGAATGTTACTGTACCTCTTTGTTAGTGACTGTTGAGTTGAGTGAATTTGTGAACTTTCTAATCTCTAACTGGATTTAAAATAAGCATAACCATTGACCATTGTCAGCTAATGCTCACGTGTATCAAATCTTTTCTATGAAAAACTTCTAAAAATTAAATATTTCAATTCTTTGTTTTGTATCTCATTATAAGTGCTTTAATTTTTGTTTTTGTTTCGGGGAAATGTTCTTGATCTTTGTCTTGCATATTATCTGGAGTAGGACCCTGCAGCAGCTCCTAGTAATTCAGTTGATAGAACAGTTTGGACCTTTGCTCAGAAGGCTACTATTGAACTGACACAGTAAATCCTATCCATTTTTTATATTTTATCACAAAAAATATAAATTCATCAATATCTTTATCATTGTTAACATTATCTAACAATAGAATGGTGTACATTGTACAGTAATTGGGGTACTGAAAGTGATCCAGAGTTCAAAGGGTACCACAATGGCAATTCAGAACCTCGTGGTTTTGGTAAGTACTGTATCTAATTTGAATTTGAGTGCAGAAACTTCTATATGCTTGCCTCTATTCTTGCATATTTGTGCTTGGATTGAAAATGCCAGTTAGCTTAAGTTGTAACATATCATACACTATGAGTCTATGACACTATATGCTTGCTTCCTTTGAATTAAAACCATAGTGAGGCAATAATTTTATTGGAAGATGAAATTACCAATAGTATCAAACGATCAATATTGTTATGACACTTTTAGTTGTAGACCATAATTTTTGAAATGCTAGAAGTTCTGAACAACTTGTGAAGGTAAGAATTGGATGCATTTCTTGAGTTGGTTTAGCTGATATGATTTTTCTTCTTTGGGCTTTTTTAGGCCAATGTTCTTTCAGGATAAGATTTCTGTGTTTGTTTATTGTTACAATAGTGAAACATGTTGTAACCCAAAACAGGGGGGGAAAAAGGTCCACTCATTAGTTGTTTCAGAAGTTGTAACAGTGCAATTCAGGGACCTCAATTCTTTTACCCTGGATGCTATCATCATTTTAATCCATTACATATAATGCATATAGATTATATACCAAGTTATTCCTGGCCACTCTGGTGACTTAGCTTTCGTTACAATGACAAAGTAGTTGCTAAAAGTTTTTACTGCTGTATACTGGATATGTTTCAAATTGTTATTTGTCTTCTTTGGATAATTTGAATTTAAAATCTTATTTTAAATTGTCATTCTACTTCCAGGACACATTGGCATCACCGTTGATGACACCTACAAGGCATGTGAAAGATTTGATCGACTTGGAGTTGAGTTTGTTAAGAAACCAGATGATGGTAACATGCTTCTTAGTTCTTAAACATTTTAGAAGTTTCCAGATGTTATAACATCATAATGAAGTATTGTTACAAAGCTGCTTTTACTTTGGATGATTTGTGTTTGAGATCTGGTATACAGCTAGGCGTAAATCTTTTTGTCCTCTATTTGGTTTAGAACTTAGATTTGGCACTGTTACATATGTCTCTTCACCAATGTAACTTTTTTATGAATCAATCATGTTTGTAAACCCATACTAGAAAGGATAGAATTATGTGGAGAGAAAGTTGGAATAACACCTATCATAGATAAGTTAGTTGAAACATGCCTTTGGTAGTTTGGTCATGTATAAAGAAGGCATTCTTGTACGTAGATTTGACCAGATAGAAGATAGCCCAATAACTAGAGGTAAGGGAAAACCAAATAAAACAATTGGTGAAACTTTTAGGATGAATTTAACTATTAATAACCTAACTACAGAAATGGGCAAAGACATAAAACGTTGGCATCGTTTGACTCAAAAGTTAACCTTTTTCTCTGAACTACCAGGGATGAAATGTAAAAAAGATAACAGATTTTCTTTCATTCTTTATTTTCTTTTTTTTGGGGGGGCGGGGGGCTCACTGGGTGTAATGGAAACTATCTGACTCTGAACTTTGCTGATTCCAACAGGAAATTACTAGCCATTCATGCTTTCAACATAATGAACAATATATAGTTTCTATATTTTGAGGAAATTTGTGCAGGAAAAATGAAAGGGATAGCATTTATCAAGGATCCTGACGGTTACTGGATCGAAATCTTTGATCTAAAAGCAATTGGAAATGTAACAGCTGGAGCTTCTTAACAAACTGCGACATTGCTATAAGGTAGATATTTTTGGTTTTCTCTATCCTGGCTTTTTTTAGTTTTTCCAACATGCATTATGTGCCTTCTATTAGCAATCATTCCATACAATAGTTAGATCCATATGACCTTTTTTTTTTTTGATAGAAAAAAGAAATTGTATTGAATAAAAGGAAGATTACAAACACGAGGACAAGCAGTCCTCGGAAATAGAAAATAAAAGGAAAATCAGGAAAAAGGAAACTAAAACATTATCTCAATAGGGCCTTCCAATCCCTTTGAATATCCATAATGGACATTCCTCTAAACAGACCATTCGACGAAGTCCATAAAGAAGACAAAAAATTAATTCTATCCCACAATAGATGAGGTGAGAGGAATCTATTATTAAAGACCCTAGCATTCCTTTCCAGCCAAAGACACCATAGCGTCGCCAAAACTGCACATTGCCAAAGAGCTTTATGTTCCTTATTCCTTCTAAAGCCCACAAATTTGATACCCAGGAAAATACCCAGATCCGCCGGACATACCCAATTCTCTTCAAAGAGACCAAACAGCATATTCCACATAAACCTTGGCACTTGACAGTGTAGAAAAAGATGGCTGTTCGTCTCAGACCTTCTAAACACATGACACACATCCGGTGATAACGCCTTATTGGGACCACGAGTCTGAAGCATATCATTAGTGTTAATTCTATTAAGTGCCGCTGTTCAAACAAAAGCCTTTACCTTATAAGGAGCCTTTATTTTCCAGAAGGATTTAGAAAGAAGATTAGGATTAGGATTTGGGGTTTTAGTCAAGTATTTAAAAAACGAAGAGCAAGTATATGAGCCCGAAGAGTCTAAACTCCAAGTCCTACTATCAGGAACCGAAGAGGCACGAAAAGGAGCAAGAATATCTAATAACAAAATAACATCTTCTGTAAGTCTATCATTAAGATTTCTAGAAAAGTGGAAGTTCCAAGAAATTTGTTCATCATGATTTACTATGAAATCAACAATTGGTGCATTGTGTAAGGAAGATAAACCATATAAACGAGGAAAGAGTTCGATAAAAGTAGATTCACCAATCCAATGGTCCTCCCAAAAGCGAAAACGAGTACCATTACCCACCCGAAGGGAAAGCAAAGTCGAGAAGGAATGATATACCTGAGATATAAATTTCCAAGGACTTGCATGAGTAGCTCTAATCCCAATATTAGCGTCCCAACCATTCTGTTGAACACCATATTTGCTCTTTATCACCCTATGCCACAGGGAAGTAACTTCCAAAGGGAACCGCCAATGCCATTTAGCCACTAAAGAGATGTTTTTAGACACCAAATTACCTAGACCCAATCCCCCATCCTCTTTAGCCTACAACAGACTTCCCAACTGACTAAATGATCTTTCTTACACCCACCCTTCCCCGACCACAAGAAATCTCTCATAATATTCTCAATTCTGCTTGCCACCTTAACTGGGAGTTTGAATAAAGAAAGATAATACAATGGGATACTCGACAACGAAGCCTGAATTAACGTAATCCTGCCACCTAACGAGAAATAGGCTCCTTTCCAACTCTCAAGCCTTTTGGAAATTCTATGGATCACAGGATCCCAGAAAGATTCAGCCCTGGGATTCCCACCCAACGGTACTCCAAAGTAGGTTAGAGGCCACTGCGAAACCTCACAACCCACCATACCAGCTAGATTCTCCACTACGCTGTCTTCTACATTAATCCTCGCAATCCCACACTTATTGAGGTTAATACGAAGTCTTGATATAACTTCAAAGACTTGAAGCAAAGAAAAAACATTCTGAAAGTTTTCATTATCCTGTTGTAAGAAAAGAATGGTATCATCTGCAAACTGTAAGTGTGAGACCTATATTTTTCTTTTTTTCCAAATGGAATCTCCATGTGAGGATGCTTTTGCTACTTGAAGATACCAAGATACTTTCTAGATCCTAAATCAGTTGCATAATTCTTCTGTATTTGGTCTCAATTACATTTAGTGCATGTAGACTTGTGGAGTTATGGTCATACAATGTGGTATACTATACTGATATATTTGTCAACAAGTGATTGTGTATAGCTAAGCGTGTGAATTGATGCCTATTTATTTTAATATTGTCTGGATACATCCAATGACCATGAATTGTCCTCAAATGGAAAACTGTGTTTTGGAAATGGTCGTTTTCTTTTAAATGGAATCTGAGAGAAACAAACACTCAGAAATGGTTCTCTAAATAGATACCATGAGATGTCTTTTTGCAGCACCTTATAAGTCTTGGAAGTGGTAGGAATGCTCTTTAATCGTTCAAACTTGATGCCAAGAGTGACATCACCAATGGGACCAATTGTGTTCTTCCTTGACTAAAATGCTTTGATCAAATTAGTTGATGTGAAAGGATTATATCTAATTTTGAGTGAAGGGTCTGATTCACGTGTTTGGGTAGTCAATGGGATACTGTGGAGCCGGTGTTATAATATTCAATCACCTGTTATGCATTCACATACTTGCTGGTATTGGAATATAATCTTTTGGTTTTTGTTGCACTTGCAGGGGATTCTGTTCCCATGTTATAGAATAGTTTGAAGGCACTTGCTTTTGCTTCTCAGTGAGTGGTTTCTGATGTTGAATTGCCATGTAAATTCTGAAGAGTGAAGACCATATTTTGATGCTATTATTAATCTTAGTCAATTAACCAGATGAGACTATGCTATTATTAAAATGAATAAATATCCCAGTGTTTTTATGTAAAACTTATGGTGTGTTTGGTTGGTGGTTTTGAGGATGTAATGTTAGATGTAATTTAATATTACATTCAACATTCTTCCTATCAAATAAACCCTATTTTTTGCAATGTGATGAAATTACGTTTTTGTCCTTACTTTTTTACTCACTTTTAATGTAAAGATAAAATGGTCATTTAATCCACTTTTATTCCATTCACATCACATTACATTATATTGACATGACATTTTCATTCCCTCCAACATTCTCATTCTCATTCCTATTTACATTACATCCAACATTTCATCATCAAAACTGCCAACCGAACTAACCCTTACATTTCTAAAGCTTAGACCATGAATGATTGGGATGTGGAATGAATGCAAATTAGTGAAATTTCAAACTTGTCTCTTTAGGTATAGTGATAAGAAGAGACAAGAGTGCAACAAGTCCCGAGAAAGTGATTGACATTATGAAACCAAACCATTTTTAGTTTTTACTGTTCTACAAAATGCCAAATGTAACTCCATGCCTAATTTAATTTTTGAAAAATGCTCTTTTGTCTCAATTTGATCCTTTTAATTTTCTTTTGTCAATGTATGTGTACTTTCTTTCAGGGACTAAAAAATATTTTTATCTTTCAGGGATTAAATTGAAACAATCTATATATTTTAGGGGATCAAATTGGTAATTCTCTCTATTCATAAAGATTCAACAAAGTTTTACGTTGACTTTCGACTACTTAACATAACCATCTTCTTTTATACGGACTTGGGATTAGCTATACAAGTATAGATAGAGTTATGTGTAAAGAATTTAATTAAAAAAAAATGTGTACATTTAAAATTGAGGAGTGAAGTAGATAAAAACATTTTTCAATTTGTTGATTAGTTTTATATATAAAAGATAGTCCATGAGGAGTATGAGCAGTTTGAAACTGTCAAAAGAACAAAGAAAAGCTGGATGGTTGAGATCTAAAACAAGTACTTAATTATATTTATATATATAGGGATCTTCTAATTAAACAATTATATATGATATGATAAGTATGAAAGTATCCTTCTTTGTTTGTTGACAGCTAATTTGATCTTCTTAATAATGGATTAAACAATAGCAGTGTGGAATTTATTAAATTATATTCAATATTTTAGACTCTACCTTGGGCCACACTTTTTGACCTTACTTAGCACAAAAAGACTTTCTCACAATACAAAGAATTTTGAAAGATGCAGATTTGTGAACAGTGAGTTGAACGACCGAAACGCTGTTCAATATATCTTGCATTGGTTAAGTAAGAGAGACTAAAATCTCATTCATTTGAGGAAAAAAAAAACTATTTTTTGGTTTCTCTGATTAAATTATTATTTAATCTTTGAATTTTAAAAATAGAATATTTGGTTATTAAATTTACACTTCCATCAACTATTTAGTCCTTGAAACGTTACTCGTTAAGTTGCCGCGTGACGTGACACCGTTGATTTGCCAACATGTTGTAACTTCACTTTGTCACATGATTTAAATATTTAAAAGTAATATCAAATAATCCATGTATTAATTAAAAGTAATATTAAATAGTCTCTTTATTAGTTAATAGTAACAATATGGTGACAAATACAGAAATCATTTAGTATTACTTTTAATAAGTGAGGGGACAACATGGTGAAAAACTAACGGTGTCACTTTGGCACATAACGGCCACGTCACGTAATGACTTAATGAATAATGTCACAAGGATTAAACAGTTGACGAAAATATAAATTTAGAGATCAAATAATCTATTTTTATAATTCGAAGACTAAATAATAATTTAACTAATATAATAATTCAAAAACTAAAAAATAATTTATCTTCTTAAATATATAAGTGTTGAGTGACAATTGTACTTATTGAGGGTGATTTGATAATTGAAGGAAGAGGAGGACAAACTCTGACAGAAAACTTGATTTAATTATCATGTAATTTTGGAGCCTTTTTGGAGTATTTCCCCATACAGATTCCCTGTGCCTCTCAAAATTAATATTAAACCATTCTTATGTATGTATGTATGTATCTATGCTCCTTTTTTCATTTGTCTCTTACTGTTCTGTTATGCCTTCCAAATAAGGATCAAATGAAGTGCAAAATGTATAAAGTGTATAAAGTATATTATTCAGATCGTTGAATAAAAATTGAAATTCGTGTCCGTATTGTAACAATTTCATCCAACGGTTCATGTTGTGTACTTTATGCACTTTATCGGATCTGCACCGGATCAAAACAAAACTAAGAATAATAATAGAATATGTCAGTGCCACGCCTGCTGCTTAATTATTCTTTCTTAATTATATAGGCAAAAGTACCTTTCCTAACCCCAACAATTTGGGGGTCCTGTCAGTTTTGACCCTAACGTTTTTTTGCTGTGAATTGTACCCCTAACGTTTTACGTTTCTGCCAATGTCACCCTTTTCACTAACACCGTCAAATATTTAACAATTTTTGCTGACGTGGCAAAACGTTTCTTTTTTCTGTCAATTGTAACCCTAACGTTTTACATTTCTGCCAATGTCACCCTTTTCACTAACACCATCAAATATTTAAAAATTTTTGCTTATGTGGCATCCTATGTGGCAAAAATATCTGACTTGGTATATTTTTTTTCCATATCAGATTTCCTACTCATCTTTTCCCCATCAAAGTTGTGTCGTTTTGACCTCGGCCTATTCCTTCTAAAATATAACTCAAACGCACGTGCTGTTTTACTCATAAAAATATCAGAGACGTTATCCATTCTCTATTTTAGGGTAACGTCTCCGGCAAAGTAGAGAATGGGTAACGTCTCCGACAAAGTAGAGAATGGATAACATCTCCAATGTTTTTGTCTGCAAAATGGCATGTACGTTTGAGTTATATTTTAGAAGGAATAGGCCGAGGTCAAAACGACACGGTTTTGATGGGAAAAAGATGAGTAAGAAATCTAATGTGGAAAAAAATATACCAAGTCAGATATTTTTGTCACATAGGATGCCACGTAAGCAAAAACTATTAAATATTTGATGGTGCTAGTGAAAAGGGTGACATTGGCAGAAATGTAAAACGTTAGGGTTACAATTGACAGAAAAAAGAAACGTTTTGCCACATAGGATGCCACGTCAGTAAAAACTGTTAAATATTTGACGGTGTTAGTAAAAAGAGTGATATTGGCAGAAACGTAAAATGTTAGGGGTACAATTGACAGCGAAAAAACGTTAGGGTCGAAACTGACAGGACCCCCAAACGTTGAGGTTAGGAAAGATACTTTTGCCAATTATATATATTGAGCCTCATGAATCATCAATATATATATATTCATTCTATAATTTTCTTATCACCATTTTCGTGTTTGTTTACAAGGTAGGAAGTAGAAGTATATTAGTAGACTCCAAGGCTAACATTAATGGAAGTTTGTGGTAATTAAACAAACAGGTTTTCATGTTGACTGTGACCTACAAAAGATTCTTCATGTCGTTTCATATTTATAAGAAGATTTTAGTTAATTCCAAATGACAAGGAAAGATTTTTGTACATAAAGGTCTTTTTTTTGTTGCCCACCTAATCTCTGAGGTTTGTTCTGATTAATCCGGATTTAACTTGTGTCGCGTATTAGATTATAATGAGAGAGTTTAATAGAGATAAATACATTCATAAGGTCTCAAACTTAAGATCTTACTTAAATAATATCAAACTATTTATTACCTGGATCAACTGTAAAAAAAATCAATATGTAACAGTGAAAAATCTCAAAAAGTCCAAGGAAAAAACAAACAAGGGAGGCAATTAAGTACTGCTAGTTTTCCGTACAACAGAAAACACAATATTAAAATCTACCTCATGGAGTCATGGGCATGGAATCATGGATCATGTAACTTGTAAAAATTATTAATATATTACAGATTGAGAAGCTTAAAATCACGATTAAGACCGTCAGGTGAAAATTGAAATTCATGTTTGCACTATAATATTTTAATACAACGATTCAAATTTTACAATTTATGCACTTTACTAAATCTATACTGATCTAATACTTTACCAGATCCGGATCACATCACAATGCCCCCATACCCTCTTACCTCATGCCATCATTTTTCTCTGATG
The DNA here is from genome assembly GCA_014851425.1 of Senna tora. NCBI lineage: Eukaryota > Viridiplantae > Streptophyta > Magnoliopsida > Fabales > Fabaceae > Senna > Senna tora. The sequence goes on along the minus strand of CM026266.1, from coordinate 6,825,012 downwards.
GATCTTTCCTTAGACTTAGCCATGATTAATGCTGCTGCTACCACCACCATTATCACTCATCACTTGCTTAATTAATGTCCTGAATATGGTAAAAATGATCTAATGGGGTTTGTCCAAAAGTACTACCAAACCCATCATCACTACCCATAAAATTACTATTACTATCATCACTGATGCAAATATAGTTCTGATTGGTCTGAATACCCATAATAACTTCCTCTTGTTGCTTCATGATCTCTCTAGTACTACTACTGCAACTTCCTTGGAAAGAAAAAGAAGGGAAATAATCATAATTAATGGGATCTTCATGATCAAGGGGTGTGAAAGATAATGTTGGATTAGTGGAGCTCCAATCTGTATTGAACATTGATGAGGAGGATGAGATTAGTGATGATGATGGAGAAGAGGGGATTAATAATGGTGGGTTTTGATGATCATGATGGTTCATGAATGCTGGTTTTCTTATGTGAAGCAAAGCCATGAGCTTTTTCTTGAGCTTGGTGTTCCAGTAGTTCTTTATATCATTGTCTGTCCTGCCTGGCAATTGAGCAGCTATTATTGACCACCTGCCATATTCATATATATATATATATATATATATATAATTACCAAAGATAATGTATAAATTAATTCCACAAACAAAACAAAGGATAAAACTTTTGTTATAAGTTTTTTTAATACAAAGAAAACAGGTCGCAAAAAATTTTTACATGACCAATTATGGTAGAGAAAGAATATAAAAGTTTATCTTTTATATGATTAATCATAAAATAGAGAAAGTATAAATTAAGCTTATGATTTAAGAACTGTAAGGCAAAAATATAAGAAATTTAGTGCCTGTTTGATTGCTAGAAAGAGGTAAGGAATGGAAAACAAAAAGTAAGTGGGGCTGGGAAAGTAGGTAGACTTTTACTTTTTTTTGTCTTCTGACAGTTTTTAAAAAAATTTAAAAAAAATATATAAAATGTCTATTATACCCTTTGATTTGACATAATTCTAACTTTTTTTTTTAATATAAGGGGTAAAGTGATAATTGTAATACATTCTCATTCCATTTTCATTCTAAATTTTTACTACTAAACACATCAAACTTATTCCTTTTCTTTCTAAAGAACCGTCATTAATTTTAATTATAAGTAGAGTCTAGAGAATTACATGGTTTTCAAACTCTGTCCTTTTTCTTATCCCCTTTATTGTCTATCTTTTTACTTGTTTGATTACATACAGATTTCATATGAAGCATCAGAGTAGTGTTGGTCAGAAAGTGCAAAAAAATTGGTTCTTCAGTACATAAAATGGAAGAAGTAAGTACCTGCTTCCAATATTAGCATAGAGAGTGCAAATGATTCTGTCTTCCTCATCAGAGAACTCTCCATGCTTAATGTTGGGTCTCAGATAGTTAAGCCATCTCAATCTGCAACTTTTCCCACATCTCTTTAGCCCTGATCATCACCCAAAACACAAAACAAATTCATTTCGGATTCGAGCCTTGAAAATGCAGCTGTGTTATGGAATTAGTATTCGGCTAGACCATTAAACGGATGGACAGGATACCCATTATTCTTATCCAAAACAAAAAGAATATATATATATATATACATATGAATGTAATTACCAGCTTTGTGAGGAAGAGAAATCCAATTGCCTCCAGTGCCATGTTTGTGTATGTAATCTTTGAGCTTGATGTCCTCTTCAGGAGACCATGGTCCCTTCTTCACATTGGCCTTGTCACAACAAGGAGCTCTTCCCATTTCTCTCTCTCTTTCTTTCTTTCTTTGATGATCCAAAGTCTCTCACTTTCTAAAATGAACTTGCTTCTGTGTGTGTGTGTATAAGTGCCTCGTGGCCTTATAATATAATAAGAGATCGGGTTTTGGTGTTAAAAAAATAGATATTTTTATTATTTAGAGATGAGATGCACAAGTCAAATGTTGAAAGCATTATATATATATATATATATATATATATATATATATATATATATATATATATATATATATATATATATATATATATATATATATAAATTGGTCAAAATTTTAAATTGGTCTCTTATGTTTACACGAAGTTTTATATTGGTCCTTTATGTTTCAAAAAGTTTAAATTGATCCTTTATGTTTGTAAGAAGTTCCAAATTGGTCCTTCCGTCTAAGTCCGTCAATTTCTTAAATTAAATGCTGATGTGGCGTGCTGACGTGTCCATCTAAGCTAACGTGCCATGCCACGTCGTCGCTACATCAACGCCTCGTCATCACATACGATGGTGGATGATGACGTGGCATGACACGTTAGCTTAAATGGACACGTAGTCGAGATAATATATCAACGTCAGCACGTCACGTCAGTACTTAACGAAAAAAATAAACGAACTTGGACGGAAGGACCAAATTGGAACTTCTTGCAAACATAAAGGACCAATATAAAACTTCGTGCAAACATAAGGGACTAATTTGGAGTTTTGACCTATATAGTTTAAGTCCAGTATTAGTCTTGTGGCTAATTAATTTAAGTATCATGAGTGAGTCTTAATTAATTTCCTTCTCTGAAAATTTCAAAAGTATACAAAGTTGTCACACATTATAAATTTGAAACATAAGAGGGATGGCTCCTGAGTCCTGAATTGATAGCTACAGCTACCAGAAAATTTGTAACACTTTCCAAATACAATCACCAAAACCATGGCTTAGTTTCCTTCGCCCAATTAATTATTCAATATTGTATTTATATATTATTAATAATTTATCAGTGGTAACATTCAACGTACTCAGCCAGAATTGGCAAGCATGTTACTTAATATATATATATATTTATATTTATATAGGATAAAATATTTTTGGTACGTTATGTATGAATTTTCGGTTAAATATACTTTAGAAGTTTAATTGCAATTAGTTATGCCTCCAAATTTTCATTTTTCGAGCAATTAAATTTTTTTTATTAGCACCGTTAAAATAATAATGGTTGGAGCTTATGTGACACGCATGACACGTGGCATACATGAGCCCAATCAAATTTTTTTTTGTTTCGTGTCATGTCACATAAGCTCCAACCGTTATTATTTTAATAGTATTAGTGAAAAAGAAAAGATTGCTCGAAAAATGAAAGTTTGGGGGCATAACTAATTGGAATCAAACTGTGAAGATATATTTAGTTTAAGGCTCAAACATTGGGGGTACCAAAAGTACTTTATCCTATATATATATATATATATATATATATATATATATATATATATATTATATACTTAGTACTGTCGAAACTGGCCAAAACTCGGAGGCTAGCCCGAATTGCCCATTAAATGGGCGGGCTTAGGGATGAAAATAATAAGCCGTTTAAAAACAGGCCTAAACGGATCGGAACGGGTCACCTACATGCCAACCTGTGAAAAATAAGAAAAAATAATTTTTTTTTAAAATATGTATAAATACATATATTTTGTATAATTTTATCTATTAAATAATAATTTTTTTCTTACAAAATGTAAAAATTATTTAAATAATGATGATAAAAAATTAGTAAAATATTAAGTTAAAGTGAAAATAATACTATTTTTAAAATAAATAAATTAATTTAGATATAATTAAAAAATTAGAAAAAGTGGATAAAAATTAAATAAAAAACCAAAAGTTGCATGCGTACTAATCCGTTTAGCCCGCGACTATTGCGGGTGGGCTTGGACATCAAGCCTGTTGGTTGTCCTGGACTAACTCATTTATTGTTGGCATGTGACGGACCGGTCCTATCCATTTTGACACCATTATATATACTTGCGTAGTTGCGTGTACTTTTATTTAAAAAAATTTTGGTATGAAGAAATTTAAATAGGAAGATGATGCCTCAATACAAGATCAAGAGTAAAACAAGTTTCTTGACTCAGAACAGTTACAAAAGTACTCAAAGGTAACTTGTCAAATTAAACGAAGGATCACTTTGAATCTAATTCAAGTTATATAATTGTTATGGATAAAAAATAATTAGATGAGCTAAAACTTTACCTTGATGTAAATTAATTTAACAAAAAAATTAAAGGGAAAAGAAGAAGAAGCTATATATGATTTATGGCATTAGAGTTTGCTTTGTATATATGTACCACGCCCTTATTGCACCAGAGATTTTTTGAACTTAATTATATATAGTGTACATATATATATATTCTAGATGTTATTATAGCACAGGGTATGTAAATTAAAGCTAGTACAAGTTTTGTTGTTTTCTCTCTTTTTTGCTTTCATCTTAATATTACATCAATTATATATATATATATGCTAAAAAACTATGTTATCCTTCCAGAGAAGCATGCTAATCAGTGGATAATTAAAGAAAAATAATTAGACAACTAAAAAGCATAAGTGCATACCGTTATAAAGACTTCTGAAAAAGTTTTGATATTTTAATTCAAACCCACATGCACATCAACACACACACTACTCTATCTTTGAACCCTTTTTTTTTGGTATTAAAAAGGAGAATACAGTAGCCGTCATAATTAATAAAATTAATATTTATCATTTAAATTATTAATTATAGCAATGAAATCACCAAGAAATAGAAGATAAGATATGGTAGGATTTACAATTTTCTTTTCTTTATGATAGCTATGATTTTAACAGTAACACCAAGGTGGAGTTTGGTATGTTAGGATCTCTTATTATATAAGATATCGTACTATCTTAGATAACATAGTATATGATATTATAGTATTTATAATGCTGACATTTGGTATAACAATGAACAATATTTCATATGTCAGACATGTAAGATGCACAAGTTTGGTATTTTCGATGATTAGCATAACTTATTTTTTAAAACTTTCTTATTTATCCTTATAAAATTTAATAAGCTTCATTTTTTTAAACAATGTAAAAGATATTTCAGTTAAAAAGAAAATATTGCATCAATCATCAATTGAGGAATAAGCCATAATATCATGTGCTAAACTTATAACAACACCAGGAAATATAATTGGCTATTGAAAGGAATATATAGAAAAAAAAGTGGCAATTGGGTATGTGAGAAAAAAAGTGGCAGCAAGTTTATAATTGATGATTGGGTATGTGGTAAAAAGTGACGCTAAATAAAAAAATTGCGCCAAGTAAAAAAACTGAAAAAAAAGGATAAAATAGAAAGTTTAATAATAAAATATCTTTTTTAACCCTGTCATTTAAGATGACATAGTTTTTGAGTTGTCATCAGATTGCACCCTTTTAGTTGTGATATGATAACAGGGCGTTATCTCAGATGTCGTCATGTGATGATATCACAATCCAACCCTAACATCTAAGATACTATGGTATGTAAGATGGCGGATATAGGATCACAGTGTACCAAACGCCACCTAATAGTATAAGCCAATGATTATTAACTAAGGGTGCGTTTGGTACAAGAGTTAAAAAAATAATCCCTAAATTATTTTCCCGGTATCTTTTAATCCCATGTTTGGTACAAAAGTAAAAAAATTAAGCCACAGAATCTTCTAATCCCAGGAATCCTCTATTCCCATGTTGCTTCACATTTCTTATCCCACCTAAGGGGGTGGGATTATGATAATCCCATGATATTGAATTATTTTTAACTATTCAGATTTACTAAATTACCCATAATCTAATTAATACTCATTATTTGAAGCATTCTCTCTTTTTTTTGTTTTATTGTTCAAACTTTTACATGTGTATATGTATAATATAATACAATAATAATATTTAACATGATAACTTCAATGAGATAAATTTAAGGAAAATAAGTGGAACAAATATGAATGTTATAAGAGATTATTCATAAATTGTTATGAATTTTGTAAGTTAAATTTGTTTTTTAATTAAAATATTTTTTAAATTAAGAGTATATGTATGATATAAAAATATAGTTTTTAGTGCTAATTGATATAAATTAAAATAGTTTTATAAATGATTTATTGAAGGATAAGTTACTATTTTAAAAAATTAATCAAGGGCATATTTGAAAAATTAGTAAACATTCTCGAGATTATGAAAGTTGAATCAAACACAAATTTGTAATATTCCTGAGAATCTTGTAAAATAGTCACAGAAATGAAAAAATTGAACCAAACAATTTTTATGATATTTCCGGAAATCTTTAGTCCCGAGAATCACATTTCCTGAATTAAAAAATCAATCCGCGTACCCAACGCACCTTAATTATTTATCATCCCATTCCATCAATATTTTTTTTTCTACTTTGATTAGCAATTTACCAAATTGCATCCGCCCCTCATATATATATATATATATATATATATATATATATATATATATATATATATATATATATATATATATCTCTACTCTTTTTATATATGTAAGATATAATCATATCTCATTATATATCATTCTATATTTCTATTTTCATTCTCATGATCTCATTTTCACTCCCTAAAATGAGAAAGCTAGTCAGAGGATATGTAATAATTAAAATATGGGTGTTGCTGCGTGCTAAACATAAACAATTTGATTCGTTAATGAATAAAATATTATTTATATATATATATATATATATATATATATATATATAGTCAAATCTATAAGGTTTAGGGGCTATATGTATAAGGAACTAGATGTACTCAAAATTTGAGTGGTTGGATATAAATTAAATGTGGTAGGACCGTATAAAGTTTTGACAAGCATCTACATCAATCTGGTGGCAGGGTATGGGGGCATGCAGCAATAGTATTCACCGTATTCTTATAATACAAACAGACACGAATATCAATTTTTATATAACGATCTGAATTATATATTGTATGCACACTTAATCTAAATTCACTAGGGTTTACCATTTTCGCGCGATGAATTGAAGGCATATTGTATTATTGCACTTCTCTTGTCGAGGGTTCGAATCGAGAATTCATTATATTGTAAGAGATTAATTAGTCTTCTAGTATACTCAACTCTCATTATTTCATATTAGTATGCGTATGTATATGTATATATACAAGGACCGATTTATTTAGTAAATTGTTGAGATGGGTTATCAGAAATTTGAATGCTCTAATGATAGGTCGTGGAGGGTTCCATAAGTTTTAAATTTGATTTTTTTTTTTAAAAAAGTTAATCATATTTTTCCTTCCAATATATATAGCAGTTAGCAGTCATGCATGCATGTTCATTCAATATTAATTATATAGTCCATGAAGATCGAGATGTTAAATAATTTTTTTTAAGTAATGTCTAAATAATTAATCTCTATATATATATTTATATGAATTTGGATTTTTTTTTGTCATAAAAGTAAAGTATGACACTAAAAAAATAACTTCCCCCACAATTTTATAAATATAATTTCTCAATAAATAACTATAGAAAAAAAAAAACTTCTCTTTGATGCTGATTTTTGGTGTCACAAATAAAAGTGTGACACCAAAAAAATAACTTCCTAAATGTAATTTTTTAATAAAAAATTATTATGTAAATATTTATATTACTTTTATATTATATTTTAAAATTTTTAAAAATAAGTATGTGCATGTGAAAACCTCCGGTGTATAATATGTGATTGTATATATTTATTATGGAGCTATATTCATTAATTCTAAAATATACAATGTAAATAATTAAATTTAATCCAAAATTTCAGTTCCAAACATTTAAAAAAAAAAATTTTGTCCAAGTCGATCATTAGAAACCCGGCCGCTTCACAAGTTTATATCATGTCAGTTAGTTTCGACTGGTCCAAAACAGTCTGATCATTAGTACTCCAGATCAATGATAAGAACCGGACCAAATACTTGAATGATGACTGATTCGGTTCAGTTCTTAAAACACTAATATATATATATATATATATATATATATATATATATACACTAATGAGGTGGTGACGGATATGGACAAAATGATGATAATGATGATGGATGTCTTACATGCATAAATCCTCTGCAGCTGTATTTTGGTGTCGCTAAATCGTGACTAATTGAATGGCACAAAAATGCAAAGATCTTCTCCAGCAAAGATTAAAATGAGGCTAGAGGTGGTTGCGTATAAGGTGCAAGCAGCCCCTCATTTGAATTTGTAAATGAAGGTGTTGGAAAGTATAGAAAGTTAGGCACGTACGTACGTACATCATTTATTTCACATAATTATTAATTACTATCATATAATTAAGAGAGGTAATATCTAAGTATTCTCTTCCACGAGAATGCTAGATACATGCATCAATATTAATGGACAAATTTATAGTCAATGAAATAAAACTATTGGTTTATCATTTGAACAATATTAGTGGATAGTTATAGCTAGTTAGTTAATGTCTTAATGAGGACATGTTTGCACAAATCAATAGCTAAGTCCAAAAGTGGAAGCGATAAAAGTTCAATGGTACTGTATCACTGAACTTCAGTGCATCCCTCTAATCATGTAGTGTCAATTGTTAATATTAATAAAAACTCACATTAATTAGGGTCCACCTTGAATGGTTTAGGGACCAACTGATTGGAGGGATGTACTGACGTTCAGTACTACCGTACCACTGAACATCTACTCGTACGAGAGATGTTAATTAATCAGTCTAATTACTGCTTAATATATATATAGTTAATTACATACTTGATTGATGGATATAAATATATTTCTTGAGCTAGTAATGAGCGTCTAATCTAATATAATTGATATTAGAGATAAAGTTATAGGTTCGATTCCTAAGGGAATAACTGCGGAGGGATTGAGAAATTGTTAGTCAAAGTGTAGCAACAATTGTCATATATAACAGAAGTTCAGATAAGGTCAAGTCATTGTCGAATCGCATAGATGTTTATGTTAAATTAAATTAAATAAAAAATAAAAAGAGTTGTCCAGATTAATGGCCTGTTTGGTTGTGAGGTTTTTGAAGGGAGGGAATGGGTTTGGTATTTGCAAAGCCTAGTTTAGTACAGGATTTAGATATTGCAAAGTTTAGACATAGCCATCAAATGTTGAGGGTTATGGCAAAGCCTTAGCGGCTTTTTATCATTTTACCCTCAGTTATTATCACTAAAATTTAATTATATGAATAAATTGGTCATTGTATCATTTTTAAATTCTTATTCCTAACTCTATTCCCACTTTTTTTATGTCATACCAAACATAATTTTAAACATTCTCAATCATTTTTTTATTCTCATTCTCTCAAAATAAATCCACCAACCAAACGGACTGAAATAATTATAATTTGTGGCCTATTTAAAAAAACTTTTGATCTAACAACATGTTTTTGTTGCAGTGAATTTGGAAATTAATGTATGAATGCAAGGACATTAATTTCCAAACTTTGGTCCTTTTTAATTTTTCTTACAAATTTTATTTGATTCTTCTAGAAGCAAAATACTATTTAGTCCCTGAATTGTTGGTCAAATTATTATTTAGTTCCTAAATTTATCAAAAATACTATTTAGTCCCCAAAATGTTTAACTATGTCAACTATTTAGTCCCTGAATTTGACAAAATACTATTTAGTCCCCGAATTTGTAACTATGTCAATTATTTAATCCCAAAACTTAGCAAAAATACTATCTAATCATCGAATTTGCAACTCTGTCAACTATTTAGTCTCCTGAATGTTACCCGTTATAGTTGACAGAGTTGCAAATTCGGTGATTAAATAGTATTTTTGCCAAGTTTAGGGATTAAATAGTTGACATAGTTACAAATTCGGGGACTAAATAGTATTTTGTCAAATTTGGGGACTAAATAGTTAACATAGTTAAACATTTCGAAGACTAAATAATAATTTGACCAATAATTCAGGGACTAAATAATATTTTACCTCATTCTTCTAATTAAGTCCATCTCAATATAAAATTGAGGAGTGGTAATTAATTGGGAAGGAGGTGTCCAATTCCGAAGCTGAGGTTCGGTTTTTGGCTTGTTGGGATAGTTTGTGAGGTGGTCCCCACTTCCTGCGTTCAACTATCTACCTTTGACGTTTGAAAATAAGCACCAAACCACACCATCCTATCTTCATTTTTCTCACTATTAATTCTGCATTTCTCTTGCAATGTGCCTCTCTCTCTCTCTCTCTCTCTCTATATATATATATATATATATATATGCATAATTCAGGGCCACAATTCCATTATGTATCTTTCTATCGATACTTCTCTTATCTTTTTAATATTATTTTTTATCTTTGTGGACCATACATACACCTGCTTGCTTTCAATTTGGGCATACCACTTCCTCGTTCTTATCTTAAATTCTTAATATATTTAGAAAAAAAAAATTATAAGTTCGAGACAAATATTGTATATCATCTTAATTTAGTTAAAGTTTTATAATAGGAGTCAGCAGAGAATTTTTATTTATTTTTATATGTAAATCTTGAATCTTAAACCCTAAGTCTTGAACTTGAGGCATTGCTTAAAAAAAATTATTTGTCATTACAAGAAAAATGAATATTATCAACAACCTATATTTTGACGGTCACTTATTTGTTGAAAATATGTATTTTTTTTATTTGGCCATCCAAATAATTGTTGACAAAAGATAATGATACTATTTTCACAATATTTTTTTTGACAATATCTTTTTCAACGATACTTTTTTCGATGGTCGTCGTCGACAAATATATTATTAAAAATAATATTATTCACAAATATTAACAAATGGTTCACTGTCGAAAATACTAACATAGATTTTTTTTCAACAGCTTATTTCGACGGTCAAAATTTAGTTGTTGAAAAAAAGTGTACTTATTTCGACGATCAAAATTTAATTATTAGTGATCGGCGAAATAAAAATTATTAAGAATACTCAACTTTTCTTGTAGAGTGTCGATGTGTCAAATTAACATTTCATTTCATTAAGAAAGAGGGGGAAAATGCCCATTAAGAAGACATTATTTGCTCTTGCTTCGCCATTTCCATTTTTGTTTTAGGGTTAAACTAGCATTTTCATTCCATTGAGAAAGAGGCAAAAATGTTATACATTCACAAGATATCATAGGACAAAATAGAAAAGATCAGAACAAGCTTGCTTTTTAGACAAAGTACAAAAATGCCTACAATGCACTAATTAAAGTAGAGAAGATTTATAACTCATACTTTACAAAAAAAAAAAAGTAAAAAATATAAGGAGAACAAATAGACATATAAAACAAGCTTATCAAATCTTCTTTACAGGTAGAGAGAAAATCACAAATTAAATATGGAGGGCCTGGATGTAAATCTCACCCAAAAAAATATCATACCCAATAGGAAGAAAAATCTTTTCAAAAGAGAAACTCTCCTAATAAAAAAAAATTTGAAAGTAAAAGAAAACTCCTTTAAACGAGGAGAGAACAACAAAATAACAATGGTCTATTCTTTAAGACACGTTTGATTACGTAAATATTAGATATAATAGAAATAGTAATCGGAATAAGAATAGTAATGTAAAAGTAATGTGATGTTATGTAAATAGAATAAAAGTAAATAAAATGATCATTTTATCCTTATATTAAAAGTGAGAATGAAATAAAAGTGAGTAAAAAACAAGAGCAAAAATATAATTTTATCATATATTATAAAAAATAAGATATGTTTAATAAGAAGAATGTTGAATTACAAGATAGATTACATCAATTATAACAAACAACTAAACATGCGCTTAATACATATATGGGAACCAATTTCAATCTCATGTCTTTTTGGGCCCAAGGCCCAGTTTTGTAAGCTATATGCATTTTCTTCTGCAACATTCCCCAAAAGGGCTTTGGGTTTGGTGCTTCAGCCCAAATATATATATATATACACACAACTTCAATTACAATATACGATTCTTCTGTGTAACAATAATAAATTTTCATTTAGACCACCCAAAAAAAATATATCATAGTGCAAAGATAACAAATTAAAGCCATTCAACTCCTTACCTTTATTAGAAGTCACTCCTTTATATTACTTTACTCATTAAAATTATTTTTGTTGATTTATTTACCAAAGATAACAAATTCTATGTAAATTAATAAAAAACATTAAAAAATGCATGAAAAAGCATTTGTCATCATTATAATGTAACAATATATAAAAAAATGAAGTAAAACAAATGCAAAGCAGGGGATGGACTGAGAGCCCTTAGCTTGGTTTATTTATTTGGCGTTTCTCTTGAGAGTGTACGTATGACCTAACACGGTTCGATCAATCCAATTCGACCTGGTCGCTTTTGGGACTATCGGGTTGGGTTTGTTCGGGTCTCGAGTTGAACTGTCTCAAATTCGACTCGACTCGGGGTATACTCATTTTATTTTTTATTATATTTATTATTTAAGTATTTTTATATGTAAAATATATAATATCTGTATGTATAATTTTATTTTTTATTGATTAGTAATTGAAAATACACAAAATATAACCTTAGCTTTTAGGACCATCGGGTCGGGTCTCAGGTTGGACTGTCCAAAACTCGACCCGACCCGGGGTATACTCATTTTAGTTTTTTAAATTTTTTTATTATATTTATTATTTAAGTATTTTTATATATAAAATATATAATATTTGTATGTATAATTTTATTTTTTATTGATTTCTAATTAAAAATACACAAAATATAACCTTAGCTTAATTAAATTTATTTTTTAAAAATTATTAAATATATCAAGTTTTAATTAATATAATTTTTCCCTCCAAAAAAATGAAATACCCGACTCGAGTGACCCGTCCTTCTATATATATAATGAAACATTCTTTGATTTACTTAATGTGAAACTTTTCATCCTTATATTACAAATTACTCTACACCAGCAAAACATAAAGCTGAAATGTGCTTGTGTTGCATTGGTGGTGCTTCTAGCTTGTATGACTTTTTCTAGATTTCAATTTTAAGATGTTGGACTTTGTATTATGCATTTAAGATTTTGTTGGTGTAACATATAATTAGAATGTTTGACTTTGTATATGGATTTAGGGTAATGTTTTATGATGTTGGATTTTGGGCTCTGAATTATATGTCCTATTATAATAGAATGTGTAAGATCTTAATGGAAAATAAGTTGCCAATTGGTTGTTTCTGAAATTGTGGTGCCACCAATGTTTACTTTTTATATCACTAATAATATCAAACAAAATAAGGTGGGTGAAATATTTGAATAAGATACAGTCAATTCTGACAAATTAAATAACATTCACCTATACTAATAAGTCCAATTCATCTATGTTTAGGCAAAATTTTGGACGAAGTTTCATTGAAACCTCAAATTAATAATTTCAATGTTGTTAAGATCGAGATCTTCCATAAGACTAGAAGAGGCACAAAATATATCGAATCATAAGATCAAATCAAAAATCATAAGATTTTATTATTTTTATAAAATACATATAATAGTATAACATTTCTTTTACAAGTATAAAATTATCAAAAAAAGTTGACATTCGTTCATAGAATAGGTCATAATATATTAAAATATTTATGTTAAAATAGTTTTCATAAAACAATTATTTTTAGGAAAAAACTTAAGTCCATTTTCTTATGTCCATTTCATCCAATTTTCCAATATAATTATGATTGGTGGAATTGGATGAAATGGACATAAGGAAATGGACCTAAGTTTTTTCCTTATTTTTATTAATGTGTATTACTACTTTACTAGTGTGATATTTGAATTTTTCTTTAAAATTGTAAGTTTTTAATATGAGATCATAAGATCGTAAGATATGTAATATGTTAGATCATAAGATTAAAATTCTATTAATATCGAGCATATTTTTATTTTATTTAAAATTAAAATCAATTTCTATAAATAAGATTGTAAAATCGTAATATCTTACTGAGAATTTCGAAATCTTAACAACTTTTTGATCTCAAGTGGTACAAGATTGTAATAGAGAGAGCAAAAAATTGCCCCAACCGACGTCGTACTCACAAACCAGAGGCAAACTTCACCCTTCCAAAACTACTGAAGATATGCTTTCCAACTAAGGATAAAAGTTCAGTACTATCGTACCACTGAACTTCAGTGTATCCCTCTAATCATGTAGTGTCATTTGTTAATACTAATAAAAACTCACATTAATTAGGGTCCACTTTGAATGGATTATGGACCAACTTATTAGAGGGATGTACTGAAGTTCAGTACTACCGTACCACTGAACATCTACTTTCCAACTAGAATGATTCTGAGTAAAGTATTATACTTCCCCTACTCAAATCTACACTATCCGTTTTAACAATTTAAGCAAAAATTAATTCTATTCAAGTTGGGTAGAATTACAAGAACGACAAAACTCTTTCAAATTTTAACACAACTGCATTCCTAAGATTCGAACTTGAAACCTTTAATTAAAGTAAAAGAACCTCTTACAAATTGATCCACGTATTAAATGGTGCTATCTTTCAATATTTTAAATACCTCAATTTCTATACTCGGACTTACATTCAAAAAGTTTAAAATAATTATTTTTTAAAAAAATGAGTACTCATCTACCTAGAGATTCAAACAAAATATACACGTTACATGAAATACAATAATTTTGAATCATCAAATATTTAATCAATATAAAATTTTAACAAACTTATTTTTATAAAATTATTAAATACAATAATTTATATATGAGAAAGACTATTTTTGATTTCTCAGTTAAATTATTATTTAGTTCATGAATTTTAAAAATAGATTAACTGATATATGAATTTGCATTCCCATTAATTATTTAGTCCTTGAGACGTTACCCGTTGAATCATCGCATGACATAACTGTTATATGCTGACGTGGCATCGGTAATTTGCCACCATGTTGCCACTTCACCTTGCCATATCATCTGAATATTTAAAAGTAATCCTAAATAGTCATTGTGTTAGTTAAAAGTAGTAATAAGTAATCTCTGTATTAGTTAAAAGTGATAACATGGTGATAAATATAAAAACTATTTAGTATTACTTTTAAATATTCAGATAATGTGATAAGATGAAGGAGAAACATGGTATAATGACCATGTTTTAAGGAAAACGTAAATTCAAAAATCAAATAATCTATTTTTAAAATTTAAGGTTACAATAATTCAAGAATAAAAATTAAAACAAATAATATATATTTTTTATAATTAAATAAACGTATTTATAAAATAAAAGTAATATTTAAATAATTTATATATAATACGAGAAATTTAGGTAAAGTATAACAATCTTCAAGACTCGGACCCACTCATGAATATTACGCCCGGTAGTAATGTAGTATGGTATTTTGATCAATACGCTTTTGCCTTCTTTCTCGGTAATAGCCGGAAACAAGTCTCTTTTGCTCTGTGAAACTCTCGAGTTTCGACGATGGCTACTACCATAGCCGCGCAGTTGGAAGCTGTTAAATCGTTTGCACAATCATCAGATTCTCAGCCTCTGAAGAGACCCTTCACTCGGCCTTCTATTTTGTTTGATCCCAAGGTAGCTGCTGATATCGATATTCAAACCATATGGAGTATTGCCCTTCAAGGTCGCCTCAATTTTTCTTCCTTTTTCGTTTCCGTGCATTGACTTCTCTAATTTTGATTAAATAATACAAACGAGAAAGAGCTCAGGAGCTGAACTGTATGAATTGGAATATGGTTTCATGGTTATGTGCTAAAATTGTAATATTTTTTTGGTAGGCTTTATTGACCTATTTGGTAAACATTTCAAATTTGCTTTTTTGTATTACCCAATGTGATGAACAAAGGTCTTGTTTGGATAGGAGAATGTTAGAGGGAATGAGAATGTGAATGTTGGTGGGAATGAGAATGTGACGTGGATATAATGTGAATGGAATAAAAATAGGTAAAAAAGAAATCTTAATTTCATTACATTGCAAAAAATAACGAATGTTTGGTTGAAAGGAGTGAATGTTGGATTACATCAAAGATTACGTCATTTTTTCAAGAAACCAAACGGGGCCAAAGAGTTCTGGTGTAACATGTGTATGTAAATGGGTAATATAATGTGGACAGATATTCTCAATTGAAGTGATGGCTTTGTGATGTACTATTTCAGGTTTAGAATTTCTTATAAGCTCTGATGAGCGGTTCAAGAACTACAAGAACGATTTGTTTAGCCACAGAAGTATAGAGTTGGACAGGGAGTTGATGGGCATTGAAGAAAACAATCAAATCAATGTCTCCATTAGTTCATACTTAAGGCTTCTTTCAGGATATTTTGTTCTTCCTTCTTCTACTAAAACACTTGAGTATTTGATACGTAGATACAAGTAAGTTGTATGTTCAATAATATTGTGCAAATAAGAATTTGCTTTTTCTTAGGGTATCATCATTTACTTTTTGTGGGTTTGACATGGTTTATTGGGAGTTTCAGGGTTCATGTGTATAATACTGAGGATCTGATTTTATGTGCTTTGCCTTACCATGACACCCATGCATTTGTTCGGATGGTACATATACTTGATACAAGGTTAGAACTTAAGAGTTATAATTCCTTGTTATTTTATTTGTTTATGATTTATATTACTGGTAGAAATGGGTTATGATGCTTCACTTGCTTTCTGGCAGGAATACTAAATGGGCATTTCTTGATGGTGTAAAAGAATCTGGTGCGCCTCCACCTAGAAAGGTTATAGTGCAGCAGTGTATACAGGACAAGGGTATTATAGATGTTTTATGCAGCTATGTGAGTACTCATTTCATTTCTAGTTGCATATTTGATCATCTTGTGATGAAATGGAATAATGAATTGAGTAACTGGTTGCAGGCATCTCCTACAAAGAAGTTTCAACCTTCAAAAAATGTAATCAGCTTTTGTACTGCTGTTTTCATTGAAGTTTTGGGTACTGTCACTATGGTTGATGATGATCTTGTCAAGAGAATCCTTCCTTTTGTTATCTCTGGTCTTCAGCCTGGCATTCAAGGAGTTTCAGATCACAAGGTCAGATTCCACATACATGGTGTACTTCATCTAATTGAGATACTTCATTATTGATTTTGTTTCAGCTTAGTGTTCCAATCAACTCACCACATTCCAGAAAGGGAAAAAGTCCAAAATAAGTTTTTAAAAAAAAACTAAAAAAATGAGTGTTTTACATATAAACGTTTGTATGTATGTTTTTGATATTCATATCATGTGTGCAATGAATATATTATTTATCTACCGATGTTCTTCCCATGGTCACTTTCTTATAACTTATTCATTGGATGGTAGTCAATACTTGTTAGATAGTAGGGTACACATTCACCTGGTGATTAAAACTTACATTTCCAACTTATTTATTAGTTTGTTTTCCCTCTAGAAACATGACTTGGCAACTATGTTATGATTGAGGGTGGTGCATGGTAATAGGATCAAGGTAGACCATAGTGAAAGGCCCCCCTTAAAATGCCTTATCCCTATATCAATTTTGGGTGAGAGGCATGCTTGCTCAAGTGTAGCAAGGTGATAAAATCGGAAATAACTAAAAATATGCAGAAAAATGAATATGAACTATTGTAAGTTTATAACAAAATTTGACATATAAATTTACTATTCAAGCATAATAATCAAGTTCATAAGTCATGACTATTATTAAGTGCACTAATGAAGTCATCAAGCCATGAGTCAAAGTGAAAATTTTACTTTATAATCCAGAATAACAAAACCTATTTATTTTTGTTTACAAAACCCTAAAACATACAAACAAAATTTAAAAAAAAAAAGGACCAAATCGGTTAAAAATGCAACAAGCTGTCCAACCTAATGCAGTGTTTCTTATCTTCTTTCTTTTTTGGTATGTATTTAGGCTGCTTCTTTGATGATCATTGGCTTGCTAGGAAACAAAGTTGTATTGGCTCCTAAACTTCTGAATAGTTTGATACGCTCAATTGCTGAGATTGCTCGTGATGAGGCAAAAGAATTGACCAATCTCCAATGGTTTAGGTTATCTCTTATTGCTTTGATCAACATTATTCAGGTACTAGTTTGTTCTTATATGCATAATGCATTAGTCTCGAGTTACATGCATCAAGCACAAATGGGAATACTGTTTCATTTTTCTTGTCTAGTATCTATTTCGTAGTTGTATCATATTTTTAAGTTGGCATTATAAATGACTAATATATGAATTTTTGTTCTCTGAATATTATAAAAAATATTTTTTGATTTTTCTTAGTGAACCAACTACCATGTATTGTCAAATAATAGGACTATGGCTTTGTAAATTACCATGTTGTTTCCATAAATCTGTAATTTCTTTCATTCTAGTGCCCGTTTTTGGGTTCCATCATAATCTCAAATAGTTTTATATACTTATTTCCATCACCTCACGTCTCCTTGCAAACCTCAGCATTGCTATATTTTAATTTTAAGTACTGTTTTGGTATGTTGCACACAGGGTCTTGTTCTAATCTAACTTTGTTTGGTTGGATTGTTATCAGTCACAAAAGATTGATATTCTCCCAATGAAGGCCTTGGAAATTTTAAAGGAGATAAGGTAATGCCTCAAATTGCTCAGCTTTCTCATAATCACCTTGCATTGGCTATTCTTTCATTCATAATATTAATGTTTCTTTTCTTTTTGTTCTGTAGGAATTTGGCAGAAATTTTATTAGAATTATCTAAAGAGTTCAATATTGATCGATTCCTTTTTATACTTCTGGAGTCCCTAATTGACTGCAGGTGAGAGTTTCATAGCTTATTTATTTCTTTTGTATTGTGCAACATATTATCTTGTGTTTTCTATTAACTATCATACATTTGCAGTTGGTCCAATGAACACTCCCAGCAGGCTTTGATATCCATAATAGAAAAAGTACCAATGAAGAATTCTGTTCATTATGTGGTTTCTAAGACCTTATTGTCATGTGTGAAGTTATCACAAAAGAAAGATAATTCAATATCTTCTGTGTCAGGTATGAGCTTCTCATCTGAAAAAGTTGATGATCACGCTTTCTTTAAGGGATAGTCCTTTAGCACTTGTTTGTGAAACTTTTCCTACAATTATTTTTTAATGGATATTTCGCTATTACTTATCACTATCCTGGGTTGTCAAATTTGAAATTAGGAGGGTGGCCAAACAATATTCTGATTGCTGTCAATAAAAAATATCCATCTGAACTACGTGGAGCGGTTCATCAATTCCTTCAGGTCCGCTGATCATTATTCTGCTTTGATCTTTCTATTCCTGTTCTGAAATTGTGCCAAAAATCTTGACTGGTTTTGAATGTATTCAACAGGATAACAAAGTGCATTCTAGGAAAGATGATTCAGTGTACAAGATTTTATGCAAGATGTCGGATGGGAATTTGGCTTGCCTTGCACCGTCAATTGGCTTCTTGAAATATTAGGTTCCTGTAATCCTTTAAATGTGTTCTTTGATATGATGATCTGATGTCTTCTGTCTGCAAGTAAAGAGCCTCACAAGGTTTTTTGATGTTGGATGAATTCAATTCATCTGGCATCCTTAAAACTAAGGCAGTTGCTTCAGAGGTATCTATACTCTGCCAATCCTATCTTTCAACTCTCAAGTTTATCATGCTTACATGCATGAAGAAGATCTTGTAACTTTGTTGGTTCACCTTTCATTATTTTTCATTCTCCAGTTCTTTGGAGGAAGCTAAAAGTTAGTAGTACCTGAAGACTATCAACAGCATGGCTGAGAATTTCATGATCAACCCTGAATTTGTAAATGAAGGGGTTGGAAGTATAGAAATTAAAGTTAGGCACGTACGTACGTACATCATTATATCAATGAAATGAAACTATTGGTTTATCATTTGAACATATGAGTGGATTTTTTATAGCTAGTTAATTATTGTGGACATGCTTGCACAAATCAATAACCTAAGTCCAAAAGTAGAATACGTTAGACATGTTAATTAATCAGTCCAATTACTGCTTAATTGTTAGTTACAGACTTGATTGATGATCGATGGATATGGTCAGGAGTGGGGTTGCCGGCAAGCCTAGGCGAAAACCCCTCAAACTTTATCTTCTCCCTTGTGACGGATATCGGATAGTTTTTTCGAATAGATATCATTGTGTATTTATAAATATGGATATCCATTGCCATCTTTAACATGGTAACCAAATTCAGTGTCATGTCTTGATGGGCCCTAGGCCCAGTTTTGTAGGCTATATGCAGTTCCTTCTGCAAGATTCATCCAAATATGTTTATTTACCCAAAAACAATCCCCAAAAGAACTTAGGTTGTGATGCTTCAGCCCAAATATATATACAACTTCAATTACAATTTACAATCCTTCACCATAAAAATAAATTTTCATTGATGCCCCCCTAAAACAAATAATAATCCTAGTGCATCATTCAACCACCGCTTTGCTTCTTGGTTGGTTACTTAAAACCAACTCAACTCCTTACCTTTACTAGAAGCCACTCCTTTATATTACTCTACTCATACTCATTAGCATACCCACTTTGAGTTACATTATGAGCAAGAACAACAATAGATTCCCAAGTAAAACACAAAACCCCAAAACCTCTGTCCTAATCACAGTACTTCTGTCTCTATGTCTATGTTCATCATCATCTTCAAATCTTCTCAATCCTCCTCCTCTTCCCATTTTGCCCATCCCTAATGCTTTCCAGCTCCAATGGCAACTGGGCCACATGGCCCTCTTCCTCCACTTTGGGCCCAACCCACTAATCTCAACGCCACACAGATATATCGGATCGAAGATAGTAAGATCTTATTATTTTTATAAAATAAATGAAAGATATATAAAAATATGAAATCTTCTTTAAAAGTACAAATTTATCCATAAATATCGTACTTTTATAGAATATGTCAATAAATATTGAGCAATTTACATTTAAACGACTTCTAAAAAATAACTCTTTTTATTAATGTATACTATTAGTATGATATTTGAATTCTTTTTCTTAAAAATGACCAGTTTCTACTCCAAGATCCTGAGATCCTAAGATATATAATAACACATTAGATCGTAGGATCAATCATACAATATTGTAATCCTTTTGATATCCTAACAGTCTTTTATTTTATCTCTAAGATCGTAAAACCTTATAAAATCGCGATCCTGACAACTTTACTTGTTGTAGCTTTTACTTATTTGATATAGGACTTGTTAATGACTGACTATTATAATAGCAGTCGGTGATGACTGATGAGTAGGTATGGAGAGATGAAGGAGGTTTGGTTGGATGGTGCAAAAGGAGAAGGAGATGGAATATTGAGGTGCGTGGATCTTCTGCTGTTCAAAGTTGTATTTTCGAATTTAGCCACAGTTATAACATGACCACGGTCAAATGTTTGAGCATTTCCTCTTGTGTCTTTAAGTTTGTTCTTTTGCACTTACATTAATTAATATATATGCACTTATCTACGTTGATGCTCTCATTCTTTTAATTTCGTCTCTCACATATTGTTATCAATTTGATTCCTTACAAAATAAATTGATATCAATTTTGTAACTAACAAATCAAATTATTATCAATTTGGTCCTTCTGTTTATTTGCTATTTAAATACTTAATAAATTTGATGAGGTTAACTATTTGATGCTGATAGATCAACACATCTAAAGTCTTTTAAAATATTTTTCCTTTGTTTTTATTACATATAATGCGTCTTTTTTGGTTCATGATGCAACCTCAATAGACTCAAATAACCTAAGGGGTGTGGTTGAGTGAAAAGATTCATCCATCTTTAACCAAGTATCAGGGCTTCTATACCTGACCTTGGTTATGGAGCAACTTTAAATTTTTCGACCAACTGTCCTACTTTTTGAAGTGCTTACAATTCAAAAATAATTAATCACTATACTTAACGGTCATTATTATTGGTGAATGATTGGTGTGTTAGAAATTAAGGATGGGCTCACCATGTGGGTGACACAGCTCAGATGGGTCAAAGCATAAACAAATGTGTTGTCTCAAAGAATGGCCTTTTTGCAGCTAAAAGTTCTCTTATGGTGGGTCTTTCTATTGAAGTCCCTTTCATAAAGCAGTGTATATATATCGCTTTTAGATTTAGGACAGAGAAGCACCAACACATGGACTTAGATTCAATGAAATGGAAGTTTACAAAGTGAATAATTTAGACCATCATATAAAAATTAAATTTTATATTTGTATTGTAACACTCTAATTCAATGATTCAAATTATATAATTTATGTACTTTTAACAAATCGGATCTATCAAGACACCCCACAACTTCAATTAAATGGTGGAATGATCCCTAATTAATTTATTTATCCGATCAACCAGGAAAATGATCAAAGAAAATCTCAGATAAACCCATATATATATATATAAAAGGAGAAAACGATAGAGAGGTCCTAGAAATCACACTTGTCCATCCAGATGTCCTCCATAATTGGGTTACAGGCATGAAATTTTTATCCCTGCCATGTTACAATACCCTCGTGGTCCTGGTCCCCCAAATAATTTTTTAAAAATAATAATTATTTTTAAAAAATTAAAAAGGCAGATTTTTCTCTTGAGATTCAGAGACAGCCGCAATTTAGAGAGAAGCAAAATCTTTTTTCTTCAGAGGGGCCACTTTAACATATCCTTTTTCCTAGGTCACGCACGTTTGGTATAAATATATAGAAAGAGATAGAGAAAAAATTAAAAAAAATAAAATTATGATAAAAAGTATGTTTAATATGTATAAAATATGATATAAAACTTTTTTAAAAATCATCAACTACCATAATTTCACTGTGCATAATCTTTACCAAACGAGCCCTTGTTTAGTGCTTGTGCTCCTTCAAGCAGTGCTCATTATATAATTGATGTTGATAACGCTATATCCATTTTAGAGCTTACCAAATTTTATCACTACTTATTGTTTCTCTCTTGTTAAACTTTATTATAAAATTCTTCAATACAGACACACTGACAAAAAATTTATAAATGATTAATTACGGTTAAAAAAGTATAGAAGATCATATTCTACATAATCAATTATACAAGAAAGAAAATATAAATAAAACTTAGAATCAATTAAAAAATTTTATAACAAAGATAAAAAGAATATTTTTTTACATCCATATGTACTTATAGTTGAATTTTTAATTATATATCCGGAACTAACCTAACAGTCAAATTAATTAATGAGGCAAAATATTATTTAATTCTTGAATTGTTGGTCAAACTATTATTTAATCCTTGAATTTGGCAAAAATACTATTTAGTCCTCGAATTTGCAACTCTGTCAACTATTTAGTCCCCTGATTGTTACCTGTTAGATACCCAAGCACTAGCTGATGTGGCCGTTTAATGCTGATGTGGCATCGTTAAGTGCTTGGGCACATGCCACATCAGTATTTAACGGTCACGCTAGCTGGTTATCTAACGAGTAATAGTCAGGGGACTAAATAGTTGATAAAGTTGCAAATTTGGGGACTAAATATTATTTTTGCCAAGTTCGGGGACTAAATAGTTGACAGAGTTACAAATTCGGGGATTAAATAGTATTTTTCCCAATTTTATGGACTAAATAGTTGACAGAGTTACAAATTCGGAGACTAAATAGTATTTTTCTCAAATTCGAGGACTAAATAGTAATTTAGCCAATAATTCAGAGATTAAATAGTATTTTTCCTCTTAATTAATTAATTAGGCAATGCCCTCTAAAATACCAAACTAGCTGATGAGGCGGAAAATTTTGACCTAGCTAAAATAAATATTCTAACTAAAAGTTTAGGGGAGGCAGACGGTAATTTGTTATTGTCATTAATAAGACAGTAAAATTAACCTCCCTAATATAACGTGTCCACACTCCTACCAATTAAACTACTATACTTTAGCTTAAGTCATAATTAAAGAAGCTAAAGCAGATGAGTTTAGACCAAACTGAAGCTAATTAAATAATATAAAAGATTCACCAACATTATCATGATGATGCTGAAACTGAAATCCAAACTGAAAAGTAAAAACCTTTATGATGAAGTTGGAAAGCGTTGTGTCACCAAAAACCAAAGCTTCAAGCTTCAGCCTCCTTCCAGCACCTACCAAATTTAACCAACATATTTGGATCTGCTGAAATACAAGAAGTGGATCAATTATCAGATAAAAATTGAAATTTGTATTCGTACTATAGAAATTATGCACTTTAATAGATTCACATCCCAACAAAATTAAAGACAAAAGTATCTTTTTTGTCTCCATTTGGGGTCCTGTCACTTTCGTCCTTAACGTTTTTTCGCTGTCAATTGTACCCCTAATGTTTTGTATTTCTCCCAATGTTAGGCTTTTGGCTAACACCGTCAATTTTTGGACGATTTTTTATGACGTGACATCCTATATGACTAACAGTTCTAACTGGACTTCATTTTTTCACTTCAGCAATATATTTTAGGGGAACAATGGACCCCAAAAACTCAGTACTATTGATTGCTGATGTAGAAAAAATTAAGTCCAGTCAGAATTGTTGGCCACATAGGATGTCACGTCATAAAAAATCGTTCAAAATTGACGGTGTTAGCCAAAAGCCTGACATTGGGAGAAACACAAAACGTTAGGAATACAATTGATAGCGAAAAAACGTTAGGAGCGAAAGTGACAAGACTCCCAAATATTGAGTGCATGGTACTTTTGCCAAAATTAAATGCACAGTTGTTATATATCAAAATTAACCAGTAATGAATTATGAGAAGTATATATATATATATCTTTTTACCCACTTATAAAATTCAATTCCATTGAGCCAACGAATTATGACTTTGAATTGTCTTTTTTTCTTGAGTTCTAATTGAAGTGCTTAATGAGTAAGGGAAGGAGAGTTTTGAAAGGCAGAAAATATAAGTAGGGTCCCAGTCTCAGATAGATGTGAGCTTAAGGTTTGAGAATTATTGAAATAGACACGTATATGGCCATCATCTCTCTATATAAATTAAAATTCTATATTTCATGAGTCTATTGATGGCAACGTAGGCTACAAGCATTTTGGCTTTTCCACTCAAACAAGTCATCTTTTTGTATTTTGAATATTCATAATTATCTATCACAAAAACCTCTTTTTCATATCTCATCACTATTGCCATTTTTTTCAATTTAATCCCAATATTTGAAACCCGTCTCATAAAAAGGAAGTAGTTTGGTAAGAGAAAAATATTGAGACAAGGAGCTATACAACCATGTGCAAAGGGAAGATAATTTGCTTAATGGTTAGGAGGAAAGTTATGTATTAAATAGGGATGTGTTCATACAAAGTCTATTTTGTCTTTGACAAATCATAAAAAATATATGTGTTCATGAGTGGGTGTGTGAGATTGTAGGGTAAAAGGGTAAAATAACATTTTCAATTTTATCTTTTATATAATCTAATTCTATTTTTCTACGTATCAAACATATTTTTTGTATATCCTATTCCATTTTCCTATCACTTAATTTCACTTTCACTTCTATTTTCCACTAAAACAATTTCCTTGCTACTAAACATGACCTTGGTGTGTCTCAATTTAATGAATCTTCTATATTTACAATTGGAATATTAATTTAGTCTCTTCGTTATCTAAATGTTACAATATTAAGTGCATATAAATGTATATCATCATGATGAGTGTCCATTCCTCTAAAAAATTATTAATAATAAATTTATTTTTAGTTTTAGATTTATATATACTAATGACAACGCTTTAATTAATTTATTTTTAATTTTAAAAAATAATAATTTTGGATGTGGAGAGGAATGTACAATCAACATGCAAATGTGTCACCTAATTAATTACTAATTTACTATATATATCAATATGTACACTCAATATTTAATTGTCTATATCATCAATTTATTAACTAGAGTTTAACACTTGAATATAATTAATGAAGAGACAAATTGAGTCTGAGCAAACTTTAGGGAGCAAACTTGTATTAATATTACAAATGTGGAGCATCAAATTGAAATTGACTGAAAGTCAAAGATCAAATTAATATTAATTGCAAATATAATGGACCAAATTAAAATTTCTGTAAATTATGTAATCAAAACTCTATCTTTACAATACCCAATTCTTCAAAGAATGTTCCTCTTAGAAAAGTATGTGGAGGCTGTACGTTCCAGATTGGCCAGTGTCGTTATAAAATGATGTCAACTTAATGGGATATATATATATATATATATATTATGTTAATTCAATTTAGGCGTTTTTAATTTGAACATTTCTTCTTGTTACGTATATGTGGAGGTAAAGGATAAAGGAGAGATTTGTATATCTTGACGTGCACGAGACTTATTATTTTTATAGGAAACTTATCATCATTTCATACTTTTAATTCCATCTTCTTCCCGATCCTTTGCTTTTCCATATATCAACCAATAACAACAAGCTATCATTATCGTCCATTATAATTAATGCCTCTGCTTTTTCAACCTATATATATATATATCTTAATAATGGTAGAAACTAGAAAGTATATATACCAAATCCAGTTACCCATAGTTATTAACATGCATGGAGTGAGTCTATGGACTATGATGCAACTTGTTGTATGCAATGCAATTTTGGTCGATAGGATTGTGATATGTATAGAAAATTGTATTACATCTCAAGTCATTCTACCCACATGTCACAATCTTATCGACCGAAATTGCATTGTATGTATGCAACAAGTTGCATCATAGACCCACCCATTAGTATGGCTATGAACTGAATGTTTAGAAAGTACATATACTAAAGTTTGGATATGGAGAAGGGCTCTTGTCCATAATTGGATTTCTGTTGATTTCTCTAACTTGTCACCGATATCCTACACTCGGTCAATAGACAGTACTATTTGGATCGGAAATGTTTTCATTTACTATTGTTTTTTTGAAAAAAAAAAGTGTTTATAAGACCTGAAAGAAAAAACTTCAAGTTCCGTTGCGATCAAGAGGTAGTTGAATAGTTGTAATTAGATAAAATTATTTATAATTTATGTCTTTTTTAGGCTAAGTCTCTGTTAGTCTCTCCAATTATATGTCACTGGAACCTTGTCCAATAATACTAGAGAGCTTCTCTTTACTACTTTTGTTTTTATTGCACAAAAATAGTTAATTTCAATTATTTGAAATTAAATTGAATAAAATAAGCCAGGGGCGTTTCTGTAGTAATTAATTATGGAAAAAAAATCAACAAAATAATAGTTTTATGAATTGAATGGGTCACTCAAGTGGTAGGAAAAAATGTATTTAAAAAAATGATGTGATAAGTTTCCGTCTTATTGAATGGATCAATAAATATGAGGACAAAACAAAACAATTGACACCCACTTGCTTAATAATTACGACGTTCAAAGTTGACAAATTATATATGTCGTTCTAAATGTGTTTTTGCTTAGCCACTTTGGTACAAGAGAGATATTTTTTATTTTCTCATTTCAGATTAATTAGAATTTCACATTCCTGCCTAAGTAATAATCTAGAAATATGTCATTTAAATATATTTTCAGTTTGTTATTACTAATTACTTTAGATGATAAGGTTTCATTGCATTAAATAGTTTAATACTAATCCCTTCACTCTTGCTAATCTGGAGATAAAAGTTTAATACTACTGTATTATTAAATTTCGGTGCATTCTTCCAATCATGTAATGTTATTTGTTAATATTAATAAAAACTCACATTAATAAATATCCACCTTGAATAGATTATAGACCAACTAATTAGAGAGATATACTGAAGTTCAATATTACTATACTACTGAACGTGAATATATATAGTACTAAACTTCAATTTGATATAATTAGTACTGTTCAACGGTACTCAAATATATGTTTCCAATAAAAAGATACGTGTGAATTTTTATGTAATCTAGCAACTAATAAAAAGACTAATTAAATCTTGAAAAAATTATTAATTTGATTATTGAAAGATAAAAATATCTAATTTAATTTTTAAAAGATATCTTTTTGTCTCAATATATTCCTTTTAGTTGTTAAAAAAATCACACATATAATGAAAAAAAAAAAAAAAAGCTTACCAATTTGATAATTTTCTATCATATCTTTAATTTTCTCTTATACATCAATTATACTTTGAGGTGTCTTCAAGTTTTAAATGAGCTAAATTTTGTTATCAAACAATGAATAAGGGGTTCATACAAATTTATGTATTGTCTATATATAATCAAAGTGCTAACTTTTTTCTCTTCGTCATTTGGTATGAGGAAAGAGGTGAGGAAGCCCACCTCTTCATCTTTATTTGGTACTAAGTGAGAGATATTTCATAATGAGTTTAGTTTCATCATACTATGTGAGTTTAATCCCATCTCAAGAGGGTGGAAAGTTGCATTTTTTGTTTAGAAAGTGATGGTAAGAAGATTAATTTACCCTTAACAATTTATTATTACTACTATTATACCCTCAAACTAATTTACGACGTGTCACATAAAATAAACAAGGGTAAAAATATCTTTTTATAATTTTATCTTCCATTTCTTTATCTAACATTCCACTCATATTTTTTTACATACCAAACACAATTTTTTATATCTTCCACTTCCATCTCCATTTCCACTTACACTTCCCATAAAAACATTCACATCCTAACAAATACTATCTTAATTCATGTGGCACACTTTATTATAATAGAATAATTTTGCAACAAAAATAAATGTATTCAAAAGTCTTAACCCCAAATATTATTTAACCAATATAAAATTACTTACCACTTAAATTAATCTTCACAAAAGTGCTGGCTAGCTTTGGAGGAAATCCCACAAAACTTTTCCATCTCATAATTTTGCGCTGTGAAAGACTCAAACTTTTTCGCTTCAAAAATTCCGAGAACAATTCGAACTTTCCAACTGTTTGTTTCCACAGAAAATTAATGTACCACTACCACCCCACCTCACCTCAAATTTATATAATACTTACACATATTATTAAAAAAATAATGTATTTCTATATTATTAAAAGAGATTATAATAAAACAAGCCTCATCGATCAGGGTTTGTTTTCTTCTGCATCATATATATATTTGCATGATGAAATGCGAGCTAGCGACGGTTTTGAATGAACAATATGATCTTAATTAGCTGATGCATGAGCTGAGCTAGCTGTCTTCGATGTGTTTGTTGGATAAAAGTTCAATGGTACTGTATCATTGAACTTTAGTGCATCCTTTCAATCATGTAGTGTCATTTGTTAATATTAATAAAAACTCACATTAATTAGGGTCTACCTTGAATGATTTAAGAACCAACTGATTAAAAAAATATACTAAAGTTCAATACTACCGTATCATCTACTCGCATTTCTTCCTTCCACAATAATGCTTCATGATGTTACGCTGATAAGATAGACTCTGTTTTTATGGCGTTCTTATCTCTTATCTCCAATTAATACCACACAAAACACAATAATAATATTGTCAATCCCCTGCCATATGCATTTTAATTTATATCTATTTTTAATTATATCTCATGTATTGGAAATCTAATTTTAAGTATAAATTAATTTTAAATCTTTGTTGGAGTTAGTTGGTCCAATTTTTTTTTATGTGTTTATAAAGTCAACAAAAGAATTAATCACTGTATCATGATAAATATCTTAATATATAATAAAATAATATGAGTTTATTTAATATGTACTTTTGAGACATATGTTAAGGTTTATTGAAGACAAACATTAAGTCTCACATTTGGTAGGATAAGATACTTGATTTTTTTCCTTTCGAAGTAGCTTTTGCCCTTAGTTATCTTGTGTCTCAACATGGTATCAGAGCTCAATGGCCTAACGACACATGACGATCCAAACTCTAAGAGATGTGAAAAAAAAACTCAAGCTAAAAAGAGTACGAGCCCAAAAGAAAAGAGATGAGGTATCTGAGACTCAAAAGAACACAAGCTCGTTGTAATGAAAGAAAAAAAGACAAATCACAACTAGAAAAAATAACAGTTGGACTTGAGGAGGAATATTGAAGATAAACATTAAGTCTCATATCTTGTAGAACAAGATACCCAAATAATATTATTTGATAGGGTAATGCTACAGAGCTATCAATGAGTCAAGCTCACTATCTGTCAGCCGTTATATCTGTCTAGAGATCTGTGACAAAATATTTTTTCTTTTTACAATATAAGATAACACATATCTTAAGACAAATTCAACGGCTGATAACTGGTGAGCTTGAACTCTTGATAATTTCAAATACTTACCCTATTTGATATTAGTACTTGGAATGATTATGAAGAAAGGTTGAGGGTACGCTTGGTATAAATGCACGGATGTAAAGTACTGTAAAGAAAATACTGTAGAGTAAAGTACTGTAGAATAAAAGAAAATACCGTAGAAAAAAGTGATGAGAGAGATAGAGAGAAAAATTAAGAGAGAGAAAAAATATGATAAAAATGTGTTTAGTATGTATAAAATATAATGTAAATTTTTTTAAAAACTGTAAAACACAACGATTTTGTTGTTTGATTTTTTTTTTTTACCAAATATACCCTAAGTATTTCTCTCGTATTTGAATATTTCATTAAAATAAAATAAAAATAAGTGAATGAAGAGATAGTCTTAAAAGGTCAACTTTTAAAAAATGTAAATTATTAAAATATATTTCACATAAAATGCACTTGATTCAAATTGCTCTTAAATCACCACCTTCTAAACCATTACCATGTGACTTCTGACCCATCTCCTTTCCCTCTCCTCGTCTTCGCTGTATTTATTTTTCAAATACTTTAATTCATTTGGTAACAAAATAACAAACCAATATAAATTGGCATATTAATTACTCATTTCTTTTCTTCTCTTTAGTTAATGCGCAAATTTACACTCACACCATCTTCTTCTTCTTCTCCTATTCACACCCATCACTGTTTCTTGGTCTCCACTTCAAAGGAAATATTCTTCCCACACCAGAACCCGAAAATCCCCTCTCAACCACCTTTTCCTTTCAACCTCTCAACATCTTTGCAAGTCCATGTTTGGTTGATTCATTTTTTCTTTCACCCAATTTAAATGAAATGGCGGAACAGAGAATTAAACCCCTCAAGAACAGGGGATTCTACCTCAGGATGAAGCTCCTCCCCAAACACACAAGACCCCATCCACAAGATCACAAGAACTGCTTTTACAAATATTACAAATGCCTCCTCTGGCTTTCCTTCTCCCTCTATTTCTTCTCCTCCTACCTCATCACCAACAATAATAATAATCCCCACACTAAATCCTCTCGATCCCTCTTTGAATCCTCCAACACCACGTCTCTAAACCCACAAGGTATATTCATACATACATACAAAAAGTTTCAAACTTTG
Source organism: Senna tora (assembly GCA_014851425.1). Classification (NCBI taxonomy): domain Eukaryota; kingdom Viridiplantae; phylum Streptophyta; class Magnoliopsida; order Fabales; family Fabaceae; genus Senna; species Senna tora. The sequence goes on along the minus strand of CM026266.1, from coordinate 6,793,937 downwards.
CAAAAATTTTTTGCTCTGTTTTGTATGAACTAAATTTTTTTTATCAAACCATTAATAAGGGGTTCATGCAAAAAAAAAAAAAAATTCAAACTTTGCAAAATTTTGCTCTGTTTTAAATGAACTAAATTTTGTTACCAAACAATTAATAAGGGGTTCATGCAAATTCATATATATGCTGTCTATTAGTGTAAATCAACAAGGTATATAAATCATACATAGAAAAAGTTTTAAACTTTCCAAATTTTTGCTCTGTTTTTTTTCTTAGATATCATACTTAGAGGTATCTTCAAATTTTAAATGAACTAAATTTTGTTATTAACAAGGGGTTCATGCAAATTTTTGTATATATTGGCTATGAGTATAAACCCAGAAGGTATATACATAATTACAAAAAGTTTGAAACTTTTGCTCTGTTTTATGGACTCTGTTTTTTATTATTTTCAGGGGAATTGAAGAATTTGAAAATCTTCGTGTACGATTTGCCTGCGAGATATAACACAGATTGGCTTTCGAACCAGAGATGTAGCAATCATTTGTTTGCGTCGGAGGTTGCTATTCACAGAGCATTATTAACGAGCGACTTTCGTACGTTTGACCCTTACGAAGCTGACTTCTTCTTCGTCCCCGTCTACGTGTCCTGCAACTTCAGCACCGTCAATGGCTTCCCGGCGATCGGCCACGCGCGGCCGCTCATCTCCGCCGCAATCCGCCTCATCTCCGACGAGTACCCGTTCTGGAATCGGACCCGGGGATCCGACCACGTCTTCGTCGCATCCCACGACTTCGGCTCTTGTTTTCACACCTTGGTAGGTGAAAAAGTTTGCGTCTTTTTTTTTTTGTAACGTTTCGTGTATTTAATTTATGTTTGGAATGATTTAATGAAGTTTTGATTTTTGGGTTTTGTGAAGGAGGACGTGGCGATTGCAGATGGGGTTCCGGAGATATTGAGGAATTCTATTGTTCTACAGACGTTTGGTGTGAAGTATAAGCATCCGTGTCAGGAGGTTGAGAATGTGGTGATACCGCCGTATGTGTCGCCGGAGAGCGTAAGGAAGACGGTGGAGAAAGCTCCGGTGGACGGACGGCGAGATATTTGGGTGTTCTTCAGGGGCAAAATGGAGGTGCATCCTAAGAACGTCAGTGGACGTTATTACAGCAAGTAATTATTTAATTCATACCCACACTTACAAATTACAATTATTTCTAATCCCTCTATAGCTTAATGAAACTTGGTAATTAATTAATTAAAACTAAGTTATTAAATTATCTCAATTTAATCTTTTAAATATTCATTTTATGTTAATTTAGTGTTTAGAAAAAAATATTAAATTTAATTTAAATTTTTTTTAATAACATAATTTTTAAAAATTTAAAAGATAATTCAATATTTTAAAAATATAAAAAATTTATATTCTCGTTATTATTTGTCTTGTATTTGTATCAATATATAATCTGATATTAAGACATTTGTCTTAAAATATATAATTTATGTTAATAGTATATTTTAAAGATTAAATATTTAAATTTGATATTTTTATATTTTAAAAATGAAATTAAATTATTTATTTTAATAACCAAATTTAAAATTTTTATTGAGTAAAGATTAAATTGATGGAAAAAACTTAGCTCCATTTTCTTATCTTCATTATATCCAGTTCCCCAATATAAATATGACACGTGGCCAAAAATATTTAAATGACCAATCACAGTAGAGAGAGAATATAGAAGATCACCTTTTATATAACCAATAGTAGAAGAGAGTGTAAATACAATATATGATTGGTGAAATTAGATGTAATGGACATGAGGAAATGGACCTAAATTTTTTTCCTAAATTGATTAGTCTTTTCAGGTAAAAAAAAAATACTAGTCTTTCATTGACTCTTAGATTAATATCACGTATCGTTTTCTTGGCAATTTACCTTACTACCGTTATTTCCATTCTTAAAGGCGTGTGCGGACGGAGATATGGCGAAAGTTCAACAATGACCGGAGGTTTTACCTGCAAAGGCATAGGTTCGCCGGTTACCAGTCAGAAATTGCTCGGTCAGTGTTCTGCCTGTGCCCGCTGGGGTGGGCCCCGTGGAGTCCCAGACTGGTGGAATCGGTTGCGTTAGGATGCGTGCCGGTGATAATCGCCGACGGCATCCGGTTGCCATTCCCGTGGGCGGTGCGGTGGTCGGAGATATCGCTGACGGTGGCGGAGAAGGACGTGGGGAGGTTGGGGAAGATCCTGGAGCACGTGGAGGCTACGAATCTGACTAGGATACAGAGTAACCTGTGGGACCCGAAGACAAGGCGGGCCCTACTTTTCAACAATGAGGTAGAAGAAGGAGACGCCACGTGGCAGGTGCTGCGGGCTTTGAGCGAGAAGATGCACAAGTCGTACAAGAGGAGAAGGAGGGTTGAGAGCCAATGAGAGGGTGACACGCGAGGAGTTGGAATGTGGAAACGATTTTATACTGTACAGCATAAAAAAGTAAAGAGAGAGAGAGAGTGAAATATAGTGAGTCTTATGCATGGGTTCCATTTATGTATGAAACCCATTTACGTGACATTCTCTTTCTTTATGTTTTTTATATTGTATAACATAAGATTCATTATCAATGGAGACCTGAGACAATGTACAGCGAAGATAGTAATTGTAATGGTGGATGACAGCCTGGCATTTCTATGCATTTCAGGGGATGGAATTGAATTTAAGGCTCTGCCAAGTGGGGCTCAAAAGAAATAAAGATGAAGTTTGATTATACATCACCAAGGCTACAATTTGTACCGATAAATGTGAGCATTATAGTATGAATAAGAATTTTAATTTTTATTTTACGATTTGAATCATATATTTATTTTATTTATTTGTAGTATGAAACGTTGAGCATTGATTGGAGGTGGTAGACCAGATTTGAAGTATCAACCGGGTACAAAATACATCGAATTCGAATTTATTAAAATATAAATTCGATAAAGTGAATAAAAAATTACATTGTAAATCAATTTTGGTCTACAGACTATGGACTGAAAAGAAATAGTTTTTAAATAAATTCTGGAAATACCAATATAGATATCGGATAGAGAAGTTGCTTCTTTTTTTTTTTTTTTGTATTTTAAATTTGAGCAAGTACTCGAAAGTGGGTAAAGGTTAGTGAGGTTGAAAAATAAAATAAAAAAATGTGAAAGAAAGGAAGAAAAGGGTGAAATGATTAGTGAAGATGGGTAAGTGTCAGAAGTTTTAAAGTGAAAATTGAAATGGTGGAGGAAGGAAGGAAGGAAGGAAGGAGTGGTGATGTCAGAGGTGAACATTAACAAATGAAGAGAGAGAAAGACAGTACAATGATGAGAGTACAGCACACAGTTTTAAGAGATGTCTCACACACATTTTCTGTTCAGCTCTTAGATCACGTTTGGTATCTGGTGAGTATTTTAGTGAGAAGTGGAAGTGGAAATGAAAATGGAAATGGAAGTGGAAGGGGAAGTAAGTGATAAAAAGTATGTTTGGTATGCAGGGAAATGAAAGTGGAATATAAAAATAATTTTGTTTGGTATGGTGGAAAGAAAATAGAAAAATAGAAAATAAAAGTATAAAATACCTTTTTTGCCCTTACTTTTTAAAAGCCACAAAATTTTAAAAACCTAACCTCACCTCATCTCACCACAACTTCCCTCTCCTCACCCATAGCACCTACGAGATAGGATCCTCTAAAGTAATTCTCTACATTTCTTGGTGGAGTTATAAGAGAGATAGAGATAAGGAAAATATTTTCTTTCTTGATTTTTTTCTCTCCCAATTTTTCTTCTCTCTATCTCTCTCATAACTCCACCAAGAAATGTAGAGAATTACTTTAGAGGATCCACTCTCTAGCACCTACCTCCCCTCCTATGATGGAACTTGGCTCACCATGGAAGAAGCTTCATCTTGTAACAAACAAACTCATAAGTGATGAGAACACTCACCTATCCTAACTTCCATCCTACCAAACAAGGCCTTATATTTTTAGATTTTTGTCTTTTTTTTTATATTTTTTAATTTTTTATTCTTATCATTATCATTTTTTAAATCTTATTTATTAATCTATACCAAATGCACTGTCACGCTCCAATTCGTCGTTAGCAATGACAAATTAAAAAAAAATTTTGTACAAATTGGGAGTGAACCCAATCTGCTCCAATTCGCCGTTAGCAATGGCAACTTGGGTTTTTTTTTGAAAAAATTGATCCTACATGGCGTGTTGACATGTCCAATTCGCCCTTGGACTTTGTAAAAAATTTTTAACCTATTTTTTGTTAGATTGGGATCCCAATTAGTCATTAAAAAAAGCAAGACGTGTTGACAAATCTTTAGAAAATAAATGTGGAGTTATCATTGCTTCATACAATATAATTTACAGTCAACTATTAAAAAACTTAATATATATATAGGTAGGTTTAGTACTTCAAATCATATAATTTACATGCACTGTGAAAGATAAATAGGTTCAAGAATGTTGGTTTGATTTAGAGGAGAGGTAGGGGCCGTATACTGAAAAAGCAATACTAATTCGCCATTCTTAAGAGTGAATTGGTGTTGCTTTTTTTTTTCAATGATCAATTGAGATCCCGATATGACAAAATATAGGTTAGAAAATTTTTACAGAGTCCAATTCGCCATTGGTAAGGGCGAATTGGACACGTCAGCATGCCATGTAAGATCGATTTTTTCAAAAAATCCAAGTTGCCGTTGTTAACGGCGAATTGGAACAGATTGGATTGACTCCCAATTTGCCGTTGCTAACGGCGAATTGGAGCGTGAACAATGTGTTTGGTATAGATTAAAAAATAAGATTTGAAAAGTGATAATGATAAGAATAAAAAATTAAAAAGTGATAAAATGGGACAAAAACCTATCTTTTCAATTGTTAGTATTTGGAAGTCTATTATGCAATTTGTTGCATGTATGCAATGTAATTTCGATCGATATGATTGTGATATGTGGGTAAGATGACTTGAGATGCAATGCAATTTTTCACATGTCACAATTCTATCGACCGAAATTGCATTGCATACATGCAACAAGTTGCATCATAGACGACTCACCCTATTAAAACTTAGTTGTTAAATTTATTTTGAGGGCTTTTGAACGGATATATACCAAATAAAATATATATACACAAATTCAGTCACCTTTAAAAATAATCTACAGAAATATATCACTTTTATTGTGCACATCTTAGTTTTTTACAATTTTATCACACTTGTTTTCATGTAAATTTAGCGTTATAAACGCCCTCACTGAGGGCGTTTTTCTTGTAAAAAAAAATTAAGAAAAATGCCCTCATTGAGGGCATTTTCTAATGTGCACAGTAAAAATGGTATATTTCTGTGGATAATTTTAAAGGTAGCTGAATTTGTGTATATATTTTTTATTTAGTATATATCTGTTTAAAAGCCTTATTTTGAGATATATATATTATTTTATATATATTTTTTTAAAATATTTTAGTAAAGATCTCCAAATAAATTTAATTATTGAAATTTATGTTGGTTCACCAAGTTTTAAGTTAATCTCTCTTTTTTTTTAATTTATTTTAAATTAATTCTTTTATATAACATTTTTAATTTGGTCTCTTAACTTATAACATGATATCATAAAAAAAATATTAAAAAATATTATAATTTTTTTTAACCTGAAAATTTCAATTTTTACATTCAATCTTTGTTTCTGTATCAACTCAATCTCTTTCTACTCTTTTTCTTTTTCCTTAGAATTTTTTAAATAAAATAGAGAAGCCAGCGATGTGGGTTAACATAAATAGATAAGGATCGAGAGAAAAATTGGCACTCTATTTATGAGTAAGAGTTGAACAATTTAAAATCTTATTTGATAGTATCTCTTTCAAAAAAAATTTCTGACACCTAAAGAGACCCTTGACACTTAAGGGATAGCTGAATAGGTATGACGGAATAAAACTATTTACGATTTAGACGTGTATTAGAATATTTTGAATTGAATTTCTGTTGTTCTTCCTAATATAACACTGTTATCCTACCTGATAGTGCTTGATGTTTTCTCTTACGACAATCTTTTTCTTCCAAAATATAAAGAGAACCAATATATAAAACAAGCGAAAAAAAAGGATCAAAATGTGATTTTCCCCCTCATATCAATCAATTATGAAGGGTTGGAATGGTCTTTCTTTATGTGTTGTTTTGTTTGTGCTGGTACTATTAGAATGAGCTAAATATGTGCGATGATATGGTTAATTGATCTTTCTTTCTCCAATATTTTTACGTGCTTTCTTTATCTTTAGAATTAGATCTTGCATGGAGGTTATTGGTTCAAACCAACAATATCCAGACATTTATTAGAATTTAACTAAAGTTTTATAACGTTATAATAATAAATCATGAAAAACGAAATACTTAGTACAATATTAAAGAAGGTGAGATAAAATAGTTATTAGTGGTAGATGTGAGGCAGCGTTAGCATGTACCAAAAACACAAGATTCACAGAAAATGTAGGAGTTTTGGCATCAACATATATTTTTCCACTGTGGGCTAGGGCTTTAGTAGTGGCACACACATTTCTGGACACTTAATCTTCCAATCTTAATTCTTGTATGTTAGGCCCAAACTATGAGTTTTCCTTCAAATTTCAAACTCCAGTGTCTATATATTTGATCTCTTATTTACGGTTACAAATAAATGAGAGGACAATACAAAACCTCAATGTGATAAATAACACGCCAAACACATTACTATAAATGATAAATACGTATATACAACATACCACTTAAAATAAAATGATAAACACATAATATATATACATAGAACTGTGCTAATTGGACAGCATGACCGAATAACAGCAGAGGATTCGGACTCATATCTTTACTATTACTCACTTAACCCATCAGTTAGAATAATTGACCCGTCTAACTTACGAGCCAACCTACCACCTTCTAATTGTTTTTGTTCTAAAAAATTCTACTCAATTAAAATTTTGTGTTGTATTTAATTTATAATTTATGATTGAAAATGATAAATTAATTATTTTATCTATTTGATATTTTAGATTAATTTTTTTGATGGGTTAGACAGGCCAATTATTTTAACTATTAAAGTATGGCAACTGGCAAGTTTGATATTTTCAACCAATTTAAAAATTGAAATCATTAACTTGACATATCTACTTTGCGACTCGTGATAAATCCTCCCACATGAGTGGGAGTGATTCTCCTCGAGTGCTCTAATATAAATATAAGTACGGCAGAAAGATAAGCATGCAAATGCAATCATAACATATATATTAATTAAGATTTTGAAACGTCACTTACTAACTCACTCCACTAGCTAGGGTTAGAAAATGTGAAGAACAATTATTGAGTAATACTATAGAGCTATCAAGAGCTCAAACTCACCACTATCTGTTAACCGTTGAATTAGTCTTTAGATATGTGCCAAAATACTTTTTCTTTTTAAAATTTAAGATGACACAGATCTTGATCAATACAGATCCAATGCCGTGCAACTTGTGAGCTTGAGTTCTTGATAGCTCCAAGTAGTCACCCATAATTATTTGAGAAGTTATTTCCTTTACGGGACGACTCCTTTGTTTCTTGCTGTCTCTTAGAAGAAATTTACAGAAAAGGAGTTAAGGAGAATGAATTCATGAAACAGAATATCATTCAATATATTATAATTGATAGAAGATGAACAATAAACTAAACGTGGGCTTCTTCGGTGATGTTTTTCATTTGTTTGTTCCTCTTGTGAGTGGTTATATTTGTATTTATATATATATATGGTTATTCATTGATAATCACTATTAAGTCCTAATCAACCTTTAATGACGTCCATTTCTTTCTTAATTAATTTCAATATGCCAACCCCCTCCCTGCTCCCAATTTATATATTCCTATTTATTTCCTCCTTTTTCTTTTTATTTTGAAAGTTCCATCTTCCTGATTTGTCAATTTGACATCATTAACCTTTCATTTTGATGAGCATGCGATTTTCTGAACGAAACCTTTTAAATAGCCAATTTTGCGGATTGTGTGTGTTAGACTTGATTTTAGACTAAATTGTTATTTTAGTCTTTAATTAATTTAGGAAAGATAGAAATGTTAAGGCTAAAGTATTATTTTGGTCCTTAATGTTTATTTGAAGTTTAATGTTGGTCCTCAAAGTTTTTTTTTGGGGTCGATTTTAGTCTTCGAACGTAACACCGTTAACTTTTTGCCATTAAATAATGATGTGGCATTCTTATATGGCATACCCTCTCTCCTACGTGTCATATTTTAATGACGTGGCATGACAGATCACTGCCACGTCACCCCAAATTATGATGATGACGAAGGAGAGAAGATGATGATGTGGCAATGTGGAGTGATGTGGCAGTGATCTGTCATGCCACGTCATTAAAATATGGCACGTAGGAGAGATAGTGTGCCATATAAGCATGCCACGTCATCATTTAACGACAAAAAAATTAACGGTGTTACGCTCGATGACCAAAATCGACAGAAAAAAAAAAACTCTGAGAACCAACATTAAACTTCATGTAAATATTGAGGACCAAAATAGACATTTAGCCAAATGTTAATTATTGTAGAATCTGAAAATTAAGATGTAGTTTGTTTTAATTTAAATCTTAAAAAGATAAAAATATCAAATTTAGTTATTAACAGATAAATTTTGTCTTAATTTAATTTAATCCTTGAGAATCTCCATTGACATAAATGATAGTAAAATTTTTAAGAATTAAATTGAAATAAATGATATCTTTTAATGATTAAATGTGATATTTATACTTTTTAGGGACTGAATTAAACAAATTTAATTAAAAGGGATTAAAACATATAGCATATTGACCTAAATGATAATTTTTTTTCTAAAATTTTATTGTATAGCTCATGCAAAATAGTTTCAATAAGTTGATACTACATAGGTGTGCTTTTTTCTAAAAAAATTAATTAATTAATTTGTCTTTGAAAGATCACATGTTTTCTCAATTTAGGGCACGTTTGGTTACGTGAACGTTTTGATGTAATAGGAATGAGAATGAAATGGAAATGTTGGAGGGAATGGGAATAGTAATGTGAAAGTGATGTCATATGATATGAATGGAATAAAAATGGATAAAATGACAATTTTATCCTTATATTAAAAGTGAGTAAAAAAAAGTAAGGACAAAAATATAATTTCATCACATTACAAAAAATAAGATATATTTAGTAAGAAGAATATTGAAGACAATGTTAAATTACAATGGGAATTACATTGGTTTTTCATGAAACCAAACTGTCGTTAGTTCTTAAACCATAAAATGTCTCATACTCATTATTGAAAGATTAATTCTTAATAAGTTTGGGTTGATTTGATTAATTGGCTGGATAACAAGTCAACTTACAATTACATCAATGGAGATTAACGTGTAATTTATAAAATACATCATATATTTATAAACTAAGCATAAGAAAATGTGAACAATATGCATTTTGGCCGTATATTTGTAAATTTGATGTTTATAATTTTTTTTTTTTAAAATTGTTGAATAGGATCCAATTTATGAGTTTTCAATCCATTAGTGTTTATTAATACTGTTGGTGATTAACTTTCTATTAATCCTATTAATCAAAATGACCAAATTGATGATGAATTTAGAGGCAAAATTGAAACATTTTAGGCAAAAGTACCTTTCCTAACCCTAATGTTTGGGGGTCCTGTCAGTTTCGTTCTTAATGTTTTTTCGCTGTCAATTGTACCCCTAACGTTTTACGTTTCTGCCAATGTCACCCTTTTCACTAACACCGTCAAATATTTAACAGTTTTTGCTGGCGTGGCATCCTATGTGGCAAAACGTTTCTTTTTTCTGTCAATTGTAACCCTAACGTTTTACATTTCTGCCAATGTCACCCTTTTCACTAACACCATCAAATATTTAATAATTTTTGCTTACGTGGCATCCTATGTGGCAAAAATATCTGACTTGGTATATTTTTTTCCACATCAGATTTTCTACTAATCTTTTCCCCATCAAAGTTGTGTCGTTTTGACCTCGGCCTATTCCTTCTAAAATATAACTCAAACACACGCGCTATTTTGCTCATAAAAACATCGAAGACGTTATCCATTCTCTATTTTAGGGTAACGTCTCCGACAAAGTAGAAAATGGGTAACGTCTCCGACAAAGTAGAGAATGGATAACATCTCCAATGTTTTTGTCTGCAAAATGGCATGCACGTTTGAGTTATATTTTAAAAGGAATATGATGAGGCTAAAACGACACGGTTTTGATGGGAAAAAGATGAGTAAAAAATCTGGTGTGGAAAAAAATATGTCAAGTCAGATATTTTTGTCACATAGGATGCCACGTAAGCAAAAACTATTAAATATTTGATGGTGCTAGTGAAAAGGGTGACATTGACAGAAAAAAGAAACGTTTTGCCACATAGGATGCCACGTCAGCAAAAACTGTTAAATATTTGACGGTGTTAGTGAAAAGGGTGACATTGGCAGAAACGTAAAACGTTACGGGTACAATTGACAGTGAAAAAACGTTAGGGGCGAAACTGACAGGACCCCCAAACATTGGGGTTAAGAAAGGTACTTTTGCCAACATTTTATTTCAGTGATCAAATTGAAAGATCGTATACGCTTTAAGGATCAAATCATTAATTTACTAAAAACAAGTTATATATTTAAATTTAAAATTATCTAAAATTATTTAACTATATATAAATTGTTATAGTCAAGAAAAGAATGATATTCTACTACTTCATTCCAAAAATAAAAAAATGAAAGATATATCTAATATGTTTGGAAGTATTTGATTTAGTATAAACTATAAAATATAAAATAATGTCAGTAGCGAACAATGCTTCTTCCAAATCTGTATTAAACTATTATGGTCAAAAGTCCATTTTGATTTTATATTGTATTCAAATTTCATATTGGTCCTTTATATTTAAAAAAATTTAAATTGGTTCTTTATATTGCACAGAAGTTTTAAATTGGTATTTCCGTCCATGTCTTCCGTTAAGTGCTGATATGGCTTGCTGAGATGGACATACAATATCTCTTATATGTCCATTTAAGCTGACGTGGTGTGACACTTCATCTTTCCATTTCATTATTTGTGATGACGTGCAGTACGTCACGTCAACAATTAACTTAAAAAATTGACGGAATTGGACTGAAAGACCAATTTGAAACTTCTGTGCAACATAAAAAACCAATATAAAACTTGGATACAATATAAAAGACTAAAATGTGCTTTTGGCCAACTATTAATAATATATTTGATAGGATCAGATACGCTCCACCTAAGGGCATCTTGTGTTCGCCACTTTGTAGCACCACGCTATTGCTCCATTGCATTATTAATTAATGCTTACCATCTGTTTGTCTTTTTGTCTCTACAGGTATGCACTCACTATTCTCTTCCTTTTTTGTCCATTTCAAGCAGATTCTATACTTCAAAAATGAAATCAGGATACGCAAGTTTTGCTTTAACTTTATCAATTTACAATCTTCGTGTCAAGGATTTATCCCTGAGCTAAGGTATGATGTAACTTTAAATTTTTGAACCATCTGTCTCACTCATGAAAGTGCTATAAATCAACGAAAAAATTAGTCATTATGCTAGGCGTTAGATACTCTGATGTAGACAAAAATAAAATCTTCAGCCAACCCCCCTTGTATATGTAAACCTGCAGTTGAAACTGATGAAATTATCTAAAACTTCCGTATTTAGCTACAGTTTTTCTTTTTGAATGGGCAAGTAAGTATATATATATATACTAACTTGTCTTGTCGGTATATGTATATATGATTAAGCTTGTCTTTATGTTACTAGCATCCTACACAATTAGGGTGTGGTCCATTCTGTGACATTGAAGATATATAACATTAATCTACATGGCAATATGGCATCACAGATTGAGCAGTAATTATTTGAGTAAATTATTATTTTAGCTTTTTGAAAGATGTAATTTGTCTCAATTTAGTCTCAAATATTTTTTAATTTAGTCCCTGAGAAAAATTTTCCCCACTTATGTTAATAGAGTTTAGGTAGTTTAGAGCAATAGTAAGGTTGCTTCTAGATGCCCCGGAGGATACAAGTTCAAATCTTAAAAATTGTCTCTCAACTTATAAGGGTAAAATTGTGTACATCTGACCTCTTTAACCTAAATCCCATCCGGTGGAATTCTCGTACATTGAACTGCTCTTTAAATAAAGATACATTATATCTTTCAAAAACCAAAATGATAATTTATTTACTTATTTGGTGGTCCGTTCAATGTACTGTCACCAACCAAAATCCATCAGAAACTTCCTTCAAAGGGCCTAATCATAAATCATTCATAGGGATATTGACAACTTCAATCAATGTCCTCTTTCTCTCTCTAACCATACCAGCACACGTTTTGACAAAGCATCCAAATCATTTCATTTTCATTCCACCCAAGAATATGACCAAACACAACACAATTACAGACACAACATAAAACATTCATTCCAATATTTGGGGTTGCTTGGACGCTCAACTCTTCTTGGCAATTACACTTGGCCACTACTGGCACATCTCTAAAACCACCCCATACATACCCGATTTTGGGATTCGCTAAAGTTCAAATACATAAAATTTATCATCTAGATCGTAGAATGAAAGTGTTGCAATACAGACACAAATTCAGATCTAAGTCTACTAATTCATGTCTCTAACACTCAGGAATGAGGGTATGGTCTCTTCTGGGGTCATGGCAGTAGTTATAAACCATGAAGTTGTTTTGGACCCATTGCATTGCCTTGTGTTGCTGAGGGCTCAGACTCCCATACCCAGATGGTGAAGAAGAGGGTGGTTGACACGTGGCAGGGCCTTCAATGGTACAACCTTGTACTTTGAACTTTCTGTACCTACCAATGAAGGGCTGGTACCTATAATCTGCTCTGTATTTTCCATCCTCTGTGGCCCATGAAGATGCATCCCATATTGATCCATACACATACATTGGTCTTGTAGGGTATGTGGCCTCACTCTTCCTAGGGTACCTCCTTATGGGCACATCATCCACTAGAAATCTGCACATTTTAGTTAGTAATTCTTGTAAAAAAATTAACTTTTTTCCATCACAACAATGTTAATAATATAGAAAGAATTACATGATCTCACTGGGTTTCCAAAGAATAGCATAGTGGTGAAAATCCTGTGTTGGGTCGAACCAAAGATGGAACTTCATCTCTCTTCCTATAACATTCCTGTGATCTCCACTTCCTCTGATGTATACATTAGTCTGCAACACATAAGGCTTATCTGGTGTAGTACCCAGAAACTCAATGTCTATTTCATCATGGTTTCCTGGGTGGTCTTGGTTGTTTGAAAGCTACATTATGTACAATTACACACAGAAGAAGGTATGGTCAATAATAATAATTATAATAACACATTTTGCAGTTTTTAAAATTCACAATTACTTAAAAGAATAACTCTCACATATAGAGATGTGATGACTCCTGCAGTATAACCAGGTTGAAGCTTAATTGCAGCACCAAAGTATCCAGATCGATAAGAATGCAGTGACTTGAATCCACTCCCTGTGTTTGAAAAAAAATTGTTGTAGCAGTAAGTAAAAATGACTCGACTTGTGTGCAGTTCTTTATATCTTTTGCTATCCGGTTCTACAATGATGTTTTGAGAGTGTAACGCGTGAAACTATTATGGGAGATGGATATCAAAGGATTAGTTGAATTCTCAAAAAAGGAGGGTAATTCCAACTGATCACCATGTCGGAATTGTAAATATGCAGTTATGAATAATCCAGCCAAAGTAATTGGAATTAGACTTAACATGATCATACGGGAGAACCAATAATTAAGAAAGAAATGAGTTATATAAACCTTATACGTGTAAGTTTTCGGTTAAAAAATCTAATAGCAAAGATATAAAAACCTGAGGTGGAGTCAAGCCAGATTGTTAATGAGCCTTGTTCTAGTCTCTGATGCTGAGTTCCCCATAGATTTCTAAACCCTTTACTAAATCTCAGAGGACTAATTCTTGAACTTGGGAAGTATCCAGGTGAGGGTGGATGATGCTGAGCAATGCTAGAAGAAATCATGATGACTGAGAATACAATAAGAACACAAAAGAGAGGAGCCATAGGGGGAAAATTAAGAGGAAAGTGGTATATATATTGTGTTATAATATGCAAGGTGGAGAAAGAGGATTAGAGGAAGTTGGTATATATAGGGACTTAAGAGGCCCCACTGAAGCAACAAGGTGATAAGTTAGTAGAATGGAGAGTTATATACACTAGGACAAAACACTATGATGTTTGTGATAAAACTAGAGCAGACATAGTTCAATATGAGGTGTGGGTTCTTTTGCCCTTCCATTTCTACATGGGATAGAACTTCCCTTTCAAAAGAATATATCTGGTTTGTTAATATTCAGGAAAAGAGAAAAGATTTTACGAGATGTTTTGTGTATTGTATCGTGTTATTTGTGCAATGACTAGTAATATTTATCTATTTATTTTTATTTTATAGGCTAAAACGCACAAAAGACTCTTGAGTTTTAAACCAATGATACATAACACATAAGTTTTAAAATATTGCACTCAACCTCCTTCCGTCATATTTTCATCTATTTTTAACACTTTTAAGCCACGTCAACATTTTTATTCAAATTAGTGAAGGATGTTTCGGTAATTTCATTTAAAAACCTAAATAAAAACATTGATGTTGCTGAAAAGTGTTAAAATAATTACCAAGACACCCTTCACAAAATCAGAATAAAAATGTTGACATGACTAAAAAGTGTTAAAAAAAAGACGAAAACTTGACTAGGGAGGGTTTAGTGCCAAAAATTGAAAGGTCAAGCATATTAAGTGCAAGATTTTAAAACTCATAAATATTAGGTATCATTAGCCTAAAACTCAGAGAGCCTTCAGTGTATTCTAACTTATTTTATTTATCATGTAGGCTCTCTAATTTTAAAAATAAATATTAACTATACTTGTAGTTACAAAATTTTCAGATTGGATTACCTCTGACAATGTCAAAAAGAGGGCATGGATAATTTTGGATACTGTATGGTTCGGTGCACCTTACCAAATCTTGTACATCATCATCATCATTATCATAGGACACTTTGGGCAAGGTATACATATATATATATTGAATACAAAAACGTGGGAAACTCATATATCCATATTTTCTTTGGGAAATGTGATGGGGAAATAAAGGATAAGTTGATGGAAAATCAATTTACAGTTGGAGTAATTGTTGTGACTGATACAAGTTAATATATATGGAACATATATAGTATTGATTTCAGGCTGTGAAATTGGGTTAGGGAGGTTCATTATTTTTCTAGTTATGTGCCAAAATTCACAGTTAGTTAGTTAGGAGGATTAATATTATTAGGCTTTAATGTAACATACCCAGAGGGGTTAATAATTCAATGCTGGCTGTAAAATTAGTTTGGGACATTCACTTGGATAGGAACTTGTAACCAACAAATGCTTTATGATTCCAAATATTAAGGTTCAAGCAATTAAGTTCAACATAGTTGCAGTTTATAGCAAATTATTTAGAGATGCTTTAAATTTCAGAGAATTAAATCATCAGTTTGCATTTAACTAAATTCTTTAAGTATCTATTCAGTGGTTTGAACCTTGACGGTATATATAAAGAGGATTTTGTGACCAACACTAAAAAATTCCTTCGAGAAGTCTACAGTGCGAGAAAATTAGTTATTGTTATTGACAATAGAAACCGTGAACTCACCTTAAAAAAATTGAGAGCATTATGCATTACAGTCTGCAGAGCATCAATAAATATTTCTTGGGACCATGGTGAATTACCAAAGAAAGTTTTGTTGGAGGGAAGATGTTTTGATAGGAAATAGAAATGGTAGTGGAAAAAGAAATGAGAGGGAATTAAAATATGATTTAAAAAAGTATGTTTAATAGAAATGGAAACGGAAATGGAAATGGAATGCATTTGATGTGTTTAGTAGTAAAAGTTTGGTAATGGAAATGGAAAGGGAATGTATTAAAATGACCATTTTACCCCTTATATTAAAATAATAAAAAGATAAGAGGATTATAATTGTGTCAAATCATGTCAAATCAGAGGGTTATAATAGATGTTTTGTAAATTTTTTAAGTTGATGGAAATGAAAAAAATGAAAAAGTAATTGGGACTCAGTGAACCCCACTATTTCCATTGGCATTTCCATTGTTGTTTCTTGCAAGTGAACATGCCCGTAAGGTAAAATAATAAATGACAATTTTGCCCTTATGTCACATCAACAAAATGAAAATACAATTATGTAATTATGATAAATTAGTAAAGATAAAATGGACATTTTACAACCAACTTCCCTCTAACTCAAGTGGCAATTTCTCTTCCATGGAGAAATGAAACTTTTCTTTCCTATGAAGCTAAATCCACTCAACCAAACGTGATATATGATAGGGATATTTGCTTTCTTTGCCAATTCTCTCTCTCTAAATCATACCAAACGTGTTATTAATGGATTAGGGGCTACACCTTTTTTCTTCCTATCTTTCCAACTTCATGAACTTCACCTTTCCAAAAGAGTACACTTTGTGGCATTTTGGTTTAATGATGAATATGGTGGTTTAAAAAAAATCAAGGCAAAAATATTTTTCTTGCCCTCAACGTTTGGGGTCCTGTCACTTTCGCCCCTAACGTATTTTTGCTGTCAATTGTACCCCTAACGTTTTGTGTTTCTCCCAATGTCAGGCTTTTAGCTAACACCGTTAATTTTTGAATGGTTTTTTATGACGTGACATCCTATGTGGCCAATAATTCTGATTGGACTTAATTTTTTCCACATTAGCAGTGAATAGTACTGAGTTTTTGGGGTCCATTGTACCCCTAAAATATATTGCTGGTGTGAAAAAATGAAGTCCAGTTAGAACTGTTGGCCATATAGGATGCTACGTCATAAAAAATCGTCCAAAAATTGACGGTGTTAGCCAAAAGCCTGACATTGGGAGAAACACAAAACATTAAGAGTACAATTGACAGCAAAAAACATTAAGGGTGAAAGTAACAGAACCCCCAAACATTAGGGACAGAAAATATACTTTTGCCAAAAATCAAACTTATAAGAAACAAACAATCAAATATTGCAAAATAGGAATCTGGGATAAAATTGAACAAGAACAGAGGTGGCAACCAAAGATTAGCACAAATAGACCAATCCTTTACACCCCAAGAATGGATCATATCTTTCCATTTATAAAGACCATGCTTTATTTAATCTAGCAACCTAGTTGTCATCATCATCATATTCTTTCCCTTCCATGCAAAAGGGTTAGATTTTTCTCTCCTTTGTGATATCAATGATTTCAAGGAGAGAAAAAGTAATGATCTATCCCTAAAGATTTTCTTGTGTTGTTCCACATATGGGCAAGGAGTGATGAAGGGATCATATAGGTGGGGTTTTCAAGTTCTAGACTAATTAATTTTAACTTTAGTTGATTCTAATATCCAAATACTTACTGAATAACATAGAGAGAGTGGAAGGGGCTTGAACTCTTAAGAATTTGCTTGTATAGAAGTCAAGCGTATAAATTAATATTTTAAGACTCAGGTCAGATTGGTAATTGTCCAAGTGTCCGGTCTGGTTCAATCAATTGGTCCGAATGACTAAACGAATTGGGTTGACACAATCAAAATCAAGTGATCCAAAATTAACTCGGAAGCCATGACAAAATGTAGAGAACCAGTCGAATCAATACATAAGGCAAAATTTCATGTTTTTTTGTCCTTATTCTGGGTATGAATATCCTATTCATTTTTAAAAGCCGAAATAGACCATTTTTAAACGAAAAATGTTGAGAACCAAACCCAATATTATATACCACTCATTTGATATTTTTTTTTTAAAAAAAACAAATTTAACCCAATTTTCTTGCGTGTTGGCTATAATTACGGTGCTCTAATATGAATTATATTGTTGCTTTGATAATTTGGAGTTTTAGATGGTTGTTGATAATATGATTTGATTATTTAAATTTATTTTATTTTTATATATATAATTTGTAAAATGTATTTTAATATTAAAAAATTTTAATTATTATTTTATATATTTATCACATCATCAAATTTGACCGCGATGAACTGCTCATCGTCCCATTTCATGTTAAAACATTGTTATAAATCTCCCACCTACAATGTGAGAGAATATTACATAAAAATAAATATTACAATCATTTTATTTTTTAGGTAAACTCTAGTGAATATGATGAATCTCTAATACTAATTAGCAAATACAACAGGATTTGAATCCATACACATTATTTGTCCTACCACTGCATTCTCTAATCTCTAGTAGTTTAAGGTCTCGTTTGTTAGTTTTCAACGGTGATAGAAAGGAAATGAAAAAGCAGGTGGGGCCACGTCTGAAAAGTGGGCCTCACTGTTAGCTACTTTCCCAATTTTCTTATGCGAATTGTGCACATAATTTTTTTTAAAAAAAAAATTAAAATATAAAGGGGTAAAATGATCAAATCATAACATTTTTTTAATATTTTAATATAGAGGCTAAAATGATAATTCTAATACATTATTATTCTTTTTTCATTCTCAAATTTTTACTATCAAACACATTCTCATATTCTTTCTGTGTAAAGAACGTGTGCCCGAAATGCAGAAACTAAAACTCAAACTAATGGTCAATAAAATGATGAAATTTCAAATAATTAGTGTATTGCTAATAAAATGGGATTATATATGAAGTTAAACTTAAATATGTCCCCTGAATGTTCCCAAATGAAAAATTCCTAATTTAGTTAATGTAGGCTAGTTGAGTGGTGAGATTTTGTTTATATATCACTCATGAAGCTAAACTGATATGATTATGCAATGACTGAAGAGCTAAAACTTCAACCAAAAGGCAGATAGTAGAGTGTGTTAGGTTTAGTGGGAGGAATTAATTTCTCATAACGTAACGAATCAATATTTAAATTTTTATCTTAAAAGAAGTGTTCACATTTAGTATCTTCTAATATTTCAAATAAAATAACTTCTAATAAAAAAAATATTTGTGATGAAAAAGAAGAGTATAGAGTAGATTCTTTCACTTTACACATATGTCATAACCTAATAACTATCACACCTTACAAGTCTTAGCACTCAAAGAACCTAACTTGAATACTGTCTTGATAAAATAAGTTTAATAATCAAGATACAATTTAAAGGTAAACAATTTTAGTGTTGTGCTATTTTTTATTAAAATTAACTATGAAATAAATTTAAATATTTAAATTAAGAGGTATATTATTTTGTTATAGGCAAACTATTTTTTAGTTTCTAAATTATTGATTAGTACTATTTAGTCTTCAAATTTTGAAAACATACTATTTAGTCCTTGAATTTATAATT
This sequence comes from Senna tora, assembly GCA_014851425.1. Classification (NCBI taxonomy): domain Eukaryota; kingdom Viridiplantae; phylum Streptophyta; class Magnoliopsida; order Fabales; family Fabaceae; genus Senna; species Senna tora. Next base: position 6,774,541 of record CM026266.1, on the reverse strand, counting down.
ATGTCAACAATTTAGTCCTCTAATCATGACATGTTAGATTATCAAGTGACGTGACAGTTAACTGTTTGATACTTATATCATTACCTATTAGATAAACATAAGGTATATATACATGCATATAATTTAAATTTTAGTTCACATTTTCAACATTTTAATTGCTTGATACTTATATGATTATTATTAATTAAAATAATTTGAAATATGAATGCAGGCATATACTAATTTGATAAGTAAAAACTAAAAAGACTAAAAATTTGTGTATTTTCTCTTTAATTTAACCATCTTTTATTTTTTGGCCAAAACAAAAAAAATCATCTTTTATTCTTCTGAACGGTTTGAAGGAACAGAACAAATACGCGTAAAGAGTAAGACTCGAGGAACCGAAAAAGATAAAAGCTTTTGGATTTGTGGGTTTTTGAAGGCATCTCATTCCTGAATCGTTACTCTTCGCGCGGTTTGGTACCAAATCGAATGATCGTCGTTAATCCCACGTAATAACGTCTTCACACAGATCCTTAATAGGGTTTGAAAGATTTTGCAGGAAACGCCAGAAGCAATCGTTGTTGGGATTATTCATTGAAATTTCTCAAAAGCAAAAGCAAAAGCAAATTATCTTTGGCTGTGAGATCACAGGAGATATGGAGAAGGTGATGAATATTCTGAAGCCGAAGAACCCACAACAGCAGTTGAGAGATTGGCAGCGTAGGCTTCGTCAGGAGTGTCGGAACATTGAGCGCCAAATCCGAGGCAATCTCTTATACTCTGCTTCGGACTCCAATGTCTTGTGCTCGTCTTCTTCTTTTTGATATGCTTATAGCTAAATTTTATATATGGGTTTCGATCAGATATTCAGAGAGAAGAAAAAAATGTACAGAAGACAATAAAGGAAGCAGCCAAGAGGAACGACATGGGCTCTGCTAAGGTATCTTGTAAATTTTCCTTGGTTCTGTTTCTTGGCTCTGAATTTACTGTCACTAGTGCCTGTGAGAAAGTTAAGGCAATGCCATGGAAAAATTCGTGTGAGTTTGAGAGAAAAATAGAAGAGAGGGTATACTAATGTGTAATGTGTGTTCCCACAATAAGTTATACAATTATGGGTAGTTTTTATATCTTTGCCATAACTCTGTGTATGCTTGCATAGTCGGTCCCAAAAGCTTGGATAAGAGAGGAGGATTGTGTTAGTAGTCAATAGCTAGTGTAAAACTTTGTCGAATCAATATGGATCAACGACGTGAACCTTGTAAAAACAGAACATGTTGGCATCGTTTGATCCATATAGCGGATCTCACCTAGTGGAAAAAGGCTTTGATTGTTGTTGTTGTTGTTTTATATATCTTTGCTGTGAGGTTTTCCATGATTGGTGCATTTAGAAGAACTTTTCCACATGATATGCTTTGATTGGAGAATTGTATAACAAGGATACAAGGAACTGCATATAAGTTTTGTAGGGATGAAAGATCTAATATTATTTGGATGTGATTTATTTTCCTGTCTCATTAGTCATTATGGAGCAAGTCTCTTATGAATCTTTGTTTTTGCACTATGGTACTAAGTGGGTTTTTGCTTCTCCTTTTTGTTTAATTTGCAGTCACTTGCTAAGGAACTTGTAATATCTAGGAGAACGGTGAACCGTCTTTATGAGAATAAGGCACAATTGAATTCAATATCAATGCACCTTGGAGAGAGTGTTGGTAGGTTGTTCCTTTACTGCCTTATAACAAGTTAATGATTTCTTTCATGAGTAAACTTGGCAATAATATCGATGGGTCTTTGTTAAGAAAAAGATCAAGTGGGAGTTTGTGATGTTAGTTAGCATGATGTGCTAAACAATGGAGGTGAACTTGTAATGATTGTGTTTTGTGAACATGGCCTAGAATGGATTAGTAAATAGACATGGACTAGAAGGAGATGATCATTGATCAATTGAGGTTCTTTTATTACCTTTCAATAAGTAGGTTGCTTGTCTGCTGAGGGATTTTGTATATGAGGCTGGCCTTAAGAAATACTGTTTTAGAATTCTTCTTATATTAGTAAATTGGAGGATATTGCTATTTCTTTTAGCAAGAACTAACAAGTCGATCTTTGACATTTTTTTATGAAAAGTCTATCTTTGACTTAGAGGAACTTGAGTTAGATAATTTCATTGTTAATTGTAGTATCTTGGTCAGGGAGGGTCTATTTGAACTTTGAAGACATTTTACACTTTATGAAAATTAATAGCACTGCCCCATTTGGATATATATATATATATATATATATATATATATATTTAAAAAGTTTTTTTAATTTTGATTGCAAAATTTCACTTTTAGAAGCTAAGAGTTTTAGCTTTGAGAAACTAAAAAAATGTCAGCTTGTTCTGAAAGTTGAAATTATAATTTTTTCCAACAAAGCTTTATATTATTACAAAATCACTTCTGGTTATGGGTTTTTGCAAGAAAAGCTTGTCCAATAGACATCTAACGTGCAGTTCATTTTCTGTGCTACTTGTGCATATATTTTCAGTATAAGCGTGCTTTGACCCTTCATCTCTGTCATAAATGATGATGATTGTGTAAATATACTATTCTATATGTTCTTTTTTTATTTTGTATAAATGAGCATAATCATTTGATTATCCATGGATTAGTAGTGGATTCCTTTGTTATGAGGTCTTCAAGAATGACTTAAATTATACAAAACTAGTTTGAATTTCATGATTCGGTTGCTTTTGCAGCTATTGCTCGTACTGTGGGACATTTGTCCAAGAGTGCTGAGGTTATGAAGCTTGTCAATAATCTCATGAAGGCTCCTGAGATGGTTGTGACAATGCAAGAATTTAGCAAAGAAATGACAAAGGTATGCTTGCTACGGATGTTGTTCTTAATTCAGAAGAAAGAAACCATGAAGTACATCACCAATTATTAGTAAAAATATTTTCTTTTCTACTCATTATTATCTAGCAAGCATTCAGGTATAATCTTGACATCTAGGAATTGGTCCTCTCTTGATATATTCTTATGAAATTGGATCATCTGAACTAAAGCTCTGAAATTCGCTGAAATTTCTATTTTGCACATCAACCCGTGTATACGGGTTAATAAATAAAAATAAATCATGTCTTGTATATTAACCCGTGTGCAGGTTAATGATGCATTTGACCCAATTTCACAGAAAGTGAACTCCAGAGTATCATGATCCATATCCTTATACCCATATACACACCTATTGATCAACAAGTTTTACTTTTATAGGCAGGAGTGATTGAGGAGACAGTGAATGATGCTATCGATACAGCACTTGATTCTGAAGACTTAGAAGATGAGATAGAAGAAGAAGTTGATAAAGTCTTAACTGCAATAGCTGGTGAGACAACTTCACAGCTTCCAGAAGCTGTTAGGAAAGAAAGAGTGAAGCAACCTGCTCAAAGGGCTGGAGCTGCAGAGGAGGTATTTGCAATTGCTTTCTCTGTTTTTAGAGTTAAACTAACTGTGGGATCTGTTGTGATTAATATTCTTACCATTCTTTTTATTAGGAAGAGGCTATAGCTGAGGGCATTGATGAAGAGGAAGAAATGGAAGAAATAAGGGCTCGACTTGCTAAAGTTAGATCATAGATTCAGTTCAAAGTTTTGCTGACTGATCTTCCTTATGGTGTATTATAAGAAAGATGGTGAGAGATTTGTGGCTTATTTGATGCTTGCCGGAATAGTGATTATGGGTATAGAGAATACTAGTAGGATGGGCTGTATTGCATTTAAATTACATTATTCAGCTGTAAATTTAGTTTTTATGTTAGGGTTTATCTTGCAAGTGTCCTAGGGTACTTTTTAAAGTTTTATCTCATTAGTTGAAAGAGACCACGAGATCTAACAACTAGTTAAACTTGCACACCAAAGGGCATTTCCTATACCAATGCACAAATAAAAATGAATAAAATGAAAAGCGCGCACATATTTATATATATATCTATCTATATCTATATATATATATATATATATATATATATATATATATGGTTTTGGAGTTTTTGGTGGCAAAATGTGATGCCAAAAAAATAACTTCCCTACTAAAAATAACTAATCAATAAATAACTTCTCATGATTTAATATATTATTTAAAATATAATTATTATATTATATTTTAAAAGTTAAAAAATTATCAAATATTTAATATTTTATTATTTTAAATCATAATAATAATAATTTTATCTTATATATTAAAAAAATATAAAAACAAATTACATGCACGGTACGTGCATGCGAAGCCTCTAGTATATATATATGGTTTTGGAGTTTTTGGAGTTTTTGATGTCACACAAGCAAAGTGTGACACCAAAAAAATAACTTTCCCCTCAACTTCCCAATAAATAACCAAGTATGATAGGTGGTTACTAAAAAAACGGAGAAGTGCATAACTTCTCATTTTTTAATTTTTTATTTTAAATTATGGTAAAATCTCTATTTAAAATTTTAAAATATTTAATTTTTAATGGTTTACAAGAGCATGAGGTGGCACAAGCATTGAAGAGAATGGATAATAGCAAAGCAATAGGACCGGATAATATACCCATTGAGGTGTGGAAGAGCCTAGGAAGCAAAAGCGTAAATTGGTTAACAAAGCTTTTTAATGTGATATTGAGATCCAAGAAAATGCCGGATGAATGGAGGAAAAATACTTTGATCCCAGTGTATAAGAACAAGGGGGATATACAAAATTGTGCAAATTATAGGGGGATCAAACTCATGAGCCATACTATGAAGCTATGGGAGAAGGTTATCGAACGGAGGTTGAGGAAGGAGACGCGAATTACAGAGAATCAATTTGGGTTCATGCCAGGGAAGTCAACCATAGAGGCAATATATCTATTAAGAAGATTGATGGAGAGATATTAGAGGTCTCATAAGGATCTATATATGATTTTTATTGATTTGGAAAAGGCCTATGATAGAGTACCGAGAGAAGTATTATGGAAGGCTTTGGAAAAAAAAGGAGTACGAGTGGCCTATATCCGAGCAATCAAAGACATGTACGATGGAGTCACGACTTGTGTGAGAACACAAGGTAGTGTTACGAAGGATTTTCCTATAACCATAGGACTACATCAAGGTTCAGCTTTGAGCCCTTACCTCTTCAATTTGGTATTGGATGTGCTCACTGAACATATACAAGAGGCAGTACCAAGGTGTATGCTTTTTGCTAACGATATAGTCTTGGTTGGAGATTCCAAAGAACAAGTAAATGAAAAATTAGAGAGATGGAGACAAGCTTTGGAGACATATGAATTTCGCATAAGTCGAAGCAAAACAGAGTATATGAAATGTAAATTTAGTGGTAGGGACGTTGATTCTAGGAGTGAGGTGAAACTTGGAGATCACCCCATGCGAGAAGTCACAAGTTTTAAGTATTTGGGAACGATAATACAAAATAATGGAGAAATAGAGGAAGATGTAAACCATAGGATCCAAGCAGGATGGATGAAATGGAGGAAGGCATCAGGTGTTATTTGTGATAAGAAAGTACCGCTTAAGCTTAAGGGGAAATTTTATCGCACCGCAATAAGACCAGCTTTACTGTATGGTATTGAATGTTGGGCGATAAAAAGCCAACATGAGCACAAATTCAACGTGGCAGAAATGAGAATGTTGCGCTGGATGAGTGGTCACACTAGAATGGATAGGATTAGGAATGATTATATTAGAGAGAAAGTGGGGGTAGCACCTATTGTCGAAAAATTAGTCGAAACACGCCTTAGGTGGTTTGGTCATGTACAAAGGCGGCCGGAAGAGGCTCCGGTACGTAGAGTTGACCAAATGGAAGATAACCTAATAACTAGAGGTAGGGGAAGACCAAAGAAAACAATAGGAGAAACGATTAAGAGGGATCTAACCATAGAAATGTGCAAAGACAGAACATGTTGGCGTCGCTTGATCCATATAGCTGACCATACCTAGTGGGAAAAGGCTTTGATTGTTGTTGTTGTTAAAATATAATAACTATTTTATATTATATTTTTAAAAAATTTAAGAATAAATTCTATGTATGCACGTAAGTGTATGCGAAACCTCTAGTATATATATATATATATATATATATATATATCACTATTTAGATATATAAAAATAATAAAATTTATTAGCGATTAAACTTGTATTTTTATCTATCAATAACTAAATTAAGATAAATTATACTTTTTGAAAACTAAATTTATCATTTTCATCGTTCAATAACTAAATTAAAACAAGTTTGTAACTTTTTTTTGTGTAAACTATGGGTATCTTCCACCTATCCGTTTTAGAAATTGGATCCAGTGCAATTCCTTCAAAATATATAATTTTATTTCATTTTTAAAACACTAATACGGATTTACTCTAACAATAACCCACTATGAATGGATTAGGAATGAAATTATTATCAATTTTGACAAATTTCATCACTAAATAGCTTCGTGAGACTATTTTTTAATATCAATAACAATTTGGTCCCTAATCCTTTTAAAGTGATGATATTTGTCAACATTGATATTAGTTTGGTCTCTAATCTATTCATTGTGGATTATTATTAGTGTGAGTCCGTATTAGTACTTCAAAAATGAAATAAAAATGTGTATTTTATAGGAATTGCACTGGATCCAATTTCTCCGTTTTAACAGTCTAAGCGAAGACTAATCCCATTCGAGCCGGGTAGGACCACAAGGGCAGCAAAGCTCTCCCAACCAAGTTTTAACACAGCTGCATACCCAAGACTCGAACTCGAGACCTTTGGTTAAACTGGAACAACCCCTTACTATTTGATCCACGTGATTAGTGGTTTGTAACTTTTTTAGAGACTAAATTTATCATTTTTATATATCATGGACTAAATTGAAACAAATATTTTTTCAGGGACTAAATTTGTTATTTCTATCTACCAGGGACTAAATTAAGATAAACTATATTTTCGGAGATTAAATTTTTCATTTTCATCTATCAGTGACTACATTGAGACAAATTAAATTTTAAATTGAAAGGACATAGTATTGGGAGAATGGATCTAGTGCTTGGCTTTTCTATGCATTAGTATGCTAGGTTGACTTTTTTTTTTCAATTTTTTATTTAAATTTAAAAAATTGTAAACTTTTTTTAAAGAATATCTAAAGTATGAAAGATATAGATACAAAAAAAATTAAAAACTTCACATAAATCGAGATTTGCTATTAATGGATTAGGTTTTTAGTCCCTAAACCATTCACGGTAGGTCCTTATTTGTGTGAAATTTTTTATTTTTTGTGTGTCTATAAGTCTTATTCTTTAGAAAAAGTTTACATTTTTTTCAAATTTAAATAAAAAAAGTGAAGAAAACTATGAAAAAAGTCGGCATAATATACTAATGGGACAAATTACTCTTTTGGTCCTCAACGTTTGCACCAAATTTAATATTGGTCCTCAACGTTTCAAAAAGTTATTTTAGGTCCTCAACGTTTTTTTTGGGTCAAAATTGGTCCTCCAGCGTAACTCCGTCTGGTTTTTTTGTTAAATGCTGACGTGGAAGGTTTATGTGGCACACCCTCTCTCTTACGTGTCATATTTGAATGATATGACACCCTTTCTCACTCCAACTCAGCAAAACGACACCGTTTTGCTGAGTTGGAGTGAGAGGGAAGTGATGTACTAGATCCATAGAAAAGTCAAGCACTAAATCCATAACCATTATTTAGTATTAATTGATTAGGATTAGAAACAAATATGACTTCACATAAATTAAACCCAGGCAGCTTTTTTTACTACATCTACATGCGATGTCACGTAAGCAAAAATTGTTAACTATTTTATCAAGGTTAATGAAAAAGGACAATATTAATAAAAAACAAAAAAAAAATGGGGGTGTAATTGAAAACAAAAAAAATGTTGGAACATAATTGACAAACATCAAATATTGGGTGTGAAAGTACTTTTATGAGCCAGAATACTATTTAGTCCCCGAATTGTTGGTCAAACTACTATTTAGTCCCTGAATTTATCAAAAATACTATTTAGTCTCCAAAATTTATAACTATGTCAACTATTTAGTCCCCGAATTTGACAAAAATACTATTTAGTCCCCGAATTTGTAACTATGTCAACTATTTTGTCCCTAAACTTGGCAAAAATATTATTTAATCCCCGAATTTACAACTCTGTCAACTCTAATGGGTAACAGTCAGGAGACTAAATAGTTGACAGAGTTACGAATTCGGGGATTAAATAATATTTTTGCCAAGTTTGGGGACTAAATAGTTGACATAGTTACAAATTAAGGGACTAAATAGTATTTTTGTCAAATTCGAGAACTAAATAGTTGACATAGTTACAAATTTTCGGGACTGAATAGTATTTTTAATAAATTTAAGGACTAAATAATAATTTGACCAACAATTCGGGAACTAAATAGTATTTTACCTCTACTTTTGTCTATAATTCCTTTTCACATTTCATGAATTTATCTTTGTCTATCAATTTTTTAAAAAAAAAATTAGAAAAATCATTCTTAAAAACAGAAAAGAAAAGGCGCCATTTATGAAGCCTGAATATCCGCGTAAAAGCATAAAAAGATAAAAACTTGACGAGTCCCACCAAAACAGATTTCAGAGCCAAGGCGTGTGTTACCATCAAAATAACGCTTATTTTACCATCATATGACACATTTCAGAGCTTATGGCGTGACTACGAGTCAGTTACCATGAAAATAACGCTTATTTTACCATCATATGACATATGCTCATCACATTTCACAAAACTCCTCTTTCGGCCAAATTTGCTTGCACGTCTAAAACTTCTCACCTTCCAAATTAAAGCACCAATTTAAATTTATATTATTTTGCGTGATGGTCAAATTTCTATTATGTAAAAAAAAAAGTCAAAACTCCAAATTGGTCCTTTATGTGTACACAAAGTTTCATATTGGTCCTTTATGTTTCAAAAAGTCTAAATTAATCCTTTATATTTGCAAGAAGTTTCAAATTGGTCTTCAATTGAAGCTGACGTGTCATGCCACGTCATCGCCATGTCATCATCCAATAGCATATATGTGATGACGTAACACTGACGTGGCATGACACGTCAGCACTTAACTTAAGAAATTGACGGAAGTGGACGGAAGGACCAATTTGGAACTTCTTGCAAACATAAAGGACCAATTTAGACTTTTTGAAACATAAAGGACCAATATGAAACTTTGTGTAAATATAAAGGACCAATTTGGGGTTTTGACAAAAAAAAGAGCATACATTTTCTTAAATAACAAATCCGATTTACCTATGATAAATAAAATATACAAAATCCATACATATATACACTTTTTCTATTTTAATTTTTCTATTCATTTATGAGAAACCAAGATATTACTATTAAATTACAAGTATTTAAGAACATTAATAGGTTGGTATTTATGTCTATATAATACTATTAAATTACAAGTATTTAAGAACATTAATAGATTGGTATTTATGTCTATATTATATTATTAAATTACAAGGATTTAAGAACATTAATAGATTGGTATTTATGTGTATCATATTAATTGCTTAACATTAATACCAGATACATTAAATTAAGGATAAAACTTAAGTCAAATTTCTTATATTCTTGCCATCAAGTTCTCACATATAAATATGACATGTGACAAAAAAATGTTTAAATGACCAATCAGAGGAGAGAGAAAATGTAAAAAACCACATTTTATATGACCAATCATAGAAGAAAGAAAATGTAAATATAATATATGATTAGTAGAACTTGATGGCAAGGATACAAGGAACTTGACCTAAGTTTTTTCCTTGAATTAAAACAAGGACCACTATAAATAGAGTCATTGTGCCACACATAGTTTTCAGAGAGCAAGAGACAATGGCATCACCATCATCATCATCTTCTTCAATGTTCCTCCCCAAATTATTATTTGTGTGGGTGATATTGATTTCTTCACCATTGTTCTCATCAGCAACATGTCCTTCCACCAAAGAGAAGCTAATTAGAGAGCTTAACCTTTGCCCAAAACATTCCATAAACACAGTATTTGGTGACCCCATGAATGTGTTTATCCCTCCAGGCAACATCTTTGAGAAAAAATTGATATTCCCCAATTTTGCTTCTCCTTCTGCTTCTGGGCCCTCTATTCAAGACTTGGGTCACCATGCTGGCTATTATTCCCTTCCCCGTTCCAAATCTGCAAGGTAATTCTTTTTTGAATCCGGGTTGTTTTTTTTGGTTCCGGTCGAAACCTCTAAATTACCAGTATCCAGAAGTCTACTGGGCTCTGATTAATCGTGGTGTGAATGATTTAATTTACAGGATGTTCTACTTGTTCTTTGAGGCTCGGAACAATAAGAATGATGTGCCATTAGTGATATGGTTGACTGGAGGACCAGGTTGCAGTAGTGAATTGGCTTTGTTCTATGAGAATGGTCCTTTCCATATCTCCAAAAACTTGTCCCTTGTGTGGAATGACTTTGGCTGGGATAAGGTATATATATATATAATTGATTTTCAATGGCAAAAGTACTTTTTTTTAGTCCTTAAATTATAGAATTTCTGTCAACTGTGCCACTAAATTTTCAAGTTGCAAGTGAATTTGCCCTTCGTCATTCCAAATTCTGCTTAAATAATTAACAACAGAAGCAAATAGTTTTGTTCTCGTGGACTGGCTACTGCGACATCACAATCAGTATTGAAAGCTAGCTATGAAGAAGACAGTTACGTTGTTAATTATTCATACGGAATTTAGGTGAATGACAAAATTAATTATAAATGAAATGTTTATGGACATAATTAATATAAACTTTATAATTTAGGGGGGAAAAAAGATATTTTTGGCAGCTTTTAATTAATATATGCATATTCAATCTGATTCTATGGTATATGTATATGTATATGTATATATAAATATAAACTTTTTTGTAGGCATCAAATATTATTTTCGTAGACCAACCCATTGGGACAGGTTTCAGTTACTCTTCTAATGAAAGCGACATTCCCTATGACGAAGAAGGTGTAAGCAATGCCTTGTATGACTTCTTACAGGTACTACTTTATAATAATAATTAATAATTATATATATATATAGCATTAATTGACATAATTAATATACAAAATTAAGAATTTAAGATACACTAATTAATTAATAAGTTTAATTAATTTCAATATGTCAGGCATTTTTGAAGGAGCACCCTCAGTTTGTGAAGAATGAGTTCTATATTACAGGAGAATCCTACGCAGGACATTACATTCCAGCTTTGGCTTCTCGTGTTCATAAAGCAAACAAAGCAAAAGAAGGAATTTATATCAACCTCAAGGTTTCATTCTTGGTCTCTTTTTTTTTTTTTAATTTGTTTATGATAAGAGTATCTATCCACCGGAGTGGACCTGGCGCATGACTACTCTTTCGAGTACTATCAGGTTCATTATTGTGAGCTAAATGACGCTGTCTGTCTGTGTTACATCACAGGGATTTGCTATCGGGAATGGATTGACGAATCCAGAAATACAGTACCCAGCATATACGGACTTTGCATTGCAAAGAGGCTTAATCAAAAAATCTGATTATGATTCAATCAACCAGAAGATTCCACCATGTTTGGAATCAATCAAAATCTGCGGTACTACTACTACTACTTGCCCTATATTTATTTATTTATTTTTTTTAAAAGAAAAACGACTCTTTAATTTGAACTCTCAAACTCAGGGCTAGTTTTTAATTCTTTTGAGTTTTATGGTAAAAGTAAATCAAAGTTTTGAAACATATTTTCATATAGTATAATTAAACATTTATTTGAATAATATAAAAAATTATTTTTAAAATAAATAAAAAATTTATTTTTAACTAATTAAAATAAATAACAGTGAAATAACAATTTTGAAACATTTTTTCATATATATAGTAAATTATGATTATACTTAGAAAAATTCATAATATCATTAATGGTATTTTAGTCAAAATAAACAAAATTATAAGTTATTTAATCTTTCAAGAGAACATGTTGTAGATTTTTAAAATAGACCGGGGGGGGGGGGGTAATAATTTTCACATTTCTTAGAAAATTAAAGAAAATCGAATCATATCAAAATTTAGAAAATGTTGTACATTACGTATAAATTAAAGTGCGCGCATGCATGATGTACACCATTTGGACCATCAGATGAAAATCGAGATCCACCGTATCTTCACTGCAACACTCTCATCTATCGGTCTAAATTGCGTACTGTAAAGATTAAATCATAATGATGATGATGATGATGTGAGGTTGTTTATTTGATTTGTCAGCCAAACAAGGTGGAGATGCTTGCCTGACTTCTCGAGGGGTTTGCAATGAAATATTCCGAAGTATCTTGTCCATCGCTGGAAACATCAATGTAATTAAGAAACTATATATATTTATATTTTTGTTAGTTTTATATATATATATATATTTGGAGTGTATAGTAATTAATTAATAAGATGGATGGATGTGTAATTGTATATTGCAGTACTATGACATTAGAAAGCAATGTGAGGGATCTTTGTGCTATGACTTCTCAAGCGTAGAGACATTGTTGAACAAGAAGGAAGTGAAGGAGGCTTTAGGCGTTGGAGATTTGGACTTTGTTTCTTGCAGTTCGTATGTGTACATTAAGATGTTGGAGGATTGGATGATAAATCTTGAAGTGCCTATTCCTTCTCTTCTTCAGGATGGTATCCGAATGCTTGTCTATGCTGGGGAAGAAGATCTTATATGCAATTGGCTTGGTATGTAGTTAATAACCCCTATCCAATTCATTTCGATTTCTTTAGGTTTATACCACGGTACTGTTGAAGTCCCGCATTGCTTAGTTAACGGGCTGATAAGCTGTATATATGAGCTGAGATAACCTTCTCCTCTTGAGAGCTTTTTTGGGGGTGAGTTAGGCCTCTTTAAGAGTACATATCATTCTCGAGTTTTCAACCATTTCATTCAACCCCTCTGAACTTTCAATTTTGAGTATAAGACTATTTCTGTGAAGAATTTCATTCATTTCTTAAAATAATTCTGTTACGTTAATATTTTTTTAGATAATTGAAAGACATTTTGGTCATTTCATAAAAAAAAAAATTTCAATCAAAATCACTTCAAGATTCATTCATTTAGCACCAGAATGACTAAAATGCCCTTCGGTTAGCTAACAAAAATATTGACCGATAAGGTGTTTGTTGACGTGGAAAAATTCTGTTAAAAAATGGATAACATTCTTTAACGGAGAGAACATTTTATGCCCAAAGTTAAAAGTTAAAAAAATTAAATACAAAATTTAAAAACTCAGAGATTATGTATGAATGCCATAAAACTCAAAGTGTCTTGACCATTTTAGCCTTTTTATAAATAGCTTCTAAGAAATTAATGTCAATTTTAATTTGGGCAATCAGGAAATTCAAGATGGGTTGAAGCGATGGAGTGGTCAGGGCAGAAAGATTTCAAAGCGTCACCTACGGTTTCTTTCAAGGTTAATGATAAAGAAGCAGGATTGATGAAAAGCCATGGACCTCTAACTTTTCTCCAGGTTTCATTTTCTGAATATTAATTCATTAATTAATTCCTAATTGAATTATTATTATTGTAGAAATTGATGGATATTTATATATGTGTGTGTGTGTTGTGAAACAATATATATAGGTGCATGAGGCAGGGCATATGGTTCCAATGGATCAACCAGAAGTTGCACTTCATATGCTCACAACGTGGATACAAGGCAATTTGACAACCACACCCTCCTAAATGCCTCTTTTTATTTTTATATGTATATTTAGGCATCACATGTTTATGTGTGGACATTCTTCATGTATGATATATATATTTGAAGGGTGGAAATTTAATAAATTTAACCTTTTTTTTATCTTCAAATATCTCACCTCAGTCCATTGTGTTTAAATAAAAGAATCTTGTTCTTATAAATTTAGTTTGGTATAAATTATACATGAATTTGTCATATGTTATAACTTCTAAAAGTTTAGTAAAGAAAAATAAATTAGAGAAATGTGGAGGATCCGCGAATGTTAATAATAATTTGGTTTTTAATTTATTTATTATAGGTCTACTAATATAAGTTTTTATTAAAAAAATTATTATGGGAAATATTTTTTTTATTCTTGAATTGTTGGTCAAATTACAATTTAGTCCATAAATAATGAAAATAGACTATTTAATCCTTGAATTTTCACTTCTATCAACTATTTTAGTCTATGAATAACGAAATAGACTATTTGATCCTTAAATTTTCACCCCTATCAACTTTTAGTCCATAAAGTATTAGTCGTTACCTAAATATGTGACATGACTGCTAAATGCTGACATATTACTATTTACTTGCAACCAAACTTGCCATGCTAGACTTTTTCGTCATCTTGAACATTGAAATTAAAAAAAAAAAGAAACAAAAATTAGTTGAAACGTTTTCTAATTTGAATTGTGATGAGCCACGTCTCTAACATAATAATTATGTATATTCATCTCCAACCGATCTCCAATGCTCAACAAATAGATTTAATCAATGGGATTAAATTTAACAGTTGTGTATCCACTGGCCAACACTTCAAGAAAAATTATATTGTTTTATTAAATAGTACAAAATAATATTTATATAATAAATAAAATTAAAAAAAACAAAATTTATAAATTATAAGTAATATTAAAATCTTATATGTATAACTATTATAATTATATGTTATTATTTTATATTATAAATTTTAAAGATGTATAAAAATATTTTTAATTTTAAAAATTTATTTATTTCTTACAAAATTACACTTTAAAATTAAAATAATATTGTATTATTAAAAAAATAATATATTAATAAAAACTAACAACAAATATATACTAATAATCTTTTAAAAAAATAAAATTAACAAAATATAAATTTAAAATTTAAACGAGTTAGTCCACAAGTTAATGAGCTTCAACTCGTTTAGCCCACAAGTTAAATAACTCTGCCCATTTAGGTAAGTCTATTTTTACTATCATATGACACATTTCAGACCTAAGGCGTGACTACGAGTCAGTTACCATCAAAATAACGTTTTTTTTTACCATCATATGACATATGCTCATCACAATTCACAAAACTCCTCTTTCGGCCAAATTTGCTTGCACGTCTAAAACTTCTCAGCTTCCAAATTAAAGCACCAATTTAAATTTATATTATTTTGCCTGATGGTCAAAATTCTATTATGTAAATTTTTTTAAAAAAAAAGCATAAATTTTCTTAAATAACAAATCCGATTTACCTATGATAAATAAAATATACAAAATCCATACATATATACACTTTCTCTATTTTAATTTTTCTATTCATTTATGAGAAACCAAGATATTACTATTAAATTACAAGTACTTATTAAGAACATTAATAGACTGGTATTTATGTCTATATTATATATAATATTAAATTACAAGGATTTAAGAACATTAATAGATTGGTATTTATGTGTATCATATTAATTGCTTAACATTAATACCAGATACATTAAATTAATGATAAAATTTAAGTCAAATTTCTTATATTCTTGCCATCAAGTTCCCCGATATAAATATGACACGTGACAAAAAGTGTTTAAATGATCAATCACAGTAGAGAGAATGTAGAATGCCACATTTTATATGACCAATCATAGAAGAAAGAGAGTGTAAATAAAACATATGATTGGTGGAACTTGATGGCAAAAATATATAAGTAACTTGACCTAAGTTTTTTCTTTGAATTAATTATGATTTTAATTTCTCTGTGGCCAGTCATTTACCCTTAGTCACAAAAGAAATTGCCGGATATGGCAGGCCAAATAATAAAAAAAAATTATTGTTTCTTAACATCATATTATAAATAGATTCATTGTGCCACACATAGTTTTCAGAGAGCAAGAGACAATGGCATCACCATCATCATCATCTTCTTCAATGTTCCTCCCCAAATTATTATTTGTGTGGGTGATATTGATTTCTTCACCATTGTTCTCATCAGCAACATGTCCTTCCACCAAAGAGAAGCTAATTAGAGAGCTTAACCTTTGCCCAAAACATTCCATAAACACAGTATTTGGTGACCCCATGAATGTGTTTATCCCTCCAGGCAACATCTTTGAGAAAAAATTGATTTTCCCCAATTTTGCTTCTCCTTCTGGGCCTTCTATTCAAGACTTGGGTCACCATGCTGGCTATTATTCCCTTCCCCGTTCCAAATCTGCAAGGTAATTCTTTTTTGAATCCGGGTTGTTTTTTTTGGTTCCGGTCGAAACCTCTAAATTACCAGTATCCAGAAGTCTACTGGGCTCTGATTAATCGTGGTGTGAATGATTTAATTTACAGGATGTTCTACTTGTTCTTTGAGGCTCGGAACAATAAGAATGATGTGCCATTAGTGATATGGTTGACTGGAGGACCAGGTTGCAGTAGTGAATTGGCTTTGTTCTATGAGAATGGTCCTTTCCATATCTCCAAAAACTTGTCCCTTGTGTGGAATGACTTTGGCTGGGATAAGGTATATATATATATAATTGATTTTCAATGGCAAAATTACTTATTTTTAGTCCTTAAATTATAGAATTTCTGTCAACTGTGCCACTAAATTTTCAAGTTGCAGGCGAATTTGCCCTTCGTCAACTCAAATTCTGTCTAAATAATTAACAACAGAAGCAAATGGTTTTGTTCTCGTGGACTGGCTACTGCGATGTTAAATCATAAATTTAGCGAAGCTGTTTTATTAATTTAACCACGATGATCACCGTGGCACTAGCTACAAAATAAAAGGTATTATCGTGGTTAAATTGACGAAAAACTTTAACCAAACATATGATTTGACATCACAATCAGTATTGAAAGTTAGCTATAAGGACAGTCACATTGTTAATGATTCAGACAGAATTTGGATGAATGACAAAATTAGTTATAAATGAAAAGTTTATGGACATAATTAATATAAACTTTATAATTTAGGAAAAAAGAAGAAGATATTTTTGGCAGCTTTTAATTAATATATGCATATTCAATCTGATTCTATTGTATATATGTATATATAAATATAAAACTTTTTGTAGGCATCAAATATTATTTTCGTAGACCAACCCATTGGGACAGGTTTCAGTTACTCGTCTGATGAAAGCGACATTCCCCATGACGAAGAAGGTGTAAGCAATGACTTGTATGACTTCTTACAGGTACTACTTTATAATAATTAATAATTATATATATATATATATATAGCATTAATTAATTGACATAATTAATATACAAAATTAAGAATTTAAGATACACTAATTAATTAACAAGTTTAATTAATTTCAATATGTCAGGCATTTTTGAAGGAGCACCCTCAGTTTGTGAAGAATGAGTTCTATATTACAGGAGAATCCTACGCAGGACATTACATTCCAGCTTTGGCTTCTCGTGTTCATAAAGCAAACAAAGCAAAAGAAGGAATTTATATCAACCTCAAGGTCTCATTCTTGCTCTCTTTTTTTTATTTGTTTATGATCAGAGTATCTATCCACCGGAGTGATCATCCTAGCGCATGATAGTTCTTTCGAGTACTATCAGGTTTTTTGCTGTGAGCGACTCTCCTGACAGATGACGTTGTCTGTGTATGTTACATCGCAGGGATTTGCTATCGGGAATGGATTGACAAACCCAGAAATACAGTACCCAGCATATACAGACTTTGCATTGCAAAGAGGCTTAATCCAAAAATCTGATTATGATTCAATCAACCAGAAGATTCCACCATGTTTGGAATCAATCAAAATTTGCGGTACTACTACTACTTGCCCTTTATTTATTTATTTAATATTTTTTAAAAAAGAAAAACGACTTTTAATTTGAACTCTCAAAGTCAGGGCTAGTTTTTAATTCTTTTGAGTTTTATGGTAAAAGTAAATCAAAGTTTTGAAACATATTTTCATATAGTATAATTAAACATTTATTTGAATAATATAAAAAATTATTTTTAAAATAAATAAAAAAACATTTTTAACTTAAAATAAATAACAGTGAAATAATAATTTTGAAACATATTTTCATATATATAGTAAATTATGATTATACTTAGAAAAATTCATAATATCATTAATGGTATTTTTTAGTCAAAGTACACAAAATTGTAAGTTATTTAATCTTTCAAGAGAACATGTCGTAGATTTTTAAAATAGACGGGGGTATAAAGTGCGCGCATGAAGTACACCATTTAATTTGGACCATCAGATGAAAATTGAGATCTGTATCTTCACTGTAACACTCTCATCTAACAGTCTAAATCGTGTACAATAAGATTAAATAATGATGATGATGATGTGAGGTTGTTTATTTGATTTGTCAGCCAAACAAGGTGGAGATGCTTGCGAGACTTCTCGAGGGATTTGCATTGACATATTCGAAAGTATCTTGTACATCGCTGGAAACATCAATGTAATTAAGAAACTATATATATATATATTTGGAGTGTATAGTAATTAATTATAAGATGGATGGATGTGTAATTATATATTGCAGTACTATGACATTAGAAAGCAATGTGAGGGATCTTTGTGCTATGACTTCTCAAGCGTAGAGACACTTTTGAACGAGAAGGAAGTGAAGGAGGCTTTAGGCGTTGGAGATTTGGACTTTGTTTCTTGCAGTTCGAAAGTATACTATAACATGTTGGATGATTGGATGAGGAATCTTGAAGTCCCTATTCCTTCACTTCTTCAGGATGGTATCCGAATGCTTGTCTATGCTGGGGAAGAGGATCTTATATGCAATTGGCTTGGTAAGCTATGTCCAATTCATTTCAACCCCTCTCAACTTTTAATTTTGGACACAGAACATAATAGGACTGTTTTCCGAAAGAATTCCGTTCATTTTTTTTTTTTACATAATTTCATTCATTAATGTCGTTTTTAATATTGGGGATGCAGGGAATTCAAGATGGGTTGAAGCGATGGAGTGGTCAGGACAGAAAGATTTCAAGGCGTCACCTACAGTTTCTTTTAAGGTTAATGGTAAAGAAGCAGGATTGATGAAAAGCCATGGACCTCTAACTTTTCTCCAGGTTTCATTTTCTGAATATTCATTCATTCATTCATTAATTAATTTCTAATTGAATTATTATTATTGTAGAAATTGATGGATATTTATATATATATATGTGTGTGTTGTGAAACAATATATATAGGTGCATGAGGCTGGGCATATGGTTCCAATGGATCAACCAGAAGTTGCACTTCATATGCTCACAACGTGGATACAAGGCAATTTGACAACCACACCCTCCTAAATGCCTCTTTTTATTTTTATATATATATTTAGGCATCACATGTTTATGTGTGGACATTCTTCATGTATGTATGATATATATATATTTGGAGGGTGGAAATTTAATAAATTTAACCTTTTTTGATCCCATGCCCAGCACAAAATTAAATTGCCAAGCAACCAATCTTACCGTGTCAGCGTCATCTTGAACATCAAAATTAAAAAAAAAAAAAAATTCAGTTGAAACGTTTTTTTTAAAGTGAATTGTGATGAGCCGCGTCTCTAACATAATAATTGTGTACCTTTATCTCCAACCAATCTCCACTGCTCAACAAATAGATTTAATTAATGGGATTAAATTTAACAGTTGTGTATCCACGGGCCAACACTTTCTTTAAGAAAAATTATATTTTTTATTAAATAGTACAAAATAATATTTATATAATAAAAAAATAAACAAAATTTCTAAATTATAAGTAATATTAAAATTTTTATATGTATAACTATTATAATTATGTTATTATTTTATATTATAACTTTTAAAGATGTATAAAATTATTTTTTATTTTAAAAATTAATTTATTTTTTACAAAAGTATACTTTAAAATTAAAATAATATTGTTTTATTAAAAAATAATATATTAATAAAAATTAACAACAAATATATACTAATAATGTTAAAAAATAAATAAATAAAATTAAAAAAATAAATTTAAAATTTAAACGAGTTTGTCCACATGTTAATGGGCTCTAACCCATTTAGCCTACAAGTTAAATGGATCTACCCATTTAGGTAGGTCTATTTTTAAACAAACTTATTTTTACTTTCCTAGACTCGTCCATTATTTAATGGGTGGAATAAATCAACCTATGAACTATACATCATTTTGACAGTTATATTTCTAATGCAAGGGTCTTTAATGTATTTTAGCCTCTATATTATAAGGTGTAAAATAATAACGAATAAATGAGAACATTTAACCCGTGCTTGTCCATTTAATTTTTCTTCTTAGCATAATTAATTACTAAAAGCTGCATCACACGTGCAAAGTATCTTTTTGAAAAAAACTTACGTCCATTTATTTATGTCAATTTCATCAAGTTTCCCAATTTAAATATGACACGTGGCAAAAAGTGTTTAAATGACCAATCACATTAGAGAGAGAATATAGAAGACCACCTTTTATATGACCAATCATAGAAAAAAGAGAGTGTAAATACAATATATGATTGGTGAAACTTGATGAAATGGACACAAGGAAATGTACCTAAGTTGTTTCCTATCTTTTTTTGTCCTTAAAATTTAGAATTATTGTCATTTAAAAAAAAGTTGGTGTCAATATTATCTTAAATATTTACAAAATTTTACCCAAAAAAATTACAAAATTTTTAATTTAGGTTAGTATATACCACACTCCTTTGAAAAATTATACTCTTATCTCTTAAGGAACAAAACCAAAACTACAACTTTACCTAATATAACTAAAATATATATGTGAAGGCAAAAAAAAACTAAAATATATATGTAGTTCATAAAAAAAATAAAAATATATATCTTTATATTTATTATTTATATAATTAAATTTGAATTTTATTGATATAAATTTTTTTAAAATATACTCAAAGTAAAATAACTTTATTATGAGTTTGGAACCAGTGCAATTCTCTTCTGTGTAATTCTGGTGCAATTCCTATAAAATACATATTTTTACATCATTTTTGAAGTACTAATACGGATTTACTCTAACAATAACCCACTATGAATTGATCTCAAAGCAAAAGTTTGTGAAATAATAAAATAAAAATTTTTCTAATAAATTATATTTTTTTAGAAATTAATGATTTTATTAAATAATTTTTTTTGAGGGATTATTAAATAAATTTTAGTTGAACTTAATAAGGCAGAAAAAAAATGTTAAAATTATTGAGACTGTTAAAATTTTCAATCTTTTAAACAGAGAAATGTAATTAGTTACTCAACTTTTTAATATCATTATATTTGTTTTAATGATGCTTAAATAATTATAAGTAATTAACAAATTTGATAGTAAAACAATCTAACTATACAAATCAACAAATTAAATTTTTTTCGTTACTAATTTGGATGGCATAAAACATTAATAATTTTCACAAACATTCAAAAACCAAAGAAAATCAAACAAAATTGAAACGATGGACCAAAAAAAAGTATTTTTGCCCTTTTTTTCTAACAGTCGAGTCTTTTAAATGGAGGCTCGGAACAGTTTGAAATTAGGTTCGGACGACAAAGCAAGGCATTTGGTTCGGAAAGCCGTTAGGCTTCAAACTTCTCTCTCTGCTCTCCTTTCGTTCCTTCACTTCTTTTATTTTCTTCCTTCCCTCCCTCCCTCTTTCGTATCCTCACTTTCACACTCCACCAACCTTCGTCTTTCTTTCATCCAAAGATTTGATTTTTTCCCTCTGTTCTGATCGATTCCCATCCTTTATTCTCCTAAAGTCAATTCCTTTATCGATTCCTTCATCGATTTCTTCTTCTTTACTTCAAAATCTTCAACCCCTCTTCCTTCTTGCTTCTCATCGTCCTTTGCTTCTTTCTGGGTTTCTCTCAAGTTCAAGTCTTTAGAAGAATTTGGTAGTAATAGTGTAGTATGAGAAGGGAGAAGATGGCCAAGAGATCTATTGGAAGTATAATGCGTAAGAAGCTCTCTGATATCACAAACTCTCAGACCCAAACTAAACTACCTACCCTTGAAGATGGTTCCTTTGAAGATTTTCCCACCACCAAGGATTCCATTGAACAACTCCTAAAGGTACAATTTTTGGCTTCTCCCATGGATTTGATTTCCATGTCTCTGTAATCTTCTTCTTCTTCCTTAATTTTGTGTTTTCTGCCCATGAATTTTGATGCAGGAAAGAGGGACATTGCTACAACTCCTTGGGGAAAGAAAGTATCCTTTGATTATTTGTTTGTTCTTTAGATTTTGATTTTAGCTTCTTCTCCAAATTAGAGAGAAATTGGTGTTTTTTTTTGTTTCCTTGATGAAATTTGAACAGTAAAATGATTGAGTTGAGTGGAGTTGAAATGCAGAAATTGCGAGCCAATTTTCAGAAACTGCAGCTGCAAAATTGGAATCTTGCTCAATCAAACAGTCATATGCAAGCGGTTAGTTTACAATATGCATTGTGAATATGATTATTGATTGGTTAAATTATTCTTGTGTCCCTATACTTTTACTCAATTTTAATTGGGTCCCTATAGGGGCCTGATTGAAATTTGAGTGTACAATAATTTTGGTCTCTAAAGATGCAATATCTCTCAATTCAATTCCTAAATTATGTAAATGTCAATCTTAGTCTCTGAAAGATGAAACTTTTTTCAACTTAGTCCCTGCAAACTTGAAACAAATTGTATAATTTTGGGACTAAATTTGACATAACCATATTTCATGGACTAAATGAAGGAAAATTGCACCTTCCAGAAACTAAAATGATAATTGACTCAAACTATTCTTGTGTCCCTATACTTTTACTCAATTTAAATTGGGTCCCTGTAAGTGTAATCCACCCCTTGTAGTTTAAAAAAATTGTTTAGTATCTACTCTTAAATTTTCTTGGCATGCTTAAACATTATTTTAATAAAAATCTAATAACAAAAACTATAGGGGGCCTGATTAAAAATTCAGTGTACAAGAATAATTTAACCTCATTGATTATAGAAAAAGTTGTGGGTGATAATAACTGTGTGTAGCTGATTTTGCAGGAAATTAATTTAGGAAGGGAAAGGGTGAGTCCATTTCTCCAACCTTTACTATAACATATATTGCAAATATTACATATTTTACTAAAAATCCTTTGACAATACTCATTTCAGATAAGAGCGTTGCAACATGAAATTTTATGTAGGGATGCCTTAATTAGAGGAACAAACTTGGAAGTAGAGGTATGCTCTATAAGCTTCTGTTCTGAACTCTTATGGCAATCAATTTGATATTTGGTATGCTCTAAGGATCATTCCTTTGATAAATGATATGTAGAAACTATAAATTTCATACCCATAAAGATCTGACAAAATTTTACGCCAGCTGTCGAATACACAAAGCAACTCTCCTCTTTTATCCAAGCATAAGCAGAGTTATATGTAGAAATTTCAATTACCCATAAAGATCTGACAAAATTTTACGCCAACTGTCGAATACACAAAGCAACTCTCCTCTTTTATCCAGGCATTAGGCAGAGTTATATGTAGAAATTTCAATTTTTGATAAATTTTATGAATGGATACAATAAGTTGAGCTGAAGTGAAGCTTCTAATATTAAAAAAAAAAAATAGTATAGGAAACAACTTGGTTTATTATATTTTTTGGTGCACAGGAGATTAACTTTTTTTGGCTTTATGAATAAATCATCTTTGCAGGGAAAAGTGGAGATGAAGAATGAAAATAATATTCCACTATCTCAGGTGCCTATACTAGGCTAAATCCTGTATATGTGTGTGTGTGTTTGTGTTTTTTATATTAATTTAGAATTGATGAAAGGGATTTCTTATATTTGATTAAACTTCAGGAAGTAGAGGAAAGAGCAACACTGCCATCGCCTAAATCAAGCAATGAAGAAAAGAACCGCAATGGGAAAAAAAGGCGAAACATGAGGAGTAAATGTAAATTCTAAGACTATCATCCCTTTAAAATTTATAAATTGTTTTTTTTAGTAAATAATTGTTTTTCTCCCTGAAAATTTCTATTTCTTTCAATTTAGTCCCTGAAAGATACTTGTCCAGTTTCGTCCCTGCTCGAAAAGGCAAAAATATGAAATGTAATGAGTAATGACTAAATTGAGACAAGTGAAATCATACGAGAACCAAAATAGTAGTTTATTATTTGTTTTTGAGTAAATTACAATTTTGCTCCTTGAAAGATTCTATTTGTCTCAATTTAATCACTGAAAAATATTTCATTTGTCTCATTTAGTCTGTGAAAGATACTTTGTATCAAAAAATTTTGTCCCTGCCCAAAAAAAACAAAATATGAAATGCAGGGATTAAATTGAGACAAACGGAATCTTTTAAGAACCAAAATAGTAGTTAAACACTTTTCTTGGACCAAAATTTGCAATTTCTTTTAGTAAATTACCGTTTTGGTCCCTAGAAGATTTCATTTGCCTCAATTTAATCTATAAATAATAAAAATATCAATTTTAGTCTATGAAAAATACTTTGCATCACAATCTGGCCCCTTAGAAAAAGCAAAAATAATGACTAAATTGAGACAAGTGGAATCTTCCTGCTTGAACCAAAATAGTAATTCACTCTTTGGTTTTTCTTTCTTTCTTTCTATCTAAATCTTGTATATAACTAGGCTATGTAATTTTGCAGCTACTGGTTCTACTACCTCCACAAAGGACACAACCAAAAACAAGGTAGCAGAAAAAAGGTTAGTTCTTTAGTTTCACACATGAATGTGTCTGTCACATTCATTCACCAAAAAGGGTTTTCTTACTTTTTTTCTTAACAAACTGTCTTGTGTTTAATTAGGCCACGTTTGAGAAGACATTCTTCTAGGTACACCACACAAGAACACGAGGCATTGGAGGATTTGTTTGAGTTAGAAGATTTTAAGAATAGTGTCACAGAAGAAGAAGAAGAAAACTTTGGTTTGAGAAATGAAGGGTCAGGATCTGCACTTGGAAGACCATCACGAAAAGCAGCTGAGAAGGTTCAAACTTACAAGGAGATTCCTCTAAATATTAAGATGAGAAGAGAGGAATAAATAAGCCAAATATTGCAACTATATATATATATATATATAAATGTCCTCTAAATTCATTCATCATTTATTTTCTTTCTCATTTTAATCTCTTTTTTCTTTTTGGTTATATATGATATGATTGGATCGTTTGTGTATGTTGGATCCAATAGTTGTTGTGGGCTTGTTGGTCTTCTTTGTGTATTACTATGTTTAAAGCAATGTAGAAAATTAAATGACTCTCACAGTCTGAGACTGTGTAGTATCAATATCATCTTCAGTACATTGGGCTTTTTTCTGTTTGGCAATCAATTGGGTTAAGCCCATAACATGAAAAGAGATAGATGTTCAATCCAAACAAGAAGCAATGAAGAGAATTTGCACTACCAAAATAAAATGAAAAATATTCTAATGGACTCAATTTCATCAAAATTTATAGGGCAATTGGTACCAAAATAGTATATTTTTTGGTAAAAACTTTCAGCATTCCTCCGTTAAGAATTGATAAATTGGTCATCAATGTTGGTATCTTTATCAATTTTGTTCTTCACATTTGTGATTAGTTCTAATTTGATCATTAACGTTTGCTTAGTTTCAATTTGTTCCCTCATGTTTGTAATTGATACCAAATTGGTTCATAACATTTTGTTAAGTAATTTTAACACTTGGATAATGAAGGGACCAAATTGATACAGATAGCAAACATGAGGAGTTAGATTGAATCGAGCAAACATTAGGAACCAAATTAGTGTCAATCACAAATGTAAGGGACCAAAATGAGAAAAGTGCTAAATGTTAGGTATCGAAATGAAATCTTTTTCGTTAAGAATTCCATCTCCTTTTTAGTAGAGTTTGGCCACGTCAGCAAGCATTTCGTCGAAATGCTCGAGTTAGTTAAGAAAACATTGGCGTGACAAAGTTTTTTGTTAAAATGATGGGATTCTATCAAAACAATAGACGAAATTCTTAATAAAAGGAGTTTTGTACCCAAAGTTGAATGATTGGAAGGATTAATATGCGTCTATTACCTAAAACTTCGAAGAATTCTATGTATTCAGGCCAAATTTAACCACACGTTAATGGTTGAATAGAAATTGAAAAATAATATAATTTAAAAAAAATAGTTGAGTATAATATAATTTTTTTATGATTGTCAAGTTTAACAGCACGTATTTTTTTTTTCTCATTTTTTTTGTTACTAAGTAACACTATAATATAAAAAATATAGAGATTAAAGGGGGTGTTAAAGGGAAAAGAGCTTTTTGTTTTGTAGAAAAGCGATTAGTAACCAAATTGTGGAGGCATGTGAAGTGAGGCTTATAGTCAATACCACAATTGCTGCATGTTCTAAACCGTGTGGGGCCACCTCCTCTCTAATTAAGTGCTTTTTTTCTTTCCATTTTTATGCCTAATTTCACTACTAATCCTTTCTTTTTTGTCTTCTTTTTTTAAGGCAATGATGTCAATCATAACCCACACACATATATATCTACTTACACACACACACATTCTCTTGCTTCTCCCTCATTCCTTGTCTTTGTCTCTTGGATTTGACAATTCCCGAATTCAGATCTGTTAAAGTACAAGATTCAGTAAAGTGCATAAAATTACACACAGTTTGAATCGTTAGATAAGAGGGTTACAGTGTGAACACAAATTTTGATTTTCATACGACGATTGGAATCATGCACTTTATATAGTTTACGCTTCACTTAATCCAAATTCGACAATTCTTACCCATAATCCGATTCAGACTTGTGAGTTCTTCTGAATTGGCCACGCTTCAGTATCTAAGACAAACTACCAAATCAAAATCACACACATGCCTCAGAATATATTTTTTTTTTCCTGTTTTAAAATTTGAAAATCATAAGTTGAGATAATTTATAGATTTTTGGAAAAATGGTGATATATTGGGGAATTTATGGAATTCTTGTCACATGCAAAGATTGGGTGGGAGGGAATAATGGGACAAATGGGCCGTCACTTTATCACACTTCGAGACCCAAACCGCGTTAATTCACGGACTATTTTGAAAAGAAAAAAAAAGTTTTCATTTAAAAAAGAAACCCTTTTTTTTCCAACGAAATTTGTATTTTATTTTAGACCAAATTTTAAAATTCAAATATGTAAGAAAAATTATTTCAGATTTTATGTCATGGTGTGACATATTCTTATTCTCTTAAAGGGACAAAAGAGGTCGAACTCTTCAAACTTGATATTGGCTGTAATTTTTATTTATTCTAAATTTTTTAAATCCTTAAAAATTAAAAAGTCTTTACAAATTGAAAAGCAAGCCAGAGAAAGACTCGCATGACTCAAATACAAATATATAATTTATCTCAATTTAGATCTTAAGTGATATAATTTGTATTAATTTAATCATTAAAAAATAAAAAATATCAAATTTAGTTCATAAAAAATATAATTTATCTCAATTTTTTCCTTAAAAATTTTCATTAATGTAACAAATAAAAAAATTCATAGAAACGGTGAGCTAAATTTTATTTTTCGTGGATTGAATTTAACATTTTTATCTTTCAAAGACTAAATTTAACATTTTCATCGTTCAAAAGTTAAATTAAAACACATTAGATCTTCTAAACTAAAAGATTAATTTAGTCCAAACTTAATTTGCCAATTCAATTTTTGCATTTCACCTAGTTGTGCCTCTGCCCTATATGTGATGATTTCCTTAAATGATTAAAAATAATAATAATTGAAATTTGAAAATTTTAATCCAATATAATCTTATTTAATTAATTTGGGATCGATGTATAAAAGTTTAGTTAAATTGGGTCCCAACATGATATGATATGATTGGGGATAGAATTGACGAGCCACCTAAAGACTTTTTTATAATTAATTTGTTTTTTAAAATAAATTTGGTTCTAATTAATTAAGTGACCCATTTTTCTTCTTAATGTTATTTTTTTTTTCTCTTCTGTGAATTTCTTTGGGTTAATGGAGCCCACGCGGTTTTAAACAAAGTTGGCATCCACAAGCATGATTCTCTAGGGTACCCCTCCCGACAGGTAATAGCCATTAGGACCCCACTAATTGTATTTGTGGACTTAATTAATTAAGCACTCCCTTAATTAATTTTCTATATCTCTTCACAGGTATATTCCCAAGTTCGGATAGATACTAAATAGTATCTGGTTGAAAAAAAAAAGAGAAGAAATAGAATGGATCTCACGTGTGTTGTAAGGGTTTTAATATATATACGTAAATAACATGTTTTCTTGTATAACTTTTGGTGTTAGTTTAATCTCATTACATGTGTTACACTAATTAATCAATTTGATTTGATGATCCTAGTCTTGTAATAAATCATTTGTAACTATTTTCAAGTTGTTCATGATCTCATGTATCTATAAATATATGTTATAAGAACTAACAAGACATTGATTTGAAATGATTTTTTTTTCTTGTACATACGCAAATTTTATGGGAAATGTTTTACCTGTTATAAAATTTTAATGGTCAAAACTCCAAATTGGTCCTTTATGTTTGCACGAAGTTTTATATTGGCCCTTTATGTTTCAAAAAGTCTAAATTGGTCCTCTATGTTTGCAAGAAGTTCCAAAATGGTCATTCCGTCCACTTCCGCCAATTTTTTAAGTTAAGTGCTGACGTGTCCATCTAAGCTGACGTGTTATGCCACGTCATCGCCACATCAACGCCACGTCATCACATATGATATTAGATGATGATGTGGCATGACACGTCAGCTTAGATGGACACGTAGGAGAGATAAAATGTCAACATCAGTACACCACGTCAGCACTTAACGGAAAAAACAAACGAACTTGGACGGAAGGACCAAGCAAGTTGGAACCTCTTGCAAACATAAAGGACCAATTTAGACTTTTGAAACATAAAGGACCAATATAAAACTTCGTGCAAACATAAAGGACTAATTTGAGATTTTGACCAATTTTAATTAATTTGAAACGGGTTAATTAGAATTTAATATATAGGCTTTTTATATGTCAAACGTGAAATTACAAGATGTCAGAATTCATAATCTCAAAACTATTTTATAGTCCATGTACCAAATATATCTTCAATTAATTTCGTTTATATATATATATGGAAAAAACTTAGGTCCATTTCCTTATGTCCATTTCATCGAATTCCACCAATCATATATTGTATTTATACTCTCTTTCTTCTATGATTGGTCATATAAAAAGTGGTCTTCTATATTCTCTCTTTACTGTGATTGGTCATTTAAACATTTTTTGCCCCGTGTCATAATTATATTGGGAAATTGGATGAAATGAATATAATTAAGGAAATAGACCTAAGTTTTTTCATATATATATATATATATATATATATATGAACTAGTGGTTAAGTATTTGAAGATTCTGAACTAGTGGAGACACATTTTTTTTTCTAAGCGCCGTTTAGATAATAAAAATTCATTGTCTATGTATGAAATTTGAAAACTTTTTGTTAAAATTCAAAATTACATATATACTACTACATACGTTGAACACGAAGTTTTGGTGACATAAAGTAAAGTCACTTCAATGTTATTCGGAGAATCCATTACCATATAATATATATATATAGAGAGAGAGAGAGAGAGGGGTTAAATGTCAATTTTGGTCTCTATGATTCACCCAAATTTCAAATTAATCCTCCTTTATGTTTCAAAAGTTTTAAATTGGTTCTTTATGTTTTTCAAAACTTACAAATTAGTCATTCCGTCCATTTCTTCCATTAAGTGCTGATGTGAAGTACTGAAGTAGACATATTATCTCTCCTATGTGTCCATTTAAGTTGATGTGTCATGCC
Organism: Senna tora; assembly: GCA_014851425.1. Classification (NCBI taxonomy): domain Eukaryota; kingdom Viridiplantae; phylum Streptophyta; class Magnoliopsida; order Fabales; family Fabaceae; genus Senna; species Senna tora. Next base: position 6,744,794 of record CM026266.1, on the reverse strand, counting down.
ACCTCATCTTCTATTCATCATATGTGATAACGTGGCATGACACGTCAACTTAAATGAACACGTTAGCAAATAACTTAAGAAATTGACGAAAGTGGACGGAATGACCAATTTAAAACTTCTGAGTAACATAAAGAACTAATTTAAAACTTGGGTGAAAAACCAAAATAAACCGGTCACCATATATATATATACATATATATATATATATATATATATATATATATATACTTGCAATATTTATATTATTGAGAGCTGTGTGACACGACCAAAAGCCTATTCTTTTGGTGTGTAATTTATACAACATATATAAATAAAATTTAGAAATAAAAGTGGAGGAGTCAAAAAGGGGGTAGAACATGATTATTAGTTTATTCACATAGGAGAGGGCTCTTTAACTGTCTCCAAAAGAAATTAGTTAGTTGGTTTTCAAGACTCATTGTGTTTTGTCTAACCAGACAATATATATATAAATGATTTTGCAAATGAAATTAATTTTATGTTATAAATATATATATAGAGGGGAATCATTATTTGTCATAACAAAGTTTTTTTTTATTGCCTTCCTTCCTTTGTATCCTTAATTCAAGCGTTGACAAATAACCTATTATATATAGTACTCCCGTATCCACCCAAATTATAAAAACCCCATAATAATTCATATATATATATATGTTCTACAAAGTCATCATATCATAAAGATAATTGTCTCTTTGATCATAATGCATGGTCTATTTTGTTTTCAATTAATGAATGAGGAAAAAATCTTTACACAGAAATCATTAATTAGTTAACTAACTCTTCATCATGAAAGCTATTTCTTTGTATATATGGAATATATATATATATATATATATATATATATATAGTAAAAATGATTGCAAATATCTCCTCTAAATTATAAGTTTATAACCTTGCAAGTTTCATAGATTTTAATTTCTCACGCTCAATTATTAATTAATTAAAATCACTTTTTAAGATATTTCATGTGTCATATATATTTTAATTTCATTAATTACTATTATCTTTTAGTCAATTAAAAAGAGTAGTAAGGGGAGCTACCTCCAAAATTATTATACAAGTATAAACTAAAATTAAGTGTACTTAATCGCCTATGCAATTACTCAACATATTGAGTCTTAGGTGTTAAGAGATTTCGTTGTAAAAAATTACCCACCAAATAAAATTTTATATTACTTTAGGGGATTTGATCAATCATCCATAAGTAAAACAAAAGGTTAAACATTAGTTATCTCATTATTACTCACTAATTAAGAAAATACCACCAAATTTTGTACCGGAATTAAATTATATTACTTTAACTTCATCACATGAAACATTTCAATTCAACATTTTCTAAGAGTTCAAAAGCAAAATAATTAAGATTGCATTTAGTAGAAGGAATTCTTTCGATGGAATTGAAATTAGGCCAAGATTTCATAATTGTTTTATATATTTGGTTGGTCAATGAAATTTCATTTTTAGATTCTATTGGAATTGCATATTTCTCTAGATGGTAAAAAGTGCATGTATTTCCAAACTATGAAATTTGGGGCTATCCATATAATTATTTTTTATAAACAAAATTGCTCTTCCATAAATGTTAAGAGTATTTTAGACATTAAATTAATTACTTTCTAACTCATGCATATATATATAAATACCAAACATAAAAATTTGTTTCATGATGCATTCTATTTCTTTGCTTATAACACACATGCCTTTTAATTTGCCCGTACGATTATATTCTATTCCATTTCATCCCTAAAAAATTATTTCTACCTACAAAATATATCCTAAGAATTTTCAAAGCATAGGAGGTCAAATTAATTAATTAATTACAAGAAAATTGAGAAAATATATATGGAAGCCGATATTTTTCAAATGTGTCACGAGATCCAATCAAGCTTTGAAGATATGGAACAACTTCAAATTTTCAGATCAATAGTACATGTTATACATACTCTTTGAAATGTGTATAAGGTAGTAAAAATTATGAATCCTTATATATATTTAACGATAAATATCTTACTTTTGATGACCCCCCAAAAAAAAGCATAAAATTAAAGCAGTATTTTGCATTTGCAATAATTATTTTGGGCCATCTCATATATAATTGGTAGAGTAAACGTCACTCAAAGTGGCAAAATGAGAGGATATATGTTCATTCATCATTTATATATCTCTCACGTGTTTATGTCTTTCATTTCTTTGAAACCAAAAGTTCTTATCCATGCATATATATATGGCCGATAAGTTAAAGCACTCCCAATAAATTTTTTTTTTTTTCAGAAGTTCTTATTTCTAGTATGGATCTTTTTTAATTTATTGTGTGTATATATATATATATATATCCAAAACCATAATCAAGCGTTCGAAGTTCAAAATATCATTACCTCCCCACAATTCCGATCCATTAATAATAGTACTGCACTACTCCACTATAGCCAACCAGGTTATATATATAGAAAAAAAAAATTATCGTTGTTTTGTATATCTTTATTTCCAATTTTTTTTCTTCATATACTTTATTTTAATTTACAATTTTAATTGAAAAAAAACATTGCATCTAACTATATATTTAGTGGATTATATATATATATATATATGTTTCAATCAGTTGGTCCTTAATCATTCAAGGTGAGTCCTATCATACTACTAAACTTTAGTACATCCCTCCAGTTATATAGAACCATTTGTTAATATTAATTGAAAATCACACTAATAAGGACCCACACTTTGAATAGTTTAGGGACTAACTAATTAGAGGAATGCACTGAAGTTCAGTAATACTGTACTACTGAATATCTCCTCACAAATTAAATACTATAATGTGGGCCATTGTTAGTATATATGATTGTGATCATTTTTGTATTAAAATACTATTAACTTAACGTAGATTAATGGGCAATTATTCAAGTAATTAAAGGTTAGAAGATATATAATATGAGGCATGCATATAATGTTTCCCTCTTTTCTTAATGCCGGGATCGATATATCACTTTTTCCTAAAGATTTCCTCTCTGCATTATTTTTCCACCAAAAGATCAAAAAGGGTGGCTCTCAAGTTATATGGACGTGCTCTCGATCTTGACTTTTTTTTTATTGTCTGATTCTAATTAATATCCCTAATTAATTGCTATTATAATGCTATCTCTATATATATTAATTGTATTAGAGGCAAAGTACTTTTTAGTCCCTGAATTGTTGGTCAAACTACTATTTAGTCATCGAATTTATCAAAAATACTATTTAATCTCCAAAATGTTTAACTATGTCAACTATTTAGTCCCTGAATTTATTAAAAATACTATTTACTCCTCAAAATTTGTAACCATGTCAACTATTTAGTCCCCGAATTTATTAAAAATATTATTTAGTCCCCGAAATTTGTAACTATGTCAACTATTTAGTCCCCAGACTTGACAAAAATACTATTTAATCATCGAATTTGTAACTCTGTCAACTATTTAGTCTCCTGACTGTTACCCGTTATAGTTGACAGAGTTGCAAATTCGGGGATTAAATAGTATTTTTGCCAAGTTTGGGGACTAAATAGTTGACATAGTTACAAATTCGGGGACTAAATAGTATTTTTGTCAAATTCGGGGACTAAATAGTTTACATAGTTACAAATTTCAGGGACTAAATAGTATTTTTGATAAATTCGGAGACTAAATAGTAGTTTGACCAACAATTCAGGAACTAAATAGTATTTTACCTCAATTGTATTACTTCGTTTTAATTCTTCAATATTATACCAAGCTTCATAAGGTGCCCCACACACACACACACACACATATATATATATATATATATATGATAACTTAAGGTTAATTAATTTTAAGTCTCGAAAATGAAGTAGAAGATCAATAAAACTCGTCGTCCAATCCGTCAATATAAATAAAAATGGAGGGTGAGTGGGTATTTTTTTAGTATCTAGCTATCTGCCCTTATGTATTTTAGATCTTATGTTGTACAGTATATAATTTTTGTTTTTTTAAGATTAATAAATGATATTAAATAAATGAAGAAAATACAAAAAAAAAATATCAGTACTCAAAATATTGAATTTTTATCGAAATAAATGGCATCTTGCATGCTTGTTAAGATGTAAGATAACATCATTAATTAGCACAAATTAATTATTAATTAAAAAGGTATATATATATATATATATAAAGTAGTATAAAGTTTAAGTGGCGTAGTGGACAACATAAAGGCCAAAAGTTTCACAAATTCTCGAACCCTACAAGTGGACAACACAGTAATGCCATTTCTCTTCACATTGATACTATATATATTAAAATGAAAAGGAAACACACACAGAAATTAAAGGCACATCATTCAGAAACAAAACAAAACAAAACAAAGTGGGCATAACTCTATACACTAATATAATGAACAGTAGTTCTTGGGACCTCATTTCACTCCAAAATCATAAGTAAGGTTTCAACTTTCAAGTACTTGTTTGTCTGGCATCTTCCCCACCAAGCTTTCTCACCAAACTGTATGTCTCTTTCTACAAAAATGCTTCAACTTGCCGCTTCCTTACCCGGCCCATATATATTGCCACACTCTCATCATGCAAAGATTTTAAGGTGACGTTTGGTATCCGGTGAGTGTTTTGGTGGGAAGTAGAAGTGGAAAGGGAGGTGGAAGTAAGTGATAAGAAGTGTGTTTGGTATGCTGGGAAATAAAAATGAAATGTATAAGTAATATTGTTTGGTATGGTGGAAAGAATATAGAGAAATGGAAGATAAAAGTGTGAAATGTCATTTTTACCCTTACTTTTGTAGGAACTAAAAGTAAATAAACACTTTTTAAGGGGTATTTTGGTCTAAAACAAATTACTTTCTAGCAAGTTCCTTAGCTTCCTTCCCCTACATGGAATTAAGGAACCAAGCTTCCCTCTCATGAGGGAAGCTTCTCACCACTAAGATGGCGTTTGGTATCCGGTGAGTGTTTAGTGGGAAGTGGAAGTTTTTTATGTGTGTTTGGCATGTAGGGAAAGGGAAATGAAAATAAAAATTAAAATTGTCTGGTATGATATGAATGAGGGAGGGAAGTGGAAGTTAAAAAATACAAAAGACTATTTTACCCCTTACCCTCTACCCTAAAAAATACAAAAGACTATAGTGTAATACAACTGGACCTCAGTTGATACGGTTCTGGACCTTATCACCAAAGAACTCCATCTCCTTCCTTCTTGCCTCTCCTCTCAGATTTATGGCTAACTTCCTGTGTAGAATATATGTGGAGAGAAAGGCAAAGTAGTCCTTTCACAAAACACTTCCTTTTCTTCACCTCACCTTCCCTCCACTTCCCTCTACTTCTTCATGGCAGCAACCTTTCCACTTAGCTAGGAACCTTTAACTCACCTCACCACTTCCCAAACCATACCAAACACACTTCAATCTCACCTTCCTTCTAACCTCACCTTTGGAAGTTATACCAAACGGGCTGTAAATCTTACTTCACCTCCTACCAAATACACTTAAATCTCACCTCACTTCACCCACACTCATTAGCTACCAAACATGCCCTAAACCTAATATATATATATATATATAAAGTAGAAATTCTTATAATTGCGTAGGTGGGTTGTGTTGCATTATTTGTGTATTGACCAATAACATTATTAAATTTTTTTACTTTTTCAAACTAAAGAGTCTACATGATAAATAAAATAAGAATAAATGGATAAATGCTATTGGTTAATACAGAAATTAATAACATGATATAACATATACACCTAATTATTTTTTTACATAAAAAGAGTTTGAATTCTTAAAAATTCAAACTTTTTGCTATTGATGGAATTTCTTCAATTCACATCTAGTTCTTTATAATACAATCACTGCCCAATAAAAATAATCAATTTTAGCATTTGTTATTTAACGTGATTTATTAATGATTGATAATATGATATTATTCATTATCAACGCTATTTATTAATTTTGTTATTATAAGTAATGTTAAGATATTCTCCACACAATTGCAAATGTCAATTGTGAAACCAACGCTAATTCTTTACGTTAAAGATAATTTTCAACTAATGCTAAAATTATATATATATATATATATTAGTGCATGTGTGATCACCCATATATGGGCACCTAGAATATACACTAAGGTTGTGTGTTCTTCAAATCCAAAGACACTTGACATTTATTGCTCACTATAAATTAAATATCGACATACTTTCTAGTATATATATGTACTATCTAGGTACATAAACTCTATATATATATAGCCTTAATTAATATATATCATCTTGCTATCTTGTTCCTTAAATTTTATTTACTGACTTAAACATCGAAGATCAAAGATATAATTAAGAAACCTCTTTGTCTCGTTACATTCCTTATCGGTGAATTCTTTGCTTTGGCTAACGTCTAACTTTGTTTAGGTGACATATCCAAGTAAACTTCATTAGTTTTTATTATTTTATTTATACATATAATTATTTTTCAAAAACTATTAATTAAATTGTAATGTAATTAAGTTCAAAGATACTTGAAGCCTCAAACTTTGAGCAAACCCAATGAGAGTGAAGAGAAGAGAGATCATAATAATAATGAAATGAAATCCAGATGGGACATAAAGGTTCGGCGCCCCATTTTATTCCCCTTTTGGGGTTTTGGGGTTTGTATTATCAATTTGGATTTACCCTTATCCCCTTCTTGGAAGTAAAAAACAATAATTAAATTAAATAACCATATAAACAATTCTACAATTAAGTATGTAATGTGACCACTAATTACTTAACCCTCATCATATATATGTTTAATTAACGGCCATGGTCATAATAAAATTATTAAACGGTATGTCTTGGAGGTTGAAATATAATACTACACGTGTCCTATCCCTACATATATATTTAAAATTAATATATGATTTTAACTTGTAGGTTAATTAATTAATTAATATGATTAGCCCTATATTGTAGTGTTAGCTATAGTGTCTTGGTTTAGTGAGTTCAAATCGTCCACTGCTCAGATTCATGTTGTCTCAGTTAATCATAGTTATCACCGTAACTAAATAATTAAATAATTGTAACAAAAATTTAATCACAATTATTTGATCGATTAGACAATATATATAAACTTAAATCTGATTTAATGAAATGGGAGGGTAGTGAGTTTTGTTTCCATGAAGGAGGACTTTTTGTAGTATGAAAGGGGGTCCATATATATATATATATCAACTTTCTTTGGGAAAATATTGGTGGGAAAGTTTGGTTACCAGCTCCTTTAATTTTGTCTACCAATAAAACTTATGTAATTAATTAATTCTTGACCCTTTCCCTTTATATGAAAGAGATATTAACATTGTTCAGTGAGACATAGATATTGAAAATGCCTAAGATCTAATCTTTAGCCTCCTATTCTAAGATAGTATCCTATATATATATATAGCACATGCAGTCATATCTCAAGTCAAAAATGAGTGCCATGATTTTTTTTCAATATTTATTTATTTTTTGTGTGTGCATAATTTCACATCTTTTTTTTCTTTATTTCATTTATATATATATATCTGGAATTTGTCAAAAATGACATGCTGAAGATCAAACTCGTTTCTTATTTATTTTTATTTTTTTTGCAGAAAGACTTAATTGGTACTGTATATGTGTCAAATTGTAAGCCGAGAGATTTACACTTTAATTTAGGGAAAGGAATTAATACATCGATTTGTTAAATAAAATTAAGATCATCACTTGCTAATTAAATCAAAGATAAAAGTCTAATTTTACGTGTCATTTGTTAAATTAATTAGTAGAGACCGATATTGAAAAATTATTAGGGGACTAAATTTTTAATAATACTAACAAATTTCAAGTAACAAATAGAATGAGTATCGAATTTTTAGTACTCATGCAGTACAAAACTTCCTCTCTAGCTTAAACCACGCTTTTAATTTCATGTTAATTACAAATTAATATCACAATGAAATTGAATATATTTATTATAATTATAGAAGTAATTAAGCAATTAAAAATTTGTAAACCTTTTGTACGATATAGAGAAACATGAGAAGACATTTTGGTAAAAACAAGAGAATTGATTAGTAACATATATATATATATATATATATATATATATATATATATATATATATATATATATATATATATATATATATATATTTTTTTTTTTGAAATTGTCAAATTTAAAAGGTTTTTTTTTAATAAATTGATTGATTAAAGTGGGTTTAACCTACTTTCTTGAGAATAGGCAAGTGGATTGAAGAGAAAAGAAATGAAAGAATAATTCCAAGGATGAAAGAAAATGGAGAAGGAAGAGAAGATCTTGGAGATACAAGTTTTCTACGGAAAAACCAATTATTTATGCTACCAAACAAAAATTCTCTCGGAATTTTAAGTGAAAGTTAAAACTATCATACCTAATTCAACTTTCATCAATGTGATTTCAGTTTAAATTACTCATAAAACCTTTGATTTATTTAACACATTATATATATTAATTAGTCATCTTCCATATTCAGGTAAAGTTCAGACAAAATCACTTTAATTGAACTTTGTTTAGTAGATGCAAAGCAAAACAGTCAACCAATACAAACAATTTATATTTTATATTTTAGAGCTATATTAATAATGACAAATATGCATTTAGAATTTTAAAAATTATAGGAATTAAACTGTACAATATAATACTAATCATTTAAGAAATAAACAAGAAAAAAAAAGAAAATTTAAAATTAAATACCAAACTATAATATAGATTAATTATCAATATAATTTATATACATTTTATACAATTCATCTTTTTTAAAAAAAATAAAATTTTGTTGAATCAAGAATCAAGTGCTGACAACTATAAACCGAAACCTTAAGCTTAATATTTTCGTCCCATGTAATATTTTTTTAGGAAGAAAAAAAAGAGAATTGAAATGATGTAAATTGTACTTGAGAGTTTAATTTTATTTCAATTTACTACTTGAGACATAGAAGCAAAATCAAAGAGTGGCTCCAAATTGAAATTATAGAATACAAACAAAATAACTATTTTGGATTTACCGCACGAATGCAGCCCACGTGTGCGACTAAAATTAAAAATATGGTTTTATTTTTATTTTATTTTTCTTACCCAAACCAAAAATTCCAAACATCTTTTACGGTAAAAGTGAGCAATGCAAAAAAAAAAAAAAATACCTTCTTTTGATTTGCCACTGCTAGATATTTAGGGGTGTTTAGTATTCACACTAAAAATTAATTTTGGGATTATGAGTTTCAGTATTTTAATATATGGATTGAAAAATAGTTTCGAGAATTTTGTAATTACATGTCTTTTCACTATAAAAAGAGAATCTTATAAAATAATCTTGAGAATGTGAAATTTGAATAAAACAACCTTTTTTATATTTTCGAGAATCATAGTGTCAGAAATCACATTCCCAAAAATAAAACATCATTTCGTAGATCAAACGCAGGCTTAAGTATGGGATTATGATCAATAGGAAGGAATGAATTTTGAGGGATAGAATGAAATTTTAGAGGTATAAAATATATTTGTTATGTAAAAAAATAAAATGTGTCATGAAACAAATTTTTTATATTTGGTATGCAAGAGTTAAAAAGTAAAATAAATATACTCTCTAAAATACGTGTAACATCTAAAGTCGTGATAGTAACGGTGGAGGTGATGATGATGATTTAGGAAAGGGCACAAAATAGACTACTAAGAGCAATTTTAATTAAAATATTAGATTCCATGGAATTGAATTGAATTCTATTTCCCTACATCCATTAAGTGATGAAAAGTTCGCATCAATTTTATTGCCATGCTTAATACACATTTTGATAGAATTACTCTCCAATTTTAATTTCATCACACCAATTTTATTATACAAAAAATAGCCCAAGGTTTCAAATATTTACCGGAAAGAAAAAAAAATGATTGGAGTAGAATGAAGGGATTTGAATCTACTAAAATGCAGATTCGATAAAGTATATAAAGTGCATAATTTAAGTCGTTGGATGAGGGTGTTACATTGTAGACACAAATCTCAATTTTTATCTGACAATTTAAATTATGCACTTTACACACTTACACTTTACATGATCCAAATTCAAAATGAACTAATGAAGGCAATGTTGTAAGAACTGAACCGGATAAAGACTCGGACAAGTGTTCGGTTCATGGTTTGATCGATTTAACCAGTCGAACCGAATGACGCAATAAATAATAAATATGAATTATTCTTAATATATAAAATGACATCACTCAAATTTTAGGTTTCAACATACATAATTTTGGAGTTTTAAATTACATGACTTCTCAAAGTTTTAATTTTCAAGACTTGTCAAACTCTGAAAGAACTTGATCAAACCAAACATGAAATTCTTGATAATCTTGACTTTTTAAATTTTAATTTTCAAGACTTTTTTAATTTTAATTTTTAAGATTTTTCTAACTTTTTAATGTTATTTTTTATTTTTATTTTTCAATTTTTTATTTTTTTAAAAAATAAAATTGGACCGGTTGACCGGTTGGACCCCAGTTAAATTCGGTCTAACTAAAAAAACAATTTTTTTAATCCAATTGACTCGCCTTTGTATTTGATTAACAGTTAGACCGATCGGATCGTCCGACCCAAACAACACTTAAGGAAGGGTTTGAAAATGGGAGGTCAATTCCAACCCAAGAATTTATGTTACTATTGTGAGGCAAATGGGTAGAAATAGAAATAGGAGACATAGTAAAGTAAAACCGTAAAAGACTAAAAAAAGTACAACACTTGACCTATCACCATTATATTGCTTTCTTGCTCCCTCTTTTATGTCTAAACTCTAAATGCAATTGCAATACTGTCATTTTCACTTTATCACTTTTTACTAAATTACTACTTGTTCCTATACACACATTTCATTTCACTCAATTTCAACCATCTCCCTCTCTACTCTCTAGGCTTATATACAAATATAGGAACCAAATCTTTGTAAATCATTTCTACTATTGAAGAGTAAAATTCCTCAAACATTTCATCATTCATGTGAAAGGTCATTTATAGTAGGTCTCAATTAAGCAATAGATTTATTAAATGGCTAAACTTTATACATTCTATTCTTTTCTTTTCTTTTCTTTTTTAAAATAAAATGGTCACTGAATCTTGAACTTGGCCTTTCTTAAGTCATTTTTTAAAAACATAGTTAAACTATTTTTGTTGTTGTGATTTGGTTATTAAAATAGTAATGTATATTTTTTTTATTAAATTATTATTTTATTATCTAAAAATGTAATATGACTTAATTTAATTCTCAAAAGATAAAAATATTAAATTTAATACCTTAAAAGATACAACTTTTCTCAATCTAGTTCATGAGAATATCCACTAATATAATTGAGAAAAATTTTTTATGAACTAAATTTGATATTTTATATTTTTCAAGAATTAGATTAAAATATAAATCTATAACAATAACAAACAAAGTCTTTTTGCATAGGATAAAGTGATATCGACTTTTGAACCCTTATTTATTATTCACTACATTAAGATATTGAGATATTGATGTAGCCATCTCTTACTCATTTAACACTACATCTGAGCCGTACAACATATTACTCCCAAACAATAATTTAACAATAATATATTTATATCGTTAATCAATATTCATAAATATTCAATAAAATTATATAACTATCATTACCTAACCTAACTTTCCTTTTTTTTATCTGAGATTAGTAGGAGCTACCAAATGTTGGCAAATTTTAAAACAGAAATGTACATTTCCTTCTTTTTTTTCTTTTTTTTTATGTCTTTCTTCAACCCACAAGGAGCAATAGTAACTTGGACTCCTTCTTATAAAAGACCTTGAAGCACCACCCTACATCCCCTAACTCCTAACTCTCTCTCTCTCTCCCTCCTTTTCCCTCTTTCCTTCTCTTTTCTCTCTCTCTCTCTCTCTTTCTCTCTAAATATCTCCATTGTCATCAGCAAGAGCATCATGGACACTCAACGAAGCCCTCTTCTTACTTGGGCCTACTACTCTCAGGGAAAGGTACCTACTTTCTTTCATCCTTCTACTTCTCCTACCATTAGTCTCGTGAAGTTATTTTATCTGATTGATCTGAATCGTTGATCGGCTACAATACAATATTATTGCAGCTAATCAACAGTCCATATCAATCAGATCAACTAACTACACTTCAACCATTTCCTTTGTTGGTTAATGATGCTATTGCTTCTCAATTATGTGTAATGGGTTTTATAATCTTTGGATTTTGGTGACTAATTCCTCATTTTTTGTCTTTTGTAATACAGACAATGGAGGAACTAAGGCAATCCCTATTGTACACTACTCTGGAGCTTGAAGAAACCAGAGCAGCAGCACAAGAAGAGCTCAGGAAAAGAGACGATCAGCTTCTTAACCTCAAGGATCTGCTCAATAAAGCCATCAAGGAAAGAGACGAAGCACAAGAGAAATTCCAGAAGCTTCTCTTGGACAAGCTCGTCCTCCACCACCAACAATCTGGAGTTTCCAGCATTGAAGATGAACCCAGAAGAGGAATCGACAATTCCCACAATAATAATGGCCTCTCTTCATCGGATTGTGAAGAAAGCATTGTCTCATCCCCGGTTATGGACCATTTCCCTCAACCCCAGTTGCCGGAATCCGCCGTGATTGACCTGGTGGCGCCGCCGGAGAAGCCATTGCCGGAAAAAGGCAAGCTTTTGCAGGCAGTGATGAAAGCAGGTCCCCTGCTTCAGACTCTGCTTCTGGCAGGGCCACTCCCTCAATGGAGACACCCACCGCCGCCGCTCGACTCCTTCGAGATCCCTCCGGTCACCATCCCTTCACCGCCTCCGGCGCCGGCGCCGCCGCAGCTCCTCCACCAAGACTCCAACTGTGGAAGAGTTAGTAGAAAGAGGGGTTTCTGTGAGGACTCTGTTTCTCCTACAGAGACTAAGTACCAAAGGGTTGTACTCCCTTAATTAATTAGATTAGCTTATAATTTTTACTTAATTTTGCATTATAAGCTCTTAATTAGGATTAAAGTTTAGAACTTTAGAATATGAAATTGAAAATGGGAATCTGGGTATGCGACTTATCTAGCATCTGTACAGTGGTGAAGGATTTAACTCAGTAAGACGACTTTTAGGCTTTGATTTGAGGCAATTGGTCATTTTGGGTGAAGAAGAATATGTAATGGGCATTTTTGGCCTCTTCACATCCTACTTTTGCTTCCGTTTTGTCTGAAATTGTAATGTAACTATCAAGATATAATTAATACTTTAGTGGAGACTACTAAGTAATGAGTGTGTGTAGGATATGCAAAAGTGCACAATCTGAACTGTATACAAATCAAAATCTGTGTTCTTAGTGTAATATTTACATCCTACGGTTCGAATTATGCACTTCATGGAATCCAAATCTGAAAAAAGGGAGGGATTGGGGATGGTTGAGGAGTCGTTGGGTGTGACTGTGTGCAACGACCAAAGGGAAGGTTTAGAGCTATGGTTGTCGGGTCGGGTGGGCCCAGAAATCAGAATCAGGATCTGTTGTTAGTGTGATGTATGATTATATTAAGCCTTTTGCTACGGAAGTTATCATTACTTAACACTAATCATGTATTTCCTTCTTTCTTTCTTCTTTTCTTTAGTAGTATTTACTTACTATATATTTTCTCTAATAAATCTGTTTTTGTTTCATTGGTATCTGCTCCCACTCAACGTGTTTGTGGTTCTTTAAGAGGGCGCGAATATTAGAGGGAGCAGATAATGTTGACTAATTAATTAATGTCTGTCTGTGTTATTACCCATCATATTCAATGAAAAGCATCGCTATGACCCCAGAAAATATAATTTGTATATATATTCCACCAAACAAAGCATGTATGTATGTATGTATGCATGGTGGATTATGCTATAAAAAAGTTGAATTGTATTGTAACCAGAAATAATTATAGTAATAAGTATGGGTGTTTACTGTTTAATATACATTTCTTAATTCTACTAAAGCACGAAACTTATCCCATAATATCATCATTTGTCTTGTATAAGAAACTTCTGGGTACCCTAGTGTCCTTGTCCTTTAGCCCCAGTTTTGTAGTTCGGATAGGAAAAAAAAATAGAGGGTAAGAAAGGGAATTTAAAAAGTTCCTTTGGGTTTTTAAATTTTGGAACAAAAGAAACTGGAAATTTTTGTGTGAATACTCTTTTTCCTATCATTTTAATTATCTCAATTTGATCACTTAACATTCTCTTTCGTCTTCCCTTTCCCTTTAATTCCGTCTCATTTCTTTCCCCTCTTCACTCCCAATTATAGGGATAAAGAAGAGAAAGAAAGAAAAAAAATGCTGTGCTCGTTTTTCTTCCTCGCTCTTCTAAAATCTTTCAATTTAAAATAATTAAAATTAATGACGGGATAAAGAAGGTTAATGAAAAATCCTTTATTTTCTTTTTCGCCAACCAAACAAAAGGAAAGTTTTCATATTCTTTTCCTTTCTCTCCAATCCAAACGCACCCTTTAAAATATCAAGAAAGATGATTGTCAAGGTTCATACTAACCAAGGTTGATATTCTATAATGTCTACCATTTGTAACATCCACTTTAATGGATGTTTATTATTTCATGGTACAACTACATAATACATTTTAGGCAAAGGGTATTTTGGCCCTTATCTTTATCACAAGTTTTAATTTGGACCCTTAATTTTGATTGGTGTCACTTTAAGAAATCTTTTATTAATTTCTAAAAATTAAGGGACTAAACTGAAACTTGGGGAGCAAAAGGTCCCATTTTGCCGACATCATATGCTGATGTCAGGTGAATAGCAGGTATCGGAAGTTGAAGCAAGAAACACAGGCCATGTTACTACATAAGAACATAAAAGATCATGTGGCATTTTGACCTGTGTGCCTCTTGTGAGTTTAGAGGGGGATGCACTGAGAAAATAGCTTTCTTTCTTTGTTGCTACTCGCTCACATGCAGATACCTCTGCTTACTATACTAACATCACCTCAATGTATCCTTGCCCAAGACGCCAACTACAATTCCAAAGCAACACGCTAAAGCCAGCCACCAACATCCTCAACAGCAAATCAGTTAACAGTTTTGCACTAGACATTACCAAATTTTGTCAATCCTGTCTCAAAGTGCACGAGACTCCCATCAGGTAAGGTCTGGAGAGTCAAATACGCAACCTTACCTCCTGCAAGCAGAGAGACTGTTTCAGCAGGTCTCAAAAATATACAAACTACAACAATTCTAAACATCTCGGCTTCAAGCATTCAAGTTAAAATGTACAGAGCAATGAAAAACAGTGTTTCAAACAGAATTAGGTATGCTTATCTGTTTTTGCCAGAAAGCGAGGAGACTTGAACATTAGCCTTGCATCCCACCTATTGTTTGAAAACATTAGGCAGGCCTCTCTACCTATGTGTCTCCTGCACGTTAATCACTGTACCCAGTCCTTTTCTCTCTATATATCTCAGGCTTCCAGAATAGTCTTCTAAGTTGTAACCCTCTCCTCCATGATGGAATCATTCAGTGTTCTCTGCTGAAAAATTAAAGATCAAGCTCCACAAAGCCAACGTGTCCTGGTAATCATTTGACAGATAAGCTACAATAGGGACACTGCACATTTATTATCTGTACCCACCAGGGTTCTACACATTGAAATTCTATGAAGTATGTAACATGTGCAAAATGCTAAAGCAGTATTCTTTGCCAACGCTAGCACTGTTGAAAACCTTAACGGCTGCAAGATGTTAAACGTACATATTGCACATATGCCAATCATTGCTAGGTGCACATGGACCATTTTGAAAAATGAAATCAAAGTTCCTATAATACGACACATGATTTACATGATACAACTAGGCATTGAAAATTAATTTGAAAAACTATTACATGGAATGGATAACAAATTACAAAATCCATCACATTATGCCTTGGTGCACAAGCCTTGGTTTGAACCCTCCAAGATATTATTCTGTTAGAAAAGCAATCCGACCAATGCTTGATGAGAAAAGTTTGCATCAGCATATCTGATGTTTCTAGTTTAAATAAACATCTTCCGGGAAGTGACCAACAAGAGAACTTTTTTCCCTCAATCATCTTCTTCATCCTGGTTGTTTGGATGATTGTGTTTTTGAGCAGAATACATTTCAGCAACCTGAAAATAAATGAGTAAAGGACTAAATAACCTAAGCAAGAGATAAACATAGCCAGAGAATCCAAATTTCCATTCCAATGGTTCTTACACGAACGCGGCAAATTCTTAAAATCACAAGACACAACATGGCATATATATATATACATATCGTAACTTCAACAATGAGCAAAAATTAAAGAAAGAGATAATGGAAGATAGATAAAGAAAAATTTCACAAGTCAAAGATAAGAGATGATGCTCAAGAAAAAAAACCATAAAACCAGATGAAGGGAGAAGAGATGGGCTGGTCGCTGGTGAGAAAAGGCAAATGGGTTAGAGAATGAAACACGCATTTTAACAAATAAGAGACAAGCCAAATGAAATGCACATTTTGGTATAGAGATGGGTTGGAGAGAAAACAAACGTTTTACCCTTTTGTTTTCTTTCTTAAGAAAAAAATTTTCAACTTGCCATGTCAGAGCCAAAGAAATTTTTTTTTATTCATACACATGTCAGTGTGTCATGACAACGTCCATGTCTAACATGTCTGCAAGGTGTCTGCTTTCTAGTGTATTTATATGTCAGATAAGATTATTCTTTACCATCTCAGATGATGAGGCTTGTTCAGGAGCTTTGTCATCCCGAATTCGAAGTAGACGTGGAAACCGAAGTGATATGCCCTTTATCATGAAAGAAACAAAATCAATAAAAGGAAACAAGCAGCTATATTGGCAATGGAACAATGATAACACACAAAGTACCAGAGTGAAATGAAAATTCTTAAGTACTTCCATTCCATATTAATGGATTGTTTGTACCTTATCCGAATCTACTATGCCCACTGCAGCGCGGTGAACAGGGCTAATAGTCAAGTCAGCCGCTTTCACCTCCCACACCTGGATGAAATAAAACAAATAAGAAAAAACAAAACTTTCCAAGAGTGCACTGCATTCAAATGGCCTCAGTGACGTATTCATTTTTTGGATGATAGATATGACTCATTATGATGCACACACACTTCATTAAAGGAGCCATGATTGTGTCCACGTCCGATACTCGTAACAACTACAGTAAAACATCAAATTGTACCTAGAGAGTCCTAGACAGTTTAGTTTTATTGTCACATCTGTGTCCATGCTTCTTGAGTTCCTTACAACATAAATGAACAAAGCATTTGTGAACATAATCACATTAAATTCAAGTCACCTCCAAAACCTTAACCACTTACCTGAAAGTTAGATTGCTACAGTAGGTGACTACTAAGTAAATATACTCATGGATAAAAGAAAAGCAAGTTATATCATATGTATATTCCATTGGCCTGGGAATAAGAAAAATGTGCACATAACTGCAGCCATGTGATCAAGTGGTATCAGACATCATAGCATCAATAACAGTATGAAGCATTCAGGTCTTCCATTTAAGCAATGGGAAATTCAAAACAAGCACATAATAATACCAGAAGTAGGTCTGAGACAATTCATTGGAATAATACATTGAGACAAGGAATTAAGAAACAAAATTAATGCAGATTACCAAGCAAAGTTAGAATTAATCATACCTCAGAAGCTTCAAACCAGACATCAGGATTGATTGTCTCAGCATATCGATAATATGGCTGCAATTAAGAAGAAAGTTTAAACCAGTCCTTATATTATTAATCACGATTATATATAAACAAGGTTCAGAGAGAATGAACAAAAGAAAAGCAGACCTTTGGTTTGGGAATCACTTTAGAACGAAGACTAGCAGAACGTTCTTCAAGCACTGCCTCAGAGAATCCCGTGCCTACTCACAATCACATGAACCTTATTAGGCAGAATTTATTCTAATAAACAAAGGGACTCAGTAGTGACTTAAAATGATAAAACTGACCTATTTTACAAATGCTTTGAAATTCTTCATTATTGCTGTCATAGCAAGCAAGGAGAAAAGCACCATAGACCCCTACAGAGACATCATCATGCAAAAAAATCACTTAAGGAAGCTTTAAGCAAAAAGCATACAACAGTAGAAGAGAAAATAAGAAAGTAACCAGGCCTGGCCTCATTTCAAACACAAGGCAAACATTGGAGACAACTGTCTTAAATGACATTAAAAGCAAACATACAGGTATCTCATTATAAGATATGATTACCTGTACGTTTCCCACGACCATGGAAAGCAGCAATAGGTACCAAATCCAGTGAGTCCCCTATACTGGAAATTAGAACCAATGAACAAAAAGAAATTTATCAATAAAGTGAATTTTAATCAGAAGTCAATCTCACATCCCTTACTTGTCCAGATAATCTTTCTTCAGTTTTAGCCAGTTCAGTGATCGCTTGGAAGGTTCGTATGTAGCATCTTCATCTAAAGTTTTGATAATTAAACCCTCACAACTGCAAATCAAGAGAAATGCCAAAAAATATTATAGTTCAAATTACTTACAAGAAGAAGCAAAATTGGAAGAGCTGTGAATGTCAGACATAAATTCCATGTAATATTAAGGGCACGTTTGGTATGAATACTAAACAGTACATTACATGTAATCTCACGATTCTCAAAAAAATTTTACATCATATTTTATACATACCAAACACTTTTTATCATACTTTTTCTCTCTCATAATTTTTCTCTCTATCTCTCTCCGTACTTTTTTCTACAGTACTTTCCTTTATTCTACAGTACTTTACATCTGTGCATTTATACCAAGCGTGCCCTAAGTTTATCAATAATTATCAACAGTCTTTAGTAATAATTCAACCACAAGATACCCTTTAGAAAATAAACATATTGAAACAAAGTATATCAACTTAAAAAAGATGAAATTTCTATCTATGTAGACTTTCAAATAACTATTATACCTTGCATCAACAGAAGTGTCAAGAAATTTCTGTATTTCCTCAACATCATTTGATGTTATTGCTGTGGCAAACTGAAAAAATCCAGGTTCTTCTTCGAAAGAGGCATAGAGATGCTGCAGAGAGAAAACTAGGAGCACATCAACATATAATTCTGACTTATAAAACAGCTAATGTGAGACAACAGTTAATATCAAAAACATGATATGCAATGATTCATATTGACATCTGACTAGCAGTGGAGCAGTTCAGTTAAAATTACATATCTGAGGACTTAGACTACTTTAACAAGGACTACAAAATTCAAGTATTTAACAAAGAAGATAATAAAATCATTGGCAAGGAAAATAATGCTCATACCTCTCTGCGGATTTTCAGGTTTTCCTGAAGAAGTGGCTTGCCATTAAGGTACAATACATCAAAAGAAAATATGCATACATCAACCTTTATATCACTCAGAGACACATTTTTGCGAGCTCGAGTACTGAGAACCTGTCATCATATCTAGAAATTAATACATGAATAATCACTGGCATGGTTTTCATTGTTTTTCTTGCCACATCTTGAAATCTGATGTGCTATTCCATCTTCTGTCATTCTATAAGATTCCTTTTCTTGTTGTTATTAAAATAAAGGTCAAGACTAACTTTTAGTCCCTTAATTTTTCATGAAATTTCAATTTAGTACTTTTTCTTTCAATTGTCTCTTATCTTAATTAATTGATGCAAATTTCACATGAAACTCGTGTGAAATTATTCTTGCCAAACCACAATTGAGCTAGTAGAAGAGCTCAAAAATGATTAAAACAAATTGAGTTAATTTTCATGCACACTTGAAAAATTCTTGGACTTTTTTAATTTGAGGATTTAAACACCCAAATGAAGAATGTCAAAAAACTTTAGTGTTTTAGCCTCTTCTAAGCTTAAATCATGGTTTGACTAGAATAATTTCACTTGGACTCCAAACATGACTGACAACATTTAGCTAAGGGAAGAAATGGTCTCTCAATAAGTGAATATTGGGGACAAAATTGAAACAACAAAATATATAAGGGAAAAGAATTTAAAACCTCGTAAGAAGGGACAAAATGTTAGTTTTAGTCTAAAATACATATACTTTATTTGAAAAAGTTGTTTGAAGATATCTTTATCATAAAATTACTTAAATATCCCCAATGTAATTTGTTTTATATGAAAGAACTGAGATACTTAATTAATTATGTACATATAAATGTCTAACAGAGGTCATGCGCCTGCAACAATATTGAACCAGCATTGAAAGATTACCTGGAAAGGAAGAATTTTCTGTTTTACACGGTCATATGCAACAAGTTCACAATCGAGAACAAATGATGATACAGTTGATTTCTTTAACCTGTTGATTAGAGGCAAAATATTAGCAACAAAGATGAGGGGAAGTACTGGATACAATTGGTGTTCTTGGATAAAAATTAAGCACAAATCTCTTAAAATGGTTAAAATATAATGTGGTTTCCTGGTGCTAAGGAAGTGTTCATAACAGAGACAAAAAGATGCTATCCTCAAATACAATTATTCAAATTTACCTTGAAACAGCAGCCACAACGTCAGGAAACTTTCCAGTGTTCCGTTCAGCATTTCTACTATAAATTTCAACCGAGCCATTTTCCATGTAATGTATCTGTCTCAATAAAGCTATTGTTATATAACATAGTAAAAGTCCTGAGCAGTATATTTCTGATGCCAGGTTTGAACAGGAAATATAACCTGGGCACGCTCTCCATCATATTTGTATTCACAGGTAAACTCTACATCCTGGAATTTATTTAGAACTTCAGACACACCCTTGGTTGCTTTAGACAGCATAGGTCCAACTGGAACACCAGGAGTAAAGTTACACGTCTCTGGAAGTTTCCATACACCACCAGTAAGCAGTGCAGAAATTATTTTGTCATAGACAGGAAGAACAGAATATACTTGTTTAACAATCTTTGCAGCCTGATGCAAAATCAAACCAGAAAATCAATTACTTAAATTTTCCAATAAAATATAATATGAAAGATAGCTTGAACAATTTATTACTGTCACAATTTCTTAAACTGCAGAATAATCAAAGAAAATAAAGATGGTGTCTTCACCAGGAAGACTGGCGTCTGCACTAAAATCTATTTCAGTCATCCTCCCCCCTCTCTGAACTTAAAACGCAAGCATTTACCTCAAAGGTTTAAAGCCAAAGCATAGAATTTCTTTCACTCTAGTCTCAAAGGGGGAGAATGACATTAAAATCAAATCAATTCACTCCCAGCATCATATTTCCCAAATTCAAGGGCATTAACTTACTTCTTCTAAAGGAGACTGAATTTTAGGAGGCGGTACAGAATGTCCTTCAGTGTATACTGCAGCTTGGCCCAATGCAGCTAAGAGAGTTTGCTCGGCATATCCAATTCGCAACTTAGACTGGAAAAGAAAAATAATAATATTTAGAAGAAAATCTACCAGATTATATCAATAGATCCACCAATTCTGCAACCTGAAGTAGACGAATTAGATATTGAGGTTCACAGTCAGTTGCAGCAACAAGAAGTCCCTTGATATGATTCTTTTTCTTCTCTTGGCTGTCTTTACCAGATTCCTGTACACATTTAGAAACAGCAAATTAGTAGCACTCTCCAGTCCGCCAAGTAGCAACAGTAATCAACAAAAATTAGTTCCAAACCCCATCAAAATATCTCTGTTCTTCTTATATAGCCTATTAGTATCTAACATACTGGAATTAATTTAATGGTCCAATTGGAAAAATTGAAAAAAAAAAAACTAAGTGTATAATATAACTTTGAGGAAAAAATATAATACGCCTATGAGACAGAAAAGCACTAAAAGAAAATAAACCCCATACACATTATAACAATTCATTACACCGCATTCACTTCAAAATCTACAGAAAGCAGAAAATAGTCTCATATTTAACAAGCAATTGAACAATCTCAAAATTCATTTCTGCCTTCGTTAGAGAATAAAATTAAATGGGTCATTTTAAATCTAAAAATTGCAATGTTCTACCAGTACGCATCAGCTTAAATGAATACTGATCACCACTACGACAGATGAAGCATCTCTAGACAATATTAAACACTAACAGCAAGCCATGGTCCCATGCCTCCTTATCCTTGGGTGGAAGAGGTTTAAATCTGTAAAATACAAAAGTGATGGTACTGTACCTTCGCTATAAGACGGAAGGTGTTGAAAACCTTCCTAATAGTTAATGCATCAGGCTTCCGCATCATTGACTGAGATGAGCGACTTGCTTTGGCGACAAGACCCAAGTCACCTTTTTCCTACCAATAATAATCAACAAATAAGTGACTCCAACAACATAAAAAAGTTCCTCAGGATATATGTAAACATTTTAAATCAGAATTCATTTCAAAATGAATTATTAAAAATTACAGTCGAGGCTTTACATTTGCAAATAAGGAAAAGCAAGAATACATATATGATATATTTATGTCAGTCTGCATGCATTGCCCCCAGTCCATGATGCCAAAAGCATCTATATGTGTTTGCATGCATACACATACCAGAGGATAAGCCATCATAATTAGATTTCTTTGCTCTTGTTCCATGGTAAGTCTAGCATCTAAGGTAAAGAGTGCCTTTCAATTTATTATCCGTGGATCAAAAGTTCCACCATAACTTTGGAAATTGGATCACCAGTCTCTAATCAAGGGCATGAAACAAACTTCTACAAGTCTTCTTTTTCTTTATTTTCTCCTTGGACAGAAACTAATATTACTCAGTCATCTTTCTATCAAATATATATATATATATATATATATATATATATATATATATATTACTCACTCATCTTAATATATAATAACGTCCCAGACAAGAAACAACAGCAAAATCAAAAAGATATATTACAACAGGACAATAACATTGAAAAACTTAGGCAGTAAAAAATATAAAATGTATGAGTAGAAACTAAAACCCCACAAGTATCACCTTATACTGATTTTTTATCTGTGTTTCAGTTCTGCCACATGCCTCTGCAAGCGCCTTGATGATTGAAGCATCCCCTATTCCCAATTCCAACCCTTCATGAGCTGGGGCAATCTTATTTGCGGAAAGATAAACAACAGCCACCAAATCATCGGGCGTAGTGTGCATGACAGTCCTCAACATATTACAGACTATATCTGTAATTACAATCCGTCCCGTCTCTTCTGCAATCATATCAAATGCCAAACCAAGAAACAGAAAGGGCACGGGTTCACCTTTGTCCCAACAAGTTATGAGACTAGGGTCAAAATCTCCAGGCTTCTTCTTCAATAAAGACACTTTCTTCTTCAACTCCGAAATCTTCTCCTGAGAACTCACAATGCGCATTCTCTTCGCGGCAAGAGCACCCTCCGACCCCGTCGAGCCACCATTCTCCAATCCTTTGGCCGGCTCCTGCGCTTTCTCGGAATCTTTAATGTCAGTACATTTCGTGGGTTCCGAGGACTGGACAGTGCTTTTGAGGTTTTTAGGGTTTTGAGTAGAATTGGAATCTAGGGTTTTCCGTTTCTTAGGAGATGATGATTGGGGCTTCTTCTTAGCGGCGGCACGAGCCCCGGACATGAGAGCGTCGAAAGCAGAAGGTTTTGACGACATGCTGCGAGTGGGATTCTGGGTTGGCAAGAAGATGGGGCTGAAAGTGAAAGATTTATAGGATGATAGAGAAAATTGGAAATGAGAGAGAGACCTAAAGGAGAGAAAGAATGGAGGAGAGAAAGAGGAGCGGAATGCGAGCATGAAATGGAAGGGTAGAGAAGAGCAGAGAGAGGTGGTTTTCGGAAAAGCGTAGGAAAGAACACTGAAAGAGAAGATAGAAATGGCGGGAAGATTAGGAAGGAATTCTTTCACTAGTATTCCCTCGCTTTGGTTTCTTGTCTGTATCACTCTCCTAAACAAACATCTCACCGGAAAATGTTGAATTTGTAGTGACTAGACAGATAGTAATTGTTTTTTTTTAGATTAAATTGAATAAATGAGATTAAATTATTTTTTATATATATATTTAAAAATAATTTATCTTATTTCTCACTTAAAATAATATTCTCACTTTCTCATATATCCAAATTTTAATTTTTATTGTATACATCTTTCCAAGTTCTAACAATTATTAAACTTCCCTAAAAAAAAAACAATTATTCAACTAGTTGAGAGAACAATTCAATAATGGGTAAACTGTTTCCAAACTTTGTTGTAATGTTCATTCATGTTTTTAAATTTTTTTTCGTTCATGCCTACCCTCAAATTTTTAATTTTGTTCATACCTGTCTTTTTTGCTAACACCGTTAACTTGCTTGACGAAATTTGCTGACGTAGGCGATGAATGTGCATCTCTTTTGCCACCTCATTTTCTACCTCACATTTAACTTTTTATTTTTATTAAAAAAAATAACCTAATCCAAATTAAAAAAAACAAATCAAACTTTTACCTTAAAATATTTTTTATTTGAATTATGTTAATTTTTTTAATAAAAGTACAAATTTAAATGTGAGGTGGACAGTAATGTGGCAAAAAAATGCACATTTATTGTCCACGTCAGCAAATTCCGTCAAACAAGTCAATTAGCAGAAAGGATAGGCATGAACTAAAAAAAATTTGGAGGCAGGAATGAACATTGCAGCAAAGTTTGGAGACATAATTTAACTCAATTTTCAAAATTTATTTACTGATGATTTATAGTTTAAGAGTTTATTTATCATTTTTTTTCCCAAAGAAAAATATTGCGAGGTCAAAAACTTCCTTTTTTATAAAACATTTTTTTTTGGACTGGTTCTTTTTTTATATAACAGGTTTGTCTTTTGTCAGAGTTGGATATGGGCTTGAGGCCCGTTTCCTCCTGGACTTCAGCCCAGAAAACAAACACCAAAGCCCAAAAGTTACCAAAGAAGTGTTCACTTTGTAAGGCCTACATGACCGCATGGGTCATTTTGTCATACATACTGGAAACCTTGGTTTCCTTTATGTCTCTCACATTCTCTCATAATGGTCCCTTTACCATTTATGGTTTAGTATGATGGATACATGCTGTGCAATTATGACTCTCACCTAAGTAAATTAAAGCTTGAAAGTAATGTGGTATGAACTATGAAGTATGAACTATATATATATATATATATATATATCAGCAGGATTTTTTTTTTCTTCTTTTAATCAAGATATCCACCAAAGCGAATGTGATGAATAATCTTTTCGATATCATCTCTCATTCGTTCAAAGATTGAATCCAAAAAAGGCTAAAATATTATTTTGGTCTTTAATGTTTGCATGAAGTTTAATGTTGGTCATCAATGTTTCAAAAGTTTAATATTGGTCCTCAAAGTTTTTTTTTTGTGGTCGATTTTGATCCTCGAGCATAACACTGCTAACTTTTTGCCATTAAATGATGACGTGGCATGCTTATGTGGCACACCCTCTATCATACGTGTCATATTTTAATGACGTGGCATGACACATCACTGCTACGTCACTCCAAATTGCCACATCATCGTAATATTTTAATGACGTGGCAGTGATGTGTGATGCCACGTCATTAAAATATGACACGTAGGATAGAGGATGTGCCACATAAGCATGCCACGTCATTATTTAACGGGCAAAAAGTTAACGGTGTTATGCTCGAAGACCAAAATCGACCAAAAAAATACTTTAGCCCCGAAAAATAATGGTTAAAAAAATACAGAGTCTTCATCATATGTATCAGGTGGTGTTGATTTTTCTTATTCTTCAACCACATGCATATTGATATATATGGTTGATGCTAAGCAGATCAGCCTCCCTGTCTTCATTCCATGCCTCATGTGTTGAATGTTGATGGATGGCTTTGATGACAAATACATATGAAATCACCATACTGTCTGATGATGATAGGTGAGGATATATGTCTCTACATCTCTATCTCCTTACATAGAATACATTATCCTCAAACTGAAATATGCAAGAGGAATTTGGCAGGCTAACTCTAATTCCATCTTGGATCCGTGTATAAAATATATACAATATGATATGAATCGTTGAATAAGAGTGTTGTAGTGTAAACACATATCTCGTTTCTCATTTGACAGTACAGTAAACTGTATGCACTTCATGCATAATACAATTTAGCAGATACAAGTCCAATTCAATTCGCCATCAAGCAAAAGTACATTTTATGTTCTCAAACTTCACTCTAATTTCTAATTTTGTCCCTAAATTTTTTTTTCTTTTGGTCAATTTTGTCTCAAATGTTACGAGTTCCAACCGATTTTGTCCCAAATGTTTCAAATTCCGTCCTATGACATTATGTACATGTAATATTATTTCTAACTCATAACTCAAAACCACATAATTTCTTCATATCATTCTTTTTGATACAACTTGATGAGTTGGTATTAATATGAAAAAAAAATTATTTTGAGTAACGAGTAGTTATCATTAATACTATATCTGTGATGACATAACATCATTTGTCGTTAATAATTTAGATTTTAGACAACATCAGGTGCTAAGAAAATAAATTCAAAACTTTTGGAACAAAAATGACCCAAAAAAAAGTGAAAACAAAATTTTCATTTCCATCGTTATTGCTTCAACATCCATCAGTACATAGACAGAGATAAATGTCCCATTGAGAATGAAGAGTATAGCATGATCTCATCCACACGTGGAGTTACTATAACGTTTCCCTTCGTTCTTCTTTTTTTCCTTATCATCATTATTATTATAGAAAAATACAATCGTAAGTCTTAAGGCAATTCAACTAGCTTATGTGTACAGAACATGGAAGAAGAATCCTCCTCAAGTTACTGTATAAATGGTTTTTTGCTTACCATCAAAGATCAAAGATCATTATGACTTTTTGAGTACAAAGACTAACATATATTTATTTATCTCTCCGTTCGATGTGAGACATACTCAAGTATATTTTTCTTTCTTTTCTTTCTTTTGTGGGGGAGGGAATGGGGATTCATGGACACACACACTGTGCTTCGGTGTTTAAATCATTGTTTAGGCTATAATGATCATATGTGCAAAGTATAATTACACCTTATGTAATAGTTTCACCCTTATTTTTATAAAATATTAATTAGTTGAGTAAGTAAATAATCATGTTAGTAATATTACTATTTAGTGTCTCAGTAGTGAGTACTTATAGATTCAATTATACTTTTATTTTTGTTGTTAAGTTTTCAATCATCAAATGTAGTGAGAAGAGAATGGAGCAATTAAGGTCCTGATTGCAAAAAAATTTAATCCTTCTTGTAATTTAACATTCTTTCTATCAAACATATTTTACTTTTTGTAATGTAATGAAATTATGTTTTTGTCCTTATTTTTTTTACCCACTTTTATTTATTCCATTCTCATTTTTAATATAAGGGTAAAATGGTCATTTTATCCACTTTTATTCCATTCATATCACATCACTTTCATATTCCTATTCTCATTCCCTCCAACATTCCTATTACTATTCTCATTCCCATTTTCATTCCCTCCAACATTCACGTAACTAAACGAGCTATCTAATTGGCCGGAGCCAAATGGATTCATTCATGAAAAAAAGCTTTGAACAACCAAATTAAGCTTTTCAATCCATTTATATATAAGAAGATTGGCTTTTTCTAAGCGAAGCAGATTGGGTCTAATAGAAATAACTAGTTTCTTTCGTAACATAAAGAGTCAA
Source organism: Senna tora (assembly GCA_014851425.1). Classification (NCBI taxonomy): domain Eukaryota; kingdom Viridiplantae; phylum Streptophyta; class Magnoliopsida; order Fabales; family Fabaceae; genus Senna; species Senna tora. The sequence goes on along the minus strand of CM026266.1, from coordinate 6,717,135 downwards.
AATTTGAATACTGATAAGAGAGGTGTTTATATTTGGTGTCCAATAATGTCTCAAATTAGGATTGCTTCTAATAAAATGATAGTCATTAAAAAAAGGACAGTCCAATACACGAGGCTCCCACCAGGGGATCTGGGTCAGATGTACACATTTTTATTACCCATGCAAGCAGAGAGGTTATATTCAAGATTTGTACTCGTGACTTCTAAGCCACATAGCAACAATCTTACGTTACTCTGACCCTCTAACAAGACAACCGCTATAAGCCAAAAAAAAAAAATTTCAAAATTTTTAACCTAACATATATACTTGACTCAAGTTTGAAGGTTTTATTTTTAGTCACATGAACACAACGCAACAACATTGTTCAGAGTTAGTTTGTCACTCACTGAATTTTACCGCTCTTTATTTGAAGAGCAGAGACAGAACACTAGAAAGTGAACAGAACACAGTGACAATGTTATAAAAAAGGGAAAGGAATTGATGGAAAGCAGAACAAAACTCAAAAAGTAGCATCTTCTTCATCATCATCATCTTCTTCTTCTACTAACAAACCACTTCCTGTCTAGTTCCTTTCTCTCTCCCTCCACACTTCATTCTAATTTCAAGTTTCTGAAAAAGTTTCCATCTTTATGAATGGAGAGTACTGAAATAATGAGGAAGAAGTACAGTAGGCAAGTGAGTCCAGAGAGGGCCAAAGTGTGGAAGGAGAAATCACCCAAATACCATCAGAATCGAAAAGTAGCAGTCATTTACTATCTTTCTCGAAACAGGCAGCTTGAGCATCCTCATTTCATGGAGGTCCTCCTCTCTTCCCCTGAAGGCCTATACTTGAGAGGTACACTCTACACTTTGTTCAATGTGTTCTTCTTTGATTCATGAGGGACTGATTTGAATTATAATTTGAATTTGAATGTGTGTGTGTGTGTGAAGATGTGATTGATAGGCTTAATGCTTTGAGAGGTAGAGGCATGACTTCTTTGTACTCATGGTCTTGTAAAAGGTGAGAACTCTCAGAAATTCATTATATATTTCTAGTTTTATGTGCTGGTGTTTATGTTTTGTGTTCATAATGTGATTCAGAAGCTACAAGAGTGGATTTGTGTGGCATGACCTCTGTGAAGATGATCTGATTCTACCAGCCCATGGAAATGAATATGTCCTCAAAGGTTCTGAGCTCTTTGATCAATCCAATTCAGGTAAAACACATTTGAGTGAATTAACATTTTGATCCCGCGAAATATGTATTCTGTCTCAATTTAGTCCTGAAAGTTGAAAATTTCAAATTTTAGTCCTTCGAACTTCGAAGAAACAATTTGTCTCATTTTAGTACCTGAAAGATAAAAGAAAATCAAATTTAGTCTTTGAAATATGAAATTTGTTTCAATATCATCCCAATAAAATTTTCTCAATTCAGTCCCTAAAAGATGGAAATGTCATATTTAGTCCCTGAAAGATATAGTTTATCTCAATTTAGTCCCAATAAAATTTTCTTGTCAATTATGTTAATAGAGACTCTTAAGGACTAAATTGAAACAAATTGTATCTTTTGGTGATTAAGTTTGTCATTTTTATTTTTAGGGACTAAAAGAGACAAATTGTATCTTTCAGAGATTAAATTTGACATCTTTATCTTTCAGGGACTGAGACAAACTGCATCTCTTCCATAGACTAAAAATTTGAAATTTCTATTTTTTAGGAACTAAATTGAAATAAATTGCATCCTTGAGATACCAAAATGTTAATTTACTCCAAAATTTCATGTGTCTAGACAGCTTTATTTATCCTTAATTCTTCATCTTCAACATGTAATGTTTTCTTAAGTACCTTAATGATTCTGGATTTCACAGATCATTTCAGTCCCATTAACAACGTGAAACTACACAGCCTGAAGCAATTACCAGATCAGGCAGCAACCTCTAGAAGCCAAGATGAAGCATCCTCCTCTTCCAGCATGAACTGGAAAGACAGCACAACAAGACACTCACAAGAACAAGAACAAGAACTTTCTAGTTCCTCAGATGAAGGAAAGAGTGGTTCTGCTAATTCTCTAAGCTTGACACTCACAGAGTACAAGATCTCCAACACCAATGATGGATTAGGATTAGCAGATGCTTCAACTCAGACAGATCGTCAAGAACAAACCCAGAAATCAAAAACTTGTACAAGGGGTGTGTCCACAGAGGAAGGTCCAAGTCCAACATTAACATCATCACAACATGTGTCCCATGAAGTGAAGGACAAGTCAGAAAAGTGTAGGGACATTATTGTGTCCCTAAAGACTGAAACTTTGGAGTCCCTTATCAGAGCAGATAGTGATACCAGTAGTAAAATGGACAGCTTTAGGATCCTCAAAGAGGAGGAGGAGGGGGAAAATAGTAGTTGTGATTATATGGGTAATTCAAATAATTCAAGGGTAAAGGCATCAAATTTGCTGATGCAACTCATATCCTGTGGTTCAATATCAGTGAAAAGCCAAAGTTTTGATCACCTAATTCCATCATCATCATCTTCATCATCTTATAATCATAATTTGTTCTCAACTTCTATCATGTTGGGATCAGAAATTGATTGTGTGAGGGAGAAGAATCCAAGGGTATTGGGGTTAAGATTAATGGATGATGATAAAGAGTGTTTTAGTGGGAGCTTAGTGGAGACTACTAGGTTACTCAAGGAACATCATGGTGGTGGAATTACTGCTCTTAGACGCTCTTCTTCCTGCAGTACAGCAGAGAGGTATGTAGGTTTTGCTTTCAATTCTTTAATTTCTTGCAACTTTACACATTGATCAAATATAATATCTTAAATTTGAGTTAAACTAATCTTAATGTTAGTTTTAGTGATGGAAATATTGAGTAAATTAATGATTTGGTGTTTGAGTAAACTAAACGGATTGAAAATTGTTTTTTTTTTCAGGACTAAATTGAGACGTTTTATTTTTTTTAACCAAATTGAGAGAATATGCATTTTTTATTAACTTAATTAATAATGTACTCTAAATTTTTCAAATTTTACAATATTACTTTTAAAAAAGGGAGAAGGTCGAGCTTCCAAGACTCACCTCCCCATTAGTCTTCTAATTATTTATAAGAAAATTTGTATGTTAAACTCTTTTTCTCCCTCTCCTTTGAAAAGGAGAGAGAAAGGAAGAAGTGAGGTCGACCTCTTTTTAGTGCTGTGCTTTCAAAAATTGTGAATCCAATCTAATACACACTAACCAAATAGTTAAAGAGTTCGATTGAGATAAAAGAGTTAAAATACTATTTAGTCTCTGAATTGTTGGTCAAATTACTATTTAGTCTTCGAATTTATCAAAAATACTATTTAATCCTTAAATTTGACAAAATACTATTTAGTCCCCGAATTTATAACTATGTCAACTATTTAATCCTCAAACTTAGCAAAAATACTATTTAATCATCGAATTTGCAACTCTGTCAACTAGAACGGGTAACAGTTAGAAGACTAAATAGTTGATAGAGTTGCAAATTCAATGATTAATTAGTATTTTTGTCAAGTTTGAGGACTAAATAGTTGACATAGTTACAAATTCAGTGACTAAATAGTATTTTTCCTCGAGATAAAAAGACTAGCCAGAAATTCAGTGACTAGCCAGAAACACACATGAATTATTATGCCATATATATATATATATAATATATGACCAATTAATTACATGTGTTATAAGAAGACAAATAATATATGGTGTAGGAGATGCAGTGAAGAGAATTCAGAAGAGAAGAAAAAGGAATGTTCAAAATGCATTCCTCGATCAATCAAGGCTTCACTGACCAAACTGCAGCTAGCACGAAGTGAATCCATGAGCATGAGATCCCCTCTTCATGATGCCTCAGCAATATTATTGGCAGCAAAAGCTCAACTTCCCAGCAAGATTAATCACACAGATCATCATCAGGACATCAAAATTGAAGAAAGTTAAGTGTTGAGTTTAATTTCCTTTAATTAATGTTTATATATATATATATATATATACATCATTTTGACAGACATAAATTTGATTTTAATTTTTAACACAGCAGGCTGGCTTCGGGAGCTCGGGTTATAATCCAGTCTAAACCATCTCCAATATGCATGTAGCACCTAGGTAGTTGAAATCCTAGTAATATTATTGTAATGGCAAAAGTTTTTCCCCCTCGTAGGTTTCATTGTTAATTTTGATGTTAAATTATTTGTTTAGTTATAATTTTTTTGTCAATTTAATCACTATAACGTAACACTCTTCATTTTGTAATGGCATAGTAATAATCGTGACTAAAAATGACAAAACAGCGTTGCTAAATATATATTTAGGTATCACAATATATATAAGCTATATATTATAGGCTACGAAAAACTCTGCCTATGTTTGCATAGCCGGTCTCAGTCTGGATAAAAGATGAGGGTTGTGTTAGGTAGTCGACAGGAACTTTGTCGAATTTTTATGAATATAAATCAACGACGTAAACATGTTATTGTTAGGTTATTACCCGGAAGCAACACACTGTATGGCTTGAGTACAGTATCAAATGAGCAAGGGCCGTTACATCAACGCCCGGATGTAGTGAAAAATAAGCAAGGATTCCCACATTTTCATGGACAGGTGTGGGTAAAGAAGCTAGTCCTTAAGATATAGGATATGCTTTAGGATTTGGAATTAATATTGGCGCATTTACAGGTACAAAGAAGACCGTTAGAGGCTTCTGTTGGATCAGATGAAAGATAGCCCAATAGCTATAAGGGAAGACAAAAAAAAACAATAGGAGAAACTATTAAAAAGAGCTTAGTTATAAATAACCTAACCACAGAAATGTGTAAAGACAGAATATGTTGGCATCGTTTTATTCATATAACCAACTTCACCTAGTGAGAAAAAACTTCGATTATTGTTGTATATTAAAGGTTACAAAAAAACTCACATTTGCATATATTATTAATTATTTAAACAAAGTTTAAATGAAAGATAATATCACTTGCAAAAAAGAAAGTTTAGTAACAGAATTTAGAAAAATCTCTATAATTAATTAGGTATTAGTTGTTTGAGATTTAGTTTAAAATGAGAATGATGATAGATATCTTAGTGGGTCCATGTGACGCTGGCGTAAATCTACCATGATTATATTCATTGCAGTGAGGTGGTCCAATTAATTATGACAACTTGTACCTATCTTTTCTAATTGGTTTGTTACTACTTTTTTCTTGTAACAACCGGTTATTCTTAGCATTTTTAGAGGATCTCTCGATAGATGTGGGATTTGTATTATTATTACTCCTTTTGAAAGTCACATTTTGGTAATTCCATACAACTTTTAATATTCAACACATCGTTCACTTCATGGATACTGATCCATGATAGTTCATCCCACTTTTGATACCTCCATTCAACTTCTCGTATTTGATACATAGCACCATACCTTAATCTCACCTATATTAACTCTCGACAAAAGAATCAATTAATACAACCATAAATCTTTAGAAAAACCACACCTTAAAATTATAAAGTTAGCTGTTAGAGTTGGAGAGTTCAAAATCTTATAAGCTGCGCTCTTTCCTTAAAATTTACCTCCAATGTGAGAATCGTATTAAATTTCATGCACAATAGTTATAATATATGTGTCATTGTTAATATTATGAATCCATTTTTGTTTTTGTTTGAAAGAAATATAAGGCCCGTTTGGTTGTTTGAAGAAATCTATGTAATCCTAACTTCTTGTAATCTAACATTTTTTTCAATATTATTTCTACCAAATATATCTTACTTTTTACAATGTGATAAAATTATGTTTTTATCCTTATTTTTTTACCCACTTTCATATTACTATTTTCATTTCCTTTAACATTCTCATTCACATTATATTCAATATTCACGTAACTAAACATGCGCCTTTTTCAAAAGGCTGCATGGCGCCAACAAAAAGTGAAGTGGGAGGCTGCTTTTAGTAATTTGACATTGGATGCGCCTTTGGTTATCCTTAATTAACGTAACAAGATGTTGTTCTTAATTAAACTTAATATAAGATCGATGAGCTTAAATGATTCTATCTGCCCAGAAAATTATTTCTCCCTCAGTTCATCATATTCTTGGATCTTACTCAAAGCCCAAAGCTCAGGTCATCCATAACGACACGCAAATATTTAATGTGTGAATCCTGCAAAAACAATCCTGTCACCTATATGCATGTTACATTATTTCTTGGCTTCTTTTAAAAGAATTTGAGTATGTCCGATCGATAATAATGATTAATTCTATCGTCGCAATTCACTTAAAAATAAGCGTTTAGCCACAGAATATTTTCTATGTCCAAAAGTAAAATTTGAACCGTCATTCCATTGAAGAACCATCAAAACCACACTCATCTCGTTTATTTCTTGGCTTTTATGTACTGCAATTAACGTTGAACCTCCTTTTTTTTTCTCTGGCAACACTATCAGATTTGGATTCAGTAATAAAGTGTTAAAGTGTATAAACACAAATTCAAACTATTAGATAAAAATTGAAATTCGTATCCGTATTATAACAATCTCATTCAACGGTTCATATTGCGCACTTCATGCACTTTACCGGATCGGAACTGCACTTTAGCAGATCCGGATCCAACACTATTTATCACTGGTTTTATATTGTCAGTAACCTTATCTACTGGTCCACAAGGAATTAATTAACGTGCCCACTTCTGGTTTTTAAAGCTTTTCAGCAAGTACGCAAATTAATTTGAAAAAAAAAAAGCATCAAAGTAAAACACTTTGACATTAGATATTGTTGTAATATTATAATTCAATGATAAATTAAAATTTTGATGAGCTAATTATAATGATTGTGGTGGTGACATGCATGCACGTCTGATATTCTTAATAGGTGTGTTTTGTCTGAAAACATAGCACCAAAACCATCGTTACTTAAATTTGTACTCATTGGGGGATGGACCATCCTAATTAATTCCTCCATGGATATATACCAAAAGGACGATAGAGCAATATTAATGGTGAAGAAATTTATGAGGAAAGGGATGTGTGGATCGGATAAGGTTGTATATATGGAAATGCTAACAAATTAATTAAATTTATGTTCATTCCCATTGTGCATCACAAAACTAGCTCTTCTTTTCGGGTATGCAAATGCATTCAACTTCATTTATAGAAATTTGTTTCTCTTTCAATTCTCAATGCACCATTGATCATCAAATTAGGCTTTCGTAGATTACCAGTCCTATCTTGTTTCATCAACTTAATTAGTTGTTTAAGATACATGGATGATCAAAATATTCATATTCAATGAATATCTTAAAATTTTATTTTGTGAGTCCGAGTATATGATTTCGAGTACAAAATTAACAGGTACGAGAACGAGTACGGAGGTACCATATCCGTAATAATAATTATTTATTTTTATATATTAAAAAATAATATTTTAAAATTTTTGTGTTGAGAAAATCTATAATAATAAGAAAAAATATTGAATATTTTATACATATAAAAATAATTTAAAAGTACATTTATATTTATAATTATTTTTTTTACTTTTATGATTATAGATGAAAATTTTGATAAAAATAAGTTTTAAATTAATAAAATAATAATTTATTTTAAAATTTCTATACAAATCTGAGTTTAGTCTCCGAGTATAGAGATTCGACTATTCGTAAGGTCTAAAGATGGAGATTATTTTCAATTTTTATGCCCACCCAATTCGGGCTCGGAGATAGGGAATATAATATCATTATCAAACTCTACCCATAATCATCTCTACTCTTAAGAAGTCGAACTTTTCATTGTAGTCTTATATTAAATATTACCAATGGATGACTCTTCCCAACTCTTAGGTAAGTTTTCAAATGGGTTTGTCCCAAAACATGAATCTAACCCAATCCAACCTGACCCTTCAAATAAAGGGGTAAGAAAACTTGTAAGGATTAGATTGGACATCTACGTGATTCTGTGCGGTCACATGCATGGTTTTTTTTCTTTATTCTTTAAATGTTCTTTAAATATTTAAAAATATTATAAACCATACATAGTATTATAGTTTATAATAATGATATCTATATTAATATGTGAAATAAATTATTTTTTATAGTCTTCTATTTATAATATTCATTTATATTATGTTGATTTACAAAATAAATAATACAAACTAAATTTTTTAAACACTAGTATTTTTATAAACGAATTTTTAATAATTAGTTCTAATATGTTGATATTCTATTAAATACAATAAATTATTAATTTAACAAAAAAAACCCATGAATCAGCCCGGCCTGACCCATGGCCTTTCAAGGATTGATGAGATGAATTGGGCTACTTAAGATGGACCAAATTTGGCCAAACCCATCAAAACAAAAATCTTTGGTGATCAGGCCCATTTCTTATTGGACTTTAATTTGTAGAAAACTCATGTTTATAGATTCGGCACCACATATTGACCCAAAATTTATAGGTCATCTTTAATTTGTGAATTTGATGTGTTTAAATTTTTATATTACTAAATAGAATTTGATTTATCATTTTACAATCTATATTGTTGGTCAACTTTCTATTCAACTCATTATATTAATCAAATGACTAAATTGATCTTTTAAGGATTAAATTGAGATATTTTATTTTTGGTCAAATTACTCTTTTGGTCCTCAACGTTTGCACGGAGTTTAATATTGGTCCTTAATGTTTCAAAAAGTTATTTTAGGTCCTCAACGTTTTTTTTTGTTAAAATTGGTCCTCTAGCATAACATCTGTCTCGTTTTACCATTAAATGCTGACGTGGAAGGCTTATGTGCACACCCTCTCTCTTACGTGTTATATTTAAATGACATGGCACCCTCTCTCACTCAAACTCAGCAAAACGACACCGTTTTGATTCATTTAAATGTTCTGTTTTGAATTAAAACGGCGTCATTTTGCTGAGTTGGAGTGAGAGAGGATGCCATTTCATTTAAATATGACACGTAGGAGAGAGGGTGTACCACATAAGTCTTCCACGTCAGCATTTAATGGCAAAATCAGACGGATGTTATGCTAGAGGACCAATTTTGACCAAAAAAAAACATTGAGGACCTAAAATAACTTTTTGAAATGTTGAGGACCAAATTAAACTTCGTACAAACGTTGAGGACCAAAAGAGTAATTTAGCCTTTATTTTTTAAGAACCAAACTGAAAGATCATATATCTTTGAGAGACCAAATCATTAATTTAATATAAGAAGATGAAGAAAGGAACGTGTATGCCTCAGCTCATAGGGATGTCTTCCATACTCTATAGCGTGCCATCCACAATTGGTTTAAAGTAATCATATTTATTAATTAATTTGATGGAAGCTTGAAGCTGCATAATTCATCCTCCTCCTCCTTCTTCTTCCCACGCTGCCTACCTTATCTCATTTTAGATTCTCTACACAAAGTCAAATGAATAACAAATTAAACAAGTCAATCAAGCGCAGGATCTAGAGCTTCAATCATTTGATGAAAGTCATAATTAATTTAATCCAATAAGTGTCTAATACAAATGTTAAATATGTACCAACAACAAGAAGTTGTTGATTAAGATTTAAAGTTCTAAATTGCCTCATCCGAAGGACACAAGTTCGAATCTCAAAAAGTGTACTTGTTAAAAAGATTTGGTTAAAATGTATAGAGGATCTCTCGGAGGCATATAACATTTACGAGTTTTAAAATCTTGCCCTTAACCCCTGTTGACCTTTCAACTTCAACCATGTCAATAATATTTTTATTCAGATTAGTAAAATGGTGTTTTGGTAATTTTCTAACACTTTTTAACTACGTCAGCATTTTTATTTAGGGTTTTAAGTGAAATTATCAAAAACACCATTTACTAATATGAATAAAAATACCAACATAGTTAAAAAGTGTTAAAAAATATATACAAAAATCTGACAGAAAAGGAGTTGAGTACTCAAAATTAAAAGGTCAGGAAGGTTGAGTGCAAAATTTTAAAATTCAAAAATCTTATATGCCCTTAATTTAAAACTCTGAGGTCTTCTAGTACATTTTAATAAAAAAATTCATCTTAAAACTTCCAATGTAACAAGAGAATACACTGGATTAAAAAAAAAGTGTGGGGGGTCTTCTCTAGTATAGTGCACTATGCTGTTAGAGATATAACGAGATAGATATAACGGGGCCTATAGATGTGATATATGATGAGTCTGATACAATTTCCATATTAAAGATCTTAATTTTAACAAAAGGCTTTATAAAGTTTGGGACTCTCTAACTCCAAAAGTTAATTTTTGAGGTGTAGTTCTCTTAAAAACTTATACTCATAACAGAGTCTCACTTGATGTGAGCTCGATTCTATTCCTTTATCTCTCTAACAACACAATGTGCTCTAATTCTTATTTCACTTTGCACAGCACTCATGCTGTCCAGCAAAAGATCCATTCCGGTTGTTGGTATTGTGAATTTTGAAGAAGAGGGACCAAAATGAATGGATATTCCAGTGATTCCTCCGTATTATTCTATTCTAAGTTGGTGATTCTTGCTGTAATAATATGATATATTCTAAGCCTTAAAACTACAATTTAATTATCAGCAATAACGTCATTATGTTCCCCAATGGATTCCCTTCACACCATTATAGTATTATTGATGACCATCTTTTTTATTAATTTGTCCCTCGATGGGAAAAAGACCCTAATATTATATAAACCCAAATTGGGCAATAATAACACTACTGCCTCTAATTAATTTTACAGCAAGCTAATTAAACATTTTAGTTAATTAATAAGTAGAAGCTCCTATCAAGTTTTCTCTACCCAAGATAGAACCTATCTCTACACCAAATACAACTTCTAAACTATACAAAAATATTACATGTAGGATAAGTATCTAGAGAGTTATTAATTAATTTCTATAATCATATTAAAACCATTGTGTCTCATCACTCTCATGATATTGGTTGAAAAGTGGAATTGAGTTATAGTTAAACAATAATACTTGTGCTAATTAAGTAAGTATAAAAAATTCTTCATGGACTAACACATATATGTTTTAACCTAATCATAAATATTCAAGTAATCTAATAATTAGTATCAAAACTAATATGGTGTATCTAATAAGTAACTATCCTGCTTGGTGGACATTATTATTCGTTAGGGACATTCTCGAATACTTAAAGAACTACTTAAATAATTGCGATTGAGTAAAATTGCAGTAAGGATAAAAGTTCAGTACTACCGTACTATACTGAAATTCAATGCATCTCTTCAATCACATAGTGTCATTTGTTAATATTAATAAAAATTCACATTAATTATGACCCACCTTAAATAGATTAGGAACCAACTGATTGGAAGGATGTACTGAAGTTCAGTACTATCGTACTACTTAACATCTACTCGTATAGTAATATTCTAAATTAGACATTTGTTAATTTTTCTGACATGTCATTAGTGTTCTGTCCGGTAGTTTTGTGGAGTATCTTCCCTTATCATTATTGTCAACCAAAAATAAAATGCATTGACATAATGATATAACCTCCATCAAAAGATTTATAATACTTCTAGCTATAATATACAAATATTATTTTGGGAAAAGCAGATTTTACACTCCTAAACTATTCTTAATAACATATAACCACTTAAATTTTTTATTTGTAACAAATCACCTCCCTAAAATTAAATATAAAAAAAATATGAGATTGTTTGAGTTATGGTTAATATAAATAAATGTTAATAATATGAGAGTGCTTCCTTTTCCTTAATCTCACATGAAATTATCAGTATTAAAGTCCGTTAAAATTAACCATGCCTTAACAATTTCATAATTCTTTATACTTTTAAGAGGGTGATTTGTTAATTGTTACAAACAAAAATTTAGATGGGTAAACTATATATTATTAATTTAGGTATAATTTATGGGGATAAAGTGTATTTTACCCTATATATATATTTTTTACCATTCTTAGATTTCAACATTTTATCTTTGAAATTGTCCACATACCAAATATGCTATATGATGATTTGTAAATTGTAATCAATCTGAGTTTGATAATTTTATAATTGTTGTGTGGCTGAGAAGACGTGCTAACACACTTCAAGAACTTCTATATATATATATATATACATATGAGTAGCAACAAATACAATTAATGTTTAATATAATTTCAAAGGGAAACATCCATCATTTTCATCTCCTTTAGTTAACCACCACCAGAAATAAAACTAATACATCTAGTTAAATTAACTACCAAAAGATAAAATAATAGACCTTGGTATTAAACAATTGGGTTTTATTCCATTCACACCAAAATTATTATTATTATTATTATTTGTCTATCACCAGCTATCCATAAGAACGAGCCTGATGACTAATCTATTAGGTGTTGTAGGGTCTATTATTGGAGGCAACCCTCCCAAGTCCCAATGGTACTCCAATTCCTATCACTCCAAAGATCGAACCTGAGAAATAATAGTTAAGGAAATACAGACCCTTTACTATCTGTGCCACACCACATTCGCACACCAAAATTAGTTTAATCACATCAACCTTCTATATAATAGACTCACACCTCTCATTATCCCACCATGCACAAAAATGGATGTTCATCACCAAGACACTACTTCTTCTCTAATGCATATTAATAATGACTGTGAGCTTCATGACTTCATAGATGATCCCAATTTCGATCAATTCATCAACTTGCTTCGTGGGGATGATAATGAAGATTCAATCTGCAATTTTGATTCTGATCTCATCAATGGCTGCTTAGCTGATAATGATCAATTCCTTTCATTCCCTAATTCAAACCCAATATTTGAGTGTAATAATGCTTATGATCCAAGCTCTACACTTAGCTCCTTCTCTTGTTTTGATGGAGAAGTGAAGGAAGATGATGGAGGTGGGGAAGAAGAGGATGATTCTTCTGCAACAACAATCACAACCAATGAAACTACAACTATTATTAAACAGAAGCCTAAAAGTGACAGGTCCAAGACTCTGATTTCTGAGAGGAATAGGAGAGGCAGAATGAAGGAGAAGCTTTATGCATTGCGTTCTTTGGTGCCTAACATAAGTAAGGTGAGAGTGTGTGTTACTTGCAAATTATTTTTGAATACTAGGAAAAGGGAAGGATGTAATTAGATTAAGCTAGTCAAAGTTATAAACTTTTCTTAAAAAGGTAAATCGCAATTAGAGAAAATTTAAGATTTAAACCGATGGTAAGTCTTGGAGTAATGGTAAAATTACTATCATTAAGGTCACATGTTCAAATCTAAAGACTAAGACTGGTTGATGGGAGCTTCGTGCATTGAGCCTCCCTTATTTAAGATTTCTATAAACTTTCTATGTCATAACAGATTCTGTTATTTGTGACGTGGCACATAATCATTGGTCTAGAAATGACATTTAGTTAATCAATGGCATGCATGATTTTGATTTCAAATCATATCACTATAACAACTTCTCAACATGTGCATGTTCTTCCAAAGCAAATTTTGTCATTTGGGAGCATAGCATTTTGTGTCCAATATTGTTTTTGACAGCTACATATATGACATGAATTTCTCTAAAAGCTACTGATATAAATATATATATATATATATGCAGATGGACAAGGCTTCAATAGTGGGGGATGCTGTATCATATGTGCAGGAGCTGCAAGAGAAAGCTAAGAAGCTGAAGGCTGAGGTTGCAGGTCTAGAATCATCCTTGTTAGCTTCAGAAAACTATCAAGGATCAGTTGAAACCCCCATGAAGGTTCAACACAACCTCATCAACTATCCAATCTGCAAGAAGATCATGCAGGTTTGTTTGATGAAATGAATGCCCAAAAGATTTTTTTCTTTCATAGTTGATCCCTGGAAGCAGCCTCTCTGGTTGCAAGGGTAAGGCTGCGTACATCTGATCCTGCCCAGACCTCACCTGGTGGGGCTGCTCTTTATAGCCGGTCCCATGTTCTAATAAAAGATGAGGGTTATATTAAGTAGTCAACAGCCAGTATAATCAGCATACGCTGTTTGGCTTATTTGGCTATGTTGTTGTGTAGATGGACATGTTTCAAGTGGAGGAAAGAGGGTTTTATGTGAAACTGGTGAGCAATAAAGGAGAAGGTGTGGCTTCCTCACTATACAGAGCTCTTGAGTCTCTTACAGGCTTCAATATTCAGAATTCAAACTTGGCCACAATTTCTGACAGATTTCAGCTAACATTTACATTGAATGTAAGCTTTTCTTTTTGGCCTAGTACTTATTCACGTATTGAAACTCTGCCTATGCTTGCATAGTCGGTCATAGTCGACAGTCGGCGTAAGACTTTGTCGAATCTTCTTTATATATCATGAAAACTTATTTAGTGATTGATATGTTGGAAACAGGTAAAAGGTTGTCAACCAGAAATTAACCTCCCAAATTTGAAGCTGTGGATGACAGGAGCTCTTCTGAACCAATGCTTCGAATTCACTACAAATTTTCATGCTTGACTTCAAAATGTAACAAAACATTGTGTGAATCTGTGTTTGACAATCAAAGGATGTTCTGTTACATGTTAATGTTAAGGAGCATTAACATATAGCTGTGAAGAGGCCTTTCTGAGTTTTTGAACAGGAAGAGAATGAAAAATGCAAGATTTGTGACTAGAAGGCAATTTTCATGTCTTTGTGAGAATCTTTTTTTCTTCCATCTCTCCTTTTCTCTTGTATGTGTTCACTGTGTGGTCAGTATGTAATGAAAATTGAAAAACGCAAGATTTGCATCATTTAATTGATTTTTATGTGTTCTGTGGCTTTTAAAGCAGGATTCTGTGGAACAGCTCTACAATTTGAGTATTGGCTTTTATATTGACCTTAAATATAAAAAGGGTTTTTTTTTGCTAACCAGTGCTCTTAAAGTATTGTTTAAGGATTCATTTCAACAAATGAGAGAGTTTAAAGAATTATTCCTTCTGACTTTTCATCAAGTTCAAGGCAATATATTCTCTTTCAACCAATGAGAGAGAACTTTAACAAGTGCCCTATAAACTCATATAAAAAAGATGTCAATGACTATCTTTTTTGGTCTTGGACCAAGGTTCTCTGGAGCTCATTGTTGAGAGCGACCCTCCCAACGAATAACACTCTATTTCCATTTTTTTAAGAACCTAATCTAAAAGGCGATAGTTAAAAGAACACAAATCACTTATAATTTGTATCAGATCGGGTTGGTGATGACAACCTTTGATTATTCATTCAAACCATCATTTTTAATCCAAGTAAGGTGTCAGACTGTGAGGAATTAATTTCTTTCCAAATGCAGCAATGCAAGTAACCTTAATTTTTATTTTTTTTAAAATTAAGAGGGACAAGGAGAAGATAGCATCAAGTATATAATAATAGTAGAAGATGCATTTCTATATTCAAGAAGATTGCGACATTTATCATTTTTTATGAGCATGCATGGCCTCGGACTCAGATACTTAAAAATGGTTTATCAAACATTATTTATTTAACATTTAGTAACGTTTAGTTTACACGGTGGCTAGCATGCGCATTCATCTTTCTTTAAAAAAATTAGTGAGAAGACATGTATTTTAATCTTAAAAGAACAAACCTAATTACTAATCTATCGAGTAATATCAAATCCGTTATTAGGAACAACTCTCATAACGAATTATGTTTTATTCTCATTCTTCTAGAGATGGAATCCTAACAATCTCTTAACGAATGATATTCTATTCTTCTAGAAATTAAATCCAAAAAATGATGTTAGAGAAACATAGATTCTTTACCATTTTTTAATTTCACTAATATACTAAACTACTTATCTTGATAAACTTTAAGATTACTATTCGTTAGTTCTCCATTATTGAATAGCAAATCAATAATTTTTGAACTGTATGATTCTAAAGCTTAATAACTAAATAATAGAAACATTGTTCTCATTTCTCGAGTTCATCACCAAGTTTTACAAAGTTTATCACAGGAATCTAGGGTCTGATAAATTGATAAATTAATTTTAGGATCTGAGAAGAAGTGTTGTAAGGAGAGTGGTGTTCTCTGGGAAATTTGCCCAATGCCTCCCAAACCCAAAATACTAAAGCTGTACCAATTTCAAAACCAGGAAAAATTACTTCCTATCAAACTCCATCTTTTAGATATGTCAATTTGCCAAATATTTATCTCAAATTTTCAGTGTTTTTAATTATCGAAGCAGAAACCCAAAATTCATGAGAATGGATCATCTCCATTTAGATAAATATAACCTAGTTGACGTGAAATCCACTTCTGTCTCTATCATCGTTCTCTTTCTCTAGATGGAAATAATCCATTTTGAAAATTCACAAACAAATCATAGGAAGCCACTGGATATTAATAACCGAACAAAATCGACGCACTTAAACTCAACCGAACCAAAATATAACAAACCGAACGAAACCGATCAACGTTTAGTTTGATATGTTAAAAAACCGAACCAAACCGCATACACATACATATATATATATATATGTACATACTATGTTAAAATTTCTAGATAATAAAGTTTAAATTTTATTTTTAGAAGGTTAGATTAAATTTAGTCAATAATTTTTAGAACTAAGTTGATTGTATATTGAATAAAATTATATTTTTTTGGTTAATAAACTTAAATATTTAAATTTGATAACATAAAAGCCCTAAACCACCATACCGAACCGCTCAAAACGATTCGTTTATGGTTTAGTTTGGTTTGATGCTACCAACTTAAATCGATAGATGTATTAAATTTGCCGGCGAACAACCCTAGAAGCCACCCAAAGCATAGGGAGGTACCTTGTTCTGCAATCCTCTAACTTTTGTGGTGAAGTTCAACACGCATGCAGATGGTACCAGACATTATTTATTTTTATTCATTAACCCTTAACGTACAAAATAATAATTTCAGCGAACTTCATGCAACTTTATTTCAGAAGATCCAATTCCCTTCTGCCTATGAACCTTCTTTTTCTGAAAAACATCTCTAGAGCCCATATAACTATAAATAACTGTTACTCAAGGTCATAGCACCTGAGGCATGTTGAAGAGCACAGACCCTGGAAGCACCAATTAATTACCATTCAAAGCCATAATCAAACTTGGTTTGTCTCCCTTGTCTCTTACTCAGCCATTCCCATCTCTTCTGTCAAAGATAAGAAAGGGGAATCTGTGTTTCTTGAGAAAACGCAGCGTTCTATTTCTGTCATTTGCATGCCCAGTCCCAGTCTTACCATGAGATCTTCCAATTGATAGCATCATCCATCAATTCATCACCTGCATCTTGAAGGGGCTTGTCCTGCAAGCAAACTGCACCTTTAAAATCCTATGGCAGTTTAAAGAAAATATTAATAATACAAACATTTAGTAGTAGCCACACAAACATAAACATGTAGCATAGCAAATATCAAACAAGGTCTTCCTCCTGGATGTGAATCAAGCTAACCATAACTGAACTAACAACTCTTCAAGAGGTCCAAGATAATTTCGTTAGTATTGGAATTGATAGGTTTTAATTAGAAAAAGTGGTCATGCCGCTTTGCATCCTTATTGGTGCTAAAGTTAATATGATAGTTGTTCCTGCAGCATTTGTTTCAAATATTGCAGCTTATAGGTTATCACTTATCAACCAAAAATATTATTATTTAGGGTTATAAAGACAGATAAAATAATTTCATGTATCTCAACATCCTCCTTTTGGCTACAGTTATTAATTATTTGTACTTCAAAGTTCAAATCTACCCAAAGTATGACCATGTTCATTGCCAACCATATATTCAATGATGAGCAAAGCCGAATCCTACTAGAAAAATAAAAAATAAAACTCCTACTAACAGCCTTCATTCATCAGATCATACCAAACTAAAGTTGATAGCTTCTAACTTCCAACAAATCTTTGGCTAAAGCGCTTTAGTAATTTTCTGATTCCGTTAGCCAATATGTGTTCCCTAAATGCATGCTTTATGTAGAATATCGTCTTCGTTCTTATCATAACAAATGAAATCTTTGGTGAGGGTGTTATGATGTCTTTGGTCAGAGTGAACAAATGAGAAATACGCCAATAGACAGAATATTATTAAAAATTTAGGGCTGCATCTAAGAACATCTATATTACCTGGACTACTCTAATTTCCTGTTTAGTGATGCACATATCTCAGACTCCCCTCAATGTCAGAAAACTTTTACTTTTGAAGGACGATATCTTCCAAATCAATCCAGATGGCAATACTTGAAATGTGCATATACATTTATTCATGTGTAATTATACAAGAGCAGATGAACATGCTAGACAGCCACCCACAAGGCTATATGAGCAATCAACAGTTCCAAAAGTACACCAAATTAAGAGGCAGGTCAGTCAGTATAAAGAACTCAAAATCCTTACTAAAAGTGCTGGTAAAGCATGTCGCACCTTGCTATTGAATGATGTGCCCCTTGAGTTCCAGTGTTTGCATTACAGCTCAGAATTCCATGATGGACCTCACTTATCATCAACAAAGAGTCCTGCTTAAACATCTCCATTCATAAATGTTTATACATGAACTAGCAACCTTATCAGCGAAAATTCTAACAAACAACAAACAAAGCATTTTCCTACTAGGTGGGTCGGTTACATGGATCAAGTGATGCCAACATGTTGTCTTTGCTCATTTTTATAATTAGGTTATTAATAATTAGATCCATCCTAAATTCCTTATAGTTTCTCCTATTGTTCTCTTTGGTCTTCCCCTACCTCTAATTATTGGGTTGTCTTCCATTTGATCAACTCTACATACAAGAACTTTTATCGGCCTTCATTGTACATGACGAGGCACATTTCAGCTAACTTTTCTATGATAGGTGCTACATCGACTTGCTCTCTATACAATCATTCCTAATCCTGTCCTTCCTAGTGTGACCACTCGTCCAACGCAACATTCTCATTTATGCAACGTTGAGTTTTTGCTCATGTTGACATTTTATTGCCAACATTCAGTCCCATTCAATAATGCAAGTCTTATAGTTGTGCGATAAAATTTTCCCTTAAGTGGTACTTTTCTGTCACAAATAACATGAAAAAAAAATTCCCTTATAACTAAAATAACATGAACGATAGCTATCAAAGTCACAATATTAAATATTTCAGGAGAGAAAAAGCTAAAGTTTCAAGTCAGTCTGCCTTGACAACCAAATCTTTGCTATGAAACATTTACCAATCCCCTTTGCTTCAAAATTCATGCCTTTATTTTCTAAAAGAATAAAGGTTCTTTTCTAACAGTTTGATCACAACGTGTATAAGTTCTATCTAGGAAAGGCCACCAACAACAGAAGCCAGGAACTTGTAACAAGATTTACTTTACTCCTTCATGATAAATATGTGGGAGCCTGCTTATCTAAACCCACAATATCATCTTACCTGATCTATCCTACCTACCTTACTTTCTCATTTTGAACCTATCATAATCAATTCCTTCTATATCATGGATTCCAGTGTACCCTCCCACAAGAGCACCTCAACAAAATCACATACAATCAACTCTAACTCAGCACTACTATATCGAATCCTTTTGTCTAGAATAGAGCACCTTTGTAACTAGTTGAAAACTTGAAATTAAAAGTAAATAAATAAGAATTTCCTTAGGAAAAGGTCAATTGGTGCTTGATCACCTTCTTCATCCATGAGTTATTAGCAAGCCTTAAAGCTTCTAATAATTGCTACCAAAAGAAAATTTTAGCACTTAGCTGCCTTCTCTGGTCTATTCTTGATGAGGAAAGAGGATAAGCATAAAATGGCAAGCTGGTCACAAACAAAATGGAGGTATGATCCATGGATCACGGCTAATCATATCAAGGAGAAAGAAAGTTGTCTAGTTATTCTGCTTATAACTTTGTTTTCTTTAGAGATCAAAGCAATCTGCTAAAGAATCAAGTTTTAATTAACAGGTCAATGTTCCAACATTGACAGTTTACCTGAGACTACAAAACAGAATGTTAGCGCAGAGGTTTCTTTCATTTCCTTTTGCAATAAACCCAACAATTTTTTACAGCTAACAAAATTGTCAACAAAGAGTTCATCCATTTAAAAGGCAGTGGACAACAACTTTGACCAAGACCATAATCAACCCAAGCACATAATAAGCAACAGAACTTTTTTTTTTGATAGAAAAAGAAATTGTATTAAAGAAAAATAAGCAACAGAACTTTACCTGAGTTTAGGATCAGCTTTTGACATCCTGCCCAATTTACTCTTGCAAAGCCACTCTAAAATTTAATAACCTTTCTATTGTGTTTGATACCCTTCATCATTGCTCCCCTTGGACAAGAGCTGCAATATTGATCCCTTGGTAATCCAGGCAGTCATTTCTGGCTGTTGTTCAAAGGGGTTAAGAGGATGCTTGTTTCCATCCTCCAGCTGCACGCCATACACAAATGGTAGTTTAAGGGTAAGGAAACTCTCTGGTGGTAAGACCACTTGACACCCAAAGCTGAACTGTAACTTTTGTTCACGATCTGCAACTGATGGAGGCAGGCATGATGTCTGCAAAGACAAAATATATAAATTGCAAAAACATACAACTCTAACATAATTACACCTTTGCATATATCCAAACTTCAAACAATAATTCTGGAAGTGCAAATTGCAAAAGCATGTAAGAACTAGATCCATTATTAAACATTCCAGCCTCAAGAGTTTGATGTTTCCTTCTCCCTTCCCATTTAAAACATCCAATTCCGGAGCAGGTCCAGTAGTTCCTTGTCTCCAGTGTACTTGTACTCTAATAAGAGAGTTAAAGAATATAATCAAGCAAGAAAGCAGACGTAACTTTTCCTGGTTTTATTATTATTACTTTTTTTCACTTGCAGAAACAAGAATAATTGAATAATCTAGCTAAACTCCTTGGATACCTTTTTTTTTGGGTAAGAACTCCTAGGACTAAATATATAACTGAAATCTGAAATATCATGGAGCATTGCTCAGTACACACTTGGTCACTTGCCCCATGGGCTCATGGCACCATTAATGTGCAAGGCACAGAGCAATATTGCCATCACAGATGTAAAAGAATACATACATAAATATATAAGGAAAAATGAACTCAAAACATAACTCTTACTAACTCCAATAATTATTCAAAATCCAATCTAAATGTAAAAACATTGAAGACTTACTCGTAGTTGAATATGCCCATAGCAAAAGCATGAATAACCACTACTAGATCTCAAATGATACCCTATTTTGGACCTGTTTAAATGTCATTTTGTTTTTTTATTCTTTAAAATTGTTTAATAAAATTGGTTCTAAGAATTTATGCTAGTATTGTTTCCATGTACTTATGTCCATGGCATTAATGAAAATATGTGTTCACTGTATTTTCTTTGTTTAAAAACTAGAGTTAAATTTACCTTTTAATTATTCTGTTTTTTTTTTTTTTCAAAACACATTTTACTTATTTGTTTTAGTTGAAAACAGTATATTCAAACAAGTTTTTTTTTCCCTTTCTGTTTTTGAAAACCAAAATGGTTTTTAAAGCTAGCTTTCAAACAGGCCCATCATTTCCCCCAAAATGCTGATGGTATTGGTGGGTTTTTAAGTGCTCAGCTAAAATTTAATATTGCACATGTCACACATGTTGCTGCCATTGTAAAGTAGGACATTACACGAGTTATATAATGATTGAGCAAGGAGAATTCTGGGGTTTCATTGCCCAACCCCATAGCCTGGCTGCCCGCGCCTGGGCAATTTCATGTAATTATACAAACTTCAATAAAATGAACATTAAAAAGAGAAAGACGCACCTCAAATTGTACAATGGGGCATGTTGCTAATGTCACAGGAAATGCAGGTGTCACCTACATCAATATTTGTAGATCAGGTAGCTGATCTCATAATAACTTTAAAAGATAATGATGAATCTTAACATGAAAAGAAATTAAATATCAATCAATTTTATCTGCCCAAAATGCAATATCCCATTGTCTTTTACATATACATATGTGAGCAAAAGTTGAAGTTCAAATGCCAAAGTAAATTTGTACCTCCCCATAAGCTTATAACAACAAAACAAGTGCATAAGCAATAAAATAAAAAATCTGAAATTAGAACATTTTCCAGTATTAATATCCATTATAGTAGCATTTCTCCCAAAAAAATATATGCATTATAATAACAGGAAAAACTCAATAATGTAAATTGAAACTGAGGAAAATACTTGTAAGAGCAGCAACCCATACCAGAAAAATCCTTTTAAGCTGTGAGACAGTGCTGGCAAACTTAACCTTTGGTGGATCCTTCTTATTCTTTAAAAGCCTGCAATGAGGACAAAACATGTACACGGGCAAGTTTCGATTCAACATGGAGTATGCAAGATCACCATCATCCATCCTAATAGCTTGAAGATCCCCTTCAAGATCTTTCGGAAGATCAGAAGGTTTTGCCAATACATTAATAGGTCTCGGATTTTGTTCTTTTTGAGGATGGGAAGTATACATCAGTCCATCCAAATTTGAATCGCCATTGACAATGATTTCGCTCGACTTGTCAACATCTCTTTCCTTATTTACTGAAGCAGATCTTCGTTGAGCTTTACCCCAGCGAGCATTCTTGCTTACCTTAGTATGATCAGTCAGATTACTGTGTGAAAGCTCAACAGAGGAAGATATATGAGATTCTTCAGACAATGTGTATGAGGTTCCAAGTTCAGTGAGATGTTCTGTATTTAATAGGAAACGATGGCCATGAGAGCACTCATGCTCAAACCCAACATACACTATTACATGCTTTATAGAAGAATGAGATGTGATCCTTTCACCACCATTCAGGTATACAGGCACTACATTGCTACCTATCTGTAGGAAAGGGTCACCTTTGCTGCAGCTATTAGCACCATTACTATCTGGAGGTCCCTGAACAAATGACATATCTTGAGACTTTTGAGACACCTGATGATCAATGGCTGCATTGAGACGTTCTAAACTCTGATTACTTGTCCTACTTTGCTTCATACCCTTATCTGAACCTGATGTAGGCAATTTCCTTTGCTGAAGAGGAGGAAATCCTGAATCAGCAGCTGCTGATCCAGCAACAACCTCAGAAAAAGGTTTCCTCATTTTGAAATTAGGAAGACCTCTACCGAAACTTATTTTTTTATCATCAGGTTTGATACTATCTAAAGATGTTCCTTGGCCTTCTACTTCATTCTGCACAGCTGGGTAAGATTGTCTTACGCCTGTTTTCTTTGCATCTGGAATAAATTCAACTATGGGTGGCTTGATTACAGAACCTTGCTTTACTATACTCTCTGTTGAACTACTTGGTCTTTTCTGTTTCTCTAGAAATATTGTCCATTTCAAGAGAAATTTCTGAGTGGCACAGAATCCACTTTGAAGTAAGCCTTTAGAAGGTTCATAGTATCTTGCACCCCCAATCCGAAGCAAACTCCATGAGGAAGACTGTATAGGTCCTGTGACTTTGGTTTCTGGAAGTTTGAGTGTAGGAAGTAGCTTATCACAGTCAGAGAGGCAACTAGTATCAGCCGATTCAAAATCAAAAGGATCAGGACGTAATTGTCGTGAACGGCCACAAGCACATGCATGAAGGAAAAAATATCCACTGGAATGTGCCTTTGATGAAGCACCTAAGTCTGAATTATCAGTCTCAACATCGTGTCGTTGGTGCATACATGGTTTGCCTGTCAAACTAACAGCATCACATAATTGCCTCCCAGACTTCCAAATTAAGGTGCATTCCTCTTCCAACTTTTTCGCAAAAGGTTGCACAGCAGGTCCTTTGACCATTGAGAAAAAAGCATGCAAAGCCTTACCTAAATGGGCTTCATGTTGTGATGTTGGATAACAAGCAGGCAAATCTTTCAAATAAATCTCTTTTGCAGCAGGAATGACCCTTTGGCACCACGAAGTTGAAAACTTTGTAATCAGCCCCTTACCACTTTGCAACCAAGATACTGCAACATCTACAGGATCTGCAACCTTCGAAGATCCTTCGGCTGCTGGTAAAACTGTGTTTCTTGCACGGGGTTTTCTTTTAATAATTTCAAATTCATCCAAGCAACTGCTTTTTGCAGAAAGAATTCTACTCAATATATGATGACTGGATGATAGCCAGACTTCCAAATTTGGAAGATCAGGGGTAGTAAATGTTTTGCCTGATGCAACGGAGGCAGCAGCTGCTGCTGCTGCAACAGCAACCATACCAACACCAGCAGCTGAGCCACTATTAGTATTAACTAACCCTCCTCTCCCTCTTAAAATATCAGCCTGCCTGTGAATGAACTCCTTTACAGATATTATATCCTCTTTGCTTGCACTTTGACCATGGCTTTCCAGCAAAAGAGAATCTGAGGTTGTTTTCCCATTCAAGACATCTTCAACAAGTGCAGTGGCAAACTCAAGAGATTCCCCTCTTCGATTTGAAAACCGATCTAACAAAACAACTGCCCTTGATGCATCAAGTGAAAATAAAGGTGAAGAAGTTGATGCACCCCCAGTTCTCACACCAGAATAATTTGATTCAGAACCTGATAGTGTTCGGCATTTCTTAATCAGAAAGCGAATTTGTGCTTCAAGAGATGACTGTAGTTTTTTCCTGAATCCACCTTCAGAACGACTTGCAGGGCGTGCCAGCACAACTACAGAACCAGAACCCTTGACAGGTACGTTTGTCTTAGCTACACCACTCAAACTAGACGTCTGAGGCTGATTATGGGAGGAGGTATCAAAAGAGTCCTCCCCATTAGTGCCAGAATTTGGTAAATTGGAGAAGTCATCAATGAAAACAAACAATGTGACAGGTATGCACTGTCCTGGAAACAAAGAGGTATAAGAACCTAAACCAGACATGAGAGAAATGGCTGAGGCATTGCGGCTTGAGACAGCACCGCCTCTACCTGGAGAAGAATTGTTTGTTGAAGAGGTTGGTCGTGAAGATGATGAAGAATATGATCTAGATGGCATTGGTGGCGTAGATTGGGATCTTACAAATGGAGCTATAGCATGCTTGGCTGCTTGTAGCACACGAAAGTTACTCAAAATCCTAGTACCAAAGTGTGATCCCTCCTGAATATATATAATAACATGGCAAACCTGCATTTCTAAGCTGTCAATTACACTTTTGGCCAAAAAATAAAACCTGTTAAATACACTTAACATGCACAAATTTATAATTGAAGGTATACTTAACATGCACTGCACTGTGCTATATGTCAAGACCCTAAAGCACTAGTTATAGAGTTCCTAATCTATTAGAGTACATGAGATGATCTTGTATTCTTTAACTGATTTCTGATATATTATAATGTGATAATTTCATGTAACAAACAAGTTAGTTGACAATAAAAACATAATGAGTACAATGAATACAGATATTTCTGCATTAAATTTAAAAACTCAATTACACAATAAAAAAATATGAGAGTGATTACCACCAAACAGCAGTCATACTAAAGTCCAAGAATTCTTAAACCTGATAGAGATGATTCACATAAACAAAATTACTTTCACTGGCTGAATATCAAATTTTATGTAGGTTTCACTGCTCCTTCTCCCAACTCTTGTCTCTCTTCCTCTTTGATTTTGCACTTGAGAACTCTCAATCTTTCTACCACAGCATTTTTGCATCTCCATATCACATATAATTAAATTCAGAAACCAAAAGAAAAAAACAAACAAAGAAACTAAAAGTCTTACCCTTAAGCTATTTAGTTCTGAAGTTCTTATCAAATCTTTCCTACTGAAACTGTATGTCCAACTTCAAATTTGAACCGTCTTGTTTTTTTGGGGTACATAAGGTGAACCCTCTTAACAATAAGCATTGTCAGGATGAAA
Organism: Senna tora; assembly: GCA_014851425.1. Classification (NCBI taxonomy): domain Eukaryota; kingdom Viridiplantae; phylum Streptophyta; class Magnoliopsida; order Fabales; family Fabaceae; genus Senna; species Senna tora. The sequence goes on along the minus strand of CM026266.1, from coordinate 6,691,388 downwards.
CATAAGATTAATTTGTCGGCTTCAACTGTAGCTTTGGTTTTAAAAATAATCGATAAATATATGAATGAAAAAATTGCCCTTTGATCTAACTGTGGATTTAAATCATAGAACCAAGATACTGAAATGCTTTTTTAAATTTAATCTTGCTGGACCCCAATGTACCCTCTAATTCGTGCAAAATTGCAAACTTAACAAGAAACCCTCATGACTCTAGAGCTTCCCTCATAACTAAGTACTCAAAAAACAAGATCACAAACTCTCTAGATATGAACTCCTTACTTAATCACAAAGTTGATATCATATTCGCCAAAGAAAGAATGAAACCATAAATTAAAAACTTAAAGAAAGAACTATTGATATTGTAAGACTTCCATAAGATAACTAGATAACAGTCAAACTAATAGACCAAACAGCATATCACATAAGATTCACTTACAGAGAACATAAAAAGCATTCCCTGAAGGTCCCCGAACTCGTGCTGTTCCACAACGGAGTCAAACCCCGACGGTGGCTCCGAAAATCCCTCAATCGCGGCGGCGGGGCAGCGAGTGGAACAAAACTGCAAGTATAAAACCCCCTTTTCGTCATCGTGGTAATAACTAATTCTCCTCCACTTGAACCAGTCGGCGGCTTCCTCTTCCTCGACGCGCAATCGTTTGTCGAGATTGCCAGAGCCGAAGACATTGGAGTCGATGACTCGGTTGATGAGTTGGGCGGAATCGTCGGGTCTTCGTGAAATGAAACCGACGACGACGACGCCGTCGGAGGGGCGAGGCAGAGATGGGGAAGCGGAAGAAGAAGAAGGATGATCTGAGGAGGAGGAGGAGGGAATGGTAGTGGTAGTGGGAGTGGGGAGAGGAGGTTGAGAGGAAGAAGTGGGAGGAGGATTGGGTGAAGGAGGAGGGCGAATGAGGACTCGGACTTGTGAGGGTTTTGGTGCGTCCATGAAGGGAAGTGGCTTATACGACTTCTTCGGCTTTTGGCTTTGAGATTTTGCAATCTCTTCTTGTTGTGTGGACTTTTTCAGTTCGTGTCGGGTCTATTAACTCCAACGTTCAAATAGATTGAAAGCCAAACAAGAGAGACAACAACAACAAAAATACTGCAATTATCTTGTTATACAGAGGATTAAATTTAGATTAGGTTTTTTTTTAATAATTTTACAACATTTTTTATATAACTTATCATAGAAGTGGAAGATGAATATAAATGAAGATGATAATTGGATAATTTTATGACAAAGATATAAGGAGTTTTCTTTGTCAAAAATTAAATATAACTTGTAACTCTATAATATTCTTTACTATGACACGTGACATTGGACTTCTAGAAGCTTAACCAGACCACGAATCAGTGACAACTCGATGATCTCATACGTGACTTACACCCATGCTTTCCCAAATACTCTCCCGCATTAGAGACGTGGGAGAAGCTCATAGATCATGGGTAGAGCACTAGGCACAAGAACGTGGGTTGACCATGTTCTTCTCTACATCAAGTATAAATACCCCTCACTTGAAGAACTTAACAGAACGGAAGGAAAAAAAGAATCATCACCCAAAGTCTAACTGACCGTACCATATAGAGACCTTTGTTCTCTCATCCATTACATATGAAGTATCTCCAACAGGTGGCTCGCCCGTTCGGAGCAATATACACGTCCTAGCCGCACATGGCCTCTATAGGTCATACTCCCGCCTAACAGCTCTTGTGGACGTTCTCTCTTCGAACTACGTGGACTTTGATCCCTTAGCAAGGGTACGTAGGCACCTAGCTAGGTCATCACCTAAGGACAAGTTTTCCAAAGTTACGATCCCTTGCGGTCCTTATTTTCAATTATGAATTGTCTGAACAACAAATGACAGTTATAGAAGTTGTAAGTTTTGAATTTCCTTTATAAATATATTTTTCATGGAGTGTCTCTCATTTCTAACATATCAACCCATAAAACCACTTTTTGTAATTTTTTTAGGAAAAAATTAAGGTGAAATTACTTAGTGTTTTTGTTATGAAGTTCCACTAATTAGAGGCTTCATTTATATTCTTTTTTTCAATGATTGGTCATACACAATTTAATCTTTTATATTCTCTCTCAACTCATAATTAGTCATATAAGTACTTTTTGTCACATGTTTTATTTTTATTGGAGAATTCATAACAAACACTTACATAACTTCATCTAAGTTTAATCATTTTTTTATTATAACAATTGAGCATAATTAATGAATTTTCTATAAAACGAGGTGAAGTTACTTAAGTTTTTTTTTAAATCTACTGAGGTGTTTGTTATGAAGTTTTTCGATACAAATAAAACAACCAATTATGAGTAGAGAAAAAATATAGAAGATTAAATTTTACATGAACAATCATTGAAAAAGAAAGTATAAAAAATTAGGCTAAAATGCACATACACTCCCTGAGTTTTAAAACGTTGCACATAGACCCCCTGAGTTTTTACTTTGGGGCAGAGACACCCCTTCTGTTAGGGTTCCGTGAAAACTAGGCGTTAAGTGCCACGTCAGCAAGCATGTGTGAGGGGTGTCTTTGCCCCAAAGTGAAAACTCAGGGGTGTATGTGCCCCTAAAGTGAAAACTTAGGGGGTGTATGTGCCCCTAAAGTGAAAACTCATGGGTGTATGTGCCTTCACACATGTTTGCTGACGTGGTACTTAACGCCTAATTTTCACGGAACCCTAACAGAAGGGGTGTCTCTGCCCCAAAGTAAAAACTCAGGGGTCTATGTGCAACATTTTAAAACTCAAAGGATGTATGTTCCTCTGCCCCAAAACTCAGGGATGTATGTGCATTTTAGCCAAAAAATTATTATTGAAAGAATTTCATAGTAATATAATTTTACCTAATTTTTTTTCTTTTTTAATTCGAGTTTATGTAATAAGTAACATAACCGAAACACTTTTTAAAGTTTTTTTTGTTGATTAAGAGAAGATTTAATGCTTTAAATTTAATGAAAAGTCAATCAAATTAATAAACTTTAATACATATAAACTTTTTTATTGGTTGAAAAAAATCTTTATTTAAGGATACTATTTAGCAAAACCTTTTTAATTTTTAAAATTTCTTCTCTTCTATGTCCTAACGAGTGACTATTTTTGTACGGGTGCCTTTTACAAAAAATAATCATATGCAAGACATAATTAAGTACTAAATATAAATGCATTTACAAAGTCTCAAACTCAAAATCTTACTAAAATAATACCAAATTGTTTACAAACCCCTTGTTGGTAGCTAGTGACTATTTAATATAGAATTAGAAGGTTAAGTCCAAATTGGCTACTTCCTAATTTTAAAACTATCAGGGGACTAAATCCTAAATAGAAACTCAAGTCAAAACCGCATTTCTGAAAAATACGGAAAAGCTTAGGGGTATTCATATAAATTTGACCAACTACGACAAACAGAGAGGTCTCTGGAGAGGCCAGATAGGCGGATATCTGGGATTATATATTCCAATTCCATTGCATAGCCACCATTGAGATTTCAGACTTGTGAGTGTCACATTATCTCTTTGCGTCTTCTCTCTTCACTCTTCACTCTTCACTTCCCCTTCTGGGCTCTTTGCCTAATGCAAGCTGCATTGCCTGCTGCCATGGCGGCCCTCACTGTTATCTCCTCCTCACCATTTCAACCTAAACTTTCTCCATTCCAAGATCAAAACCCACCTCTTCAATCACTCTTCCATGGCGTCTCCCTCAAGTTCAACCCCTCTTCCCACTCCCTAACCCTTTCCGCCGTCGCCTCCTCCTCCTCCTCCTCCTCCTCTAAGCCGCTCACAGTCGTCGCCGCTACCAAGAAAGCTGTCGCTGTCCTCAAGGGCAATTCCGCTGTCGAAGGCGTTGTCACGCTGACCCAGGAAGACGATGGTTTGTTTTTCTTCTTTATTGACTTTCCCTTTCATTGATTTCGCTAATTCTGGCTCCAATCAAAGTAGTGTGTTTGAAATCTTTAGTTCTTTTGGGCTTATTTGCTTAATCAGTGGGACGAAGGACGTGAGATGCTATTGGGGACTCCTTAATGTAGAAATACTGGAAACGCTTTTGTTGTAACAGAGCTATTCAAAAGAGTTAAGAAAGTAGTGGAACAGCTCAATGAACAATTAAATTTGTCTAAAACAAGAATCAAGTGATCCTGTATATATTTTGGGTTCTTTCACTAGTAATTACTAGTTTAGACTGTTAGCTCTGCCAAGTCAAGTAGTAATACTTGGATTCTGTTGAGCTGTTTAAATTTTAGTATTTATTTGTTCCAACAATTCTGTAGCTCCCTTATTTAGCTGAAAGATCCTATATGGAGTAGATGCTCCTAGTATGCTAAATACCTCTGTGTGATGTGCAGGCCCAACAACAGTTAAAGTTCAGGTTACTGGCCTTACTCCAGGCCTTCACGGTTTTCACCTAGTGAGTCTTTTCTGAAATTGGGTATCTTCTCATTCTTCAGAATTATTATATCCTAACTTGTGCTATTTGTTTCTGTTGTAGCATGAGTATGGTGATACCACAAATGGATGTATTTCAACTGGTAAAGCTTGACCTTAATTTCTCTCTTAAACTCACAGCTCTATTATCTTTAAATGGTTTAGTTGAAGAAGTCTTAATTCTTGCTTTTTGCATGACATATTTATAGGAGCACATTTTAATCCTAATAAGATGACACATGGTGCTCCGGAGGATGAAGTCCGTCATGCGGGTGACCTGGGAAACATAGTTGCTAATGCCGATGGTAAATGCAATTTTCCCTTCTTCTTCTTCTATTACTACTACTACTTTGAATTGCTTTACTAACCTGTTTATTTACCATTTTATCTCTGTTGCAACACAGGAGTTGCAGAGGCAACAATCGTAGATAATCAGGTGATCTTTGTGTTCTAATGTATTTGTCTTTTGACATGTTCTGCGGCCCTTGGTCTTAATGTGTGTTTGTCTGATTGAGTTTCAAATCATAATTTTTGGAACTACAATAGTCTTGTTTGGTTGTAGCTAATCGTGTTTTTGGGCTTGAAACATGTAGATACCACTTAGTGGCCCCAATTCAGTTGTTGGAAGAGCCTTGGTGGTTCATGAGCTTGAAGATGATCTTGGAAAAGGTTAGCAATTTCTTTGTATGCTTTTATCTCTGTTTGCCTTACAAATCTGTGCTGTAGAAGAAATTATTTTTATAAGCTCCAGCTCATCTGTCTTAACCAAGAAGAGAGTAGATAAAGGTATTGATCAAAGGGGTAGGAAGGGCATGAAAATGAAATTGACCTTTCATTTTCATGCTAATATATTATTCCTTGCATAGTTGCATTGCAATTGTAAACTTATTGTATTAATAAATATAAGTTACTGTTTTTGCAAATTGAAGGGGTGAGTATTGGTTGTTTGTGCTCCGACTGTAAACTGTGATCTCCTTATTAATTATAACAAGTTAATCATAAATGAGCATTTTCACCTTACTCTCATTGGCATTTGCCTGCACTTTGGTAGGTGGACATGAATTGAGTTTGACAACTGGAAATGCTGGTGGAAGATTGGCATGTGGTAAGAAAAATATGAATAGTCAATCCTTTTCAAATTCTTCAATTAGTCCATTCAAATATGAGCATGTTATTTGCTTCATTTGTGGTTTTGATGTTCTAAGCTGAATAATTATATAAAAATGAAATTATTTCTTTGCACAATGACTTCAAAAAATTGATAACATAATTCAGAAGCAAGCATGAAAAAGGGAGGACTTGGATAGCCTAAAATTTCTTCAACCTCCTAAAGTTCTCTCTACATGTATAAAATGTACCTTTTTTCAATTTTTTACTTTTTCTATTTTTTAGATTGTGGACCAATCAAAAGCTAGTATTGGATAAACTTACTATGGCATTGCTTCAGCCAACAGTGCTGTATATAGATGTGAGGAGGTACTAGAGCAAAATTATATGCAGACACCCCTCCATTTTCAGGACTTAGAAAGAATACTACAATATTCAGTTCTTTTTGACAGAGCAATGACTACACATTTTCTTTGGCCTTCCAAACTATTATATTATTATTATTATAATCATCATGCCCACCATTTGATTGAGCTATCAATTAAACTTAAGATATACTTTCATGTTTGCAGGCGTGGTTGGTCTGACTCCACTTTAAATGCAACTATGTCCTAGGAGCATTCGGGGTATTTTATGTGTTGTTTGCTTTCCTCGTGTACCCATGTAATGTAAACTATGGAGCATGATAATCTCATAGAGCTGAGTGTGAAATTGAATCGTGAAGATGGTCCATTACCAGATTGTTATCATGCTTTTAGGTGTATGAAACCTCCGTAATAAAATTTGACTTATGATGTATTCCTTGTTCGCTGTCTTTGAATAAATTTACTGATTATATCTGCTATGGAACAGTGAGTTTAAACCAGGGAGATACCTTTAAGTCCTAAATTCTGCAATCTTAAATTCTGAGTTCTCACTCATGTTTCAGCATTCCTGGTTTACTGGTGTATAAATTTTTACTTGTTAAAGAGTACAAGACAACTTTATCTATGCAAAGTTTGGTTTTCATACTTTAAAGTCCTAATCCCTGCTATCTTTAATTCTGAGTTCTCACTCATGTTTCAGCATTCATTCCTTGTTTACTGGTGTTTAAATTTTTACTTATTAAAGAGGGCAAGACAACTTTATCTATGCGAGGTTTGATTTTCATAGTTGGTTCCAAACGCGGAAAAATTTTTAAGGTTCCATAGTCAATGGTTAACATAAAACTTTGTCAAATGTTTATGAATACAGATCAATGATATCGTCACTTGAGTTATATATCCGATATCAGTTAATGAAAAAAGATTTTGTTTGTTGTAAAGAGTGCAAGACCTAGGGCCACATTTGGTTCACATTTTTTATGGAAGGAAATGGGTAAAGGTTTGTGTTACCCTTGTTTGGTACAAGTTTCATGGTTTTAACTTTTAAGGGTTTGAACATAGTTCTCAAATGAAGGGATCTCCAAACCCTTCGTGGATGAAGTTAATGGGAGGGATTGGGAGGAGTTTGGTTTTATTTGACCATTTTGCCCCACTTAGGGATTTTTTATGAAGGATGAAATTGTCAATTTTAGTTTATTTTTATTCTTTTTTCACCCTCAATTTTATCTTATACTAAATATAACCATATCATTTTCATTCTTATTCTTACTTCTTCAAAATAAATCTACCAATAAAATGGACAGTAGATGTTTCTTGGAAAGATATGCAGATTTCTTGGACTTGCATCCACAAAAGTGCAGTACAGTTAAAGTGTGCAATCTGAGCCGTTATAGGTAAGTGTTGCAATGGAAATACAGATCTCGATTTTTATCCAATAATTTGGATACCAATGGATTAGGTATACTATTTCTTAAACCCTAAACCCTAGTAGTAGTGGGCTGAATTCCTGGGAATGAATGGGCCTCTATTAACAAAGGAGCTTTGTGGCCTGGATTTGTAGTCTAGTTGTAGTGGGCTGGATTCCTAGGAATAAATGGACCTCTATTAACAAAGGAGCTTTGTGGTCTTCTTCATTTGAGTGTGATTTGACACTTTTCCTGGACATGATTGTGACACTCTGTCAACATAGATTGACAAATTATTCTTTTTGTTATGTCTTCATTCATTATTGAATATTAATTTGACAAAAAAAAAAAGTCATGTTAGGATTGAAATAAAAAATTCTTCATTTACTTTTGGAATATTATTATTATTGCAACTAAATTCTTCAAACTATTAAATCTAAAAAATTATTATTCAACCTCTAAATATCAAGAAATAAGCATTTTTATTGTGTTAATTTTCTCTTCAACTTCCACTCTTGTTCTTAAAAGGAGAAAGTTGAAATACTTATTATTATGTGATGATATATATATATATATATATATATATATGAAAGAGGCTTATGCATTTTCTTTTAAAAGGGTCTCTATCATATATATAAATACATACATGCTCACTTGCTCCAAATTTTAGTTTTAGATATATTATTCTGTGGGTCACTTATATTACTTTTCTTCATCATACTTATCCCAACAAGTCGTTGGTTCGTGGCTGTTAGTTAGCAAAATAAAATATAAGTATAATCAATCAATTAATTAATTTCTTCATTATCAATTATGAGTCATCACTACTTTGGGCAGTGACAACAACCTTTTATAGTTAGTAGTTGAACTTACAACAGAAGCAACTCACTCACTTACCACAATACTCTTCACTAATTTTTTATCTAGCGTATTCATCAGAACCGGCTTGATGACTAATTCTTCAAGTATTGCAGGGTCTATTATTTGAAAAGATTCTTTCAATAGATAACGTTTCTTTTCATTCCCATCCTTCTAAAAACTGAATTTGAGAGACGATAATTAAGAGAACACAGACCTTTTACCATATGTGCTATATAATTTGTGTACTCATATTAATTCAGTCATTTAGCTGGAATCACAATATACAATAATTGGTTATTTGGTATGGAATAAAAATTAGAAGAAAAAAAAAAGGTAGGGGGGTTTTAATTTGTCACGAGGTAAGTGTGAGAATTGAAAGAAGAGGGAAAGCTATATAATTAAAGAGAAGGTTTGAGAAGTGAAAGAAATTGAAGTTGAAGGGTTAAAGCTAATATAAGGTAGAGAGTGGGCGATGGGTCATTTTCATTCCAAGAAAGGTTTTGCTTACCCGTGACCACTTTGTCTTTTCACTCTTAATATTATTTTATTTTTCTCTGTTTTAATTCTTGTATTTCTATCATATATATATATAATATATCCCTACGTAAATATACGGGTGAAAATATGTTTGATGTACTTAAATTATACTATTCTCGTAAATTGTGTCACTAATTTAAATAATTAATTATAAATGCAAATTGTCTTTGTGGTTTCTAATATTAATTTGTTGTCAAATCATATATTTGGTTATAGTTTTTTGTCAATTTAATCACGATAACATTATTTATTTTGCAGCATTGCTAAGTGTATGATTTAATTAACATCACAGTCAATAATAAATGTGATAAAAATTGTCGCATTTGCCTATGTAATTGATTATATTGAGAAGCTATAACTGATTCCTATATATAATTTAAGGGTCAAATACTCATTTTGGTCCTTTATATTTTACCCAAGTTTTAAATTGGTCCTTTATCTTTCAAAAGTTTTATATTGGTCCTTTATGTTTTTCAAAAGTTTTATATTTATTTTTCAGGTTTCATGAAAGTTTTATATTGGTCATTTATATTTCATTCAAGTTCTATATTGGTCCTTTATATATGTTTCATTGAAGTTTTATATTAGTCCTTTATGTTTCATTAGAGTTTCATATTGGTCCTCTCAGCATAGTTTTATTTTTTGCTTAAACGATGTCATTTGGGTGTTTTTGGTGTGTCTAAGACCACGTCGGCTATTAACTTAAGAAATTGACAGATTTGTACAGAATGACCACTTTAGAACTTCTGGGAAACATAAATGACTAATTTTAAACTTCTGAAACATAAAGGACTAATTTAAAACTTGAGTGAAACATAGAGGACCGAAATGAACTTGTAACCTAATTTAAGAGTATGAAATGTATTTTTGTGTATATGTGGGTGTTGTGTTTTATTTTTTTTTTTTTTTGGAGTTTGCACTGAATTTATAATAGTGGCTGTCCAACGTAGCAATAGCAACAAAAAAGTTGTCACTAAGAAGCACCACTTTACTGGGTAACTAACTACCACTGGTTTAGTGATTACTACTGAATACCATATAACCTGTGAGTGAGTGTGAATAGTAGTGGATTTGCCTTTCTCTTTTATTTATTTCTATGAATTGGTGGGAAGATTGTGGCCTTGTGTTTTTGTCTAGTTGAGCTGTGTTTCTCCTTTTGTTGGGATGGATAAATGAAATCTGAATTTCATTTAATAATTCACACTGAATTAATACTTTTTTTTTTGTCAAAAGTAGAGGTTCTATAATGATGGTAGAGCTCTCACAGCAGACATTTTTTTATATGCAAGTCTCGAACTGAGAACCTTATTTAAAGAAAATAGAATACCTACCACCACCTGTTGACATATTAGATTCATACTTTAAAGATACATAATAATTAATATCATAATTTAGTTATAGATAAAAATTATCAATTTTATCCTAAAAAAATGTAACCCCCCAACCAACATTTTTTAAATTGTTGTTAAAAAGATTATTTAATATCACACTAGCAATTAGGGGTGTTCATTATCGGATTGATTCAGTTTGACAATTTATCCAATCAAATTGATCAAGATATTCCAAACCATTCAATTTTAGGAGTTTCACTCGGTCGTTTTTTTATTATACGTTTAGAAAAAAATTAAAAAAAACATATTTATTAATATAAAGTACACTGTATGCTTAATTTCATGATCAAACAAAAATTTATAAATACTACATAAAGAATAGAGAATAAGAACTGAAATGAATTATTTTTATAACTAAAACTTTTATTATATAATATAAATTCTATTAAATTAAAATATTATTAAAGTAATTGAATTAATTAGTTGGGTTCACATGACATCCATACTCATCTATAAATCAAATCAATAAAATTGATTTTCACCATTTTTCATATAATTGATCTAATAGTTAATCCATTTTGATATAGCTTGAGTTGAGTTTCAATCATATTGAACTTAATTATTAGTACTTGTTCTAATTACAATTAGATCATCTGTCAACATTTCGATTAAATTCATATTAGTAATTTTGGGACAAAAATATAATTGATCTCATATATTTTAAAGATGAAAATAGCAATCTAGCTATTATTTATTTGTGAGAATTGTGGTTGAAGAAAGAAAAAAAAAGAAGGGAAGTAGTGGTGTGAGAGAGAGTGTTTTTTGAGGTCTTATCTATAGGATATGCTGCGTCTGAAGATGACATTATAAACTCATCAGAATTGCTGTTATCTCTCCTCAGTCACATTCTCACATATATGCTTCTCTTAAATGTATATATATATATATAT